>CM062811.1:1098776121-1099516121 GCA_031772625.1 Pinus tabuliformis
TGCAATTTGTGACAAACACTCTAGAGCCTTGTGGGTTGAGTTACTAGTCCCTCGAGCCACGGGTTGGGACAAAGTATTTGGAGCCCTGAATTAGCTATGGCTTGAGTTACTAGTTCTTGGAGCCCTGGACAATTTGGGTAGAGACCAATCTAGTTCATGTTAGTGATTTCTGGACCATATAGGTGAGATCACTATGGTTGAGGGTTGAGGTGGCTTGGCCTCTGGAAGCCCTGGTTATTTTTGTTTTGGTTTAACCTTTATGATCCGACATTCATGCTTGGAATATGACACAAGGGTGATTGGATCAAAGAGATATTTGGTTCAACCTAATCTATGGTCGGGTGGTACGTGGAAGTCCCTTACTTGGTTGACTTTTGCATATGTTAATATAAGTTATTTTCCTATTGCGATCTATGAGCACTTGTGCTGGTTATTATGGTTATATAATTTGTTATATTTTTTTATTATGGTTTTATGTTGGTTATATACCTGGTTATATGATGTGATCTAGCTATATATCTCTTTCATGATTTGATAAGTTATTGAAGGATTGATGAATGCATGGGCTAACAAGTGTTGTTGCATCTAGCTAGAGAGGGCATTAAGCCTTCTTGGTGATTTTTAGATGAATTTCATAAGTTCATGATCAGATATGCATTCATGATCTGTAACTTATATGTTTGTCATATGTTTGACGAAATTCCTATCGTGCATTAGGCATGCCTAGATCAAGATTGTGTTTAAGTTTTTATTGTTTAGCATTGTTATCATTATTGAAATGATTTTGGAAAGTTACAAGCAGTTCTGGGTTGTGATTTGGAGGCTTGCCTGAAAAAGAGGCATAGATCTCGTGACCGCATGCACTAAACTAAGGAAAGTGGGTCATAACTACATGTAGGCAAGTTTGTGAGTCTGGTTATAGCCTCCCAACTGCATGCATGTAGTCTTGTGGGTGTGGTTGGAGGGTAAATTATGTGAAAAAGAGTTCCAACTCAAGAATTGATCACCTAGGATGGTTTTTAGGCTCCTGAGTGGTTTGTAGTCCTAGTGGGATGTTAGTTTATTATCGGTTTGTAGGGCCCCCTTCCATAACTAGAACTTAGATGTTGGGTCATATCATAGTGACACTCATCTCATGTTTACCTGGAGAGCTTGTAAAAGTGGGTAAATGTGGGAGGGTGGTCACATCAATCAATAACAAGGGAATCTGGAGGTTGTGCCTCCACCCTCAATAAGTAACAACGAAATCCAGAGTTTGTGCCTCCACTCTCAATCAACAACAAGGGAGTCTAGAGTTCACTATAAACCAAGAAAACAAGTGGAGGGGGCTAAAGATCTTTCCTACTAAGAATCCAAGGACCAGGCCTCCACCCAAGCTGTCAATGGAATCCAGAGAAAACCATCTCCACCCTCTAGTCTTACAGGGAATCAAAAGAACCTTTTCCTCACGTATGAGTTATTCTTTCGCCTCCCAATGCTAAAACGAGTATTGGATTTTCTTCCCTGCATTCTGATAGCATCACAAAGCTATTCTTATCTCATTATTTCTTAGTTTCTTTCTCCCGCGTTCTCACTATTTTTATTTCTGCATCAAAATTCAACCCTTCTCATCCATGTGGGAGGGTGTTCTCTCTGCATATCCTCTCTTTGTTATGTCGTGCATGGTCTCTTCTCTTCCCCGAGGATGCCTTGTTTTTTCCCTAGGTTGTTGCAACCGCCTTATGTTCCGTGCGTTAAAAATGTTGTTGCCCCTTCCTTCTCGTCCCTAATGGTTCTGTTGTGTTTGAATGGTGAAGGGAATGTTGTGTGGCAACACCTCCTTCTTCCCACTTCCTGTTGGTTTACTTCTTTTTGTCCCCCAACTGCTCATGTAGCCTATCTCTAAATCAATTTCGTCATTTTTGCCTTGCAAATTTTTCCAAGGCAAGCATGGCCCCTTGTCCTTCTTCTTGAGCTTAATTAATTTGGGAAACCAATTCATTTATGGCACACCAACCAACCTTCAATGTTTGTCATAAAACAAGTCAAGCTTCCTTCCAATCCCAAGCAACCTCCTTCTTCAAACTTTGGAATATGTATCCAAATTCTTAGGCCTTGACATATATATATATATATATATATATATATATATATATATATATATATATATATATATATATATATATATATATATGAGAGGTAGTTATAATGAAGGGAAATTGGCCCTGGGCTATCACAAATATGATGGGTAGATATACCACAATTTGCATTGAATGTTCGTCTCTACACACTACAACGTGCAATAATTAATGAACACCATCGATCTCATCACTAGTTTTGGAAGTGACAAAAAAATCTAACGAAATTTTTGTTTTAGTACAATAGACCCATATTTTTGTACAATAAACTTATATTATTATATCCTTGTATTTATTTTTTGACAAGACATGATATATTTGCATTTATTTTTTTCTAGGTTGCAAAGGTTACCTAGCAATTTTAAGTTTTTTCTAATTATATATATATATTTCTATATTGTCAAACCCAATGATTCTAGGTGTCATTTTTTTTCTTGTTTCATTTCATTTTTATTTTTATTTAGTAGATGTCATGCTTGACCACAGGTAATTATTCCCATAAGCTTTTGCAACCAATAAAAAAATAGTTTTTATTTTTATTTTTGAAAATTCCGAAAAAATATTTTTAAATTTCAAAAAAATCAATTTAACAAAAAAATATACAAAAACATTTGAAAACATTAGACATATTTTTTTGTCAAAAACGACAGTCAAAGTAGTTTGACTGAAAAACGATTTCTATATTCCTTGCTATGGCAAGGACTAATAATAAGAGTTAGAAACTAAAAAATATCCATAATGGAGTGACATTGTGCATATGTGAATTTTACACTATATTATTCAAATAGGTCTACTCAAAGGTATTGATAACTCAACTTTTGTGTTTTATCCATGCTTTACCTCCTTAACAATAACATCAACATTTCTCTACCAATTTTTTATGTTGGATCATTATTCTCAAGTCCCCTTGGCTTAGATTTGTGACATATTAGGGACATCTAATGCATAGGTAGAATCTGTTGTTGTTTACATCCTCCCTTTTGACGTATGGTCCATGATTTGGCTATGTTGGACCCTTTGCGGCACCCATTTGAGACTCTCATTTATCTTGTGGGAGGATTTTAGGGCTTTAAGCACCTTATTTGACCCATAATGTTTTAGAAGCTTCATTTCAAGTCCTTAATGACCCAAGTCCATTTTGGGTCACTTAATTGGAGTCTACTTGGTTAAAGGCTTGCTTAATCCTTGCTAGTCTTTTGGTGCCAAGTGAATTGTGGATTTTTTAGATTGTACTTCCATTATAAGTCACAAGTCATGGAACATAGAACACATTTTATTAAAAATACCTACAGTGTAAGCAAAAAAAACCTCAACTTTTTCTTACAAAGTCCTCTCTCCAGACTAACATAACATTCACTTACAACTTGAGGTTGTTCCCTTACCTCTTTATGTTGTTCATTTCCTCTTGGTAAAGTCTCTTGAAATATTCTTTCCTCTTCTTGTTATCTTGCAAGGACACGCTCAAATTGGCTCCAAATCTTCATCTAGCTTCCTAACTCCTCTTCTACACTCTTGGGCTACTTGTTCCTATATTCTCCAACACTTCCATGGGGATAACTTATTGTTAGTTTAGATCCAACCCTGTAAAGATGTTGTTTCATTCTAGGGCATCTTCATCAGTGTCGTCCTCCCTCATACTTTAGAGGATTCAACTCCACTACCTCAAGGGAGGTTCCAACATTACTAGGGCAAAAAGAGTACCATTCAATGCTTCATTGTTATGATATGTAATACAGTACATAAATTTCATACTCTAGCATGGATTTAGGAAGCATTGGTATTGTAAACGGTTTGATCGTTACAAGGTATAAAAAGTGATTTTGGCATTTTGATATTTTGAACTTCCATGGGTCCATGAAAAGTTTTTACTCCCCGAGACACATAAAAATTTGATTGACATAAGGTACCTAAAATGATGTGTCAATGTGATCATTTGAATTTCAATATTCATTCATGAATCTCCTAATATTTAGAATGGAAAGTGGTTCAATCTATGTGAAGTGAGATGTCAATTCGATCCTTCAAATTTCTATGCTTCTATGTGGATTTTTGAACCATTGATATAGAAAGTGATTTGATTAACATGATTAATCAAGATGTCAACATGGTATTTTAAACCCCCATACCGTTAGAGAGTTTTGAATCATTGGTGTAGGAATCAATTTGATCAATGTAGTGTATAAGTGAGATGGAATTTTGATATTATAAATTTTGAGGTTGTGGTCCAACGACTATGTGTGGAGGTTTGGTCCCCACAAGTCTTGGGGTCCAATCCCAGGTAGGACTATGTATACCCGAGAGTTGTTCCAGACGCGATTTCTTCTATTGAAAAATTATAAACTTCCAAAATTTCATGCATATTTTTGAATAGTTGATATAACAAGCGGTTCGATTACAATGAGGTATGGGAAACAAAGTGTGTTTAATCTTCTGAATTTTTATGCTCTTACATGGTTTAGTTAAAACAAGGCATGGTAAACAAAACATCAATGATTTATGATGCAATTTCTCATTGTTACTTTTCACATGCATACTAGATGAAGAAAGGGTTTACATCAATGATCTTTTAAGCTTATATGCACCTATGTGGATTTCTAAATAACTAGCATGGGAAGTGATTCTAGTAGTATGGGGTATATGAAACAAGACATTGGCATGGCGTGGGAAGTGATTCCAGTAGTATGGGGTGTATGAAATATGACATTGGCATTACACTGAAAACATTTGAGGATATGAGATGACCAAATCATCTCAAAAATGGCATTAACAAAGACATTTTCCTTAATTTCTAGGTCTTGAATTCTAGCACATTTTCAAGGTTTTCCCATGAGTTTTTAAACGTTTGATACCAAAATGAAGATCATTTGAATCAATATGCAAATATCCTTTCCATTCAGTAAAAAACTATTTAAAATGGAGCAATGAGCAAAACATATGGTCTTGATAAAGCTCCATTATTTCATATAGCTTAGTTTCATCCAATTTAACATCACATCTAACACTAATTTCATATTAAGATTAGGGTTCTTGAAACTTGTGTTATTTTCCTCTTGGGGTTTTAATAATATTCAAAATGTTGTTCAAGAGGAAAATAACACAAGTTGCAAGAACCCTAATCTTAATATGAAATTAGCGCTAGATGTGATGTTAAATTGGATGGAACTAAGCTATATGAAATAATGGAGCTTTATCATGACCATATGTTTTGCTCATTACTCCATTTTAAATATTTTTTTCCTGGATGGAAAGGATATTTGCATATTGATTCAAATAATCTTCATTTTGGTATCAAACATTTAAAAACTCAGGGGAAAACATTGAAAAATGTGTTAGAATTTAAGACCTGGAAATTAAGGAAAATGTCTTTGTTAATGCCATTTTTTAGATGATTTGGTCATCTCATATCCTCAAATGTTTTAAGTGTAATTCCAATGTCTTATTTCATATACCCCATACTACTGGAATCACTTCCCACGTCAGTTATCTATAAATCCACATAGGTGCCTATAAGCTTGAAGACCATTGATGTAAACCCTTTTTTCATGTCGTATGCATGTGAAAAGTAATAATGAGAAATTACGTCATAGATCATTGACGTCTTGTTTCCCATGCCTTGTTTTAACTAAACCATGTAAGAGCATAAAAATTCAGAATATTAAACACTTTGTTTCCCATACCTCATTGTGATCAAACCGCTTGTTATATCAACTATTCAAAAATATGGAGGACATTTTGGAAGTTGATACTTTTTCAATGGAAGAAATCACGCATGGAAAAACTTTGAGGTGTAGATAGTTTCTGAGTGTTTGGATTAAGATAAGGAAAATCCAAGGATGAATGAAGAGAACCAACTAGCACTTGTAATGACCACTCCAAATCAAGGAGGATGGTGGAAGGTAAAAAAGAAGAAAGGAAGAAAAGGGTAACTAGTTTCTTCCATTTAGGAGTAGTTTATTTTTATTTGCTTTTATTCTGTATTGTCTCTGTGAGCACCAGTTTCGACTGGTTTGACTGAATGCTCTGCGAAAAAAATACCAATTTGGCCTACAAGAGAACAAGTCGACGTACAAAAGATGAAATCGATCTCATGAAGACAATTCATACCCCTTGGAAGCCTATATATAAGTGTATTCAACCTCATTTGAAGAAAGCATCCAAGACATTCAATCAAGCAAGAAAAGAAGTTCGATTGTAAGGAAAATAAGTCTAAAGGGAAAGTGAAGTTCAAGAAAGAAGTTGCAATCAAAGTTTTTGGTCTCTCTCTCTCTCTCTCTCTCACACACACACGTGTAAAGAATATTTAGGGTTTGTGAAGCTGCTAGGTCGAAGTGAAGATGTTAGGTAAAAGTTACAAGTAAAGCCGCTAGGTCGAAGTCGAGGGATAAATACTTAGGTCGTAGTTGTAGAAATAGATGGGGATCAAAGTTGCAATAGTAGTTGGAGGACTGAAAATTTGTTGCGAGAATTTCTTTTAACTTTAAAGGAAAGCTCAACAAGAAGGAAGGTTAACTTGGTCTTGGAGGGGTCTTTGTGTTGGGTCTAAAGGTTTTAGAATTTATCATTTGAAGATTCTATAAGAAGAGAATAATTTCTTGTGTGTTTTCTCTAGGAAAGGTTTTAGCCCTGGCTAGTAGCCTATATCTTGTGTCCATTTGTGTTATTGGTATCCATAGTTTGGTAGTTGTTTGATGATAAGAACACTATAATAATAAAGAGAAGAAGAAGCTAATTACAAATACTACAAGTTGAAGGAAAGAACATCACAAGTAGTTATCAAAGTAAAGAGAATCACCCTAATCTAGCTTCCATAGATTACTCAACACCATTTGGAGCACTTTAAAAAATAGTAAATGCTTTCCTTGGGAGCCCTGTCATCTCAAAAACTTTATTCTCCCTATCAAATTTTCCAAGTCACTCTAAGGGAGGGGATGGGGATGGATTTCTTTTCTTTTGGAGCAAACCTTGCTAGCAAACCTCTCAACCAATCTCACTTTCCCTATTCCCCAATGTTGTTACCTTTCATCCCTTTCACTTAAATTACATTAGTTATTAAACAAAGAGCCTTATTAGCAATAGTTTTGGGAGTTATATGGATTTGTTGGAAGGTATCCTTAACTCTTGCAAGCCAAATATCCTAGTATGTAATTGTTGGCATTGCAAACCATTCTCTTTTAAAAACCATTTTGTCCAAGAAGGTTCCAAAGTATTTTTCTTTTTATGCCATATTATAAACATCTCTCTCTGAGATGTATAGAGGATAACTTTGGAAGAAATTTCTTGAATTACATAACTCTAAAATTGCATTGAAAATGGCCATTAAAAGAATAGGTGCCTCTATTTTCAACTACTTTCCTGCACAAAGTGCATCTAGATGGTCGAACTATTCCTCAATTTTGAAGGTTCTATTGGATGGTGTTGTCATTGATGTCAATCATGGGGTTTTACTGGGTTTTACTTTTACTGAAACACTTGTCATTGATGTAAAATTGTAATAAATTCTTCTCAGTAATTGTTCGAATACATCAAGTTGGTAGCTCATTGTTGGATGGTTGAAAACCCAAGTCTTAGGGTTTGGGTTCCCTAGACTGAGGACATACCTCGATTCTGTCAAGGTTTTTTAGCATGGAAAAACATTGAGTTTGGATTGGAGATCCACATCATTGGACTCTCCTTTGAAATATGTTTCTTGTGGTATGTGGTACACCATGTGCTTCTTCTTGGTTTGAGAGATAATTGAGTGTGAAGTTGGCGACCCTAGTTTCTGGGCTAAAACCCCAAGGGGTGGTGACTTGGCATAATTTTATTGGTTTTGGACATACAAAATTAATTTTAAGAATTTCATCTCATCTTTTATGATATGCATGTACTCACAATATGGGCTCCTCATTAATTAATAGGCCTTATCCCTCCTTCAAAAGGTTAATGGCCCTCTTGCTTAAAGCTCAAGTAGTTACTCAATATCATTTGAAAAAAAAACAAGGGGGTCTTCTTCTAATATTTCAAATCTCTTCTTTGAACTCCAATACTTACTCAGAGAGCCCCTTCCTAGTTTATAAAAACACTCCTTTTAATCCCTAATCCTAAAGTCAATCTACTTCCTACAAGGGAAACGACCCTCTTACTTAGATCACAAGATACAAGTTACTTAAAATTTTGTACTCTCATGAAGCACCTGCAAATATCCAACGTTCATTTTGTTTTAAGCCCCTCTAGGAATATAAAATTAGACCTATACTAACCTTCCAGAACATAACAATCTTAACAACTTATCTTATGTTTGGCTATGAATTTTTCGACCTACCAAAGGCAATCTTAGAGAAAATAAAAAGAGTTCTATTCTTGGTTTTGTTCTTTTATTTTTGGAATGGGTGAGTCATTCCCTTGTTCTTCTATTCAACCTCTCCTTAAGGTATGAAGCTTGGCCTTCATCATCTCGACCTACTCAAGGTATGTCTATTTAATTTGATCTTTTTTTTTGTTTTTGTTTTCATACACTTTTGAATAGCACCAACAAAGTGACTTATTGACTAGATCTAGGGCACAAACAACAAGTATTTTGGTTTGGGTGCACGTTGGCATAAAAAGAAATATTTATGTTCATTTCTAGACCCTTGTCACAATGACCTCAGCCCTCATTAGGGCTTAACCCCTGTACCTCAGACTCCTCAAGAAAAATCTCAGGAATACCTCTTATGTAGAGTGAAGTCATATAATTCAGAATCCTAAATCCTTTTAGGACTCAGACATATGGTGATTTTTTATGTATGTATGAGCAGCCACAAATAAAGGTTTTGTGTTTCCTTTTTCATGGTTTAAGCTAGGTTATAGACCACTTAGGAAGCAAAAATTTGAGAAAGTTTTGAGCATTAAAGGAGATCAAAGTCTAGACCTACTTGAGTGCATCCTAGTAGTATTGAAAAATTCATATATAGACCTGAAATAAGAGGAGAAGACATAGTGATCCTACAATTGTCAATATATGACAAAAATTCTCACCATAATCTCATTACATATCAGAGACTTTCTTCAAAAATGCACTAAGCCAATCATTGACTTCACAATCATGGTAGGATCAAATGCACTAAGCTAATCATTGACTTCAAATTCTGGTGGAATTGAAAATACATTGCATAAAATCTTGATATATATATATATATATATATATATATATATATATATATATATATATGTTGGCATTATGACACAGGTTTGGCACTATGGCACAAGTGTTTTCCTTGATGGCAACTCACTCAGATGGCAGATCACAATTCAAGCTCTTAGAAAGGAAGAAAAATACATATACGCAGGTTCCTCTTAACCAGATCACGTATACACGAGGGATTGATGATCAAAAGTCGCATATGCGTATACACACACTTTCATGCACAGAAAAGTGCGTACATGTGGGAAAGATTATTTTTGGGTCCATGGTATTTGGACCTTGGTATTACGTCCGAAGTATTGAACCCAGGTATTGAGTTCCTAGTATTGGTTCTCTATGTTTTTGGACCATGGTTTGAGTAAGGCCTTAGACTATAAAAAGGAGGAGATCATTTGGCAAAGGTATTGACTCAAGTATTGAATATCTTATGAAGAGCAAGATCTGGAATACTGGTGATTGGTTTATGGTGCATAGCTGAATCTGAATCAAGGAGGAACCTGAGCGCAAGAAGATGGATAAGTTCTATTGATGGGTCAAAACTCAAGTCTTGAATAGTAGTATCTTTGTGTGATTTTGATCTGTTATATTTGGCGCATGACTTGATCTATAAATCTGATAATCTGGGTATAACTGATGTCTGAATATTTGAAAGAGTGAATTATCTTTTATAGATCTGTATGCAGGTTTGACACATCAGAGGCGTGTATACATGCTAAATGAAAATAGCGTATACGCTGGTTGGCCTTAATACAGAAGCGTATGCACGCAGGTTTCTGCATATTGAAGTAGCGTACGTCTCTTGAAATATGTTTTAGCTACTTTTGTTTATTGCTGCAGTGTTCTGGGTTCAGAATTGGTGTCTGGTTACTGTTACTATTTTCTGGGTACAACATTCAGAGAAGTGACTATTTGATTCAGTTTGTTTGGTGCAAAGGAGATTGGTTGATACAGATATACTTGATGTTTGATTGATGTTATTCATGGATCCAATATGAAAATTTATGAAACGTGGTCCCTGGAAGAAAAGAGAAGGTTGTAGCCTTCTGTAGGTCAGCACCTACGTACTAGTACCTCAGCTAGTACAAGAGCTAAGGGGGTTGTAGCTCCCTTCCAGGAGAAGCTGGAGAACGAGAGAAGGTTGTATCCTTCTATAGGTAGAAGCCTGTGTACTAGTATAAGACTGCACTAGTACAAATCCATTGTAAAAATAAGTTTCTAATTGAAATAAGATAGAGACGAATTGCAGCAGGTGGTTTTCAGCCACATTGGGTTTCCACCGTATATCTTGTGTTCTTGTGTGTTACTGTCTGATCTGTTTTTACTGTTCCTGGTTACTGTTTATATGGTTCTGACACACAGATTAATGATCAACATCAAAAGAATAAATTAAATTACAAGTCTGCAAGTTATACGTGAATTTCCTTAACTGTAGTTGCGTATATACGCTATTTTCACTAACTGAAGTAGCGTATGCAAATGAAAAATAATTGACCTGATAATACTGATTCACCCCCCCTCTCAGTATTATTTACAACAATTGGAATCGGAGCAGGTCCTTCAGAAGAAGCTTGATCGCTTGAAGGAAGATCTATCATCATGAGTAACTACGAGAAAGAAGCATCAATCAGGCCACCGATTTTTTATGGGAGCAATTTCGTCTATTGGAAGGTAAGAATCATAGCCTATCTTCAATATCTTGGTACAGAAGTCTGGGATATCATGGAAACAGGATACATATTTCCATCAGCAACTCCTACAGATACGGCTGGTAAGAAGCAGTATGAAACAAATGCAAAGGCTGTCAATACTCTATTAGGGAGTCTATCTCAACCAAAATTTGTCAAGGTTATGCAGCTCAAAACCGCAAAAGAAATATGGGACAAGATCGTTCTGAGCTATGACGGATATGATCAAGTAAAACGAGCAAAACTACAAACTCTCAGAATTCAATATGAAAATCTCAGAATGCACAATGATGAAAATGTGGCTAACTATTTCTTACGTATAGATGAGATTGTTAATTGTATGAAAAACTTGGGTGAAGAAATAAAAGAAGTTGTCTTGGTTGAAAAGGTTCTAAGATCTTTGTCTTCTAAGTTTGAATCAAAAGTTTCTGCCATAGAAGAAAAACAGAATCTACAGAGCATTACCATGTCACAGCTACACGGAATCCTAACCGCTTACGAAATGAGAAAAGGGGGACCATCAGACAAGAGAGAAGTCGCATTAAAAGCCTCAGGAAAAGGAGATTACAATGACTCAAGACATATGTCAGAAGAAGAGGAAGAATCAAAACTTTGTCAAGAACCTTCAACGGGGCTCTGGAAGATTCAGAGGTAAGCTACCTTTCAAATGTTTGCTTGTGCAAGAGTCGGCCACTATGCTGCCAAGTGTCCTCATAAAGATAAGCTTGACAAAGGTAAGGAACCAGTTAGATGGAACAGAAAACAGAATGTAAGTAAGAAGAGCTATTACACACATGAAGACAGTGATGTATTTTCAAATAGTGATGAAGATGAACAAGGTAATTATTATAGACTTTTGATGGCTTTTGAAGATGATGACTTCTTGGATGCTATAGATGAAGAAGGTCTTTATGAAGAAATTTCTAAACTCAAAATTTGTTTAGAAGAAAAGAATATGATTATAGATACTTTGACATTCCAACTCACTGAAAGTGAAAAACACAATGAAAAGTTAGAAAGTGAAATTGTGGGACTTAGAAAAGATATTGAGAAAACAAAAGCTCTTAATCTTAGATTTGCTAAAGGATCTGAAAATTTATATGAGATTATAAAAGTGCAACGTTCTTCTCTAATCAAGACAGGTCTTGGGTATACTGAAGAAACATCTCAAGCACAGAAGCCATCTACCTCCAAAAGTTATCTTGAAGCAGCCAGGAGAAGTGAACAGGTTGACAATCGACAGCAAAGGCATAATGAAGATCATCGGGTAAATCAGGGACAATTTACTTCAAGAATGAACATAAATCACCAAGTAAATCAAGGGCAATCTACTTCAAGGATGAACAAAAGCTACAACCAACCACAGGTAAATCATTCTCAATTTGCCTCAAGAATGAATGGCTATTACAATCGCCTAGATGGAAGGTTTGATGATCGCAGGAATTTCTTCAATGGCCAATGTTTCTCTTGTCATAACTTTGGACATAAAGAAGCTCAATGTGTTGCCTACAAGACCATCATGACCAGAGAAGCACGAAATCAAAGGAGTGTGACTGGAATCATGAAAAGAACCTACAATAACTTTTCTACTCTTGAAAATGAAATAGAATGTTCTATTTGTAACAACTTTGGTCATAAAGATTATGAATGCAGGAGTAGGTTTCGGCAAACAACTCAGAAGGAGCAAGCTTCATTGAGCCCCAAAACATGGAGGAAGAAAGAACCGCAACCAGAAAGATGTGGTATAGCCTTATATGCGGAAGGGCAGGAAAACCAGTGGTACATCGACAGTGGATGCTCGAAACATATGACAGGTGATAAAGAAAAACTTCAATCATATAGTGCCTTAGAAAAGGAAAAGAAGGTCTCATTTGGAAATGACAATCCTGCATTCATAAAAGGTAAAGGTTCTGTTCTTTTGAAAGAAAGTTCAAAGCTGGGAATGTTATGTATGTTGATGACTTAAAGCATAATCTATTAAGTGTCAGTCAAATGTGTGATCAAGGAAATGAGGTCATATTTCGATCAAATGGATGTATTGTTCATGAGCTTGATACAGGAGAAACAATGATCAAAGGCATAAGAACACCAAATAATTTATACATAGTCAAGGGAGGACAACAACAATGCTTTCTAAGCAAGAATGATGAACACTAGCTATGGCACAGAATATTGGGGCATCTAAGCTTCTCTCAGATAAGGAAAGCATGCAAATATCAAGCGGTTCGTGATCTCCCTGACATCAGAATTCCAGACAATACAATATGCAAATCATGTCAGTTTCGGAAGCAAACCAGAAGTAATTTCCCTGAGAAGGAAGGATCGGCTAGTAGGCCACTTGAACTTGTCCATACTGATTTATGTGGTCCATCTAGGAAAAGGTCACCTCGAGGAGAAGAATACTTTATATTGTTCATTGACGACTTTTCGAGGATGTGTTGGATAGGACTTATGAAGCATAAAGACAAAGCTTTCAAAAAATTCAAAGCATTCAAAGCCTTGGTTGAAAATGAATCAACTCGCAGAATCAAATGCCTCAGGTCTGATAGAGGTGGGGAATTTACCACGGATGAATTTTTCGATTTTTGTGAAGAACATGGAATAAGAAGGGAATTCTCTACTACAAGGACACCTCAACAAAATGGAGTAGTGGAAAGGATGAACAGAACGGTTCAACAAATAGCTCGTGCTATGCTTGATGAGTCTGGAACTCTCGCAACCTTCTGGGGTGAAGCCACATTTGCTGCAGTTACTATTCTCAACAAGACAAATGTCCGGGTAAACAACACTCAAACTCCTCATGAACTTTGGTATGGTAAGACTCCCACAGTAAAATACTTCGAAATTTTTGGAAGCAAATGTTACATCAAAAAGACTAATGAAAACCTTGGTAAGTTTGAACCTAGAGTAGATGAAGGCATTCTTCTTGGTTACTCTCCCCACAGCAAAGCATATAAGTGTTACAATAAAAGACTTGGAAAAATTATTGAAAGTATTGATGTAGTGGTTGATGAAGAAGGAAACATTCCTAGGCAAGTAAAATATGAAGATTTCGAAGATGATGAGGACTATCCTTCAACAACAAATCAGACTCATGATGAAGAAGAAACCCATGAGGCACCAGAAGAACATATAAGGATAGAAGAAAAGACTCCATCCAGGTACGTTCAGAAGAATCATCCAGAAACTCAAATTTTGGGGCAGAAAGAGGCAAGTGTACAAACAAGAAGAACTATTTCAGAAGCTTCAAGCTACCTAGCATTGCTCTCCTCCACTAAACCACAAA
This sequence comes from Pinus tabuliformis, assembly GCA_031772625.1. Classification (NCBI taxonomy): domain Eukaryota; kingdom Viridiplantae; phylum Streptophyta; class Pinopsida; order Pinales; family Pinaceae; genus Pinus; species Pinus tabuliformis. The sequence goes on from CM062811.1 coordinate 1,098,790,372, forward strand.
ATGTAAGTGAAGCATGCAAAGATGAATGTTGGGTCAAGGCCATGAATGAAGAACTGGAGCAGACTGAAAAGAATAACACTTGGGAGTTGGTTCCTAGACCAAACGATAAAAATGTAATATGCACAAAATGGATATTCAAAAACAAATTGAATGAAAATGGGGATGTTTTCAGAAACAAGGCAAGACTTGTTTGTAAAGGGTATGCTCAACAAGAAGGCATAGACTTTGAAGAAACTTTTGCACCAGTTGCTAGACTTGAGGCCATAAGAATGTTCCTTGCTCTTTCTAGCTTTCAGAAGTTCAAAGTATTTCAAATGGACGTGAAGTCTGCTTTTCTAAATGGAGACTTGGATGAAGAAGTGTATATTGAGCAACCAGATGGGTTTATCCTTGGAAATGATCCAAAACTTGTATGTAGACTCAAAAAGGCTCTCTATGGCCTTAAACAGGCTCCAAGGGCTTGGTATTATCGTTTGGATAAGTACCTCCATCAACAAGGTTTTACAAAAGGATCAACAAACAACAATATATATATAAAAATTGACAATGATACGTTGCTAATACTTGTTGTATATGTTGACGATATCATCTTTGGTAGCAATGAAGAAGACATGAGTCAAAACTTTGCCTTGGTGATGCAAAAAGAATTTGAAATGTCCCTGCTTGGTGAGCTCACATATTTTCTTGGTTTACAAGTCCAACAAAATAAAGACGGTATTTTTCTATCACAAACCAAGTATCTCAAGCAGATCTTGAAGAAATATGGGATGGAGGATTCGAAACCAGTATGTACCCCTATGGTAACAGGATGCAGCCTCAGCGCAAATGATGAATTAGCAGCAGTACATCAACCAACCTATAGATCCATGATTGGTAGTCTGCTCTATTTAACAAGTACCCGACCAGACATTATGCATGCAGTGGGAATAGTTGGAAGGTTTCAGGAAAATCCAAAGGAAACTCATCTTCAGGCAGTTAAGAGAATTTTCAAGTATCTTCAAGGAACTCAAAACTATGGCTTATGGTATCCTAGAGGTACAGATCTCACACTTCATGCATATACAGATGCAGATTGGGCAGGAAGCGTGGATGACAGAAAAAGCACTAGTGATGGTGCATTATTCATGGGTCCTAGATAACTATCTTGGTTCAGCAAGAAACAAAGTTCAATTGCATTATCTACAGTTGAAGCAGAATATGTAGCTGCTGCATCTTGCTGCACACAACTCCTTTGGATGATGCAAACTTTGCAAGACATGAAAATCACTTGTACTCCACCTATCTCCATTTTTTGTGATAATACAAGTGCAATCAATATTTCAAAGAATCTCGTCATGCATTCAAAGACCAAGCACATACCTATCAAATATCATTTTCTCCGGGAACAAGTGCTTGAACAAAAGGTTAAATTAGAGTATGTTCCCTCCAAGGAACAAGTTGCTGATATACTCATCAAACCATTGCCCAGGGAAACATTTGAATACCTCAGACAGAAGATGGGAGTAGTCGATGCATCATCTTTCTGTTGAAGCTTGTCTGTTTCAGAGAAAAGTGGTTGTACGTGAGTTTCATGAGGAGGATCTGCGTACATACGCCGGTTTATGTGGGTACAGTCGCGTATATGTTGGTTGAAGACAAACAGTGGGCCAGGCTCTGGATGAAAAGAGTCTGATATGGGTCTGACAGAGACCAGCTGGCACAGGTTCAGGGGGAGCATATATTCTTCTAATAATGCATTGTTGGCATTATCTTAGAAGATCTTGGTTCAATTTCACAGTTGCTTTTTCTTTCAGGTGGAACAGATGCAGAGGGAGAGCATGGTTGCTGGTCTGAATGATGATTGACAGATGTTGTTGATGATAGTTGTTGATATCTATCATAGTCTTGTTGAAGATATTTCGTCTCTATGTCATGTATTTCTTTTCTTATCAAGGTCATGTAACGGCCTTCTTTGATATCCCCACTATGCCTCGGATGGTTGATGTAATGTTCTTGTTTTATCTTGTGTAAATTTTTGGTGTATCCCCACTTGGTTGGGTGGATGAGTCAATATTGGTATATCCCCACTTGTTTGGGAGATGTATGTATGTATGAGTCTTTGGTGATAGGAAGGTCATTTATGATGTATAGAGTCATGTTTTTTTCGTAGAACATATTTTTGCAGACCTTGATTACAGTCAGGGGGAGCATGAACAACACACTTCAGCAGAGTAGAGATTTTAGCAGGTACTCAGGGGAAGTATGGACAGCGGAATGTATATCAAGGAAGAGAATATCTTGGTTTGCCCTTTGCCCTTGATGTCAAAGGGGGAGAGTGACTTGGTATGATTGTTTCCATCAAGTCCAAAGGGGGAGATTGTTGGCATTATGACACAGGTTTGGCACTATGGCACAAGTTTTGTCCTTGATGGTAACTCACTCAGATGGCATATCACAGTTCAAGCTCTTAGAATGGAAGAAAAATACATATACGCAGGTTCCTCTTAACCAGATCGCATATACATGTGGGATTGATGATCAAAAGTCGCGTATGCGTATACATGCACTTTCATGAACGGAAAATCGCGTACATGTGGGAAAGCTTATTTTTGGGTCCATGGTATTTGGACCTATGGTTTTGGACCTTGGTATTACGTCTGAAGTATTGAACCCAGGTATTGGGTTCCTAGTATTGGTTCTCTATGGTTTTGGACCATGGTTTGAGTAAGGTCTTAGACTATACAAAGGAGGAGATCATTTGGCAAAGGTATTGACTCAAGTATTGAATATCTTATGAAGAGCAAGATCTGGAATACTGGTGATTGGTTTATGCTGCATAGCTGAATCTGAATCAAGGAGGAACCTAAGCGCAAGAAGATGGATAAGTTCTATTGATGGGTCAAAACTCAAGTCTTGAATAGTAGTATCTTTGCGTGATTTTGATATGTTATATTTGGCGCATGACTTGATCTATAAATTTGATAATCTAGGTGTTATCACTGAGAACTGCAGTTGCATGTATATAGGTTAAGTCCAAAATTTCATGGGTAAAAATGAATGTTATATGGTTGTTCTCCTATGTTTACCACTTAGGGGTCATGTTTTTCAATGATATTGTTGAGAATCATTTTCAAAACCACGAGTCATCCTCCATCATGATTGATTAAGATATGTCTTGTCTCGTATGTGTCATTTGTCCTTTTCGCAGTTTCGCAGCACCTTTTCGCAGTTTCGCAGCACCGTTTGATTGGCTGATTCTGCAGCATAGTAATGTTTTAGCCTTTTCGTAGCGCCAGCCATTTCGTAGCACATATCACTGAATTATAACTGTCTGCGCTACGAAATCGCGGATTCGGGATTTTGCAGCGCACATTCTTGAAATGTCATGTCCAGGGATGAGTCATTGTGTCCGGTTGGATTGTTGTCAGTTTATGTACCTTCCAAGCAATTACGAGGCATCATTCCACCAATAGGTTCAGAGTCATGCACATTAAGTTCATTTAAATGTTCTTGTCATGCATGGTTGTGTCATGATGTTCTATTATTATTACTTGAAGCGGCCAGCTTATATGTTAAGTTATTTGAATTGTAATGAGCCCGAGTTTCTTCTTCAAGAGAGCTGCATTGCAAGCGAGCCTGTGTTCTAAAGTTTGAAGTTGCTTGTTGAGTTGAAGCTGCCGGTGTTACTGTGTGCAAAAGTTTTCAAGACGTAATGGAGAAGAAAGAGCATCGGTCAGGAAGGTGTCAAAGGGCAGAACCCGAAGGATTAGACTTGACATTGAGGGAGGAAGGTGTTAAAAAGGCATTCAAAGACGCTGGTTGCTGGAGTTTTTGTGAAAAGCTGAAGGGAGGACACACTCAGGTAACAAAAGAATTTGCATTGAATTTTACAGGCTTGAGTTCCAAGGTATCTATGTTAGAATTCCCAGTATCTCCAGAGGCTATTGCTAGGGTAACTGAGATTCCTAGAGGAGGGCGGGAGTGGTTCAAAAATTTCAAATTTGATATGAGCCCCTGTAAAATATTCTTGAAGGAAGCCTATGTGAATGAAGATTTGACCAAGGCTGTACCTAGAAGTTATGTTAAGGAGAGTTATGCTATGCTTCTTACTTGTATTCAAAAATATTTAACTTGTGAGGGCAGATATAACAAAGTTTATTCATATCATTTCAAGTTGTTGCTGCATTTCACGGGTAAAGCACCTATAGATCTCCCATTCTACTTGTTTCGAAGCCTCAGTAAGATGTGTGATAAAATTCAATTGAGGAAGGATAATTGTGAGTCATCACTGTTTCATCATGGCCTAGTTAAACTGTTAGTGATGGATGGCTTGCAGAAGATTGGTAGGGATTGGGATTCTTTCATTTATATGGCCGGTTTCCAGAGTAAGACAGGCCTCACCCCACAGCCACTTAGAGAAAGAGAAGAATTAATGGAGGAACCCACTATTGCTGAGCTTAGGAAGGAGGCTAGGGAGAAAAAGAAAGTTAAATCTCAGTTGAACAAACCAGTCAAACCCTTGGTTATTAAAGAGCCACCTCAGCCACCTCAGTCATCATCAAAGGAAAAGGTCAAGCAAAAGAAGGATGTTCATGGATCAACTGAATCTGAAAAAGCATCAAGAGTTAAAACTAGGGGTCAACTAAGCAAGGAGAAAGGTAAATCAGTAGCTGTGGAAGAAAGTCCAATTTCAAAGGCCAGTCTAAGTGACCTACTTGAGGCTATTGAATTTGAGCAGGGAGAACCAGTGCATCTTGAACCCATGCATATTAATTTGACCCAATCTTCTCCTGAGAGTACTAAGAAGTCAAAAGCTTCGAAAAGATTAAGGTTTGATGAGCCTAGTGAGGTGTTTATGTTCAAGCCAAGAAGGCCAGTTACAAGGAAGCAAATTAAAGAAGCTGAGAAAGTGAATAAAGAAGAAGAAGCTGTAAAGGAGAAAGTGCATAAAGCACAGAAAGCTGTAAAGTCACCCAGAACATAGGTAATTGAAGTGTTGACAAAAACAGTGGAGGCAGTCAAACATAAAGATAAGAATAAGAAGGTCATCATCACCCAAGGAGGAAATGTGATTGCCGTAAAGAGTCAAGTGAAAACAGCCATAAAGGATCAGGTGGGAGCAACCAAAGAAGAAATTGTCAAAGCTAAAGATGTGTTTAAGGAACGTGCAGTTAGGTATGCCAATTATAAAAGAGCTGTGTTAAAGGGCAGTAAAAACCTAATGGGTCAGACAGATTCCGTAGCTGATGTATATACCTGGACGGTCCCAGCCCTCAAGCAAGCTAAACTCCTCAAACAAATGAACCTGACCCTGAGAGCTAAGAACAAAGCTTTAAAGAAGGAGGTTTCAAATTTGAAGATGCGGCTAGGTCAGCTAGCTCATTAATTTGAGGAAAAGGTGATATTTTCAGTTTTGGTCAATTTTGTTTGGGTTCCACTATTTTGAAATCATCTAAGTCTTTGGCACCTGTAGAGGAAGTTTGAAAATTCAAAAGTTCAAGCAAAGGAAGCTTTAGTGCAAATGCATTCTGTTTTAGTAAAAACAGCAGTTTCGTAGCGCGCTACGAAACTGCTGTAGGTGTTGTTTTATAAGAAAAACAAGGAGTTTAATGATGAGGTCAGCAAATTTTTGAAGGAAAAGCCTCAAGGACATAATGGAAACCATAAAAGACTCCCCTAGCTATTCAGAGAATGACAGATGTGCATTTTGAAAAGGTGAAATATTTTGTTTCTAGCTCAAGTCTTGTTAAAGGCACTTTATGACCGAATTGTTAGGGTTTCTGTTAAAGTTTTCGGAGATTTTTGTTTGTACACTTGTTCAGCTCACAAAGCTTCCAGCTCATTGGAAAGTATGGTGATATGCGTTGTTTATGAAGAATTAGAGAGCAGGGGACATGTTCTTTAAGAAATGAAGAATGTTGGGAGACAGGGACCGTGAAAACAGAGCACATCTTTTGGTTAATTAATGAGCCATCTGCGCAACAAGAATCCAAAGACAGCTCGTTCAGTGTATTCTCCTCCAAGATACTTCAACCAAAGCAGATAGAGGACATGTGTCAAGACTCAGAAAAGCATCATGCTACGAGGAGGACAGATTTTGGGTTTTGAGTAAATTAAGATCATTTGTAATTACAGTTCAGCAATCATGTAATTAATGAATTAGTTATACAGTAGATAAGGATAGTTAATAGCAACCTTCGATGCTCCCCTCATGCTGGAGGAGGAAGCTCGAGGTGGTTAAGCATGTAGCCCTATATATGTATCAAACTGGGATGTAATTGGGGTTGGATGTTTTTTTGGAAAAAACAGAGTTTATATTGGCTTATGTAAAAACTTGTTACAGTAATATAATAGACTACTTTGTTCTTCTCAGGATTCATACTTTGTTCAGATGCTCAAGATGTATGTGGCTTTGTCTTATCCTTTATGTTTTCCAGCTCTATAGATATACAATCACTCTGAATTCACCTAGTTGCTCAGATTTTCTGCGTATATTTATGAGTTGAGGTTCATTTGAGAAATGTTTTGAGTGTTTAGACTTTACATGCCCTGACTTCCATGAATTGTAGTTTATGGTTTACTGAAGTGGTGTTTGACTCCATGAACCCAATGGAAGAAATCTTATGTTGTCTGTCCAACCAGCATGTTTATTAAAGTTTTCATTTCAAGAGTTAGCCCTCTTAGTGTTAATCATAATCAGTAGTTTGTTTTGAGAGAGCCCTCTCAGGTTAGGGAGGCTAATCCTTAGCCAAGAGTCTGGTCTGAAACAATTACATAAAATCTTACTAATTGGTAGCCCTCAGTACCTGATTTTGTGATAACACTAGGTATAACTGATGTCTGAATATTTGAAAGAGTGAATTATCTTTTATATATCTGTACACAAGTTCGACACATCAGAGGCGCGTATACACGCTAAATGAAAACAGCGTATACACTGGTTGGCCTTAATACATAAGTGTATGCACACAGGGTTCTACATATTGAAGTAGCGTACATCTCTTGAAATATGTTTTAGCTGCTTTTGTTTATTGCTGCAGTGTTCTGGGTTCAGAATTGGTGTCTGGTTACCGTTACTATTTTCTGGGTACAGCATTCAGAGAAGTGACTATTTGATTCAGTTTGTTTGGTGCAAAGGAGATTGGTTGATATAGATATACTTGATGTTTGATTGATGTTATTCATGGATCCAGTATGAAAACTTATGAAACGTTGTCCCTAGAAGAAAAGAGAAGGTTGTAGCCTTTTGTAGGTCAGAACCTATGTACTAATACCTCAGCTAGTACAAGAGCTAAGGGGGTTGTAGCTCCCTTCCAAGAGAAGCTGGAGAACGAGAGAAGGTTGTAGCCTTCTACAGGTAGAAGCCTGTGTATTGGTATAAGATTTCACTAGTACAAATTCATTGTAAAAAGAAGTTTCTAATTGAAATAAGATAGAGAAGAATTGCAGCAAGTGGTGTTCACCCACATTGGGTTTCCACCTTATATCTTGTGTTCTTGTGTCTTATTTTCTGATCTATTTTTACTGTTCCTGGTTATTGTTTATATGGTTCTGACACACAAATTAATGATCAACATCAGAAGAATAAATTAAATTACAAGTCTGCAAGTTATACGCGAATTTCCTTAACTGTAGTTGCGTATATACGTTGTTTTCACTAATTGAAGTAGCGTATGCAAATGAAAAATAATTGACCTGATAATACTAATTCACCTCCCCCCCTCAGTATTATTTACAACAATATATATACATATATACATATATATATATAGATATATGTATGTATATATATATATATATATATATATATATATATATATATATATATATATATATATATATGTATGTATGTATACATATATATATATGTATGTATGTATATATATATGTATGTATGTATGTATGTATGTATGTATGTATGTATGTATATATATATATATATATATATATATATATATATATATATATATATATATATATATATATATATATATATAGGTCCTGACATGACTTGACATTTTGACACATGGACTTGAGTTCTTTAACACAATGACATACCTTATGTGACCTTGTCATTATGTTTCAAAATAGTGAAAACCGTGACATGATTTTGACTTGACTAATTTAAAATGATAGTTGAACAAAGTAGTTAGACTATGAGATTAACCTATATGATAGTTGAGTCTTGGTGTATGATTTGATATATGCAGTGAACTAATATATGAAGATATCTTGTGCGACAATGAATATATAACTCATTACTTGACAGTGACTTTTTAAGCCTAACAAGTGACATGACTTGAATTGATATGATGGACGAGTATATGCAAAAATGTTGTTTGTAACTTGACATAGACTCACTACACAAACTTGACAAGTTGGATTTGACTATAACTTGACAACGTAGACCTGACCCAATAGTTACAAGGACAATCATGTGATGTTGACTTAACTTACTATATAGATAGAGTTAACAGTGATCTAAATCTGACATAGAGACTTGATGATATGACATTAAGACAATGATACTTATGACAATAGTAATGATGACCTAAACTATTGATTACATTGATCTTATTATAGCTATAGTTCATTGTTATGGTAATGAAGACTTAATATGGAATTGACACTTGGATTGGACAATAGACTTGATGGTGACATTAAAGACCTGACCTATTAGACCTGGTCTCATTTTGACATAGACTTATATACATGTAGTAACTTGACTTGACATAGTGACTTAGCACATAGACACATTGACCTAACTCTTGACAAGTGATAATAACCTTGTTGAACAACTCATTGACATGGGGCATGGAACACAGTATATGATTTGTCATCAACAATGGAAGTGAAAATACATATGCTGGTAGCCCTCCTTGGGTCAAGTTTGAGAGCATTGGAAGCAAGTCATAGGAATTACCTGAGTCATCTTGGGGCATGCCATTCTCAAACACTTGGGTTTATAATTTGCAGCAGTACAGGGTGTTTGATTTAGTGATTTTGGTATCCAGTGTTGTAAGCACATGAATATTCATCTATTCATGTGCAATGCAGTGATTCAGTAGTAATGTACAGTGGCCTATGTGAGTAGTGAAATGCAGTGATGTGCAATGGTCAGTGGTAGCAGTTTGTAGAGTGATGAATAGTGGTTAGCTTGTGCAGTTATGAGTTCATTTGATAGCGTTGACTATCAGGGTTTGATGGGAAGTGCAGTGATTAGTTTATGCAACATACTGTAGTGATTAATTTGGACGTTTTGAACAACGATCAGTGGCTACCAGGATTTGGAAAGTTATACAGTACAACAATATCTTCTATTCAACTATCTTGTATAGTTTTAGAGCACAAGAGAATCCAGTCTGAAAATTTTGAATGTGGTTTGCCAGCTATTCAGGGTGATTGGAGTCACCTTCAAGTTGTGTCCTGAAAACACTTCAGGGCGGCAGGGTGGTGCTAGGTCAGATCGTAGCCTCCATAGGGTGTTGTGGTGTACTTTTAGTTGGGGCTTATCAACTATAGGGCAATGAAGCATCCTTCTGACAATAGCTGGTAAACAAAGCATTGGGGCACTCGTTAGGTTGTGGCTTGACTTACAGGGCGTTGGGTCATCCTTTCGGCTGCAACAAGTTATTAGGGTGTAGTAGCATCCTATAGGTTGTATCATGTAAATCAAGGGGTTGGAGCCTCCTTTAGTGGTGGCTGAAAACTTGATGTAATTAAATTTTATTTTAAAAAGGAGAAGACAATTACTAAGAAGCGATCAGTGGATATTGACCTGGAAAGGGTTTTCCACCTAAAAACCTTGTGTCTATTGTTTTATCTTTCTGCAGTATTGCATGGTGTTGTCTACTACATTGTATATCCAGTAAAGAATAATAATAATAATGTTGAATAATAACTAATGCTCTAAAAAATATTAATAAAGTGCTAATTGCTAAGAAATATTGATTCACCCCCCTCTCAGTATTTCCAATAGGTTCTACGATATTAAAAGTTTCCAACGGACCATGATTTAACAAAAATTGTTGATTTTTGACAAGGCATCCCCACTCCAAATATGATTCCAGACATGTGAACTAGGTGATAATTGGAATTCGAAGAGTAGGAAACAATACAATAATTTGACTAAGAATCCAAGTCATTTGGAGCCCCACCCTCTTTCATCATAAACATATTGGTTCATAGGAGCACATCCCTAGAGATTTAACAAAGAAATTTTAGCACTGGAATGAGATGAAGAGGTGGTAAAAGTGCTTCCAACCCAACTATTGATTTTTATTTACAACATATTAAGAAAATATATTAAAAAGGAATTGTAATCCCTTGCCCCGCCGTCAAATCTTTTAGTTCAGATAGCTCTCACTTTATTCCCAGTCAAGGTTTCTCTGTAATACCATTAGTGTAGGTTTTAATCAGTTTTCCATTCCTAAGGTTCCTACTTAATTATGATTGAACTAAAGGGGCCACAACCTCGCAAAGTTTTCAAATATGAGATCCTTTCACACCTTCCAGAGGGGAATATATACATCATTTCATGCTACCATGAAATATTTCTTGGCTATTACAGATTCCATGACGCAGTATGTCCCAAAATAAGGCACCAGAGAATATTTTCTCCCACTACTACAATCATCAATGTAGGATATTTGATTTTGAGGCCCTCATTGTCTTTCAAAGATCTAATAGTGTTCCAATTAACTAAATGGAACTTCGTGGTACTTTTCCCCCTTTTCTATGAGAATTTCTAAATTTCTATTACTACTTTCTACCTAATGCTCAAGGGAGCTGCATCATTGACCGTTGAAAGATAAGAACTACTAACAAGATAGAATTGCTGAGGATGACCCTTCTCATCAGATTCAACCATGTGAACCCCATGTTATAATTTATTTTTTATTTTTCCTATAACTCCTTACCAAGTATATGAGGTTGAGTTTTGTAAAGATAGTGGCATCTCTGAGCATTTAAAATATATCCAAGAAGCTAGGTAGGGGAATACCAATATTCTAGAGATGGCCTGAAATCGATGAGCATTGATATTATAGTTGTATATTTGTCTTTTTCCATTATTCACTCACCCTGCAAAAGCACTGAGGAAACAATCCAAGATCATTTTGAATATTTCTGCAATGATAATGAATACATCCCCAAACAAGATGCCAATGAATACAAACTAAGAGTAGGAGATGCCTCTTGCTTCTCTTGTTAAACTAATCATTTATAGTTGGCCTAAGATTTTTCAAATTCCACTTGTCCACTCAAAGCTTCATCCATAATGATATACAAAAAGAGAGAGACAGGACATCCATGTTGGAACCCTATTTTACTCTTGAGAAAGGAGGTTAGCATTCCATTCATCATGGCAACAATCTAGGGAAAATCAATACAAGCATTAACCCAAAGAACAACGGACTCTCTAAAACCAAATTTTCAAAGAAAATTGAATAAAAGGGAATTTCAAACCTTGTCAAAAGCATTTTCCATGTCCATTTTAATAATCACACCTTTTTCTTTATTATCTATGTTGTAATTTATTTCCTCTTGAACCAAAATTATGTTATATGTAATTTCTTGTTTTTGCATAAATCCACCTTGATTCTTTGAAATTAATTTTTGGGGGAATCTACTTGAGTTTGTTGGCCATGACTTTTGTCAAAACTTTGTATGAGTTACACAATGAAATAAGTCAAAATCTAGTGAATAAGACTGGGTTCACCTTTGTGGGAATAAGAGCTAAGAAGGAGGAATTGGTACTTCCTCCATTTTTTTTGAATGGACTAGCATTCACTTGAAATCATATTTGATAATGGATCGGCAAGCTCGAAAAAATTTAATGGAAAATCCATCCAATCTTGGATCCTTATATGGATTAAGACTCAATATAGATTTTATGCTTTCTATTTCTTCCATCTCTCTAGATAGCTATGCATTTTCCTTAAGGACGAACAAGTGTGGATATGACTTATTGAATGAAAAATAGATTTGCTTCTTGCTCCTCTATATATAAAGCCTCAAAGTGAACATGTGTTTCTTCTTTAATTGCTAGAATATGACTCAACCACATACCATCCTCAAGGTTGATTTCTTTGATTGTATTTTTTTCTTCCTTCTTGCTTTGGATTGCTTATGAAATAAATAGGTATCAATATCACCAGACTTCAACCTAAGACTCTAGATTGGAGCCACCATTCCTCTTCCTCCTCCCAATGAGCTATCTGTATTTTTTCATATAGATCTCTCTCCTCCAATATAATGTGATTTGTGATATCCCTTTCCTCTATTTCATTTTGAAGACATCTAAGGATAATCTTGAAAATGTAATTTTTCTTGAGTCGTGGAAGTGTGGGAGCCCTTTAACCATTCTTAGAGAATGTGCTTAAAAACTTGAAGTTTGAATCCCAAATAAATGGAAGGGAACCAAAAAAATATTAACTCCAAGCTTAGAGATGACATCTATTGCACCAGGGTTTTAGAGCTATAAAGGGCGACAACGAGAATAAGCCTAGTATTTTGAAGATGCCCAAAGGTGAGGGTGATTGTCATATGGACTAATACATTAAATGAAATGATATTGGATGAAATGGGTTGACCCCATAGATGAAAGTCATTGTTAATGAGAAAATGATCTGATCTTATCACAATGTTTCTAGGGCAAATTCTTTTGTTGATCCCAGTATATCTCCTCTTCGTCAACTTGAAATCCACTAATCCTAATTTGTAATACAATCTTCCATCCTATCACAAAATGCATCTCTCACATTGATTTATCCTCATCTTTCTTTATTTGTCAAAAACATATTGAAATATCTAACCACTATGTTATACCTAGTGACTTTTGAGTCTTTAAGTGTCTATGGGGTTAACCAAGAGTCTATCTTATCCATATAATGAACTAGCATAAAAAAGTTAAATAGATGAAGCAAAAAATTAAAGTTTGATGAATGAGGCAAGTCGTAATCTGATGTTGAGTGCATTGGGAAAATCCCAAAATAAGTTGCAAGGAGTCCTAGAGAATACATACTCCCAATTCTCCTCTAGAATTACCCATCACTCTAGTTTTATTTTTCCAATGTTTCTTACCAATAGCTAACACTTATTTTTCCCATATCTTTGTCTCCTAGTTGAGGACCATAGATTTTTTATGTTGGAACTTCTTGCGTGAATGGGAAAGAATAACTCTATATAATGAAGGTGGAGAAGGAAGTGTGACATCTACTTATGGGGGCAATTAATGGAAATTTGTAGAAGCTAGCATAGTTACTTGATTAAGGTCTCACAAACTCTAATAAATGCTTACTATAATGAACTTTCTTTCTCCATGTACATTCCAAGAAACAAGGTCTTAAATCCCCCCCTTAAAAAAAATGATTGTGGTCCAATGATGCAAAGCTTATCACTACTAAAAGCACTTCTCTAGTGATACAGTGTAACCTACTCCTCCCCTTATCACTACAATAGATTGTTTCCCAAAAATTTATCACCACTAAATGAAAATTTTTTGGTGAATCCAATCAAGTCTCATCACATGAAGAAATGGATTCTTTAGCATTATGGGGGAATCAATCATTTCTCTCTCTCTTCACTTTAAGATGTAAAATGCACATTCATGCATGGTTTAACAATGTTTTCAGATTCAAGGGCTAGGTAGGGAAATCTAATTGAAAATATCTTACAATCAATCAATAGAGAATTATGATCCCATTAGTTTCAATTCAATATGTGTTAGGTTTTCCAAAGCGCAACTTGACATGTTGGACCCTCTTGTGTGTAATCTAAGTGAAACCCTTCCTTCAATCATTAGGAGTTATAACACTCCCATATCACACTCAAGTTTGGTGTAAATGCAAGCTAGTTTAAGTGGTACCCCATCCATTGGTTGTTATAGTGGAAGAAGGGGATATGAATGGGATAAGTATGAAGTACAAAGAAGGAAACAAAGCTCAACATAATCTTGGTGAGATCTCTATAAGTATAATTGCCTCAAATAAACTTATAAGATATTGAATTTAATTGTTATGTTCATGGAGGGAGAGAATTATTTTGTACTTAGAAGTTTCCTTTCATCCAATTAATGACCACTGATGAATCATGCATGACTTGAAGCTTATCAATCCCTTTGTCCACAACAAATTTTAGTAACAAAATTTGAAGTTTAGACATATAGATAATATATTCTAAATTCTCTATGGATTTAAATTATGTGTATTATTTAATTTTGTCATGCAAAACAACAACTTGAAAATATCAAGAATATTGTTAACGAGCTCAGCAGAATAGAGCATAATTTTTTCATGAAAATGTTGCAAACAAGGGAAGTTGGAATAAAAGTGATGAACATAAAGTTTTTCTTGAACTATTTATTAATAATGCACTTCTTAACAATAATGACTAGAAAGTTTCCAACAATTGTTTGTCTAAAGTTTGAAAATATGTGGTTGGATTATAGAATTGGATTACATTGAAAATAATTTGTTTGTCTTATTTTTTTAAGATGTTATTTCCAAATCTTCTATTCCTTCAATGCATCTTTGCACCTTTAGAGACAATTGCTAGTAAATAGAAAGTTTCCAACCATTATGATGCCAACCAATTCTAGGGCTTCTTTGAATCGAGTTTCTGGGTGAATTTGATCCTTAGACCTATGAGTTATGTCCCACAAAATGGAACAATTTCATCCATGAAAAAAATATAACTCAAACAATCCCCCGAGATTGTACCATGAAATTCAAAGGTGTTCGCTTCAAATTTCCTTTGTGAGGTTCATAGGAACTTCTCCCTTCTCGAACCCCGATCTCATTTTATCCTACAACAAGACTCATGGTTGTACACAGAGGTTTCAAGTTCGAACCTCTCCCTTCTCAGCTCCAGATGCTAACTCCATGAAAATCCCCAAATCCGATCTATGGCATGCATTTTTTGGTAAGGCACGAATTTGTGCAGGTTTGGATTCCTTCTGGGCACAAAATCAAAATCTGTTTCTTATTTGGATCATCATCGATCCTTTCGATGATTGCCAACATATCTTTGTTCACTAAGTGATATGACACAACTGCCAAACCTACAGTGCCTGTATTCTTGCTTCTTTACTAAATCACACAAACACATTTGAATTCATGCATATAATAGGGTTTGCGCACACACCATAATAGAACTCAAGATACACCAAATGCATTGTTTCATTAAATTGAGCTCGACCATTACAGTAATGGCCTCTCAGGGCCTATTTTCCCTCTTGTCTTGATATGTGTTCCTCTCTACCCTCACATAGGTTACACATGAATAATAAGGAATAAACCAAGGATCAGATCATTTCAAATCCAATCTACTCTCATCATATCACTAATATCTCTTAGGGATAAAACAAAACCTACAATCCTAGGAAACCCTAGAATCTACACCTAATTCTAGGAAATTGTGTCCTCTTGCCATGATGCACCTTCTAGAGGCTTCCGAATATTCATTGTGATTTATGGGGGGATTTATGCTCATGCATAAAATTGAATTTTTTATGTATTTAATGTTGTGGAAAGAGTTCTAATGAGGGAACAGAAGGTTCTTCTAAGAAGAAAAAAATTATGAAAGATGTAAATGATGATGCATTGGTCCTCAATTTTGTTTTTTTGTTGTTGTTAACAAGAACATGTATATTTTATATTAAAATTTGTTTATACATTAGAAAGTTGTTTAAGTCACACTAGTTAGCATAATAATTAAAATTAAGATGGTTGTCCAAAAAGATATTTTGAAAATTATCCAAAATTTGGAGCTTACTCTCTAGAGAACAAAACAATCCTTCTCAAAGGATTTTGGAAAGATACTACTTGTATAAAGTCTATAAAAGACATCTAAGATCAAGCAAAAATTTCAAAATAGTAAAAACTAGTATTGAACCAAAGGATGGTGGTTGTAAGCTTCCTCCTAGTTCTCTATTGGCCTAAAAGTTCTAATCTTGAACTAACATTTTCGCATCCTTCTATTGTTGTTGAACAATATCATTTTCCTTAATCTCCTCAACTATAGACCCAACAAACGACTTGGACTTTGAGGAAACTAAAGTAGGATTTCTTACCAAACTCAAAAGCATTTGTTGAAGAGTAATTCAATTAGCTCAAAGAGTTTCTATTTTCCTCTTTTGACTATGTAGGGTTTCCAAAATGAAGGCATTTTCAATGTTTCTAGTTTCTTCCTAGTAATGTATCCTACTAGTAGTAGGAATCAAATTCCTATTATCAATGATGAAATCTTCCTACCTCCTCGGAGCTAGTATCAATTATCTCATAAAATGGGCATCTCCTATAATGGTCATGGTCCATTTTTAAGGCACTTTATAATAATTGTAAAACTCCCCTACTACTGCTCACTACTAACAATCTACCATGACCATCAACTAATCCCCTTTCGAACATTCCCTCGGGTAGTAGAGAATATAACATAAAGCTATCAATTTCAAATATTGATCCACTAGCCTTTTTTTTAATGCAATATGAAATGGCACTAAAGGTTTTAAGAGGAGTAGCAGATGAGCTATAATAGAATTCCACCAACCAAGAAACGACCCACATCAAAACCATTAAACCTCCAAAATAGATCGAGTGAACCAAAACAATGAAGCCACCAAACAATATTGAGTGAACCAAGGTCTCACAAGAGAAAACCAAAATCCAACAAGAAAGTGAAAATCCCTTAATTGAACTAAGACGAAATAGAGGAAGGAACCATAGAACAATATTCCATAAAGATTCCCCAAATTTTAGTTGTGAAGATAAATCCATTATCCCACTTATAATAAAATTCGATGATCTAGATATTGGATCATTATAGTATTTTTCATCTATTTTGATGCATTTAGAGTGGAAAAATTTGGAGGAATTAGCTTGCAAGGTCATTTTAACGGCGGGTCCTAGTTTGAAGAATTCGAATTTAAAACCTTTGTAGCCATTTTGAGGCATTAAATGACATATTTTGGGGTTAAAAAACTCTCACTTATGCCAAAACCTTTAGCATTGTTCTACACTCAAACATATTTCCAATGATGTAAGAATCACTTCAAACAAAGTTCATATGCAAAATTTATGCCTCTTGCAAGTTGACCTATTGTGTTGGCCACCATGGTACAAGAGAATGCCAGGTTAACCTTCGTTACTCATGCATCTGGGGCTAGCCACATGTGAACTTTAAATAAGACTCTAGAAGGTCCAAAACCATGACTCTAATTGAGGGTTGAGGGAGCCAAAACTTACTCCTAGTTGGCTATTGGGATATGTTAAATACCAGGTCGTTAGGAGGACTAGAGGTTTCATTCTACATTATTGTACTTTGTTCCATGGTTTATCAAATAAATTGGGATAGGAAGTTAGAGAGAAAAAAAGGGGGTTAAAGTTAAGTAGAAATATTACAGCCCACAAGTCTCAGGTAAGTCCACAATATTGTGTTGACCACCATTGTACGAGATAATGTCACGTTAACCCTCATTACTCATGCATAATGGGCTAGCCACATGTGAACTTTTAAGAAGACTCTAGAAGGTCCAAAAACATGACTCTAATTGAGGGTTGAGGGAGTCAAACCTTACCCTAGTTGGCTATTTGGATATGCTAAATACCACGTTGTTAGGAATACTAGGGGTTTATTTCTATGTTATTATATTTTGTTCCATAGTTTAGTAAAGAAATTTGGAGTATGAAGTTAGAGAGAAAAAAAACGGTTTAAAGTTCTATAGTAACCTTTTAGGCCACAAGTCTCAGGTAACTACATAGAGAGTACATCTTCCTTTGTTCTTGAATCTTTCCATACTAGAGAAAAGAAAGCATAACAACCTCACCTTCTGGCTAAGATTTCTCCTGTAAGAGTTTCCCAGGGAAACATTTGTGTTTATTATGAATGATGTGTGTATTTATTTCTATTTCATATTTCTCACATTTCAACTAATTTATTCATTTAATCATAAAAATAGTAAAGAAAGAATATGATATATAAAGGGAATTAACATTCACAGAAAATATTTGAGTGTTTTATTAGATTTCTTATGACAAACTATTCCAATGAAATATTTGTGATAATTTACAGATCACTCAAACATGAGTGCAGGTGATGAACTTGCTCACACATTAAACACCAAGCATGCAAGGGTATTGCAAAGGTAATGCACCATGGTCTTTGTGTTGCATGGTTAAATCACCCATTCCAATTGATGTGCCATTTGTCTCTCATGGAACTCTAATACATGATAATGGGTTAGACCTTATGGTATTGGGGAAGTTGAAATCCCAACTGATTGGCCAAATTGGGCTGTTGGTGTGTACTTTGGTCAAGGTCCTTAGGATACGATAACGTTCAATGATTTTGAGCCTATTGAAATCCTTTCTTTTTCACTTAATAATTCTTACAAGTTTTTCATCACTCCAAGAGGAAGATTTCTACATCAATTGACATAGCTAATGTTGAATCCCCAATTACAATAAGTTTTTTGGTATAAATTTCATTAAGAAGCATCATCCCTTGAAATAGAGCCAATGCCTATTTTTTATTATTTGACAATCTTCCTAGACCCCATTCAAAGGTATTTTATTTATTTCCCCTAGGATGGAGAATTATCCCCCGCCATCTACCACCCCTGAATTACCATTTGTTGAAATTTGTAACTAGGTTTGGTTTTCATAATATTCTATGTACTATTGATTTTATGTATTTGATGTAAAGACAAAAGAAAAATTATTCTCCTTATTTTATAGCATGGGTTTCACGCTCAAGGTCAATTTATTTATAGGTCAAAGCACCCATTGTGTGCTTCTAGGGTTTTTCATAGAGTCAATAAGTCTAAAGAGTCATTGTCATATGTAAAAGACCCTATTGGGCATTTTGTATCAAGTCAAAAGAATTTATTTGAGTCAAAATTGTTTCAAAAATCCCTTCAACAAGAATTATGCAAAGAGTCACAGCCATAAGCAAGCTAAGATATTTAAGAGTTGATTTCAAGGTAATAGAGATGAGACTCTTTCATGGTGGATATAGGGATGTCGTGAGGACGGGTTCATAATATACGTTTTTAAATAACACCGTTTTGGATCGCCTCCTCCCTACGGGCTATGATCTTTGGAGATCTACCATTGTTTATATAGATCGAGGTTATGGGGATCAAGGGCAAGTGTTTCTACATATATTCCTTGTAGATATGGTATGGGAAAGGTGATTCTCGAGATATGTCTTGGTAGGAGCTCTCAATCTATTTCCTGCATGGTTTTCGCCCTTCTTAAACACGGATTGGGTCATAAGCCAGTTTGCTGAAACCCCAATAGTTACATATATGCCTTATATAGAGATGTGTAAGAATACTAGTCTTATGATAGTGTTGGAAGAAGAAGCTTCTTTTCAAATTTTTTCAAAGACTCCAAATGGTAGATCACTTCTTATAGGGGTTCGAAAGGACTTTGGTGTTGGATCTGAAACGAGAAAACTAGAAAAGAACAAATATTCCAATGGAGATGCAAAGTATGATCTGTGCAGGCATATTTATGCAAGATGAAACTGTTCTACTAGACCAAGGAGTTGAACGAAACTCCTCAATATTTATCAATCTAAGGTTGACGGGGGATTTTCCTGGATCTAGTTTCCCAAAGGATCAGGTTCGAATAAGAGATAAGTAAATGGAGGTACTCCATTCAAAGGAATCCTTAAAGGGAATTCCATTGCCTCAGCTAAAACAAATCAGACTCTCAATTTACCCAGCCCCTATATTATGGAGTAACTGAATCAAGTCCTAGTAATGGAAGTAAATATATCAGAGGAAAACGATCTACGTACAATCTTTGAATCCCAGGAAATCATAAGAAAATTCAATGGTTTCTGGCCTAAACAAGTGGATCTATTACAGTGGGATTTCACAACATGGACAATTAATTGTGATATTTACCTATGCTTCAGGGGTATCTTCATAGTAAATTTTGAATCATTGGAGGCAAGAGAGTGTATCTTACGCAAGGGCCCATGGTTCTGGGGTAATGTGAGAATTTTTATCACCCCATGGTTCCCATAATTTGATGCCAATACAATGGTGGTTTCAAGAATGTCGTTTTGGGTTAAATTGCATAATCTCCCTCTTCATTTCTGGCACCATAAAGTGCTAGAATGATCGGAATCTAGATTAGGGGAAAAAATTTGCTCAAAAATAAAAGTGCTCAGAATCACTCAAACACTAAACGACCACGTCCGTCTTAGCAGTATGATCCCAATGCAACTCACTTCACTCAAAATGGAGCTCATATGAGAAAGATAGAGATTTATGTTTGCTTTGTCAAATAAGCAAAATTTTGGGTACAGGGCTGACTGGGATGTTGACTAGGCATCTGTACAACCCAGTCAGAAAAAATAATATTCCAAGGAATATTAATGGAATATTCTAACAGGTGTATCAATCAAATTGTGACAAGTGTCGGCATGTTATTGGTCAACAACATTTAAGGTGGACCAATGAGAGGTTGACACGTGGCAAGCCCAGAGGCCGCCACGTGCCCTCTCAAAGGTCATGTAAAATTTTATTTGGTATGCCAGTGGAGTTGAACCTGCGACCTTGTCCACACAAGCCCCATGCCTTACCACTATTTCGCCACCATTTCATTTAACAACTAATGGCTTGTTGTTTGATTTAAATGTTAAGCACCGAGAGTTTGGAGGTAAGGGGACCAACCCCAGTTCCATGGGCATCATACAAACTAGTGTTGAACGTGGAGGGTGCTATTCAGTAGTTGGCGGTGGTTTTAACAGGTCTGATAGATTCGACGCTGCTCCAAGTTTGGCGGGGCTAACTGGAGTTTCTCCAGATTTGGTGGAGTTTTCTTGGGGAAAACTGAAGAAACCATAACTTTTTCTAAATTTGACCAATTTTGGCTCAAAAAGAGTCATTCATAGATGATTTAATAGGTTGTAGAGGAATATAGGCACTTTTTTATGTTATTTTGCTACATTGAAGTTTAAGGAAGCCTAGGGCCACTAGGAGAGGAGGTCAAGCTTAGATCAGCTAAAGTCCAATTGCAGAGCTTGGATAGCCATTTTTGGGGTTTTTGGTTCTTTTGAATCCAATGGAGTAGGTTGCAAAGTCGTTGGAGCACTGCAAGTGCATGTAATCAAATAATTGACCATTAATTCAAAGAGGGCCTAGTCATTGAAGCAGGTCCAAGGAGATGTAGCCCAAGAGGGGTGAACTCCTTTATCAACTTTGTGTTATGAGTTGATGTGTTTTACTTATCTGCAATTTAATTGTTGTATATGTGTTTTAAACAGTTAATTAACCTCATAAATTGCTCATAAAATACTCTCAACACTTGACACATAATTCCTCACATTTTTGTTAATTTGAGACGATCCTAAACACATAATTTTTAATATTGATGAGGGAGCTTGCACAACATTAACAAGTTTCCCAACATTCAAATCAAGTTGGTATCAGAGCATTGTTATCTCATTTTAACCCTGAGATGGTTTTCCAATGTTAGCTAGAAAATTAGCTATTGGTTTTGTATTTGTGCAAGGAGAATTTAACTCTGTGCAAGTTTATGTGTGTAAGTTGAAGAAGGGAGATGGTCTAATATGCTTCTTTGTTGAGAAACTTTTTGAAGCTTTGTGAAGCTTTTTGATACATTACAAGTGTGATGGAAGCTTCAACAAGTGATGTTTCTAATCCATCTTCCTTAGCAAGATTCTTTGATTTAGAGATGTTGCAAGAACTTATCATCATGAGAGATATGGTGTAAGAGATGAATGAAGATAGGAAGGAGAACACTATACTTCAAGAGGATTTGATGGCCATGAAGGAGGAGAAGCAAGAGCTTCTTGAAAAGATGCATGAGATGGAGATGCAACTCCATGATGCCACGAAAACCCTATCCAAGTATGTGCATGAATATGAGGTATGCAATTCAAGTTTATCTTCAATTTCCTCTAAAAATGAATGTTTGGGTGCTTTTGAAAGACACACTAGAGGAATAGGGTCTAAATTATTGATGAAGATGGGTTATGAAGATAAAGGGTTAGGAAAAGATGCACAAGGCATAGTTGAGCCAATTTTTGTTAAGGAAAGGCCTAGGTATTTGGGTCTTTGTTATGGACAACATGATGGAGAATGATCCAAAGCCAAGGAAGCATATGAAGGTGTTCCAAGAAGTAATTTCATTACATGTTCATTACCTCAAGCTTGTGAAGTTTGTGTTCACGAGGAATGCAAAAGTTTTATACCCACTTTGCAAGAAGATGCTCATAAGCATGCAACTAGTGGAAATGAAAAACAAGAGGATGTTGAAAGCTCTAAGGTCATTGAAACCATTGTCGGTATTCCAAAGAGAGCCACTACCACATCAAATTCACCTCTTCAAGAAGGAAACAAAGGTGAATTTGAAAGGTATAAATCTTCATTTAATCAAGTTTCTTTTGATTATGATAAACATGGTAAATCTTCACATAAGTTTTGGAGAAAATTTACATGTTCCTTTTGTGGTTTGAATAACCATATTGTTTCGAGGTGTTGGAAGAGGATAGGCATACACAGGAAACTTTCAAAAAAAAAGAGACATAAATCCAAAGGTCCATTGGATAATGGAAACCATGTTGAAAAGAAGATGCAATTATTTTGCACTCGTTTCCATAAGCAGGGTCATCTTGTAGACAAGTGTTGGACTTTGCATCCAAAAAGTCATCCACGACATTTGAAGAAGGTGGAGAGAGATTTTGGAAAGAATGGAAAAGAGGATTCCATAATTGATGTGGGTCAGGATGATACACATGATGAAGTGCAGCTGAAAGAAGCGCCATTGAAATGGTTTGGAAAGAGATGGTTATATTTCTTAACCAATTAAGGCCTTGCATTTCTTTTGATAGTTGATGCAAATCTTTCCTTATTGATGCATTTCCTTGTTATTTAAATGAATTTCTTTTCTCCTGAAAGTATGCTGCATATTGCATGAAGCAAGATGTTGGAAAGTAGAGTTATGTTGACTCACTTAGATGCAGAAAAGATGGAAATTTTCAACTACAAATTTGCATGCATGTCGCATTCTTGAACTTGCATGTTTACGCCAGGAAGGTGTTTAAAAGTGGAGTATCTCGACTCACTTTATTGTAGCAAAATTTATCATTTCAGCTCTTTAAGTACTCATACATACCAATGGGATTCTTGTACTTTTGATTGTACTTGTGAGAGAGTTGAGAATTGTTATACATGCATGAGATTTTGTGTGTTTGAATAGTGGAATTTTTAATAGTTTCATTGTGAAGGAATTTAGACTTCTGTGATCCATAACATTGTTTAGATATCTTCGGCAAAATCACATCACCAATATTTTGTCGACGCGTTTCGAACCAACCAATGTGGTTCATCGTCAGGACAAGTTGAAGAACTGATCTGGCTTAGCGAGAATAAATAGAGTGTGCAGAGATTCCAACAGCTAAATCCTAACGGCTAATTTTGACCAGGTCAAATCACTAAATTAGTTAGTTAATATTTCTCGAAGAAAGTAAAATTAGGTAAATCAAGGAAATTCAATTGTTAATTTAAAATAAGAATATTATTAATATTATCCCAAATATTAGGAGAAATTATTATTATAATTATAATGGTCATAATATATAATAATTAATCTATAATCCATTATTATTCCAATATAAATTACAAGAAAAGATAATCCCTTACTAATATTTTTAGAATTTTATTTATCCTAGGTAATTGAGTCATAATTATTTAATGGTAAGATAGATCATGTTCTTTAGACTAAATCGTATATATTGTTTAAATTAATTGGTCATTAAAATGATAAGTTATATAAAAATAATTATAACCAATATATGTTTATTAAATCATCTATATTTACTAATAATTAATATTATCAAACAAATTGTTAAATCATTAATATTTCTAGAAATTAGTTATATTAGTTAAATCTTAGGGTCGTTAAAGCTAGGTCTATTAATATCATCACTAATAATATAAACCTAATGGTCAAATAATCATTATTAGAACTATATTTATTATTCCAATAAAATATTGAGGTAAACATATTATTACATATAAGATGAATGTCATAATCTAGGGTTGATATATCAAAATCTATCCTTAAAACTTAATGGACAAAATTCAAATAATAATTATTTAAACAATCTATATATATTCCAAAATTATTACAGTTAACTATGTCATTAATATTGGGGAGGAATAAAGCGGGTCTTTTCTAGTTAATAGTTAAAGGGGAATTTTAATTCTAAGGTTAAGAAATATAAAAAGAAAAATAAAGAAAAATGGAAAAAACAGATAAGCCCACTAGTAGGTAAGGTTAAAACAATAATAAGCCCGAAACTCAAGCAAAATAATGACCCAAACACCCCATAATAACCGGACAGATCTGCCAAATGAGAAAAAAGGAGGGGGAAATACAGAAACCCTACGACCTAACCTTTTTTCCTTTTTTAGGTCGTAGGGTTTCTGTATTTCCCCCTCCTTTTTTCTCATTTGGCAGATCTGTCCGGTTATTATGGGGTGTTTGGGTCATTATTTTGCTTGAGTTTCGGGCTTATTATTGTTTTAACCTTACCTACTAGTGGGCTTATCTGTTTTTTCCATTTTTCTTTATTTTTCTTTTTATATTTCTTAACCTTAGAATTAAAATTCCCCTTTAACTATTAACTAGAAAAGACCCGCTTTATTCCTCCCCAATATTAATGACATAGTTAACTGTAATAATTTTGGAATATATATAGATTGTTTAAATAATTATTATTTGAATTTTGTCCATTAAGTTTTAAGGATAGATTTTGATATATCAACCCTAGATTATGACATTCATCTTATATGTAATAATATGTTTACCTCAATATTTTATTGGAATAATAAATATAGTTCTAATAATGATTATTTGACCATTAGGTTTATATTATTAGTGATGATATTAATAGACCTAGCTTTAACGACCCTAAGATTTAACTAATATAACTAATTTCTAGAAATATTAATGATTTAACAATTTGTTTGATAATATTAATTATTAGTAAATATAGATGATTTAATAAACATATATTGGTTATAATTATTTTTATATAACTTATCATTTTAATGACCAATTAATTTAAACAATATATACGATTTAGTCTAAAGAACATGATCTATCTTACCATTAAATAATTATGACTCAATTACCTAGGATAAATAAAATTCTAAAAATATTAGTAAGGGATTATCTTTTCTTGTAATTTATATTGGAATAATAATGGATTATAGATTAATTATTATATATTATGACCATTATAATTATAATAATAATTTCTCCTAATATTTGGGATAATATTAATAATATTCTTATTTTAAATTAACAATTGAATTTCCTTGATTTACCTAATTTTACTTTCTTCGAGAAATATTAACTAACTAATTTAGTGATTTGACCTGGTCAAAATTAGCCGTTAGGATTTAGCTGTTGGAATCTCTGCACACTCTATTTATTCTCGCTAAGCCAGATCAGTTCTTCAACTTGTCCTGACGATGAACCACATTGGTTGGTTCGAAACGCGTCGACAAAATATTGGTGATGTGATTTTGCCGAAGATATCTAAACAGTTTCATTGTGCTTGAACATGCATGAGTGATTGACTTGTGTTGGTTGATTGCTTTGTTAACATGTATGTTGTCAACTTGAGAATGTTGATCATTTGCACATGCATGAGTATTGGCTTGTGTGGTCGATTGATTGTTATATGTATGTTATATCGACTTGGAAGAGTTGATTTTATCTCCAAAGATGAAAGGGAGACGTGACGAATTGTTTCATGAGAATGTGGAATTCTTGTTGTAAATCGTCAAATTGTTGTACATGCTTTTGCTTGACTTGAAAGTTAGTTTAGATAATCTTCGGCAAAATCACATAATCAATCGTTTGTCGACGCGTTTTGAACCAACCAGTGTGGTTCATCGTCAGGACAAGTTGAAGAACTGATCTGGTTTAGCTTGAAAGTCAGTTGTTTGAATAAACATGTTTTGTCAACTTGTGTTTAGTCGATGGTTTATACATCAATATGTAAGATTACATGGCGATGTTCACATGATGTGACATTTTTTGCTTTGAAGAAGCAAAAGGAAGAGGTCGTCAAGTTATATTCTTGCATGAATGTTTTTCAAGTTTAATGGTGTTTCTTGTAACAAGATGTCATAGGATTTTGGAAGGTCCACGCTTGTGCAAGAGGCTCGTGATCAGCCTTCATTCTCAAATCATGACATGAGCAGCAAGTTAATACTGGAGGATGATGGAATCAAGAAGCGAAAGTGGACAAAAATGCCAACAACAACGAAAAATAGGATCCATTGATGTGTTGACGCCAAGAAATGAAAGAGATGGCGAATGCATTCTTCCAGATGTGGAATTTGGAACCATGGAGGTAAAAGAATGGTCATTTATTTTCTTGTTATTACTGATATTGGAACTCATTATTGTATTTCACTTAGATGGTCTTAACTTGGAAAAGTGGTTTCTAAGGAGAAGCTTGCATCGAATGCATGTGTTGCAAAGGAGGAACATGATTCTCAGTGGGAAGGCCATAAGTTAGCTTTCCAAGCACCAAGGGATCGTTTTGGTACAGCAGCGTGTTTAATCAACAAGCATCCAGCAAGTGTTGGATTGGTTCAGTAGTAAAAGGAGAACATTGGTTGAAGTTCCAAGCCATTTTCAAGGTAAGGCATGTCACTGAACCCAAGTGGTTGTCATGGATATTTTTCCAACTAGAATCAATTGATAAACTTGGGAAGGAGAATAGTATTCATATTTCATCAGATAACCATCTTTTGTGGTTCCAAAATCCTAGCAGTGGGAAGGAGTGATCGGAATCTGGATTAGGGGCAAAATTTTTCTCAAAAATAAAAGTGTTCAGAATCACTCAAAACTAAATGACCGTGTCTGTCTTGGTGATACAATCCCAACGCAAATCGTTTCACTCAAAACGGAGCTAGTATGAGAAAGATAGAGACTTTTGTCTGCTTTGTCAAACAGGCAAAATTTTGGGTACATGGCTGACTGGGATGTTGACTAGGCATCCATATAGCCCAGTTAGAAAAAATAATATTCCAAGGAATATTCCCAAAATATTTTGATAGGTGGCTCAATCAGATTGTGACAAGTGTCGGCATGTTATTGGCCAACGACATTTAAGGTGGACCAATGAGTGGTTGACACGTGGCAAGCTCGGAGGCCACCACGTGCCCTCTCAAAGGTCATGTAAAATGTTACTTGGTAGGCTAGCAGAGTTGAACCTGCGAACTCACCCACACAAGCCCCACACCTTACCACTATGCCACCAACATTTCACTTAACAACTAATGGCTTGTTGTTTGATTTAAATGTTAAGCATCGAAAGTTTGGAGGTAAGGGGCTAGCCCAAGGGGACCAGCCCTTGTTCCATGGGCACCATACGAACCAATGTTGAACACAGAGGGTGCTAGATGTTAGTTGGTGGTGGTTTTATCAGGCCCGATAAATCCGACCCTGCTCCAAATTTGGCGGGGCTAACTGGAGTTTCTCCAAATTTGGTGGAGTTTTCCTAGGGAAAACTAAAGAGACCATAAATTTTGCTAAATTCAACCAATTTCGGCTCAGAAATAGTCTTTCCTAGATGATTTGGATGCTCTGAACACAATGGAATGGGTTGTATAGGCAGAAAGGCACTTATTTACATGATTTTTCTACGTTTAATTTTAAGGAAGACTAGGGCCACCAGGAGAGGAGGTCAAGCCTAGATGCGCTGAAGTCCAATTGGAGAGCTTGGATAGTCATTTTTTGGGTTTTTGGGTCTTATGAATCCAATGGAGTAGGTTGAAAATCCATTGGAGCACTACAGGTTCATGTAGTTAGAGAATTGACCATTAATCCAAAGAGGGCCTAGCCATTGAAGCAGGTCGAAGGAGATGTAGCTTAGAGGGGTGAACTCCTTTATCAACTTTGTGTTATGAGTTGTTGTGTTTTACTTCTATACAATTTACTTGTTGTATATGTGTTTTAAACATCTAACTAACCTCATAAATTGCTCATAAAAGACACTCAACACTTGACACATAATTCCACACATTTTGGTTATTTTGAGACAATCCTAAACACATTATTTTTAATACTGATGAGGGAAATTGCATAGAATTAACAAGTTTGCCCAAAAATTATATCATAGAAGGAATTGGGAATCTCATACGGAGGTAGATAAAGACATATACACAAAGAACCTAAGAAGGACTCTCCACTTTCGCCATAATTTGTGTAGAGGTGGACCTCAACAAAGGATTTATGAATCTCATCCTCTTAACATATAACAAGTAGAGTTGGACATAGTTTCTAGACTTTGAAAACACGAAATTTAGGTGCCGAGTATGTCGACAAACAATACATGTACAAAACATGTTTCCTACGACCAAGAAAGATCCAAGAAGGAAAAAGAAACTAGTGAAGAAACCCAAGGGATGGCAATTTCTAGACCAACAGTCTGAACACGAAGAGGATGATGAGGAAATGGGTATCCCTATCAATAAATAAACCTATAATCCACAAGAAATCATAGCAAATGGAGGAAATAATCATGAAGCATCAGGAAACCCAGTCCCAACAATGCAACAAGAGAAGATCCCTGAAGAAAAGGAGACGTGAGGTTTCAAATGACAACAGGTTTTTGAGAGTTCAGATTCAGATAAGGAAAATACAAGGATGAATGAAGAGAACCATCTAGCACTTATAATGACCACTCCAAATCAAGGAGGATGGTGGAAGATCGCAAAGAAGAAAGGAAGAAAATAGTAACTAGTTTCTTCCATTTAGTAGTAGTTTATTTTTATTTTCTTTTATTCTGTTCTGTCTTTGTGAGCACCAATTTCGAATTTTTTGACTGAATGCTCTACGAGCATCTACAACATTTAATTTTGTTTTCATTAATAAAATTACGATTTTTCCTTGGGCAAAAAAAATACCAAGTCGGCCTACAAGAGAACAAGTTGACCCAAAAAACATGAAATCGACCTCATGAAGGCAATTCATACCCCTTGGAAGCCTATATAAGTGCATTCGACCTCATTTGAAGAACACATCCAAGACATTCAATCAAGAGAGAAAATAAGATCGATCATAAGAAAAATAAGTCTAAAGGGCAAGCGAAGTTCAAGAAAGAAGTTGTTATTGAATTTTTTGGTCTCTCTCTCTCTCCCTCACGTGCAAATAAGATTTAGGGTTTGTGAAGCTGCTAGGTCGAAGTGAAGCGGAAAATGAAGTTGTTAGGTTAAAGTTACAATTAAATCTATTAGGTGGAAGTTGCAGGAGAATCTGCTTGGTCGAATTTGTAGAAATAGCTGGGAATTGAATTTGTAGTAGTAGTTGGAGGACTAAAAATTTGTTTCTAGACATTGTTTTGACTTTGAAGGAAAGCTCATCAGGAAGGAAGGTTAACATGGTCTTGGAGGGGCCTTTATGTTGGGTCTAAAGGTCTAGGAATTCGTCATTTGAAGATTCTATATGAAGAGAAAAATTTCTTGTGGGTTTCCCCTCTAGGAGAGGTTTTAGCCCTAGATAGTAGCCTATATCTTGTGTCCATTTGTGTTATTGATCTTCACAATTTGGTAGTTATTTGATGATAAGAAAACTATAAAATCCAGAGAAGAAGAAACTAATTATAAATACTACAAGTTGAAGGAAATAACATCACAATTAGTTATCAAAGTAAAGAGAAATCACCCTAATCTAGCTGCCATAGATTTCTCAACACCATTTGGAAAACTTTAAAAAATAGTAAATGCTTTCCTTGGGATCATTTTCATCTCAAAAACTCTCTTATCCCTATAAAATTTTCCAAGTCACTCTAAGGGAGGGGATGGGGATTGATTTCTTTGCTTTTGGAACAAACCTTGCTAGAAAACCTCTCAACCAATATCACTTTTTTTATTCCCCAATGTTGTGACCTTTCACCCCTTTGACTTAAATTACATTAGTTATTAAACAAAGAGCCTTATTAGCTTGCTTTTGGGAGTTATATGGATTTTTTGGAAGGTAGCCTTAACTCTTGCAAGTCAAATCTCATAGTATATAATTGTTGGCATTGAAAACCATTCTCTTTTAAAAACTATTTTGTCCAATAAGGTTCCAAAGTATTTTTCTTTTTATGCCATATTATAAACATCTCTCTCCAAGATGTATAGAGGATAACTTTGGAAGCAATTTTTTGAATGACATAACTCTAAAATGGCATTGAAAATGGACATTAAAAGAATAGGTCCTCTATTTTCAACTACTTTCCTACACTAAGTGCATCTAAATGGCCGAGCTATTCCTCACTTTTGAAGGTTTTGTTGGATGGTTTCGTCATTGATGTCAACCTGGGGTTTGATTGGGTTTGACTTTGAATGAAACACCCATCATTGATGTCAAATTGTAATAAACTTTTCTTAGTAATTGTTTGGTTGCATCAAGTTGGAAGCTCCATTGTTGGATGGTTGAAAACCCAGGTCCTAGGTTTTGGGTTCCCTGGACTGAGGACATACCTCGACTCTATCAAGGTTTTTTGGCATGGAAAATAATTGAGTTTGGATTGTAGATCCACATCATTGGACTCTCCTATAAAATATGTTTCTCGTGGTATGTGGCATGCCATGTGGTTCTTCCTAGTTTGAGAGATAATTGAGTTTAAAGTTGGCGACCCTAGTTTCTGGGCTAAAACTCCAAGGTGTGGTGACTTGGCATAATTTTATTGGTTGTGTACATACAAAATTATGTTTAAGAGTTTCATCTCATATTTCAGGAAGAAAATACCTTTTATGATTGGCATTTTCTCACAAGATGGGTTTCTCATTAATTGATAGGCCTTGTCCCTCCCTCATAAGGCTAATGGCCCTCTTGCTTAAGGATAAAGCAGTTACCTAATATCATTTGAAAAAAAAAGAAGGGGGTCTTCTTATAACTCCAACACTTACTAAAATATCTTCTTTGAACTCCAACACTTACTTAGAGAGTCCCTTCCTAATTTATAAAAACAATCCTATACTCCCTAATCCTAAAGCCTAATCTACTTCCTACAAGGAAATGACCCTCTTACTTAGCTCACAAGATACAAGTTACTTAAAATTGTATCCTCTCATGAAGCCCCTCCAAATATCCAACGATCATCTTGTTTGAAGCCCCTCTAGGACTATAAAATTAGACTTATCTTAACCTTTCAAAACATAACAATCTCAACAACTTATCTTATGGTTAGCTCTGAAATTTTCGACCTACCTCAGGCAAGCATAGCCAATTTCAAAAGGGTTCTATTCTTGGTTATGTTCTTTTATTTTTGGAATGGGTAAGCCATTGCCTTATTCTTCTATTCAACCTCTCTTGAAGGTCTGAAGCTTGGCCTTCATTAGCTTGACATACTCAAGGTATGTATATGTAGTTTGATTTTTTTTCTGTTTTTGTTTTCATACACCTCTAAATAGCACCAACAAAGTGACTTATTGACTATATATAGGGCACAAACAACAATAATTTTGGAACCTTGTTTGGTGTTTGGTTTGGGTGAACCGTTGGCATAAAAATAATTGTTTGTGTTCATTTCCAAGCCCTTATCACAGTGACCTCAACCCTCATTAGGGCTTAACCCCTGTACCTCAGACTCCTCAAGAAACATCTCAGGAATACCTCCTAGGTAGAGCGAATTCATATAACTCAACATCATGTATCCTTTTAGGACTCAGACCTGTGATGATTTTCTATATATGTATGAGCAGTCACAAATAAAGATTTTGTGTTTCCTTTTTCATGGTTTAAGCTAGGTTACAGACCTCTTAGGAGGCAAAAACTTGAGAAAGTTATAGGCATTAAAGGATATCAAAGCCTAGACCTACTTGAGTGCATCCTAGTAGTATTGAATAAATTCATATATATACCTGAAATAATAGGAGCTGACACAGTGATCCTACAGTTGTCTATATATGAGAGAAATTCTCATCATAATCTCATTATGTATCAAAGACGATCTTCAAAAATGCACTGAGACAATCATTGACTTCACAACCGTGGTAGGATCAAATGCACTAAGCCAATCATTGACTTCAAATTCTAGTGGAATTGAAAATATATTGCATGAATTCTTGATATAGATATAAAATATGATGACATGATTTGACATTTTTACACATGGACTTCAGTTCTTTAACACAGTGACATACCTTATGCGACCTTATCATTATGTCACAAAATAATGAAAATCGTGACATGGTTTTGACATGACTATTTTAAAATGATACCTTAATTCTGATGAGATTTAATGTGATAGTTGAACAAAGTAGTTAGACTGTGAGATTAGCCTATATGATAGTTGATTCTTGGTGTATGATCTGATATATGCAATGAAATTATATATGAATATTTGGATATGTGACAATGAAGTTATAACTCATTACTTGACAGTGACTTTTCAAGCTTAACAAGTGACATGACTTGACTTGATGTGATGGACAAGTATATGTATAAATATTGTTAGTAACTTGACATTGACTCACTACATAGACTTGGAAAGTTGGATTTGACTATAACTTGACAACATAGATGTGACCCAACAATTACAAGGGAAATATTGTGATGTTGACTTAACTTATTGACATAGAGTTAACAGTGACCTAAATTTGACATAGAGATTTCTTGATATGACAAGACAATGATACTTATGACAATAGTAATGATGACCTGACGTATTGACTACATTTATCTTATTATTGATATAGTTCATCGATATGGTACGAAAGACTTAACATGGAATTGACACTTGGATTAGAAAATAGACTTGATGTTGACATTAAAGACATGGCCTATTAGAACTGGCCTCTTTTTTGCATAGACTTATATACATGTAGTAACTTGACTTGGCATAATGACTTAGCAAATAGACACATTGACCTAACTCTTGACAAATGATAATAACCTTGTTGAACAACTCATTGACATGGGACATTGACAACAGTATATGATTTTTCATCAGTAATAGAAGTGAAAATACACATGTCAATATCCCTCCTTGGGTCAAGCTTGAGAGCATTGGAAGCAAGTCATAGGAATGACCTGAGAAAACTTGGGGTATGCCATTCTCAGACATTTGAGTTTAGCATTTGCAACAATTCAAGGTGTTTAATTTAGTGATGTTGGTAGCCAATGTTGTAAGCACATGAACGCTCATATATTCATGTGTAGTGTAGTGATTCAGTAGTAATGTACAGTGGCTTATGTGAGCAGTGACATGAAGTTATGTGCAATGGTTAGAGGTAGTAGTTTGTATAGTGATGAACAGTTGTTAGATTGTTTAGTTGTCAATTGACTTGACAATGTTGACTGTGAGGGTTTGACGGGAAGTGCAATGATCAGTTTGTGCAACATAGTGTAGTGATTAATTTGGACAGTTTTGAATAGTGATCAGTGGCTATTAAGATTTGGCAAGTTATACAGTACAACAATATCTTCTATTGAACTATATTATATAGATTCAGAGCACAAGGGGATCCAGCCTGAAAATTGTGAAACGTGGTCTGCCGGCTTTTCAGGGTGATTAGAATCACCTTTAGGTTGTGGCCTGAAAACACTTCAGGGCAACAAGGTGGTGCTAGGGTAGGTCATATCCTTCACAGGGAATTGTGGCGTCCTTTTAGTTGGGGTTGATAAAATACAGGGTGACAAAGCATCGTTCCGACAACAGTTGGTAAACAGAGTGTTGGGGCACTCATCAGGTTATGGCCTAACTTACAGGGTGTTGGGTCGTCGTTCCAGTTGTAGTAGGTTATTAAGTGGTATTAGCATCCTACATGGTGTAGCATGTAAATCAGGGGGTTTGAGCCTCCTTCAATTGTGGCTGAAAGCTTGATGTAATAAACTTTTCTTTTAACAAGGAGAAGACAATTACTAAGAAGCATTCAGTAGTTTTTTACACGAAGAGGGTTTTCCACCTAAAAACCTTGTGTCTATTGTTTTATCTTTCTGCATTGTTGTATGGTGTTTTCTACTGCATTTTATACATGGTAAATAATAATAATAATAATAATGTTGAATAATAACTAATGCTCTGAAAAATATTAATAAAGTTCTAATTGCTCAGATATATTGTTTCACCCCTCTCTTAGTATTTCCAAGAGGTTCTACAATATTAAAAGTTTCCCATGGACCATGATTTAACAAAAAATATTTATTTTTGACAAGGCACCCCCACTCTAAATATGATCCCAGATACGTGAACTAGGTGACAATGGGAATTCAAAGAGTAGAAAATAATACACTAATTTGACTAAGAATCCAAGTCATTTGGAGCCCCATCCTCTTTCATTGAGAAGAAAAGTAAGAAGAATAAAAAGAAGGCCTCATAGAACAAAAAGTATCAATCCAAAGAGATGCATCCCCCTAGTGCAAATGGTGCATCTAGTCATAAGAAAAATCAGAAAATGAAACCTCAAAAAAACTGGATGTGGTCCAGCAAAGCATATCTAAAGGTATAAGTAAAGATGAATTTTTTCTGAGTTATGTTTTATATGGTTTCGATGCTAGTCATTTTGAGTTGTATAGTGATGATGAATATGATGTTATGCTTCTCAAAGTTGAATATGAGTCAACCACGGTTGTAATCGATAAGTTGACTAGTGAAGTAGGAAAGTTAACAGACATGTGTAGAGATCAGGAAAATTTGTTGCAAATCTGTGATGACAAGGAGGCTAATCTCAAGGAGGAAATCATTAATCTGAAGACCTATTTAGAGGAGGCCAAAATAGTTGAGGATGTGATGTCCAATCAACAAAAAGAGAAAGAGGTTCGAATTGAAAAGCTTGAGGCTGAAATGGTCTCCAAGAGAAAAGAGCTAGAACATAAAGATATTAATCTCAAGCAGGAGAAGAGTACAAGGCTCTTGGACAACGTACTCAAGAGCCAAATATCTCCCTTGATCATATTTGGCCTTGGCTAATGGCTTTTAGAAAGGAGAATCTAGTTCACATGTGGTAAGAAACAATGATGTAAAACCGAAAAAGTATGTAGCATAAAATGGTAGCAGAAAGAGAAGCAAAGGGAGAAAGCAACAGAAAATCCAATAACCGAGAAGAGAACCAATATAGAATACCATTCACTCCTAGAGTTGATATTAGTATAATTCAAATGAGGATTCAAAACTCCTTTGCTCCATTGATGGACGAGATTGAGTCTTACAATTGTCACAATTTTGGACATGTTGCGGCCAACTGTAGGAGTATAGTGTACAGATTCAACCAATAAAATATGCAACAATTTGGGAAGAAAGGACAACATAGGAGATCATTATCCTTCATATATGCAAGTCCTTTTAATGGTTTGTGTTTTTCTTGTAACATGTTTGGCCATAAGGCAGTTGATTTCAGATCTTGTGCATGGAGTAGAGGCATGTTTTATGAAAGGCAGCTATCTAGCATG
This sequence comes from Pinus tabuliformis, assembly GCA_031772625.1. Taxonomy (NCBI): domain Eukaryota; kingdom Viridiplantae; phylum Streptophyta; class Pinopsida; order Pinales; family Pinaceae; genus Pinus; species Pinus tabuliformis. The sequence goes on from CM062811.1 coordinate 1,098,825,795, forward strand.
ATTAGTAGGAGATATGGCCCTCTTTCCTCGTATATTTCTCATGTGAGGTCATACACTTATGACAATATTGGTCACATGGCAAGAGATTGCAAGTTGTTCAGTTTCTCAAGGCAGATCCACCAAAAGGAGCAGCAAATCTAGAGTAGGCCTAGCAAAAAGCCAAAATATGTTGTACATGCAAAGAAGCAGCCTACCATAGTATGGGTGAAGGAGGAGGAGAGGTAAGTAAGATGTGGGATCACCCTATTCACATTTAACCATGATGACAGATGGTATATAGATCGTAGTTTTTCCCTTATTATGTCAGGGGACAAGAGTAGTTTTCTATTCTTGAGGAAGACCAAAGATGGCCATGTCATTTTTGGAGATAATACACCTTCTAAGGTGTTGGGAAAAGGTAAGGTCAATCTTGGTGATGAGAATACTAATGCATTTGATTTGTTTTTGGTTGAAGGGTTGAAGCACAATATCTTGACCATGAGTCAAATGGTTAATGGAGGCAAGGAAGTGATCTTAAACTCGAAAGGGTGCCACATTAGAAAATAAATTTCAAAGAGGATAATTGCAAGAGGAATCAGGACCCCAGACAATGTGTACATGTTGAAGGGAAGAGTGAACATAAGCAAGAGATCGATGACAGTATCTTCCTCTTTAGTTTTTTGAGTAGGAGAATCTAGTCCCCACTACAGTCCATTATTCTCATATATTTTCATAAAAGTCTGCATAAGTGCATGTGATAGATGCATAGCCTTAGGGGAGTGTATGGTAGCAGCGTGGAAACATGATGAGTTGATGTAGATGAGTAGTAGTAGAAAAATGAAATGACCAAGAACCGACAAGCATAATCTCGTCTGTAGGATCAATGAGTTGGTTGGATGAGAAAGAAGGTATAATGAGCTCAAGGGGAGTTGTGCATGCATCTAGGGTTTTGAGTGTTTATGTCATTTTCATTTACTTTCTGTTAGTAGCTCTATATATTGTATTCATGATTCAAATGGCATGTAAATTAGCCTTGTTGTACTTGTTATGATTATCAATTGTTAGTAACCTCAGTCTGAGTCATGATTGGGAGCAAGAGTCATTTAGCATGGATCAAAGAGAGTCACTATATTTCTGCCATGTAAAGCACTCTTATGTGCATAGAGTATCCCTGCATCATCGATTTTTTTATCATTGGTTCTATTGGTTTTATAATCATGGTGATAGGAATGCAGAGAAGTGCCATACTTCACCCATGTATGGGTTGTTGGGTATCATTGATATTGCCTTGTATTTCATTCATGAAGCCCTATACTATATGTTCATCATTTGTTCATAGTTGGTAAGAGTCATTGGTCCACTTGGAGTAGTCTCTTGCTAGTGGTGAGGAGGAATATGCTGCAAAAAAGACTTTCACAAGAGTATGAATAAGTTATTTTCAAACCTATCATATGTTTAGCGGGGTATGATCAACAAGAGGAAGTGCATAATGTTGGCATAGAGGCATGTTGGTTGCATGTTGGCAGCAATTCCTTTGGTTCCTCATGATTATTTTTCAGGTGTTGTATTTGATCATGTTTCATCAACAAAACATTTAGCATCAGCCTTATCAGTGTTGTCAACATGGTGTTACTAAAGAGACTTAATCATTCTTTTCCACTGATGAAAAAAGGGGAGAGAGACTCAGCCACTAGCAAAGGGTGAAGACTGACTAGTCAGAGAATATTGCAGATCAGTGTAGAAGATCAGGTTGGTAACGTGGCTAAAGGTTGTCATCAATGCCAAAGAGGGAGAGTGTTGGCAGCATGGTGTTGGCATTAATTTCAACCATGGAGCCATTTTTGTTGGCATTGATATCAACATGATTAATGGGCTTGTGATGATGTTTTGGTTCTTGACAGAGTTGATCAAAGGTCCTACAGGTGTTTGTAAAAGAGGTTGAAGTTGGCTTGTTGTAGTGGGTTTAGCTCTGGGAAAGAGATGTTTTAATTTCCATGGTTTGCTGGACTATCACAGTATTTCTTGAGTCACATAGCGGCACTTAGGCAGTGGCGCAATCTTGCAATGTTATGTATGCAACAATTATTATAGTCTACTAGGCTTGCACCCATGACATTGCTTGTAGGTGCGCAAAGCAAATACCTCAGGCTTAAACCATTGTACTTGCCCAAGGGATTTCTAAGAAGGTTCTATTGACTTGGTCTATGATGTCTGGACATGTTAGATCTGGTCGAGACAAGTGTAAAGACATTTAATATCTGTGTGATCATTGATCTAGTTGTTGGTACAATATAGCATGGAGGAAGAAGTTTAAAAGTGCATTTGATTGCTTGATCAGGGTTGGAAACAACACATAAATTCTATACTTGTATGATTAATTGAGAGACTAATGTGTACTTATGAGTGATATGGTTTGATCTATTGTTTATAGGCCAAGTGTAACTTTTTGATAGTGCGCATATAGAGTGATTGAACACATCCTTGTGACCTGTGGAACTAAATTATGTGTGATTTGTAGCAAAGTTGTTGGTGCAATGGAGTGATTAGATACTATGTGGATCGATTGGTGAGGTCGATCATGTTGTGTGTGTTTTGTAGACAAATTTTGGTGTGTGACCTCTATACTATTTGAATGACAGAGAAATGCATTAACAGATGAACATACTATAGTATTTTGGAAAAGGGCACAAGATCAATGTGAAAATGGCAAATATTTATGTGTTGTGTTTTATGTAGTTGACAATGATGTTTTGCAGGGGTCAAGTAGTGACAATGGCAAAGTCTTGTTGATATAACAATTGTGTTGTATGATATGAAGTCTTGGATCTGTTGGTGTATTTTAGTATTATGCATATGCATGGAATTGGTTGTACATGATTTATGTGTCCTTGGTTGAGTGAGTTTTCCTAAGAGTTTAAATGTTTTCTAAGGTTATGGCCATGAAAAATGTGTATATATGTTGTTGTAAGGTGTGAGTGTTCAATTATTGTCAATTGCATTATTGTTACAATTGAGTGGATTGTTGTATGATAGAGGGTTTTGTCATATATGGCAGTGTTGATGCATTGTCTCTATGGCCTTGTGTATGTTGCCATTAGAGTTTCATGTATCATTGAGTAAGTTGGTCAGTCAAAGATATATGTATATTTTTGTGAGTGTTGAGTGAAAGGGTTTGGGTCAAATTCTATTACAGAGATGTATGTGTGTTGCAGAGAGAGAGGTTCACATTATGTTGATGATAAGTTGATGAGATTGATATGTTGATGTATTGAGGGCATATTATTGAGTCATAGTTGTGTTGTTGATGATCTATGTGTTGTGCATTGTTGTTCTTACAATTTACACGTTTTATGTGTTGCTAACCATTTATAAATTTGACAGATGATGATAATATATGTGATGCAGACTAATGCATGACTCAGTTAATTGTTAAGAAGGAAAAAATTGGTTAAAGTTGATCTGTCTAATACAATATTGATTCACCTCCCTTTAAGCATTGTCAATCCCCCAATATTTTTAATTAGAGCTTCCAACATCATTAAGATATTACATAAGTGTTTTTTACACTTTAAATCAAGTAGGAGATTCAAATTTGACAAACATTTAGATTCAAGGTTTATGACAACCCCTTTGGGATAATCCCCTCTTGTTAATAATGTAACATTTATTGTAATTAAAATAAATTGGATGAGAGATGGGACACAAATTCAGAGCTTGGGGGGGAGGTTGATAAGGAAATTGGTGGAGGTGGTTATTAATTGTAGTAATGGGCTAACTTGTAGGCCTTTAAAAAAGTGGACTAACTGGTATACGTTAAAAAATGTTGGGTTGTGTTATATTCTTTCCACGACTAGCCCATGTAGTTAACCAAGGGGTTAGAGGGGGGGCAAAGACCCCCCTTCATTGCGTCGATTGCATAGGGGGTCACAGGGGGTTTGAGGGGTGCAGGTAACCCCACTCTATGGGGTCTAGGGCAGCGCCCCGGAAAATTTTGTTTTTGGACCTTATATTAGGTTGGGCGGGCCCACCTATGGTTTTGTGCATGATTTTCGCACATGGTTTTGGACGCGATGGTTTTCGATCCATGGTTTTGGACACGATGGTTTTCATTCCATGTTATTGTATGCTTCGGCATGTATAAATATGTATTGTAACATTGAAAGGAACATAATGAAAAAATCAAGCTAGTAGTCCCGGTTTTGGGATCCAGGGGAAAATCTCTGTGTATATGTGTTTTATGTGTTATGCTCTCACATTGTTTATTTTCTATGTTTTAGAATTCATATGCAAGTAACTTCTATACGGGGTTAAAACATACATTTGGTATCAGAGTTGTTTTGGCTTCAAGGGGATGCCTTTGTCACTGAGAGGTTTCGCTCGAGCCTCTGGTAGACCCTGTTCAGTGGGAGATATGCGAGATCAATTCTGGTGGTGAAAGAAGATGGCGAGTAGTGGAAAGATAGAGATCGAGAAATTTAATGGTCAGAGTTTTGAGTTACGGAAAACTCAAGATGGAGGATCTGTTGGTGGATAAAGATCAGTGGATCACGATAGATCCAAGCACTAAACCAACGGGAGTGTCCGATGAAGAATGGAAGAAGTTGGATCGAAAGGAAAAGAGCACAATACGATTGTGTGTCCCAGATTTAGTATTGTTGAATGTATCAGGGGAAGCTACGGCAAAGGATTTGTGGGACAAGTTAGGGACTTTGTACCAATCTAAGTCTCTGGTGAATAAATTGTTCCTATGGAAAAAGTTGTATAAGCTGAGGATGAAAGATGGAGACTCGGTGACAGAGAATCTGAATGCATTTAATACTGTGGTAAGTTAGTTATTATCTGTTGATATTAAAATTTTAGATGAAGATAAGTGCATCAGTTTGTTGTGTTCTCTACCAGATTCGTGGGATAGTCTGGTTATTGCAATAGGTAGCAATGCAACTGCCTTGTAGTTTGATGAAATAGTCTTATCCTTGCTGATGGAGGAAATGAGATGGAAAAATATGGAGAGCCAGAATGGTGATGCCTTGTCTGTACGAGGATAGTCCCAGAACATAAACAAAAATAAGTCATCCAGTAGGAGGTCTAAATCTAGAGGGAGATCTAAATCTCCAGGAAAACTTGTAAAGGTGGTGTGCTGGAAATGCAGAAAGGAAGGGCACTACAAAAGGGACTATAAATCTAAAGCTCCTGATAAAGGAAAGGGATCTAATGATGCTCCTTCTACAGAGGCGAAAACCACCTCAGATGAAGGTGGATATGTGTACTTGGCTTCTTCAAGTACACATGTAGATCATGAGGCATGGTTGATTGACTCAGGTCCATCCTTTCACTTCACTCCCCATAGAGAGTGGTTCTGCGAATATGAGAAATATGATGGTGGTGATGTCTTCTTGGGGGATGACAGGAAGGCTAGCATCATTGGTGGCGGAAAAGTAAAGTTGAAGTTGCAAGATGGAAGGGTTAGAACACTTCTGGGTGTTTTTCATATTCCTACATTAGCCAGAAATCTTATTTCTGTAAGCAACCTAGATGATACAGGTGTAAAAACAGTGTTCGAGAAAGATACATGCAAGATGGTTCGGGGGGCACTGGTATTGATGCGGGGAGTTTGAATTGGAACTTTGTACAAGCTGCAAGGCAGCACTGTTGTTGATGGGTGCAACAGTTCTGTGGTTCTTGAAAGTGGAGTAGAAAATCTAGTGGTCTCTAGAGAGAATGCCATGCTGTGGCATCAAAGGCTTGGACATATTGGAGAGAAGGGCCTTCGAATACTTCATGGTAAAGGTATGGTAGAAGGTATGAGTAATAGCTCTCTGGATTTTGATTTCTGTGAAAATTGTGTATATGGGAAGTAGAATCGGTGAGTTTCCCCTCTGGTGGTAAAAAGGCAAAACATATATTAGAACTTGTGCATAGTGATGTGTTTGGACCTATGAAGGTTCCGTCACTGGGTAAGTCTGTGTATTATGTATCATTTATAGATGACTTCTCAAGGAATACATGGATATATTTCCTTAAGAAGAAATCTGAAGTCTTTGACAGGTTTAAAGAATTTAAGGCTCTGGTGGAAAACCAGACAGAGAAGAAGATAAAGGTGTTGAGGATAGATAATGGTGGAGAGTTTTGCAGCAAGGAATTTGAAGAATTCTATAAGAAGTGTGGTATAGCATGGCAGAAGACTACTCCATACACACCTGAGAAAAATGGAGTTGCAGAAAGAATGAACAAGACGTTGATGGAAAGGGTAAGAAGCATGCTCAGTGGTGCCAGGTTAAGACAGGAATTCTGGGCAGAGGCGGTGGAGACAGCATGTTACCTGGTCAACAGATCACCTTCATCAGCATTGGAGGATAAGACTCCAAAAGAGGTATGGACTGGTAAGAAACCCTCTCTTTCACATCTAAAGGTATTTGGATGTGATGCATATGTACATGTTCCAAAGGAGAAAAGAACCAAGTTGGATAGTAAATCTAAAAAGTGCATCTTTATTGGATATAAGGATGGTTTAAAGGGTTATAAGCTTTGGAACCCAGTAACAAGGAAGGTTGTGTACAGTCGAGATGTGGTGTTCATAGAGGTGAAAGATGTTATTAAACATGAAGTCGAACCAAAGGAACCTGAGAAGATAGAGTTTGAGCTTAAGGAGGAAGAATCAGACTCTACAGCGGAGGAGGAATCAGAAGATGAAGAGCCACAAACTCCGGGTGTGAGAAGATCAGTTCGAGAAAGAAGGCAGCTGGAAAGGTATAGTCCATCTACTTTCTATTCAAATTTTGTTTTATCTGTTACTGATGATGATCCTAGAACTGTGAAGGAAGCAGTAGATTCAGAGGATGGAAAACTCTGGAAAGAGGCCATGGTTGATGAAATGGCATCTTTGCACAAAAATGAGGCTTGGGATCTGGTGGAGTTGTCGGCTGGAAGGAAACCCATTGGAAGCAAATGGGTGTTCAAGAAGAAGACAACTGGAGAAGGAAAGGTGGAGAAATACAAAGCTTGGTTGGTAGCAAAAGGTTATTCCCAAGTGCCAGGAATTGATTTTGGTGATATTTTTTCTCCTTCTTCCAAGGTAGCTTCTATTAGATTACTTTTATCTGTTGCTGCTGCTTTTGATTTTGAGGTAGAACAGATGGATGTGAAGACAACATTTCTTCACAATGATCTGGAAGAGGAGATCTACATGAAGCAACCTGAAGGTTTTGTGTTGAAGGGTAAGAAAGAAATGGTATGCAAGCTAAAGAAGACTCTGTATGGGTTAAAACAGTCACCAAGGATGTGGTATCAAAAATTTGATACATTTTTATGGGGACTTGGCTTCACCAGAAGCAAAGAAGATCATTGTGTGTGTTTCAAATTAATTGGTGACCGTGTTATTTATCTGGTCTTGTATGTGGATGATATGTTGCTAGTTGGAAATGACAAAGAAATTATCCAAGATTTTGAAGACCCAATTTTCCTTCAAATTTGACATGAAAGATCTTGGTGTTGCAAACTATATTTTGGGCCTGGAAATTAAAAGAGACCGAGAAAAGAAGAAGCTCTGGTTAAACCAGAGGAAGTATGTCGAGACAATACTGCAGAGGTTTAATATGCAGGATAGTAAACCGGTGAAGGTTCCTATTCCTGTAGGTGTGAGGTTATCTGCTGAACAGTGTCCCAAGACACAAGAAGAGGAAGAGGAAATGTCCCATGTCCCATATGCAAGTGCAGTCAATAGCCTGATGTATGCAATGGTCTGTACTAGAACAAACATCGCACATGCAGTGGGAGTATTGAGCAGGTTTATGTCAAAACCAGGCAAGGAGCATTGGACAACAGTGAAGCGGATTTTTAGGTTTTTCCGTGGCACTAGTGATTATGGTTTGTGCTACCAAGGAATACCAAGATTGGACAGAGTGTTGGATATTCGTGGCTTTGTTGATGCAGACTGGGTTGGAGATCTGGATCAGAGAATATCTACAAGTGGGTATGTGTTTAACCTATTTGGAGGTGCAGTCAATTGGATGAGTAAGAAACAATTTGTGGTGGCACTATCAACTACAGAGGCAGAATACACGGTAGCCACTCATGCAAGTAAGGAAGCAGTTTGGTTGCGGAAATTGTGTTCAAGTATGGGGTTAGTACAGGGAGCTATAAGGATAGACTGTGATAGCTAAAGTGAAATTTTCTTAGCAAAGAACCCTTCATATCATTCAAAGACAAAGCACATTGATGTTCAGTATCACTTTGTGAGGGATATGATAGAAGACAAAAAGGTGTTGTTGGTAAAGGTGGCCACTTTGAAGAATATTGCAGATGCATTGACAAAATCTGTGAGCTCTGAGAAGTTCTCTTGGTGTAGAGAAACAATGGGCATTGCAGTGCTGGATAAATGACTAAGCTCTCTTGTGGCCCCCTTTGGAACGAAAACAACAAGTGGGAGAATGTTGGGTTGTGTTATATTCTTTCCATGACTAGCCCACGTAGTTAACCGGAGGGTTAGAGCCCCCCCTTCGTTGTGCCGATTACGTAGCGGGGGGGGGGGTCACAGGGGTTTTGAGGGGTGCAAGTAACCCCACTCGATGGGGTCCAGGGCAACGCCCAGGAAAATTTTGTTTTTGGACCCCATATTAGGTTGGGCAGACCCAACTATGGTTTTGTGCATGATTTTCGCACATGGTTTGGGACGCGATGGTTTTCGATCCATGGTATTGGATGCTTCGGCATGTATAAATATGTATTGTAACATTGAAAGGAACATACTGAAAAAATCAAACTGGTAGTCCTGGTTTTGGGATCTAGGGGAAAATCTCTATGTATATGTGTTTTATGTGTTATGCTCTCGCATTGTTTATTTTCTACGTTTTAGAATTCGTATGCAAGTAATTTCTGTACGGGGTTAAAACCTACAAAAAAATGGGTTGACTTCACATTTATGGAGTTAGAGGAAGAGAGGACGAGCCCATTCCTTTGGGCATGTCAACAAGAAAAAAAAAAGGACAAAAAATTAAAATAAGTGGAGCAGGAATGACAACACACCCACAACCACCTACAAATGCAACAAAATGATGGGAGGTCATTAGAGAAAGAGACAACACATAGAGGAAAAGACACAGGGGACTCAACGTAAGTGGGAGGAGAAGGAAGAAGTTCCTGGAGAGAAGAGACAACTTCATGAAGATCTCGAGAGAAACATTGCGTGGGGGAATGCAGAAGAAAAGAATGCACAGGAAGAATACCTATGGACGGAAGGTTAAATAGGAAGTGGAATGCACACACCAAGGGAGAAAACAACCTCAAGGCATTGTTCACGAAAACAACAAGGGATAGCAGCGTGGGAGCACGAAATCGGGTTGGGGAAAACCTGTTGCAATGATGAATAAAAGAATACATTATCTCAAGTGAAGGAAGTTAAGGACCTTGGAATGCCCAATTTGGATGGAGGCCTTTACTCCCTTTGGATTTTTGGTCCTTACAGAGCGGTATGCTCTGTGTATTTCAACGTTAAATTGTTGTTTTCTAGTGTTCCAATGTCCTCTTAGATCTCGATCTAGGGTGGATGCACTGGGATACTAAAGTACTTGATTGTTGGGTGGAGATGTTGATTTTAGGATGCCCAAGATTATTTGGTTGTTGGGTGGAGATAGGTGGATCTTTGGACTCCCATTGGTGTTAATTGTGTGAGCATATTTCCTTTGAGCACCCTTATTCAAGCTTTGAAATCTGGCTCGGGGGTGATTGGATGTAAAAAAATCTACAATCTAATCAATCTAAGAATGGGTGGAGAATCTAAATCCCAATATTAGTTGTCAAGATTCACATTATAAGATAAGTGCTCATATGAATATTTGTGAATGTGATTGTTGTGTAAATTCTCACTATGCAGTCAAAATATGTCTAAGGGATTATTAGAATCCCTGTGCATGTGAACCTTATATAAACATCATATAAATGCTTGTTATGTTGAAATGGATATATTGATTATGAGGAATATTTACTTCCTATGTGAATGATGAAGAATTTCATTTTTCATTATTCGATGAGGAAAGGCTTAATTCTCGATAATGAGAAATGATGGTTTATGTGTGATTGCTAAAGAATGGTAATTGTTGTGTTCATTAACAATTATGGACTCAGTTTAGTTACCAGGGTATAAGAGATATGTAAATCTCTCTTGTCTAATCAAATTTTGACATTGAAAAACTTGTAATGGAAGGAATGTATTGTGGAATTATTCACAGGAAGCACACATTCCTTTTATGTATTATTGTATTGGATGGGAGGGGTTTGAATCCCATTTAAGTTCAATAGGGATAGTTTGAATCTTTTAATTATCATAGGAGCCTTGATGTGTGTGTGTGTGTCTATCTATATATATAGTAAGCTTAGGAGAGATAACTTGGTCGAATGTCGAGAGTCCTTGGCAAAGACTTGTATATATGTGTGTGTGTGTGTGTAGTTTAAGCCCAAGATGGATAGTCTTGTTGACTACGTGTCAAGCAAAAAAAAATGACTAAGTGTTTAGGGCGGCCTAGCCAAAAATATATGTGTGTGTGTGTGTGCCTATATGTATAAAAACAATGAGGCTGACAGGTCCAAAGACAGAGACCTCTTCGGCATGAAACAACAATGTTACCACCCTAGACCTTAGAGTCTTGGGACCTCGGAGAGTCTCCATGTTGCGGTTGTTTAACAATGGAAAGGGGTGATATTTGAAGGAGGATCATGTCCATCAATTGACGGGAATAAATCCTTTTCTCGTGACCTCGGGGTCTTGGGCCTTGGGGAGCCCACAAGTGTGGACAAGGCAACATGGATGAGAGACACATGATTTCCCTGACAGTTAACATGAATTGATTCTTGTCTCAGACCTCGGGGTTGTGAGTGGTGCCAAAACACAATTAACAATGGAAAACCATGGAACGAGGCTTAAGGTTGGAAACCACCATAAAGTGGTTAAAATAGTTACAAAAGGAAAATGGCGATTTGCACCAAGGGCGAAGACTAGTGGGACCCATGCTAGGTGGCAAAGTGACATGGACATATGCTGACATGGTGCCATAGTGGTGTGCCACCTAGCAGCTGAAACCAACCATATTAAAGGGTCAAGGGGTCCGAAATTGAGTGACATGTGGCACTCCCAAAAGTGGCCACATGGAGGGAATGGCATCAAGATGACATCATCTCGGCTCTCGAGGTCTCGTGACCTTGGGAGGATTGTGAAAGAACATGATAATGAGAAGGTTGAGACAGATGGGGGTAAATACGAAAATCCTTTCTGTTAATTAACACGGACAATTATGTCTCTCCCCAGATCAATGGGAAGGTGGCTAGTGATAGGCCGAGTTTAACGAGGGGGTGAGGACTAAGAAGGAAAGCTCACTTGGAAATTGACGAGAAATTACCTGTCTCACCCTGGACTTAACGTTTAGTGAGTTTGTGCTTCATGCCAAGGAAAATGAGTGGTCAAGGTTGAGATTGTGTATAACAAGAAAAAGGTTGATTGCAAGGTTAAGGGGGTGGACCAATAGGGACCAAGAACTAGTGAGGAGGTAATGCCACTTGGGAATTCTTATGGACAAGTGGGCAGAGCAAGATGATGTGGAACTCCCACAAGGGTGTGGAGGGTTGCCATGTGGGCACCACATCGGTGCCACATGGCAGCAAAACATTGATGTGGCCAGATTTTAATGGCTCAACTTCAAATGGCCACATGTTTTTATCTAGGGATCAATTTTCAATAAATTTTATATCATCAGAAACATCTCATCGACTTGGATGCAAGGGTGGTACTAATTTTAGTTTTGATCAGGAGTTTTAAAAATTATTAATACCCCATTTCCATAATGGGAATTTAGAGGTTAGGTCAATGATATCAATGCCTTCTTTTTCCCTTAAGATGGTCTATGTGGTGGAAGGGGGTGTTACAAAGTGGTATGAGAGCAAAAGGTTCAATGCTTGGACCTTTGGAGATGAGTGGAGTTCAAGCTCTGAGTGTAGTAGTTAGATGTCAATATGTTCTTGTGTTTCTTACAACATTTGATTGTGGATTGCATGTGGACTGCAATGATGTTTGAATCATTTAGAAAATGCATTGACATTGCATGTGTTTGCTATCTTGCATCTTGAAGGTCTGGACAACCTATTACTGTAACCTTGGATGCTTGTCATTTCCTTAATAATTGCAGGATTCCCTACATGGCTGTGTGTATGGTTGTTTGTAGTGTATCAACACTATTGGTTAAATGATGTGCTCTTAAATACTTGGAATGAATGGTACATGTGAATGTTCATATGATATAAGGGATTAGGGGAAATCCATGTGTTATTTTGTCTGCATTACATTGCTTTATCCAATGAATGTTAGGTGTTTATACATATGTTGATTCGGATATGGGAATCCCATAAATTGTATTTGTATATTGTATGTGGCTAAGAGAATTAGCGGATTGGAGGTTGGCTATTTCAATCTACTAATTATTTTTATCATAGTATCTCTTATGGTTGTTTATCAGTAATGGTCAATACCTTCCTTGCTCTTGGAATGGTGTGTAGAATATGGGAAGGTTAGTTAAAATCATGCAATGGTTGTTACTTCAATACGAGGCTAGAACATCCATGTTCACTACTTGAACTATATGGGCTCAAGGGTGAAGGTTCTATGTTAGACCTTTCGGGGTATAAGATTTTCTGACTCTAGTACAAAGTAATTTGTTTTTTGGTGATGTCAAGTGGTGTTTATTATAGCACCGAGAGTATTGGTGTGTGTCAATTGTAGATTGTATTCAATGCATGTACATGATGATTTTGAAACTAAATCACAGATTTTGAGGTGTTAGATTGTGTTCTAAATGACCATTTAAGATTGCATATGTCATGATGGTGGGCCCTAGTAAAGAGGTTGAATATAGTTTCTATTGCTAGCCTTGGCAAGAAGTTTGATTTATAATGAATGGTAAGCTCTTGGTAAGGAGACTAGTTTTAATTGGTAATGAGGGTCTCGGAAAAAGAGACTCAATGTAACTAATGTTGTTGATCTTAGTGAAGAGGGTTGATCCTTAAATCTTGTAATGATGATATTGAAAGTGGGTCAAGGCATATCTGTATGTATGTACATTTACATTATGGGCATGATTGTAAATAAGTTGATATTTAAGGTGCATGTAAATTTTGATTTTTGAAAATTATGTTGAGGTATAAAATATGCCTTTTTATGTCTTGGTTTTGAGACTTGTGACTGATAAGAAATTTGATATGTGTATAGTTGTAATTTAACATGATTGAAATTAGCATGGTGAGGTAACAATTGAAATTGGATATTTTATTTTATTTTAACTAACAATTGAGTGGAATCTATGTGACAGCACATAAGAGGATGCAATTGCAACAAGAGGAAAATGCATGGCTATTAGAACTCAACATAAACATAAAAGTGGAAACTCCACTGAAATAGTAGGGACCTTCGAGAACTTGAGGGTTGAGCTAAAGGGCCACAAGGCATAAATTAAGAAGCTTTCCAGGAAGCAACAAAAGTTTTCCAAGTTGAACTCAAAGTTGTAAAAACACATGCAAGAGTTGACACAACGGGCCTTATTCTCAGAATAGGAAATTTAGGTTGACAAGGTGAGAGAGAGGCCTCGCAAGGCTAAGAAGGAAAGGAAACCCATCTCATGTTTGTTATGTGGGAAGGAACATATGAAAAATTACTACCCCAATAAACCAAAAAATAAGAAGGATGAAATGGTTGAGCCATAGACATAGGAGCCAACAACAAGTAATGTCAGAGGAGAGGAAGGGGTAACCCCTCACAACCTTCGATAACCTCAAGCCTGACTCCTTAGTGTTGACAAAGGGTGTGATATGTGTTATGGAGCCTATGGGCTAACAGAGTGGTATTTTATTTTCATGAATATATATGTATAAATTGAAAGGGTCGCTTCATGGACTATTTGTGGGACTATTGAAAATTTGGAGCACTATAAAAATCTATGGAATATGCTTGCCTTGATACTAAAACAAAAATATATATCACATGAAGCGAGGGACGCATTGAACACTGAACTCATCGGAATTGAATTGATTTTGGGAACATTTATATGATTCATGTATATTTTACGATTGAATTTATTATGTTTGATTTTGACTGTTGACTGAACGTATGTCCATGCAACCTTTTGTTTATGATTTTATAATTGTTGTCATGAACTCTTCTTGTTGCCCCTCATTATTTTTGAATTTTTCCTTTCGTGTTTCCTATTTTCAGGACTTTGGAAAATTTGTTAGGTGTGGAAGGAAAGCCCTGGAGCTATGAGGAAGAGTTGGATGAAACCCAACAAAATATGCAACTTGAGTGAGGCCCTATGCATAAATAAAGAACAATGGAAAAAAAATGAGAAAGGTTAGAGTTGGGCATATGGGCTAGAAAAGGCTATCGAAGGAATATGTTGGAGTGTTTCTCCTGATTGTGACAATGAGAATGAACAAGGGAATCTAAGAGATCTGAAAAATGGATTGTGTAAACAACAACGGTAGAAAATAACATTTGGAATGTTGGTAATAACAACAAGGTGGAAAAAGATAAAAGGGAGGAATTTGGATAAAAGACTACGTTGGCCGTGTTGGAAACTGTTGTTTCAATTATATGCATGCTTGGCATAGATGAAATGAGTTCTCTTAACTTAGATCATATTTGATATATGTGGATATGTGAGTATTATATTCATGAATATGGTGATGATTAAATGAATATATGAAAATACCATTGAAATTGACAAGTTGTTGTCTGTAATCATTGTCATGAAAGAGTGATGTATCATATTTATGAATTTAATGCATGAATGGTTGGCATGTTTAGATTTTTTATTGTGTGAGGAATCCATTCAGAAAGACGCATTCCTTGTTGATTTATGATTTTATTATCATGATATTTTGACACTATTGTTTATGTCATGGTTGTGAATAAGGAATGTTGAAAGTTATGTTAGCGAGTAAAGAGAAGTGCGATCTGCAACATGTTGGGACAAGGGTGGACAAGTTGAAGGAACCACAAACTTGGAATTTGAGCTATGGGTGCATGCAGCAAAGCATGGGAAATCCACTATTCAGGTGAAGGAGCAGGGTTCTTTGGACACCCATTTTTGGGTGGAGTCCATATATCCTTTGGATTCTTGGCTCACATAGGTGTTCTTTGTGTCTTCAATATTTAACTTTGGGCTTGCAATTGGTTACAGTGTGCATTGGATTCTCGATATTGGGTGGAGACAATGGCGGAAGTATTTCCTGGTTCAGATGGGTGGAGACAGGGTAATCTCTGGATTCCCAATGATTGGAACATGTATGCCACCCTGGATTGGGGACTTCCTAGGCCTGTGATGATATTGGGACAGCTGTGACACCTGGGATGGGGGGTTCCTAGACCTGTGATGATATTGGGATAGGTGGGCCACCCAGGATTAGGGGTTTCCTAGGCTTGTGATGATATTGGTATAGTTAGACCACCTAGGATTGAGGGTTACCTAGGCCTAAGATGTGTGAGTTGAAGACTGAATAATTGCATGGAGCATGTCCACCATTATATGCTTATCGAGTATGGAAAACAATTCAGTGCATGTGAGTCAAATATTGCATGGACCTATGTGAGCATTGTTGAGTGATAGTCGGGCTCGTCAAATCACTTAGTATGTGTGGATCAAAAGAAGCAAGAAAAAACCAGAGTTAAGTATTAGTTATTCCATTTGATTTAATGAATTTCTAAATTATTTCCATGATTTATTTTTATTTAAGTTATGATTTATGCTGACTTGGATTATGGATTAACTGATTTTTTTGTGACAAGAAGTAAAATAAAATTACGGTGTTCACCTCATGGAAAAATATTCTAATGAGGTATGATTTAAGTTTATTGCTTTTTATTTATGATGAGCCTCATGAAAAATTCATATGTCGTGATGTGGGAAGGACATTGGACTACCCGGTTTGGGTGAATGAATTTGCCTGAAAAGTTAAATAGTGGCAACTTGAAGATGACATAGTGCATAGTAGTGAACAGGGCCATTGTGGTAACACTGGAACCCAATATTAACCATTGATTTCCATGAGGATTGCCATGATCGATATGATTTGTGTTGAGGAAGGTAAATTCCTCAGTTATGAAACTCTTCTTGTTATCACTTAGAAAAAAAATCCAGTTGCAGAGGGAAAAAACTAAGGTAACCTCTAACTGCTTTAGATTGAAAATTGGACCTTCAATCTTGAGAGGGATCTCTCCTTAAAACTCTACTACTCATTGTCACTAAGCAGGAGGAAATTTAGCTCATTTGGCCAGATTTATTTTATAGGATGAAATTGGTTGGGAAAGAAGAGAACAAGGACCATTGGGCATGGACCCTTGTGGGGGAAAATGTTAACCACGGGTTACATAAATAATTCTTAATGGAGGCAAGGTAGGACACAACTTCTTATACAGATAACCATCAAGATGTGGAGAAAAAATACAGAAAATAAATATCACAACAGAGCAATAAGAATTATGTTATAACTATTTAAGAAGAAAACATAGAAAGTAGTTGCATAACTAGAATTAGAGCATACATGAAGAATTCTAGTTCCTAACACTCTATCCAAACACTGAAGACTTAATGATTCAAAGATGTAATATGAGAAGAAATTAAAAAACATGAGGAAAGACAGACAAGAAATTATATACACATGAATCTCTACAAAATAATATACATACACTATATATAGAAATATATCGATATCAGAGTTGAACACATAATCTTTTTCTTCAAACATTTCCAACCCTGTACATTACAGAAATGATAGTCTTTATAGACTACTCACAAATTGTTCAAGATCCAAAAAGAATGGATCTAAAACCTCTTCATCTATATATAGTTTAATAAATCAAATAATAAAGGATATAATATATGGCCCCAAGTTGAATTGATGAAGTGACTCTCAACTGATTGGTCGTTTTTTCTAAAAATAGAAAAAAAAAATCTCGCGAATTCCTGAAAAATAGGCTTCAAATATCCATTCGAAACTCTCAAACCATGATATATGTGTAAAAAATGAAAGAGGTTTTTTTTAATTGGTCAATTCCCTCCAAAAATGTATTTTTGTTTTCAAAAATTCATCCATAGTTGTTCGAAAAATTATTTTAAAAACAGTGGCTAAAACAGGAAAAAACTGAATTGCAAAATCCAAAAAAATATGCATCAAAGATTCCTTCAAATCTCTCAAACCATTACACCTGTGTAAAAACTTAAATAGGTTTTTTTAAATGAGACCGTTACCAAAAAAATCTCCTTTTTTATTAAATTTTGTTTCCAATTGTTCGTAATACGCACCCAAAATTATTGTTTTTATAGGAAAAAATAAAGTTTTGTCATTGACAGATTAATTGCCAACGCTCGTTTGATCAAGTTTTCTCTCCTTCATTATGTGTTCTCCATCAATGCCCTTTAATCTTGACCATCCAAACTTAAAATTTATTTCAGGCACTAATTGTCCATATTTTAGTGTTTAATTTGTAAATTTTATAGATTTGCGCTAATACTTTGGTTGTCAGCGCATTTTTATTTTACAAATCCACAATAGCGTTGATATTTTATTTGTTGGCACTTTTATACTATTTTTTATAAATTGGTGCTCACATTGACACTATCAGTGCCTTGAAACTATTAACTAAGATTGTGATAACACTTCCGATGCGAGGAAACCTTGCCAAGGGAAGGGGGTGCCTAAACTTGGAAGGTGAGTGACTGCATGAGAGAGGAAATAGATCGCTCAAGGGACTGGGAATTAGAGAAGGGGATATATGGACATGAATTCGTTTTCAAATAATCATGAGCATGATGGATTGGGATTAAGGATGCATTGGGTGTGCCCTGTGAAGCAATGACCCAAAGTTGTACATTGAAGGAGAATTGAATGTGGTGGACAACAACGTTGGATATGGAGGCAGGCAGCGCTTCGGAAGGCAAGTCATCAAGTTGGACAAGGCATGTCAATAAGCATTAAAAATTATAGATAAAGTGGTTGATTTAATGAATTTTTAATTCCAATGAGTTGTTGGGAAACCAACTGTGTATGTAGATATGATTGTGATTGAGCTATACTTATAAACCTCAAGTGAGCTCACAGTGATTTATGCTTGGGTCAAGCATTCTTTTGTATTTTTTTTCAAGATCAAAACACCAAGGGAAGTGTTCCTCCAAGGAGGTGGGGATTGTGATAGCCCCTTTGGCTTAATCCCCTCTTGTCAATATTGTAACATTTGTTGTAATTAAAATATAACCGGATGAGATATGGGACACAGTTTTCAGAGCTTGGGGAGGAGGTTGCTTGGAAAATTCGTCGAGGTGGTTACTAATAATAGTCATGGGTTGATTGCACATTTATGGAGTTAAATTAAGAGAGGATGATCTCATACTCCTTTGGGAAAGTCCACAATCCAAAAAGAAGGACAAAAAAAGTAAAATAAGTGGAGTAGACATGAAAACATGCCCACAACCACCTACAGCCACAACAGAATGATGGGAGGTCGCTAGAGAAAGACACAACGCATAGAGGCAAAAACATAAGGGACTCAACACAAGTAGGAGGAGGAGGAATTTACTAAAGGAGAAGCGATAGATTACCGAGGAGCTTAAGAGTAGCATTTTCTAGGGGAACATGCAATAAAATAAGGCACGGGAATAACACCTAGGGACAAAGGGTTAAACATGAAGTCGAATGCACACATCAAGGGAGAAATCAGCCTCAAGTGATTCAGATCTTTTAACTTCAAGGATGCATACAGAATTTCATATAAAATATCATGTAACCAAATAACTAAACACATGAAAAAGAAGCGGAAATCATAAAGCAATCATGAGATAAAAGGCACAAAAATAATTTGATTACGTATTTCACCCAATGTGGGCTACGTCTTTGGGCCCTGCTCAAAGTGGGGAGGCCTTCTTTCATTAAATGGCATCAAAGAAATTAATTACAATCAACTTTACAAAAATGACCTTTATATCTCCATTTCTAATGATGGCCTGAAAATGGAGACCTCGGCTGGAGAAACAGATTACACAGTTCAATTCCTAGCATGAAAATGTGAAAATTTTACTATAAACATGTCAAATTCTGACACTGGCACCTCTGGCCCTCTAAGGGAATCTTTTCAGGGTCTTGGCAGATCCCTCGTTCAAGGTGCCACTACTTTTGGCCACTCAAGGTTCCGCGCCCTGACCCACTCCGCTCTCCGCCGATATTTGTGGCAAATGGATTGAGGTTTTATATAATTTGGCGGGTGGAGCCACCAACGTGGGGTCGTTGGCTCGTTGGTGGCGGTGGTGCGTCGTATGGAGGTGGTTCCAGTTTCGAATCCTCGTCACAACCCATATAAGGTTCGACTGTTGGTTAATATGCAATGTTGTTTTGTTTTATATGTGATTCGGTCGGGGGTTGGGCGGGTACACCGGGGTGGCTTGCCACCTAAAAAAAAATTATAACCATAATATATATATATATATATATATATATATATATATATATATATATATATATATATATATATATATCCGCTAGAAATTAAGGGTTATTAGAAAAATTAAGGAGGCGAAAAATTCACCTTTTCCGACCGTCATTTTCCATGCGTCGTCACTTTGTCAAATTTTTGCCTAGTTAGTGACTGCCACTTGGCCCAGTTTGACTAGAAATTTGACCAGCTATAACTTGAGCATACGAACTCAGATTTGAGTGGCATTCGCATCATTGGAATTAGGGAAACGAGCACTATGATCTGTTTCTAGTTTCACTTCCATCTCATGACTTTTATTTTTGAGCTATTTCCAAGACCACTTCTATTTCTAGATCCACCCGGATCATTCCTCCCCACTAATGAGATTTTGGACCGCCAAAAGCCTTATCAGTCAATTGGAAAGTGAGAGAATATCTCCCTCATTTTATCCTCTTCCATCCATCAATCCTTACTTAGATGCATTCATTTGAAACCGATATGAAGATACTCCATGTCTCCTCGTCTTGAAGTCCTAGTCTTTATGTCAAGGATGATGTCCTATGGTAGCTTGTCCATGTATTCAAGAGAAAAGTCGTCCACTGTAGGAACTTGTCCAACCTCTTCAGTGTCCATGATCAAAGGATGCTCATAAAGCTTCAAGTTTTCAACATTCACCATTGATTACATTTCATGTATGTTGGCAAGTCGAGACAAAAATCATTATCTCCAATCTTATCCAATATGGTGAATGGGCCATATCGGATTGGTCACAACTCATTTCCTTATCCTTTCATTATGTATTTTCTAATGTGGAGCCACACTTTGTCTCCAAACTAGAATTGGTGATCGACGTGGTGCTTTTCATGTCAGGCTTTGTATTGAGCTTGACTTTTCTCCAACTACTCCTACACTGCCTGGTGAATCATCTAAATCTGCTGAATGAAATTCTGCACTTTGTCCCTGTCATCTTGCCCACTAGAATCTTCATCTCTCCCAAAGACCATGTCTAAGGGATCCTTTAGAAAATAGCCAAATCATGTCTCGAATGGTGATCTATGAGTGGATGAATGCATTGCCTGGTTGTATGCATGTTGTAAATAAGGAACTTGCTTGTCCCACAACTTGGGACGCTTGCCACAATAACCTCAAAGTAAGTGTATCATTGTGCGGTTGACAACCTATGTTTATTCATCAGTGTGCGGATGAAATTTCGTGCTCCTCTTCAACTTGGTGTCCATCACTCTCCACAAACTTGTCCAAAACTCTCCAAGAAAGCGAGATTCTCAAGTAGACACAATGGATGTGGGAAACCCAAAGTGGACCCATACAAATGGAAGAAGAGATGAGCAGTCTGCTCTATAGTGACCTGCTTTTTACAAGGTGTTAATACACACATTTTTTTAAATCAATCCACAATGACATACAAATAGTCATGACCTCTCCTAGACAAATGCAAACCGCCTACAAAATCCATTGACACACTTTACAACTCGGAATAGGGAGTGGTGGGTAGAACCCCAATTCTATTAGTGGGCTTGCTAACTGAACACAACACATCCCTTTACATATCAAGTCACAACATTTTTCATGTGAGGCTAATAACACAACCTCTACAAATGACACAATTTTTTCCCTACACCAAAATGATCTTATACAAGAGAGGTATGGGCCTCTTTGATTACATGTATTCCTTCATTGGTGGGGATAAAAAGTTTGCCAAGGTGGTACAGCAACTTTAGCTACAAATGGTAATTGTCCACCTGCGATACATGACTCATCTTTGTATAAATTTCCTTAAAATCATCATCATCAACATATTGTTCAGCATAACTTTCAAAAGATAAAGAGGCATTTTTCAAAACTATAGATGCATAAATAGGAGGGCGAGAAAGCATATCTACCACTTTGTTGTTGGTGCCCTTCTTGTATTTTATTATCAAGTGAAATTTTTGAAGGAATCCCATCCATCTGAAATGACGTGCTTGTTGGAGCTTGGGTTGTGACTGAAGGTACTGCAAGGGCTGGTGATATGTGTGAATGATGGTCTCCTTGCCGATCAAATAGTGCTTCCACTTCTTCACACTTTTAACCAAGGGATACAACTCCTTATCGTATGTGGGATAGTTCACAAAAGCTTGGGAGAATGTCTCTGAGTGGTAACATACAGGTTTCCTTTACTCCATTAATATTTCTCCCATGGCATATTCCTTGGCATCTGTCTCAATCTCAAAAGGTTGTTGGAGGTCTCGTAAGGACAAAACCAATGTGGTGTTGATCTTCTCTTTCAGTGCATCAAAGGCTTTCTATTGCTTTCCTCCCCACTAAAAGGTTTGATTCACACCCATGAATGCATGTAAGGGGAATGCAATGATAGAGAAGTTGGAAATGAACCTTCTCCATTATTGTATTGCACCCAAAAATCTACGAACCTCTGTAACATTGGTGAGTTTAGGCCACTTGACAATCACATAAATTTTAGAAGGGTCTATTTTCAATTGTCCACCATTGAAAATGTGACCCAAGTAAACCAAAGAGGTCTTATCAAATTCACACTTTGACATTTTGACATACAATTTTTCTTTTTGCAAAACATCAAGAACTTTTTTAACATGACTCACATGATCATCCCATGTCCTAATGTAAACAAGAATTTCATCAAGATACACAAGTACAAAATCATCAAAAAAGGTCTGAAAATATCATTCATCGCCCTCATGAATGTGGTCAGAGCATTGCATAGCCCAAATGGCATCACCATCCATTCAAACAACCCCTGTTTCGTCTTGAATGTAGTCTTCCATACATCATGTTATGCAACCCTGACCTGATGATAACCACCATGCAAGTCTAGTTTTGTGAAATAGATGGTATTTTTCAATTGGTCTAATAAATCATCATTGTGAGGCAGAGGGTATCGATTCTTCACCGTTATTTTGTTGAGTGCCATGTATTCTAAGAACATCCTCCATGTTCCATCCTTCTTTGCCACCAACACGATAGGTGACCCGCATGGAGAAGAACTTGGTCTTATAACCCCTTGGTTCAGCAATTCATGTACCTGCTTCTTTATCTCCTCCATCTCGATAGATGACAACCTGTACATGCCAATTTTGGGTAAAGGATCATCCTGTTGCAAGTGAATCTCATGTTGGATCGCACGCTTTGGAGGCAACCCACTTGGTTCCTGGAGAAGCCCGTCATAGTTAGAAACAATTTCATACAATTCATTTTTATGAGTGGGATCACAACCTTGGAAAGCTTCAGATGTCGCGGCATCTTTTGCTCTAACAACCATGAGCATGCACCCTTTGATGGAATTAATCAATCTCTTCATCTGACCTGCAATTGCAACACTAGCATTGATTGTTGGGATGGGGTCCTTGGGGTTAAATTTTGTATTTTCTTTTTGTAAAAATGTAAAGTCTCTGTGATTTGCGGAAGCAGAGCACGAAGATAGTAGGAGTCAAAGGGGATTTAGTCCCTTAGGTTGTTAGATGTTAAGAATTTTTTGAGACCCGACCATGGTCCGCAGACCATGGTATTGTAAAAGGACAATCTATAAATAGAAGAGCCATAGCAACTCTAAGAGGAAATCATAAGATAGAAGATCAATGTTTGAAAAAGAAAGTTAAGATTGGAAAGTTTGTTGCTTGTACTTAGGCAAAGGGGAAGGCTCATGTAATTGAGTGCACGGAGACCTTGGTAAGTCCGCAAGCTGATTGTGCGGGCCCCTGCAGCTGAGTGTGCAGGGAAGGAAAGTATGTACTTTGAAAGATCATCTAATGAAAGACGGTTTTGATCCATATTTTGCGTATCTGCTTATCAGTATTTACTTCTGTAATTTATGTGTTTCTTCTTTGTATCTGAAAGTATATGAATAAATGTTTATCTAATGCACAAAAATGGTAGATCAATATAAATTATGCATGTTATGACTAGTTAATGACCTTCGCTTAGATATAATTGTTGCGTATAAGATTTATTGTTATTAACTGTTTCGGAAGGGTTAGGGTTCGCGAAGACATAACTAAGCCCTAGAAGTCACTAGAACCCATCACACAGACCTCTGGATGCAGAAATCTGGTTTTGTCATCCCCAAATACTACTTTGGGTGAGACTGCACCTTACGCTACGCGGGTTGTTGCCAAAACGGCTAGCAGTTTAGGGTTTTGTTGGTTTCCGCATCTAACATTGAACTTTGGTTAGGCCCCATCAAGCCAACAAATGGTTTTGTTGCTGGGACCAGGATCTTGCTGAGGAATGTGTGATAAGTGGTTCCCCACTAAGAAAGAGATTGAAAAGTGGATCGATCAGAAGCTGCACGCGTTTGCAGCCCAGGAGAACAAAAATCCGCGCTTGTCGAAGGAAGAGTGGTTGAATAGATACCTATTCACAGACAAACATGAAATATTCTTCTGCTCTTTCCACTGTGAACTGCACAAGTGGTTGTCCAAATTAGCGAATAGTCAAGGTATGTGGAGGCTTAACGGCCCTATTGTGTGGACCCCAAAACTAGTGAAGTGCTTGGAGGCTTCAGAAAATAACATCGTGCGAGTTGTCAACCACTGGATCGATCGTATTCTAGGAGGATTCATCACTGAGTTCGCGATCGATACATCCACCAGATATAGTGAAGCAGAGTGTAGGTTCTTCAAGGGACCAAGAAGTAAGTACCTGAAATCTCTGAAGACTTGGATTAATATGTTATTGCGCGAAAAGCGGGTTATGCCTTTACATTGATGTTTGGGACTACGCGAAGTGGGAGATAATTTAGAAGGAAAAAAGAATCAGGGAAGACAAAGGTAATATTCTGAGAACACCGCGAAGCACACAATAGATCATATGGCAGGATATTGCAGGGATACCTCATCCTTCCACTCTGCCTCCACCTCCACCTCCATCATTTAACATGGCGAATACAATAAAGATGCTTTTGTTTAAGGGTGTGGGAACTGAAGACCCCGAACAATTTTGGTTCATCGCAGATGTTGTATGGAAGGTGTTACATGTCAATTTGTCACCATGACACTTGATTAGTTTACAGATAATTTTACCATTTGTGAACATGTTGAAACCAGTGCCCGTAGAAGTCAAACAACTCAAAATATGTTAATGTACATGAGAAATTTGTGTCAAATATCTCTCACACCTTGTTAACTTCCACCTGCGCTGATTTCTTTAGAGTTTCCTGCGCATGCGCTGAAATTGACTCTGAGAACAGCACAGAGTTGCACTCTGTCTGTAACTATAAACCCACGTAGGTGAATTCTAGAAAGTAAAAATAAAAAGTACATTCTAGAAACATAGTTGGTCGAATATTTCCCAACTGAATGCTTCCAGGTGATGACTATTTGAACTATAACCCTCATAAGATGCATCTCCATCCATTTTCTCATGGTAACCTAATCCTTCATTAAAGGAGGTTCATCCTCTTCTTAGGGATTTGAAACTTCCCCCTCTTTGATCTATAAAAGGACTAGAGGGTTGAGGGATGAAGGAGGTCAGAATTTAGAGAATACAAACTTATGTTGTTAGTTTGAGATTGGAGATCTTGTCATCTGAGGAGGAGATTAAAGGCATTTTGGAGGGACCTCACAGCATCAAGGAAAAGGTTGTAAGGCTCCTCTTATCTTCTGATTAATACAAATGAGAACTTTCTCCCATTGATTTTGTCTTTTATGAATGATGAATAGTTTGCAATTGTTTATTATGTTCATTAAGGCAAGTTCAATCCCTAATTTCCTTGATCATTAAGCTAAGTTGTTTGAATTATTATATCACATGTGCTTTTGATCCTTTTTATGGTTTATGTTTACAGGTCCTATCAAGCATTGAAGAGTTGCATCAAGTCACAACCAGGGATCGTCATCGGGAATTTCGTGAAACTAGTAAGAGATCTATCCATTAGCTAGACTACTTATAATTCGAACAAGTTCAAGTTAGGGAAAGAGTCAGTTCATTTGCCATGATTGTTTCTTGTTCCCATTTAGGATCTAGGGAGATCGCTCTTGTCCGCAAGAGGGATTTTCCGATGTAACAAAAGGCACAACATACCACTGCTGAATATATGAAGAAAGCATAGCTAGTCACAACAATTCAGGACAGAGCGTTGAGTTGGTACATCAAGTTCTGCACAGATAAACCCAACGCGACTATGTTAGAAACCCAACAAGCGTTAAATAGTGAGTTCAAGAAGCCCAAATCTCAGGCCCAGTCTATTACAGAGCTCAAGGAGATTCAGCAGAGGGTAAACGAGTCCGCGTGGGACTTTGATCAAAGATTAAAATGTTTGATTCAGCAGGCTAATATGACCATTACAAATACTCATCATAGAGACTGGTACATTGCTTCACTCCTACTTCATCTAAGATTACCATTGTCGCAACAGAAAATAGGAACACAAGAAGAAGTAGTGGAGATCTCCATGAGATTAGAAGCTTCACCAGTGCAGGATACGAATATAGGAGTATAGCAGATTCAATCACAATTGGAAAGCTTGCACATGGAATTTTAGAGCTTGAAGAACGGTAAGGAAGTCCAGCTCGAGGTGCGTGCAAAATTTTGGTGCCTGAAATGTAAAGGCCATGGTCATGATAAGGACCATTGTCCAGTCTATCAAAACTACCTCATTGGGGGAGGTCATGTTTCACTAAAACCAATAAATATCGTTGGACCAAGCACAGGGATAGCCTTATGGTGTGTTATTTGTCGGATAGTCAGGAAGCACGTGACTGACAACTGTCATCTCCTACAGAAGTTTGTGCAAACTCTGCAACAGTTGTTTTGTACATTTTGTAAATCGGTTGGGCATGATGAGCGCAATAGCCGAAGCTACGAACTGATGATGGAGCGGACCCATACATATAGAATGCAGACATAAAATCGGTCTCAGGATCAAGGCATGGGTGCAGCGTATGGAGGATTCCATAGCCGGGGAAGAGGATGAGGAGGAGGGGCTAGAAGGGATCGCGGACAAGTCATTTGTTATAATTGTGGAGAAGCAGGTCATTTTTCGCGCAACTGTCAAAACCCAACGCATCCCTCCTGTTAGTATTGCCAATAGTTTGATCATGTTATAGAAGATTGCCCGATACTAATAGCCAAGATGCAGGAGAAAAATGCTCAAACACCTACGCAGAATATTCAGATGATGAGGGCGGAGCCTCGCGAAGAAGAGCCTAGCATTAATATAGTGACACGGAGTGGTATTACCACTGGAGAAGATAAAGGAAAGAAGTCAGAGACTGAAGGATGGGTACGCAAGGCTGCTAAGAAGGAAGTGGGATTCGATCTAATCTGGGTTAGGGAAACCTTTATGGAAGCCAAAAAGAGATTCACTGAGGTCTCTACTTTAGGAAGTCAGGAGAAGTATGGTGGAAACAATTAAGCGCAAGACATAGATCCTTCGCTATTAGCCACCTTTCTAAAGACTTGTATGAAGCTTTTGCGGGATAGAAAGGCGTGATAAGCTTTAACAATGTATTCCACCTCATCTTTCGTGAGATGATACTTGTTTTCATGGTGAAAGAAAATTGCTTTCCTGTCATACAAATATGGACTCCCCAATACAATACCACAAATATCCAAGGGTACAACATCAAGATCAACCTCATCTACTAGTTTGGATGCAATCACAAATCTAGCTCTACACTGCTTGGTTACATGTAATTTTTCTTTATCACACACCCAACCAAGCGGGTATGGTTTCAAATGAGGCTTGGTCTCTAATCCTAACTTTTTAACCAAGGATTCTGAAATCAAATTTTCTTGTGAGCCCGAATCAAACAAGGTTTCCACTTTAGTATGTTTCATTACAACTCTAATGTGGAACAATTCAATTCTCTTTCGTTCATTAACAAGAGACTCATTTGAAGAATTTGTACTTGCATGTAACTCAAAATCTTCTTTAGCATGAAGTCTAAAAGAGTACCTTGTGTGCCCACTGTTGTGATCAACTTATTGTCACTGAAATCGAATCCAAGGTCCTATTGAATGGTTGCCACCATATTTTGCTTTTTCTTCCCACCAAATCTCTTTGGTTTCAAGTCCAAATAAAAATTCCAACAGTGTTGATCATCATGGAATTCCTTCTTGCAATGTGTGCAAGATGACTTTTCTTCTTCCTCCTCCTTTGTTGCAGTTCCCTTATTTTCCTTTCCCTTTTCTTTTCCTTTCAACTTTCCATTATGAGGTTTGAAAGATGATTTCTTTGGTTACTCTTCTTTATCATTATTTCCCCTTCTTTCAAGGTGAATGGCCTTCACACTAGCCGCATCAATAATAGTAGGCTCAAATAATAACAAAGAATCTCTAATGTAACTATGTAAAACACCAATATACTTTGTTACAGTTTCTGGTGAATCAAGTGAAATACCCAAATTCAATGCTTGTTTTCTAAACTCTTTTGTGAAGCTTTGTACATTTTGACCATTTCCTTGCCTTAAATATTTCCATTCCATTAAATCCTTTTGTCAATAACCCAAAGGATAAAATTGATCTTTTAATGTAGAAACAAAATTGGACCAAGAAGAAAGGAGATTACCCAAATTTTTGTTGTCTTTCTACAACTTGCTCTCCCGCTGGACGAGAGCAAGGCCACTCAACTGAAGAGATGCTAATTGGATCTTTGCCTCATCTTCCTTGATCTATCTAATCCAATTGTTTAGTTTCTCTACATTGCATTCTCCATTATATGTGGGAAAATCAAATTTTATATCTAGCTTAAAAAATGGATTCTTAGATGTATTCCTATGATCCTTGTTAGAGTGATGAGAAAAAGAATAAGCAGAAATGTCACTAGAGGATGGAGAGGGTGGTTCAGGAGGCTCTCCTCTTCCACCATGATTTACTGATGCATGGTCATCTGGATATTTCTTCTCAGGCTTGATCATCTTCTCATACTCTACAGACAACTTGTCTACTTCCTCTACCATGGTGAAGAAGATATTGCGATAATTTCGCTCTTCCTCTATTCAAGCTTCCTAATCTACCATGTTGCATCTTCATGGTGCACGCCCTGCTTCAGGATCAGGATTTGAGTTTTCCTTCACCTATTTGGAGCTTGTTCCTGGTTAGCATTCACTCATGCAACTCGCATCAAGAAGACCTGTTTTGATACCAAACTTGATCCAAATATTTTAACTTCAAGAATGCATATAGAATTGTATATAAAAGAGCATGCAACCAATTAAATAAACACGTGAAAAAGAAGTGAAAATCATAAAGAAACCATGAGATCAAAGGCACACAAATTAGATATCATTTTGGGATTCAACTGCGTTAAGTAAGTCATTCACGTATGACCATTTCCATGAGAGGTAGTCGTAACTGACTAATTTCTCATGATTTTTGAATAGTTCACTTAGCACTCATTGCATCGGGTGATGCTCACAGGGGTGAAGAAATGGGATTGAAACTAGTGAAATGAATCACATAGCATCAATCATCACTTCCGAGGCTTGCACCCGGTAACCAGGACTTCACAGGAGGTCACCCATCCCAGAACTCCTCTGGCTCAAGCGCACTTAACTGTGGAGTTTTCCCCACAATCAAGCCCACTTAGCTTGCTACCCCATTTGCAAAACCTTAGCAAGTATTGTGCCTCATGAACCATTCAAGTAGAGATCCCTTGACTCTTTTTGAATTTAAGTATGGGGGTTTACGCAGTGCATTATATTAGATATCATTTTGGGATTCAACTGCGTTAAGTAAGTCATTCACGTATGACCATTTTCATGAGAGGTAGTCGTAACTAACTAATTTCTCATGATTTTTGAATAGTTCACTTAGCACTCATTGCATCGGGTGATGCTCACAGGGGTGAAGAAGTGGGATTGAAACTAGTGAAATGAATCACATAGCATCAATCATCACTTCCGGGGCTTGCACCCGGTAACCAGGACTTCCCAGGAGGTCACCCATCCCAGAACTCCTTTGGAAATGGTCATACGTGAATGACTTACTTAACGCAGTTGAATCCCAAAATGATATCTAATATAATGCAATACGTAAACCCCCATACTTAAATTCAAAAAGAGTCAAGGGATCTCTACTTGAATGGTTCATGAGGCACAATACTTGCTAAGGTTTTGCAAATGGGGTAGCAAGCTAAGTGGGCTTGATTGTGGGGAAAACTCCATAGTTAAGCGCGCTTGAGCCAGAGGAGTTCTGGGATGGGTGACCTCCTGGGAAGTCCTGGTTACCGGGTGCAAGCCTCGGAAGTGATGATTGATGCTATGTGATTCATTTCACTAGTTTCAATCCCACTTCTTCACCCCTGTGAGCATCACCCGATGCAATGAGTGCTGAGTGAACTATTCAAAAATCATGAGAAATTAGTCAGTTACGACTACCTCTCATGGAAATGGTCATACGTGAATGACTTACTTAACGCAGTTGAATCCCAAAATGATATCTAATATAATGCACTGCGTAAACCCCCATACTTAAATTCAAAAAGAGTCAAGGGATCTCTACTTGAATGGTTCATGAGGCACAATACTTGCTAAGGTTTTGCAAATGGGGTAGCAAGCTAAGTGGGCTTGATTGTGGGGAAAACTCCACAGTTAAGCGCGCTTGAGCCAGAGGAGTTCTGGGATGGGTGACCTCCTGGGAAGTCCTGGTTACCGGGTGCAAGCCTCGGAAGTGATGATTGATGCTATGTGATTCATTTCACTAGTTTCAATCCCACTTCTTCATCCCTGTGAGCATCACCCGATGCAATGAGTGCTAAGTGAACTATTCAAAAATCATGAGAAATTAGTCAGTTACGACTACCTCTCATGGAAATGGTCATACGTGAATGACTTACTTAACGCAGTTGAATCCCAAAATGATATCTAATATAATGCATTGCGTAAACCCCCATACTTAAAGGCACACAAATTATTTTATGACAGAGTTCACCCATTGTGGGCTACATCGGCATCAAAGGAATGAATTACAATCAGCTTTACAAAAATTACCCTTATACCTCCATTTCTGATGATGGCCTGAAAATGGGGGCCTCAAACGGAGAAACGGACTGTACAGTTGGATTCCTGACGTGAAAATGTTCAAAATCGACTATAAACATGTCAAATTTTGACACTGGCACCTATGGCCCTCTCAGGGAATATTTTCAGCATCTTGGTAGATCCCTCATTCAAGGTTCCACTACCTCTGGCCGCTCAAGGTTCTACACCCAGACCCGCTCCGCTCTCTGTCAATCTGCGGGGAAAATGAATTGAGGTTTTATATAATTTTGCAGGTGAATTCACCAATGTGGGATCGTTGGCCCATTGATGGCAGTGGCACGTCGTATGGATATGGTTTCGGTTTCAAATCCCTGTCGCAACCCATATAAGGTTCGATCATTAGTTAATATGTGATATTGTTTTGTTTTATATGTGAGTCAATCGAGAGTTGGGTGGGTCTACCGGGGTGGCCTGCCAACTCCATTTGAATATACAATATATATATATATATATATATATATATATATATATATATATATATATAGATATAATATCGTTGGGAGGGGTGGCTGGATTCGTGGCCCGACACCCCAAAAAATATGTTTTTTTTAATAACCATAATAGATATAAAAAAATCTACTGGAAATTAAGGTTCATTAGACAAATAAAGGAGACGACAAATTCTCCTTTTCTAACCATTGTTTTCCTTGCGCCATCCCTTCACCAAATTGTTGCCTCATTAATGACTACAACTTGGCCCATTTTGACCACAAATTTGACCAGTTATAACTTGAGCATATGAACTTGAATTTGAGTGTCATTTGTATCGTTGAATCTGGGCGAAGAGCACTACAATCTGGTTCTAGTTTCACTTCCATCTGATGACTTTTATTTTTGAGCTATTTTCAAGGCCAATTCTATTTTTGGATCCACCCGGATCATCAAGGGAGCGTGTACGAATGACGGAATATCAGCATGGGAGCACGAAATCAAGTTGGGGAAATATTGTTGCAAAGATGAATAAAAGAAGGTTTTATCTCAGGTGAAGGAAGGTAGGGACCTCGGAATGCCTAGTTTGGGTGGAGGCCTTGACTCCCTTTGGATTCCTAGTGCTTACAGAGTGGTATTTTCTGTGTATTTCAAGGTTAAGCTATTGGTTTTAAGTGTTCCAATGTCCTTTCGGATCCTAGTCTAGGATGGATACATTAGGGCACCAAAGTATCTAGTTGTTGGGTGGAGATGTTGATCTCAGAATTTCCATGAGTATTGGGTTGTTGGGTGGAGATAGGTGGATCTTTGGACTCCCAATGATGTTGACTATGTGAGCAGTTTTCCTTTAAGCACCCTTCTTCAAGCTCTGAAATCTGGCTCGAGGGTGATTGATTGTAAGAAATCCTACAATGCAATCAATCTAAAGTTGGGTGGACAGTCAAAGTCCCAATCTCAATTTTCAGGCTTCAAATTATAATATAAGTGCTCATACGAATATTTTTGCATGTGAATGTTGTTTAAATGCTCATTGTGTTGTTAAAATATGCCTAAGGGATTATTTGAATCCCTGTGCATGTGAACCCTATATAAACCTCGTATAAATGCTTGTTATGTTATTAAAATGCATATATTGATGATGAGGAATCCTTACTTCGTGTATGAATGATGAAGAATTTCATTCTACATGATTCGATGAGGAAAGGTTTAATTACTTTAGGAATAATGAGAAATGATGGTTTTTGTGTGATTGCGAAGGAATGGCTAATTGTTGTGTTCATTAACGATTATGAACTCAGTTTATTGGGTATAAGAGAGATTTAAATCTCTTTTGTCTGATTAAATTCTGACGTTAAAGAGACTTGTAATTGAAGGCTTGTATCATGGGATTGTTCATAGGAACCACGTATTCCTTTTATGTATCATTGTATTGGCCGAGATGGGTTTGAATCCCATTTAAGTTGAGGAGGGATAGCTTGAATCTTCTAATTATTAGAGGAGCCTTGATGTATATATATATATATGGTAAGCTCAAGAGAGATAGCTTGATTGAACATCGAGAATCCTTGGTGAAGCCTTGTGTGTGTGTGTGTGTCTAATCGTAATTTGGATTTCTCAATGGGTCTATGGCACAGGTATCCTCCTGCAGCTCACGCAATATGCGGTTTCACCAAAGGTATAAGTCTAAATAATCTTGGGGTTTAGTAACCTATTGAGGTCGTATAGTGGTCTTCAATGGTAAATCTGGGGATTATTGCAGTAACTATGGAGGCTTTGGTTGATTATTGGTTTGACCCCAGTAATTTTACCTCACCATGGGTTGCAACACCATCTTAGTGGATTTTTGAAGAGGCTTGAGTTCCAGGTGGTGTATCATTAGCGTAAATCTTGGGTTGATCTCAACTTTGGGATTGCAACATAGAGATTGGTCCCTTTGTCTCATCTACTAGATGTCTAAATGTATTGGTTTGGGGGAATTTTCTGGAGACTGGACCTTTGGGTGGAGTTGGTCCTACAAACCCTAGCTTGGTCCTTAGCTCTATGCATGTTCTTGTCCCCTCATCTGTCAACCTATGCTCAGGGCTTCAAGTTAGCAGATGGTCAATGGCCAACATTTCTCAAGCAGGGGGTTTTCCATCTGTGGGATTGTGTCTTCTTTCAAAGGGTGACTTTTAAGAGTTTTTTCATGATGGAGGATTATTGATGGAAAAGGGTTCAAATTCGCTCAATTTTCCTCTAGTCTATAATTCATTAGGAGAATTTGGTGAAAATCATAGAGGCTTAAATCCAACAATGTTTGCTTTGGAAGGGGAAAACAGAAGTTCTCAGGGTTTGGAATGAGTTCAACCAAAACTGATGGAGGATAAAGGAGTTGGAACACAAGATGAGGGACAAATTTACACACGAAGAAAAAGAAAGAAGGGAAAATGTGCTAATGTTAAGAACAAGAACCAAAATTTGGTGTTAGGGGAAGACATTCAACTTAATGAAGTCATGGCCATGTCTGAGAGGGTTTTGGTAGGGCGTGTCAGAGGCCGACATTTTTCTTTGAAGGTTCAGTATGATGGGGTGAATAAAGAACTGAAAACACACTAGGGAATGTCATGGAGGTAAGTATTATGGTACAACGATGGTTTATGTTTAGGTTTGATTTGGTGGACGTTGTTTCATGGGTGTTAGAGAAGAATTGGAGCATAGATTATTCTTGGGTTCTCCTAAAACAATGGATCCATTTGTTTAATGCATGTCGTAAATGACTTGACTGTGTGTCAATTTAGGTCAGGCTATCAAGAATTCCTCAACAATTATGGACATTGGATGTATTCTGAGCTATAGGGAATAAATTGGGGGTTTTTCTTGAAGCGGATATGTCCTTCTGAGTTACAAGGCTTAGATCAATGGTTATGGTTTTGGTGAAACTGGACCCGAGGGAAGGGATTTTTGTATAATTGAATCTTATCTATGGGGGGTTTGTCATCTCAAGGAATGGAAAATCATATGGTCTCTTCTCCTTCCATGTATCCACAATCCAATCCTCCATTGTCAAGGTTGAAGACTACAGGCATTAATGAAGTGGGAGCAACATCTGCAAGCACATGATCTTAGGATTATCATGAGGTTGGAACTCCATCCTCAATGTTCGTCTCCCCTCTTGGTAACTCTTCTCATCCTCATCTTGTTAAATCTTATTTATTCTTTCATTAGTTTGGCTATGGGGTATGTCCCTTCCAATACCCTTCACCTTCTAACATATTATCTCTTTCCCACTCATTTATTTCTCATGTGACCTGTTTTTGTGCCTTTGTCATCTCTGCGTTCCCCTCTCTTAAACCTTCGACTCTCTTAGAATCGATGAACACTTTAGAGTCTCTATCCTGCTATAATATCCATCCTAGGCCATCCAAGGAGACTCATTTTCAAGAGTAGGCTCATTTTCTTTTTCCTCGCATAAGGGGGGAACTCAGGGAAGAAAATATCACATTTCAAAGGCTAAGATTTAGGCTCGGTAGGACATAGCTTATGGTAGACAAAAGTCTATTGTAGGGGTGCTTAGAGTAGTGCAAGCCCATGAGATGGTGTAGTCATGATTGCTATCTCTTTCAACTACAAGGTTTTGGCTAGCCCCTCCAATAAATTAGCCTTGAGATAGTTGATACATATTGAGAACCTAGATATATTACTCCTTTAGGAAACTTTGGGCAATGGAGGCAAGATCTTCCAGACTTATGTTCTTTGTTTCCAAGTTGCTTTTTCTTTGGATCTTATGAGAGGGGCATTTTGTGGGATTGGAAATGGGCTTCAATGCAAAAAAAATTAAAGTAAAAGTTACCTGGGGCACAGATTTAGTCCTAGTTGCTGACAATTTTTCCTCAGAGTTGGATATGTATCTCATGGTGGCCAATATTTATGGCCCTTGTCTTGAACAAAATCTTTTCTGGAGTCGGTTAATGGAGAAATATTTTATGAATTCTAAAAATTTGATTGTTGGGTGGGGGGGGACTTAAATTTCACTATTGGTGCTTTAGATGTTTGGGGATCTCACGCCCATATGGATTCTATGTCTGACTTCTTGTCTCAGATTCTGGTGGATAACAATCTTATTGATGTAAACCTTATAAATATAAACCCTCGTGGAGGAACAAATGAGCCAAGGAGACGATGGTTGTTAAATGTCTTGATAGATTCCTAATGGTTGAAGCTCTGATGGAGATAATTCCTTTGTTTCGATAGTGAACTGGGGTTGGTGTAATATTTGATCATCATTCAGTGCTCTTGGGACTGAAAAGGAGGATCCATAAACATGTTAGCCCTTTTAAAGTCAATGCTTCTTGGTTGGTTAATGAATAATTTCTACAACTTATGTTGGAAAATTGGATTCAATGAAGTCAAGACATAGATCTCCTAATAGCACAACATTTTGTTGAGAATTTAAACAGGGTGAAGTGGGCTACTATTCAATGGGATTACCAGAAGAGGTTAAGGGATGACATTGTAATTAAATTTGTGGAGGAAGATCTGGAAAGGATGGAGGCTCCTAAATAGGGAGGATATGATTTTGAGGAAGCTAAGAAGAGAATCTTACAAATGGAGGCCTCAAAAAGGAAATTACTAGAAGAAAAGGAAGAGCTTTAGAGACAAAAAAGCAGAGATGTCTTGCTGAAGAGTGGAGACGAAAATACATTTTTTTTCAAAACTTTGCAAAGGGTCACAAAGCATGCTACAATATATGGGCCTTAAACACTCAAGAGGGAGGAAAAGCGTCATCTTTTGAGGAATTAGCTTCCCTCGGGAAAAACCACTTCAACAATCTATATACATGATCTAAAATGGATTTTGGATAGACTCCTAAGTATAAGTGTTCCTCACAGAGGAAAATAAAAATCCAAGGAAGTTCTTGGAAATAGCCCCATTGCAGAAATCTTTTCCTTCTAAATCTACTGCAACTTGAATGGGCAAAAATGGAATTAGGATGCAGAAGTTATCATAGAGAGAAGATGCCCTTTGTTCTTTGGACAAAGAGGCAAAATCCCTAAAATGGGAAAAAAACCCTTATAAAGGGAAATCGCATCGGAGGAGGTCCAAGAGGCAGACTTAGCGAAGGCGAAAGAAACCCCGATTGGCCGATCCGATGTATTGGGTCGGAGATAGGCATGTATGCGATATCGGGACCCTAGACTCGACGATTGTGATTATGCGATATGCCAATTGCCAATGATTGGATTGGCGAATCGGTATCGACGATATTGTTATCGGGAAAACTAGTGTCCATTCAGAGCTGCTAGTCCCACTAAGACAGGTAGCTATCTTAGAAACAAACAAACCAAAGTGACTTGTGTTTTCCTTTATGAAAGATAGATGAGAGAGAAGCAGAGAGTACCAACCTTAGTCTTTCGCTAGTCTCCTTGCTTGTTTCCTCTCTCCCTTGATAGAGCTTTCACCACTCCTTTCCCACTTGTCCCGCTTCAAAGAACACCTGTAGAGTCAAAGAAAAAAATACCATCAAAGCATAGAGATCTATAACCATAAAAAAATATAGGATCAAATGTACATTAACCATACAAATGCATATGTAAATACAAGATTCAAAGATATACAAGTATATGGATGAAAACTCAAATAGCTTTATTGATAGAAGTAGTAGAAGAGAGGATTACAACAAAGCTGTCTGATCCAGCATCATCCTCCCAGCATGAAAGCCCTCTTCACCTCATAAAAAGAAAGATCACCCAACAATACAATGTCTCAAAGAGAAACCAACAGCACTTCCTTACAAATTACAAAATTCTAGCCTCTAGATCTCTAGGATGAGGGATCCATATATAGATATTTGCAGGGGGTGAGTCAACTTCTGGGATTTTGATTAGTGTCATTTCACTGATAGTTCTTAGTTCCACTTGGAGATTTAATGATCTCTTACTCATCCCTGGGCAAATTCTGAGAGGCAAGTATCATATGAGCAGTTTCTAGAAGATTCTTTGAGTTTCCACCTAGCAAACTGCCTCTGCCATTTGTCTACTCTCACTCATCGCACCCTACAGAAGGTCTTTTCAGTATGCATCGCACCCTTTGTGTGTAGCAAGTGAGATGCATTGCACCCTCAGCATGGAGCAGCCTGTATGGTCCAATTTTGACCAGTTCTAAGCAGTTTTTCAGGGAGAACTTCTGGGAAATGATGTAATCAGTTGACCTTGATCCTTTAGGGTATGAAACAACACTTTTAGGGGTTTTAGATCCTTTGGTTTATTGACATATGTGATTGGGGTTGCAGTGCCCAAATATGTCTATAACAGTTGCCCTCTAAAGCATGAGGTCGTAAATCTTCTGATGTCGAGTGAAATGCTTTATCATGAGGATCCGAGGTTTTTCGAACTATAAGGTGACCTGTAATGAGGTTATTTGAGCTACCACCAGGGACTTAGGATGTTTGCAAGTCAGATGTTCAGTTCATAAACCACCCGGAGATTGACTGAAGCAGCTTTGATCTACTTTGCAGTTGCATAGCAAAAGCAGTTCGAAGGCTAGCTGGCTTAACTTCAGGCTCCATCTATAGTTTATAAAGCAAACAACAGTAACAAAACAAACAAATTATTTTCTCCCCAGTGGAGTCGCCATTTTGTTATTAGGAAAACTAGTGTCCATTCAGAGCTGCTAGTCCCACTAAGACGGGTAGCTATCTTAGAAACAAACAAACCAAAGTTACTTGTGTTTTCCTTTATGAGAGATAGATGAGAGAGAAGTAGAGAGTACCAACCTCAATCTTTCGCTAGTCTCCTTGCATGTTTCCTCTCTCCCTTGATAGAGTTTTCACCACTCCTTTCTCACTTGTCCCGCTTCAAAGAACACCTGTAGAGTCAAAGCAGCAAAATACCATCAAAGCATAGAGATCTATAACCATAAACAATATAGGATCAGATGTACATTAACCATACAAATGCATATGTAAATACAAGATTCAGAAATATACAAGTATATAGAGGAAAACTCAAATAGCTTTATTGATAGTAGTAGAAGAGAGGATTACAACCAAGCTGTCTGATCCAGCATCATCCTCCCAGCATGAAAGCCCTTTTCACCTCATAAAAATTGAGATCACTCAACAATACAATGTCTCAAAGAGAAACCACCAGCACTTCCTTACAAATTACAAAATTCCAACCTCTGGATCTCTAGGATGAGGGATCCATATATTTATATTTGCAGGGGGGTGAGTCAACTTCTGGGATTTTGATTAGTGTCATAGTTCTTGGTTCCAGTTGGAGATTTCATGATCTCTTACTCATCCCTGGGCAAATTCAAAGAGGCAAGTGTCATATGAGAAGTTTCTAGAAGATTCTTTGAGTTTCCACCTAGAAAACTGCCTTTGTCATTTGTCTACTCTCGCTCATCGCACCCTACAGAAGGGCTTTTCAGTATGCATCGCACCCTCTGTGTGAAGCAGGTGAGATGCATCGCACCCTCTGTGTGAAGC
The DNA here is from genome assembly GCA_031772625.1 of Pinus tabuliformis. NCBI lineage: Eukaryota > Viridiplantae > Streptophyta > Pinopsida > Pinales > Pinaceae > Pinus > Pinus tabuliformis. Next base: position 1,098,864,181 of record CM062811.1, read on the forward strand.
AGGTGAGATGCATCGCACCCTCAGCATGGAGCAGCCTGTATGGTCTAATTTTGACCAGTTCTGAGCAGTTTTTCAGGGAGAACTTCTGGGAAATGATGTAATCAGTTGACCTTGATCCTTTAGGGTATTAAACAACACTTTTAGGGGTTTTAGAGCCCTTGGTTTATTGACATATTTGATTGGGGTTGCAGTGCCCAAATATGTCTATAACAGATATACAAAACCCCTGGGCCATATGTGATGAGATATGCGATAGCAATCGCGACGTTCAATCTCAGCCGTTGGATCGGGAAAGGAATGGACGGCCAGGATTAAATCGGCGATCGGTGATTTTCGGACCCGACGGATTTCATAAGCGCAATTTATAAAATTTGAGTTTCAGTAAAAGTGATTTTCCATGTATTAATGCTTTTCGATGTATAAAACCAAAATACAAAGGAAAACACTCGAAAGTGATAAAGCCAGACCCGAAGGGGAATTTAGGTGCAATTTATAAAGTTTGAGTTATGTAAAGGCAGATTTTGGGCTGGCCTCAAGCGGTAAATGGTATTGGGTCGGCTCCGCTTGATCCCATACAATGAACGACTCGTGGATTGGAGGAGGAGCAGAGAAACCACCTTTTCGAGCGGGTAACCTCCGTACCTTAAAGCCGCCTGAAACCACATATTGACCGTTGGAACAGAGATCCCGCAGATCAACAGTGGGAGAGTGTGAAAGTGGTCAAAGGCGGGACCGATATGATTATAGGGTGGATGCGATAAATTTTCAAGTCCGATAGAAGGATTTTGTCGGGTTTTTGAACGTTTTCCCGTGTTTTGTACCTCTGAGATAGTATTAGGTCAACTACCAATGCCAGAGCATCTAAAATAATTGTTTTGGGTTTTTTGGTTTTAGTTTTGGAAGATCAATGAATGAAGAAAGATGTAGAATTGAAATACTTAATCCTTTGGATAATATTAATATCTCAAAAAAGGGCTCCTATAAAGCTTTACACATTGATATAGATCAAATAGTGGTGAGAAGAAGATAGAAAATAATATGATTATCACAGTTTCCAGAGTGTAAAACAGAACAATCATAAGTATGAAAACCTTCTAAACTACGTTCCAAAGATTCAAGGCAATATACTTAAGCTTACAAAAGATGCTAATAATTTATTGATTAGAGGGGATTAGCTAAACAGACAGTTCATTAATCCATTCTCTTAATAGATTATCACTTCAGGAGCTTATAGGAATAAATTGAGACACAACTATTCCTACCTAGATATCTCTATAATTCATAAGCATATGAAGAAAAACATAATGTTTGATAACTGGAAAAAACTTACGAGATAACACAAACTTTGTAAAACCAAATTCAGAATCCTCTGCTTTGTATTAAAGTTCCAGAAAGACTGAGTACATCAAGTGTCTAGAAAAGCTTCCTTCAAAGGTGCAACCAGGTTTAAAGTAGAATGAACAGTCACAACTTAACAAGCAATGAACAAGGAACCTTGAACTTTGAACCCTTAACAACTCGAGAAGAGAGTTATTTATACAATAATGAAACTAAGAAAATATCCTAACACTGATTAAGATTTATTCTGGGAAAGGAAAGATCTTCATGCAAGAAGATAGGGGCAGCTATTGAACTGCTGCTTGTTGTCCCTTTTTTCAGGCTGTGTTGGCTTTGTTTTTTGATATTTTGCCCTTTACGCTGTTTTATTGTTTGTATCCTTTACGCTTGGTTGATTCCTTCATTTGATCTTTCATCTGAAACTCTTTAAACTCTGTTAATATCCTTTGATCCGGCTTAGTAGCCTTTACTGTGTTCTTTTTACCTTTACTGTGCATTTCAGGTTTTTACTGTGTTTTTCAACAGTAAATCCTTTTAGATTTTATGTCACATGGTAAAGTAATTTGATATGATTTTCATTTTTGTCTTCTAATGGTATGTGGGCTTTTTATTTGTAAGCCTAGAACAGGAGTCTTTACCTGCAAAACACAGAAATTATTAAGAAAAACATAGGTGACAGAGAAGGTCGTCAATGGCTTTATTGAGCTCGGAAGGATATTGGAAGGAGTCCAGAGCGTATCGGAAGGAAAAACAATGATTTTATTGGTCACAAAGGCTTATTGAGGCTTCACTGTGAAAACAGGCAAAACAGAGCAAAATGGTGATTTTTTCGTTTAAACGGAAAAATAGTCTACTTTTTGAATTATGGCGCAAAGTGAACAGTGGCCATTTTGTCGTTATGCAGGAGGTGGTTTTGGTTTTCATCGCACCGCTTATGAAGCGCGAGCGGTTTTGGGAGGGGTCACCCAATATAATCTAAGCCTGACACGTAGCAAGGGGAGGTCAGTGGAATACCGCTTTTCGAGTGGATAATGCCCGTACAGAGAGCCAACCCAAAATCGATGTGGGTCGATGGATTTGAATGCACGTGATCGAACGGTGATGGAGCAAAAGAGCAGTACGAAAGGGCCCAACGATTAATTATGGCGGTATGGGCTTTATTATGGGTTAAAACTGAGATTAGTAGGGTTTTATGGTTAAAAAAAGATTTAGGTTGATTCTTCGTTTAAATCATAAAAACTTTTTAACAAAGAAAACTTTTGCAAAACACGGTATGGCGGACTTGAAAAAGTATGAATTTGGACAGATAAATGATATCGGCTCCAGGTTCATCGCATATCGCAATCGCAGTTTAGCGAAGGACAAGCCATCGCAAAGGAATGCGATTGGAGTGAGACGCAATGTGGAAAATAAGCCACGGATAATACTGCGTCGGTCCGGGTTCCCATCGCATATCGGAGATCGCAATGGCAGAGGATAATGCTTTAGTCGGGACTTGCGATGAGGGGTGGATGCGATATGGCAATGGATTATGATATATATTGCGTCGTGTCCAGGTCCGTCGCATATCTTACTGTGGAGGAGAGTGCATGCACGTTAAAAGGTTTGCGATGCGATATTTTATGAAATACATAGTTTTATATTAAAAGTTATGGTTTCGGGATATTTTATAAAAGATTTAATAATATACGGGAAAGGGAAACATTTAGGGGTTTAATACTATAGGTTAGCGTTAATATGAAAACATGAGCGGAAAGGGGAAATATATTAAGTATAAAGCTTTATCATGGGTTATTTGCTTTTTATATATACTTCAATACTTAGGCTAAACCTCTTTTGTGGGTTTTTCGGGTAAAAGGGGATTTAACATGAAGTTTTCACTTTTCCTAGGCAAAAAGGATTGTAACCTTGGGAAAAGAGATTTTTATGGAAAATGAATGAATATGAACTGTATGAAGGTGGGAAGGGAAAATTAGTAAATATAGGGATGAATGAGGATGAGAGAAGTTAATTAATTGCTCTTGTAGACCTTCATTTGCTTTGTGTAATTGCATCATGGACACAGAAACATATGGTAAAACATGATAAATGTACATTTTGTCCAATGAATTATCATACTTCTGCAACCTTTCTTCTACTTACCCTTTGCTTATCCTATCATTTTTTCTTCACTTAATGGGTGAATTTAAGCTAGCAAACCCTTTTCCTTTATGTTTATTTAAAAATCAAACTATCTAATTCTAACCTTATAACCTCCAAGGGCTCAGATTAAACTGATGAGCACCTTATAATTCTCTACCTAACTACTGATCTACCAAGATTAAATAGTTTGGCCAGATCTTTATTCTCTAACTATAACATCAAGATATTTTCAAAAACATTTTATTCAATATTGTTATGTCCATATCCTAACTCAACATTTTTTCAAATATTCCATTTTATCAAAACCAAAAAATGCTACAACATTGGCTCCATCTAGGGATTGCTTTCTCCTGTAGAATGCAGAGAACTTGCAGATCCATGTGCCTTCTCCTCGGGCTATGGAGTCCTTGCTATAAGAAAAATCACACTGACATCTTGAAAAGTAAAAGAAAATCGGAGTATTTACAATGAAAACTATTTCAACTTCTTAGTATTGAATGTAATGTTTGAGAAACCTTCTATTTACAGGATAAGTGGAATATAGCCCCTCAAGATTCTGCAGCACAAAAGTGTTGTTACCCTTCACTTCAGCAATTGCTAAAGGTCCAAACCATAGATTGTCAAATTTGCCATGCTTTCCTTTCTCTTCTCTCCTGGCATCCCATCTTAGAACTAAATCACCTTCCTTAAAGTCCCTTTCCCTGGCTCTTCTATCAAACAGGGCCTTCATCTTATTCTGATATTTCTTCAATTTGTGTTGATCTTCATCTTTGTTTTCATTAAGTTCAATAATCTGATTTATCCTTCTTGAAAAAACATCAGGTTCATCTGTTGAATCCTGCAGAAATTTTAAAACAAGGAAAGCCAAATTGGTAGGAAAGGTTGCATCTTTACCATAGACTAATTGAAATGGATATTTTACAGTTGATCTCTTTGGAGTAAATCTGTTTTCCCATACTACATAAATCAAATGTGAATCCCAGCTCTTCTTATGATCAGCTAGAGTCTTTTTTATTACCTTTACCAAGCTTTTTTTTGGATGACTCTGCAAGGCCATTACCTTGAGGGTAGTATGGAGTTGAATGATGAAACAGAATCTGATATTTCTGGCAAAAGTCAATCATTTTAACACTAGAAAAAGTTGTTTCATTATCAGTGACAATTTGAGTTGGGAAACCAAATCTAGATAAGATATTCTCCTCAATAAACTTAATTACTACTAAATCAGTATCATTTCTAACTGGAATTGCTTCCACCCATTTAGTAAAATAGTTTGTTGCAGTGAGGATCCATCTATGTTGATTACTTGAAGTGGGGTGAATCTCTCCAACAAAATATAATCCCCATTGAGAAAAAGGTGTTGAAACTATTATGGATAATCAGAAATGATTCTTGAGAAACTGAAGGAGGTTGTGTTCCTAAGATGCTAAATTACAATAACCTACTTCGGATTTTACACAACTATTACATAACTAGAGATACAAGTACATCTTCACATCCTATTTTTCGGACTGTGTAAATTCCTTTTTAGACACCTCTTTTCAAAAAGTATTTTGAACAATTGGAGCCAAATTTGGGGAAACTAAAAGAGGTTTATCTCAATAACATATTAATATACAATAACCTCTCTCACTTTTTACAGAACTATCTTGGATTGAGATCTACAAAGGCATTACTAGAACCTATTTTGTAGGATTTCGGGAGGAAAAAGCTCAAGAGAGTTAGTGACTTGGAGGCCACCTCATCAAATATGAGTTGCAATTAAATTTGAATTTCTCTTCTTTATCAACAGAAATCCTCAAGGATAGTACAAGAACTCTTCAAATAATTTTAGTTACATTTATTTGTGTTCTATTTTTGTAATACAGTTTTCAGATATTTGTAATAGCTCTTGATATTTTTATCAAGATATTTTGTGAGGAAATTGTATAAATACTTCATCAATTGAAGTAATATGGGTTGGATTTTGATGCCAAGACTCTTCACTCTGTAATAAGGCTTTTGTTGTAGTTTTTCTAATGAAAGCCTTACGGCTCTAGTTTTGACAGAATTTTGTGCTTCAAGTATGTTTTTCCAGTTTTTCATATCTTATTTCTACACATGATAAAAGTGTTTATAGGAAGGTCTACAAAATCATAACCATTAGAAAGAGATTAGTTTATTGGACTGTTTGTCTAAGATAACTCCTATTTGACTGGTTTTTGCTTTATGCCTTCTGATAGCCATCAAAAGAGATTAGCTTATTGGACTATCTGTCTGAAATAGCTCCTCTTAGAATTGGTTTCAGTTTGGCCTTCTTGAATACTCTGAATATGTTTTGTTGGGCTGTAGAAATATTCTACACGCATCCAAATTTCCCTAGTTGTTAAGTAGTCAGTTTAATTGCTCAATTATTAGGAATCCCCTTACATTCTTCTACCATAATTATTGAAAAAGGTAAGTCATTATGTCCGGCTGGAAGCTGACACCTTCAGAAGGGACCCTGTGAGAGAGGCCTTTAATCATGATTAGGGATTTTCATTGATCGCCAACCACCCCCAATTAAAACCATAAATCCGGTCATTGTGCTTCAAAGGTTGTTGACAGGTGAACACTGTCAAACAAAGCCTCGTAACAACTGAGGGAGCCCCCTCTGGTTCAAGGGCCAGCTTGAGCCTAAACACTGGTTGAGTTGGTTTCCTGGCGTATTTTTTGTAGTCAAGGACTGCCTACGGGAAATAAGTACAACACCATGTAATTGGGATTTTACCCAAAATGCTAATGAGATGCAATGTAACGCCTAATGGCGAACTCGATAGGGATTTTAGGGGTGATTCAATGGAATTTCATGTCCGAAATAAACGTCTGATAGTGTATTTTGCAGACATTCTCTGTGTAATGAAACTTTCTCAATTTTTGGGTTTTTGCCTAAGAGAAGGCCCTGAAACCTCTGTAACTGCTCCTGATCATCATGTCACGCTGCAAACAAGCGTTTTTATAGGCAATGATGCATTTTGAAGCCACAGAGCCGCAGAGCCAGATGGCCAGTCTAACTGGCAGGGAGCAGAGAAGCCGCAAAGCTGCAGAGGGATAATGAATCACAGAGAAACGGCTGGGGTAGCCGAAAAGCCGGAAAAATACCTCCAAAGAAGCCAGAGAGCACGATTGAGGGATAGGCGAGCAAAAGCAAGCAGCAAAGCTGCAAAAGGTCACTGGAAGGTTGCTAAAGGTCGTTGGGAGGTCTAGCAAACCATTGATGCACACAGAGGCCAAGAAAGAGCTTAGAGAAGCCAGAGCCGAAGAGCTAGAGCCAGAGCGAGAGCCAGAGCTAGAGCCAAGAGCTAGAGCCACGAGCCAAAGCCAAGAGCCAGAGCCAGAGCCAGAGCTAGGGCCAGAGCCAGAGCCGAGAGCCAGAGCGAGAACCAGAGCCAGAAAGTCGAGAGCTTCATATCTAAGGGATAAGATGGTGTTCTAAACCCATTGTGTTCTGTGTAAACCAATGGAGTTGAGCATGGAGCTTGTAAAAGAACTTATACCATAATCCCAGAGAGCCTAGTTGAGTTGACTAGAGCTCAAGGAGATGTAGCCCAAGAGTTTTGGGTGAACTCCATATTAAACTTGTTGTCTTATGTGTGATGCTCATTTGTTGCATTGTTTCACTGTTATAGGTTTTATATCAGTTTAAGCAAATCAATTTACAACACATAAACAGTTTTAAAATAAACACAATCATACACCTTATTTTCATGCACATATTTAATTCCGCATTGGTTAATCATAAAGACTTGGGAATATATAAGCTTTGGAAGTGGGAGAGGTTCTTGTAAGTTAGACAAGAAGCCTAAGTGCCCCATTTTTAGATCAGGTGGAATCAAAGCTTAAGATTGATTAACCACACCTTCAAAGAAGGTTACATCAAAATGTTTGATTGACAGAGCAAAGATTGCTTGTCTGAAAGGTGTTTAAACAGTCAGAGGTTGATTGTATGCGTGTTTGCAAACTGACTCTTATTTGAGTTGGTAGAGGTGAAGGGAAAACTATTGATAGCTTAGTCCAAGAAGGACAAGAAGGAAGAAGGGATGAAGGAATTCTTCTATCCCAAAGGACCTCAAGGCAATCCTTGAAGCACAAGAGGTTTGTTGCAAAAGGTTGCTGAATAAGCTCTTTATTAATCTTGTTTGAAGTTCTTTTATTCATTGGCATAATGACGGCTTCTACAAGTGAGTCCTCAAATTCTTCTTTCTTCATCAAAAGACTCTTTGATGAAGACATGAAGCAATACTTGTCCACCATGATGGATATGGTGAGAGAAATGTATGAGGATGGAAGGAAGAGCAGCATACTTAGAGAGCAGTTGAATTCCGTGGAGGAAGAGAAGCAGTTGTTTTTTGAAAAATTGCAGGAAATGGAGAGGTAACTTCATATGAACCTGAAAAGGATGCATGAGTTGGAGACCCAACTCTTTGTTGCCCAAGAAGCCTTAATCAAGTATCAGCTTGACGAAGAGGTAAATAGTTCTTGTTTGTCTTCAAATTCTTCTAAGAATGCTTATATTGGTTCTTTTGAAAAACATATCAAAGGCATAGGTTCCAAGCTAATTTCCAAGCTGGGCTATGAAGGAAGGGGCTTGGGAAAGCATGCACAAGGTATTTTTGAACCACTAATGGTTGAGGAAAGGCCTAAGTATTTGGTGATTGGCTATGGACAGTGTTATGGAAAGAGTTCCAAGGCTGCCATGAAGGCCATTGAAACAGCTCCAAGAAATAGTTGCATTGCAGAGTGTGAAAATTGTATTCAGGAGGAATGCAATGGCTTGAAACATCATTTGTAGGATGCAGGTGTTCAGAAGCACACACTTGAACCAGAGAGTTGTGGAGACTCTGACATCCTTGAAGAGATTGATGGTGTTCCAAAGGGAGCCACTTCTTCATTTGCTTCACCTCCTAATGAAGGCAATAAAGGTGAAAGAGGCAGGTATAAATCTGGTTCTAATCATATTCCTTTTGATTTTGCCAAGCATGATAAATTTCCACATAGTTATGGGAAAAGAATTGCATGTTCCTTTTGTGGTTTGGATAACCATCATGTTTCTAGATGTTGGAAGAGAATGGCCACATACAGGAAAATTTTGAAGGGAAAGAAGCAAGTAGCCAAAGGTCCATTGGAAAAGGCAAATCATGTTGTCAAGAGGATGCACATACAGTGCACTTACTGCCATAAGCAAGGGCATCTTGCTGAAAAGTGTTGGATTTTGAACCCAACAATGCTTCCATAAAAGTTGAAGAAATTGGAAAGAGAAGATGGTAGAAATGGAAAGGAAGATTCCATGAATGATGTCTCTCAGGATGATTCACATGATGATGCTGATGTGTAGACAAAGGTAGTACCTTTGAAAGGGATTGGTAAGAAACGGTTAGAGTTCTTATCCGATTAAGATTACATGTCTATCGATGCATCTGTTTTCATTTCTTACTGCAACATTGTATTTCATTTTAGCTTCGAAAGTACAGTGTGCTTAAGTGAAAGTTGAAGGATGAAATGCATGCATGAGCATGAGATGCATGAACACAGGGATGTTGATGATTTCCTTGTTTTTGAACATGTATGTGTAATTAACTTGTAGGGTTGATTGCTTTGACATGCATGTGTTGCCATGTTGACTTGGGAGAAGTTAACTTGGTCTCCAAAATGGAGATAATGATGAAGTGGTTCATCTTTTGAAAAAGAGTCCTAATGGTCTTTTTCTACATGTTTGACTTGAAGGGTCATTTGTTTTAAAGGCATGTTTTGTGGGCTTGTTATCTAGTCCATCATTTGTATGCAGATGTAAGACATGGAGGTGTTCACAAGATGTGAAATCTGTTTCTTTTGTTGAAGCATGAGTTTAGGCCATCCAATTGTTGTCTGTATTTATGTTGTTGTTAACAGTTGTTGTTGACAACTTTTCAAACAGGTACAAATGAAATTTTTGTGGAGCAGATGTACTTCACATTTGTTTGAGACACCTTGGATCAATGATCAAAGAAGAAAAGTTCAAACTACCTTCTATGACCATTTCAGCAGGAGTTCTGCAAGAAGGAAAGGAGGAAGGCAGATCTTCCCAGGAGGACCAGTACATCCAGAAAGAAAAGTGGTCAGAGACTTTGGTTCAGAGGCACTATGCAAGGCAAGTGTGTGGAGGCTAAAAGAAGAGGGTGTTGTTACTCTCATTTACTGTTCAAATCGATATTTCAGTCTTTTGGAGACCGAAATTTCTTTAGTGGGAAGGCGTGATCCAAAATGGATTTTGGATAGACTCCTAAGTCTAAGTGTTCCTCATAGAGGAAAATGAAAGTCCAAGGAAGTTCCTGGAAATAGCCCCATTGCAGAGTTCTTTTCCTTCTGAATCTACTGCAACTTGAATGGGCAAAAATGGACTTAGGATGCAGAAGTTATCGCAGAAAGAAGATGCCCTTTGTTCTTTGGAAAAAGAGGCAAAAAAACCCTTATAAAGGGAAATCACATCGAAGGAGGTCCAAGAGGGGGACTTAAGCGGAGGCGGAAGAAACCCTAATTGGCCGATCCGATGTATCGGGTCAGAGACAAGCATGTATGCGATATCGGGACCCTGGACTCGACGATTGCGATTATGCGATATGTCAATTGCCGATGATCAGATCGGTGAATCGGTATCGGTGATATACAAAACCCCTAGGCTGTATGCGATAGCGATCGCGACATGCAATCTCAGCCATCGGATTGGGAAAGGAATCGACGGCCAGGATTAAATCGGCGATCAACGATTGCCGGACCCAACAGATTTCATAAGCGCAATTTATAAAATTTGAGTTCTGGTAAAGGGATTTTCCATGTATTAATGTTTTTCGGTGTATAGAACCGAAATACAAAGGAAAACGCCCGAAAGCGATAAAGCCAGACCCAAAGGGGAATTTAGGCGTGATTTATAAAGTTTGAGTTCCATAAAGGCAGATTTCGAGCCGGCCTCAAGCGGTAAATGGTATTGGGTTGGCTCCGCCCGATCCCATACAATGAACAACGCGTGGCTTGGCGGAGGAGTAGGGAAACCGCCTTTTCGGGTGAGTAACCTCCGTACCTTAAAGCTGCCCGAAACCACATATTGACCGTTGGATCAGAGATCCCGCAGATCAACAGTGGGAGAGTGTGAAAGCGGCTAAAAGCGGACCCAATATGAATATAGGGTGGATGCAATAAATTTTCAAGTCCGGTAGAAGGATTTTGTCAGGTTTCTGAACGTTTTCCCATGTAATTGGGATTTTACCCAAAACGCTAATGCGATGCGATGTAACGCCTAATGGCCCTAATGGCGGACCCGATAGGGATTTTAGGGGTGATTGAATGGAATTTCACGTCTGAAATACACGTCCGATAGTGTATTTTGCAGACATTCTTTGTGTAATGAAATTTTCTCAATTTTGGGGGTTTTGCCTAAGAGAAGGCCCCAAAACCTCTGTAACCGCTCCTGATCATCATGCCATGTTGCAAGTATGCATTTTTACTGGAAATGATGCATTTTGAAGCGACGGAGCTGCAGAGCCAGATGGCCAGTCTAACTGATAGGTAGCAGAGAAGCCGCAGACCCGCAAAGGGATAATGAATCGCAGAGAAACGGCTGGGTAGTCAAAAAGCAGAAAAATACCTCAAAAGAAGCCAGAGAGCACGATTGAGGGATAGGCGAGCAAACGCAAGCAGCAAAGCTGCAAAAGGTCGCTGGAAGGTTGCTAAAGGTCACTAGAAGGTCTAGCAAACCATTCATGCACGCAAAGGCCGAGAAAGAGCTCAAAGAAGCCAAAGCCAGAGCCGGAGCTAGAGCCAAGAGCTAGAGCTAGAGCCAGGGCCAGGGCTAGAGCCAGAGCCGAGAGCCAGAGCCTGAAAGCCGAGAGCTTCGGAGCCAGGGATAAGATGGTGTTCTGAACCCATTGTGTTCTGTGTAAACCAGTGGAGTTGAGCGTGGAGCTTGTAAAAGAACTTAGACCATAATCCCAGAGAGCCTAGTTGAGTTGATTAGAGGTCAAGGAGACGTAGCCCAAGATTTTTTGGTGAACTCCGTATTAAACTTGTTGTCTTATGTGTGATGCTCATTTGCTGCATTGTTTCACTGTTATAGGTTTTATATCAGTGTAAGCAAATCAATTTACAGCACATAAACAATTTTAAAATAAACACAAGCATACACCTTATTTTCAAGCACATATTTAATTCCGCATTGGTTAATCATAAAGACTTGGGAATATATAAGCTTTGGAAGTGGGAGAGGTTCTTGTAAGTTAGACAAGAAGCCTAAGTGCCCCATTTTTAGATCAATACATCCCCAGAGGAAGCCACAATTGTTGAAGTGGTTCATTTAGCACGGTTTTTTCTTTGTTTCCTTAAGGATGAAGACAATCAATGGTTGATGGAACTTGTTACGAATGGTGAGCTTCAGGTTGTCCTTCATGGAATGTAGAAAGACAAGAGTCATGGGCTAAATAGATGGACTGACAAATTTTTTCTTGGGTTTTATGATTTATTGCAGGCAAATATTCTCAAGGTGATTGAGGATTCTCACCAAATTGGAAGAATTCTTGATTCTTTCAACTCTACATTTATCACTCTCCTTCCAAAATAAGATGATCCCCCATATTTTGGTAATTTCATGCCCATCTCTCTCTGTAGTTTTATTTTCAAAGTGATTGCAAAAATTATTGCCAATAGGATGAGACTAATCCTATCCAAAAATATGTCAATGGAGTGGTTTGTTTTTCTTGAGGGGTGTCAAATTCATGAAGCTATCAGAGTTGCCCAAGAAGGTTTGCTCAGTCTAAAAATTAGGAAGTTGAAATGCTTTGTCATTAAAATTGACCTCTCAAAAGCCTACAATAGGGTTAACTGGATATTCGTTCGCTTGACCCTCACACATGTGGTTTTTAAAGTACCTTTCATTAATTGGATTATGATTTATATATCCTTTGTTTCTTTCACAACCCTTATCAATGGATCTGCCTCGCCTCTTTTTCATGTGCAACGTGGACTGAGGCAAGGGTGACCTCTATCTCCACTCATGTTCTTGTTGGTAGCAGGTCTCAAGATTACTAATAGCAGCTAGAAGCAAGGGAAATATCGAAGGGATTGAGGTTGTTGAAATTATTGCAATCACTCATTTGTTATATGTAGATGACATACTTTTGTTTAGCAATGGATAAAGACAAGATGCAATAGCCATTACATAAGCTTTTTCCTTATTTCAAAAGGCTACAAGTATTCAATCAATGTGACAAATTCTACTCTATCTTATTCATCCTTATCTCGTGGGGAAGTTTGTAATCTACAGGCTCAATTTCTCTTTTAAGCGCTTGAATTACTTTAGTTTTCACCTCAAACCAAATGCATACAAAAAAAGAAGATTGGTTATGGTTGTTGAAAAAAATTGAAAAGAGGTTAAAACAATGGAGCTTCGGGTGGTTGTCCAGAGATGAGACTAGTTCTTATAAAATCAATTCTAGAGGCCATTCTAGTCTACTAGATGTGCTTATCATGGATTCTCGCAAGCATAATTGAATCAATCAAGAAGTTGTGTAGTCGATTTCTATGGGTTGGCTCCAAAGATGATTTTTTTCTCCCATGGGTGAGATGGGACAGGATAGTTGTGCCCAAAGCATGGGGAGGTTGGGTCATCAAAGACCTACCTTTATTCACAAAAGTGTTGGCAGCTAAGCTCGATTGGCGGTTAATGACTACCAACAGTATTTGGACTTCGGTTGTCTACAGGAAATACATTTTCCCATTTTTTGTTGATGGTTGGGTCAAACTGCCTAATAAAAAGAAAGCTAATGTATCAGTTATATGGAAGGCGGTTATGTCATCCTTATTTATGGTGGAAAGCGGCCTCGCCTAAAAGGTTGGAAATGAAGGGAAGATGAGAATTGGCATTGACCAATGGGTTGGTTGTGGGGAATACTTCCAGCTCCATCGTGACCTTTCTCACTTATAAACAAGAATGGGAGGATTTACTTGAATCAGATTGCTAATGATACTCGCTCCTCCACTTGGGCACAAGGGTCGGTGGATGCCCACGAGCTAAGCCTTCTGAAGGAATATATTGTCACATGGAAAAACTACACAACTGCTCTTAATTCCTCTCATGTTAGAATCAAAGACAGAGAGGATTCCCTCTGATGGGTTCATTCATCAAATGGGGAGTACACTCCAAAGATTGGGTACTTATACCATATTTCAGTGATAAGAGAGTTGGATCCTTTCTAGTGGTGGAAAAAGATTTGGAAATTGAGTTGTCCTACTAAGGCTCGAGACATTCTCTAGTATTTGATTGAAAATAAAATTCCAACCTAGGACAATCTCCAAGAGAAATAGAGATAAGGGCCTAGTTGGTGTATTCTATGTAAAAAAGTTGAGGAATTGGTGTCGCACCTGTTTTTATCTTATTCCTTCACTTTGAGTATCTAGTCGGTCGTATAGAACAATTTGGCCTGTGGTTTGGCGTGGCATGGAACTGCCTTTCATGATGCTTGGAAGTCTTGTTGGGACTTGTTAAAAGATGATACTTTCAAAAAAAAACATTCTCGTATGTTGGGGAGTATGGATACCTAGGAAAAAGGCAACTTTTCAGGATCAAGTATCGTCCCCTAATCGTGCGGCAGCCAAAATTCTTGCAATTTTTTCCCTTCTTCCTTCCTCAAATACTTCTCAAGTTTCCCAAATTATCTTAGAAGAATCTATAAATTTCTCAATTCCTTGGGCCTATTTTGATGGAGCCTCTTGTGATAATGGAGCCTGTTGAGGTGGGTTGGTCTTGTATCTTCAAAAAATCATTTTTTCAAGTTTTGGATTGCTTTAGGCAAGGGCACAAATAACTATGCAGAGATGCTCTCCTTGAACCTCCTCCTTTGTTTTTCCATTAAAAAAGAGTGACACACTCTACAATTTTTTGGTGATTCTATGAATGTTATAAATTGGTTCAATGAAACACAAAGATGTTGTAATCACATGTTGCTACCTATTTTGGAGGAGATTCTTCACCTAAATATATCTTTTGACCACATCTCATGTCATCATATCTACAAGGAAAGGAACACATTGGCGGACACACTATCTAAGGTAGTCTCTAAGCAGGCTATGCGTATATGGAAGATCACGGAACAACTAGGTGAAGGGGCACAAAAATATTTTCATCGTCCTTTCATAGAAAGATGATTGCAAGCACAAAATCACAATTAACACTATCATGTTTATTTACTATGTTAATTTTTTAGGATATATTCTTCTTTGACTTTCAACAACTACTATTGTATGTTTATGATATTTATGGACACTCCAACACTTTAGGTGGTGCACACTTCATGTCTTTTTATCACTAGCAAGTAAGAGATTGTACTTTTTGGAACTCTCTTTCTCAAACAAATTTTGAGAATACATCTACAAAATGTAACTTTTTCATACTTTAATAAAATGTTACAAATTTTTCTCAGGGAAAAAAAAAAAATATATATATATATATATGCGCTACAAGCACAAGGAAGATAGCCAGTTTTCAACTAAGTATCGAAGGTGCCCCACTATTATATGTGTATAAACATATACGAGAAGCTCAAGAGAAACAGTGTAAATGGCTGAGTGTTGAGAGTGGCCTGGCCAACAATATGTTTGTGATTAACAACGTTGAGGCTGACAGGCCAAGCCAGTTTTCAACTAAGTATCGGAGGTGCCCCACTATTATATGTGTATAAACATATACGAGAAGCTCAAGAGAAAGAGTGTAAATGGCTGAGTGTTGAGAGTGGCGTGGCCAACAATATGTGTGAGATTAACAACGTTGAGGCTGACAGGCCTCTTCGGCAACAAACAACAATGTTACCGTCTCGGACCTCGGGACCTTGGGGAGTCTCCATGTCGCGGTTGTTTAACAATGGAAAGGGGCGATATTCGATGGAGAAGCGTGTCCAGCAATTGATGGGAATAAATCTCCATCTCCGACCTCGGGGTATCGAGCCTTGGGGAGCCCAGAAGTGTGCACAACGCAACATGGTTAAGAGACGAAGGATTTCCCCGACAGTTAACATGAAGGGATTCTTGTCTCGGACCTCACGGTTCTGAGTGGCACCCAAACACAAATAACGACAGAAAACCATGGACAGGGGCTTAAGGTCAGAAACCACAGAAAAGGGCTCAAAACAGTAACAAAGGGGCCGAGATGGAAATCCCTTCCATCATTTAACATGGACAAATCTATCTTGCCTTGGAACAATGTTAAGGTGGTTGTCGATAGGTCAAGGTTAACGACGGAAACCTGGCTCGACAGTTGATGAGAAATCACCCATCTCATCCCGCAATTAATGTTTTGTGAGTTTTCACTTTGTGCCAAGGAAAAGGAGTGGCCAAGCACCATATTGCGTATAATTGGAAAAATGTTGATTGCAAGTTTAAGGTGGACTAGTAGGTACCACGAACGGGTGAGGAGGCAATGCCACTTGGCCATGGTTATGGACACCTAGGCAGAGCAAGATGGCATGGACTTCCAACGATGGTGTAGAGAGTTACCATGTGGGCACTACATGGGTGTCGTGTCGCAGGAAAATGCTAATGTGGCAGGGGTTTAATGGATCAACTTCAAGTGGCCATATGTTTTGATCTAGGGTTAGTGTTTGCAAAATTTTATATCGCTGAAAAGGTCTCACCGAGGTGGACGCAATGGTGGCGCTATTCATAGTTTCGAGGAGTTTGAAAATTGACCTAAAAAAAAAATCCCATTTCCATTACAGTGCTTTGGAGGTCAGGTCATAGGACGCAATGGTGGCGCTATTTTTAGTTTTCGAATTTGAAAAATGACGAAATTTTAAGACCCCATTTCCAAAATAAAGCTTTGAAGGTCGAGTCATAGAAACGCCTTTTTCTACCCTTAGGATGGTCTATGTGGTGGAAGGGGGTGCTATAAACATATACACATTCTTTAATGTTGGGTGGAAATAAAAGCTTTGCGTCAATCTACCTCAAGAAGAGTCGCATTGCATTGACAGAAGAGTTAGGCTTAGGCCTAGGGTAAAATAATATTAAGGGAGAGCACAATGAGACTTGGTTACAATGTTATGCTTTAGGAAATAATAACCCTCACTAGTACCATGTTGCATTTGCTTATTTATTGTCTCTATGCAAAGGAATTATGTAAGTGGAAAAAATCAGCAAGTATAGTAAATGTGTGAAATGGGGTTTATTTTGAAGAAAAAAGAATTAAAATATATATAGGGATATTCCATGTTTAGTTATTTGTGGTATTTGGCTAGCTCATAATTCAATAATCTTTGTTGAAAAAATATTGCTAACATTTCACGTATTTGTAAAGGTAAAAGCATTATGAAATCCAAATCAATAAGACTTTGGGTTGGGGTTTTCTCATGGGCCTTGCTAAGGCAATCAAAATTTTAATAATGTAGGATCAAATAATATGGTTGAACATCTAAACAAGGAAATTAGAACTCGTGATGGAATTCCTAATGCCTTTAATTGTCGCACTATTCTTGAGAGAAATTTTTCTTTAGGATTATGCCATTTGCCATAAATACCCTCATCTTGCTACTTTGGTTGCATATTTGATAAACAAGAGTTTTTTGCAACAGGGTTTTTCCTGCATCCAATCTGAAGTTATTGCTTAAGATCCTTTGAACTTTTCAATCTTCATGAAACTAATTTCAAGGGGCTTCTTCACATAGATATGCAACTTCAGGAAAGGACTTCCCTCAGTGATTATGGCATAGCCAAGGAAGCTTCAATATTTTTAGTTTCAAGTTTAAATAGTGGATCCAAAGATCGGTGTGCATCCTCTGCCTCTCAGTCAAAATCCTTCAAGATATCCTCAAGCCAAGGCCTGCACAACTGGTTTCCAAAGAGATCTCAGGGTTAACCTTCATTGTGGATCAGGCGAAAAATATCCCAACCATTAAAGTGGATTATCTTCAATCTAAGAATGCTTACATGGGTTATTTGATGCGCACCATATCTACTAATTTAATGGGTTATGGCCTATGACATCTACACTCTGAGAATGGGTGCATCAAACTTGGTCCAAAAATACAAATATGTTTTTTTTCCTAAAAAAGTTTTTTTGTGGTGTATTTTAAAGATCTAAAGGATTATCGAAAGGTTTCTTATAGAGGACATTGGTTTTGGGGTCATCTTGGATTTTTTTCATAACTCGGTTCGTTGGTTTAACCCTCTTTCTATGCCAACTACGTACACTCTAGTTTGGGTAAGACTCCCAAATTTTCCCCTTCATTTGCTACCTCAGAACATCTTAGCTTATGTGAGCAAATCACTCGGTCATTTCATTAAAGTGGACATAAAAAGGCTTGAGAAAGGTATTGTGACCTTTTCTCGAATATGTATTGGAATCGATCTTAGCAAATGGTTGCCAGACAAAATCCTCCTCGAGTGGAATGACTTTATCTTTTAGCAACCAATGGACTATGAAAATAAAACATCCTTTGTAGGATTTGTCAACAACCCGGTCATCTCCAAAATGTCTATCCCTCTTCTCAAGGGCTCTCCCATCTTCTGGATTCCAAGAATAAGTCACAATTATGCCAAGATCCAAAAACACTAAGACCTATTCAACTCACAAACCATAAAACATGCAGCAAACTTCTACAACAAAAATGAGTCCTTCATCCTCATCACAACTGCATGCAGGGACATCTCATCATGTAGATGTTGAGATCCATCCCTTTAATGGAAACGCACAAGATACAACTATGGTTTTGGCTTCATTAATGAGCGGCCATAAACGCTTCCATGAATCAAATCACTCAGATAATGATAAGCAAGCAATTAAAGTAGCAAAACCTCCAAGTTTGGAATTGGACCAAGGAAATGTAGGTGTTGTCTCCTCTACATTTGTTTCTAGCAACCCTTTGGAATCGATTGATGTACGGAAGAAAAAAGGAAAAAAACACCCTCAGTAAAATCCATGATCATTCTTGGTTTCTTTTATAAAGAAAGTAGTAAATGTATTAGAATTGTCAATCACGGGTTGGTTAGTTTTTATGTAAAATCAAGTTAGCTTCTCTCTTAATATTGGATTTGGTTGGTATTCCCTTATAAATGACCAAGCCAAATTTCTCCATGAACGTATAATGGATTGATCAAAAGGTAATACAATATTTTAATTCAAAACAAATTAAAAACTAAGAACTAAAAATAAAAAGAATTATTGAATATTTGGTTATCAAATTATGTCAAAAGTGCTTTGAGGAAACAATTTCAAGAATTTAGATATTTATTGATTTATCATTAGTGATATATTGGATAAATGGATGATCACAATTACAATACTTTATGCTTAAACTTTTAGGTGAAACCCTAAAAGAGAGTCGAGCTCTATTTGATTCCATTTCCTATATAAATGTTTATGGAATTAAGCACACTAACCTATTTTATCCAAAGGTCATTAACTTACGAAGAATAAACTAGAGTTGGAGGAGACCATAAATGCTTGCTCCATTTCCTCTATACAAAATCTTTAATAAACCTTTATTTCATTTGGTAACTAGTTTTAGTGTCATGGAACTAAACTCATTTTTCTAGTTTTCATTCTATATCACAAGATATAAAGGATGAAAGGATTTTACTTGCATTTTTGAAGGCTATTGTTATAATTACTAATTTAAACTTTATTACAATCTTATTATGATGTACAAAGGCACAATTACAGGTTTCATCATCTAATTTGCATCCTAAATCATAAGATATAAAGGATAAAAAGTTTTTACATGCGAGAGGATGTCGATTACTACAGGTTTCCGTAAGGGTTTAGGGTAAAACCCTAGGGTTTTCACTGCAGCCTTTTGCAGTCAACTGGAGCAGCGTACCCGTCGCTGACAGTATTGCTCGTCGTTTCTGTTTCTGCCTTGTTCGTCGCTTTCTAATGTCAGTTTCTGTTGCATTATGGGGGAATCGATGGATGTTGAGGAGCTCGATTATTCTGAGGATCCACAGTCGGATCGTGTCATTTTCGGGAATCCTTGTTTCTCTTCGTCGGTAGCTGGCCCTAGTCACTCGTCCGACCCTATTCCGCCTATCTCGTCGCCAGTGGTTACCTTGCCGGAGCACTATTCTACACCTCCATTCATCGGGTCTCTCTCTATAGAATCCCCTGCATTGGATGTTCCTCCATTATCCCCTGGAACTTTACACATTCTGACCACGAATACGCCTCCATCACCTTCTTTCAACCCTCATCCGACCTTTTCTACTTTCTTCTCTACGTCGTCTGCAAGCATCCATACCTCGGTGGCCCCTATCCCTCCTTTACCCCCTCACTCTCCGTCGGGTTGTTTCGAGACACTCACTGTCAAGGTTAAGTTTGCAAAAACCATCCCTCTAGAAGGTTCCCCTGACCCTTTTGTGGATCACCCATCTGCACCTCGCTCGGGGAAGAGAAAAATTAAGTGTGTGAAGGCGACTTCCAAGGATATCACGATTCGGTTTGACGAGACCTCTGCAATTGGGGAAGCGACATATATGGCTAGCACAGTGCTTGTCGGACATGTACGCGGTAGGGCATATTCGGCCACCAGGCTTACTTCATGGGTCAGAGAAATCTGGGGTGGATTACTTAAAGAATTGCCTGAGGTGCAGGTTCTACCTAGGGGTTGGTTTGCCCTTCACTTTGCGAAGGAGAATTATACAGATTTGGTCCTTGCCAGGTACTGGCACATTGAGATGGCCCCGGTTCTCCTCAAGAGATGGAGCCCTCTATTTGATCCTAAGAGAGAACAAATTGGGGCTGGACCCCTATGGGTGTGCTTGCCAGGGCTCCCTCTACAGTATTGGTGCGAGGAGGTCTTCATCAGAATCGGGAATGCCCTTGGTACCTATCTGGACCATGATCGAACCTTTGTGGAATCAAGAAATAGAACCCTTGCCCGCATCCTGGTCCATTTGGATACTCGCGAGGGTTTGGAGGAGAAGATTACTCTTCAATGGGGGAAATACACCAGGGTCCAAATACTAGACTACGAAGGGGTTCCATTCCGCTGTCGACGGTGTCACAAGGTGGGACATATATTTAAAGATTTCCCCCTTAATAAGAAACCAGAGGACACCCCTAAAGTGTCATCTGCTCCATCCAGGATCGACTTGTCGGCCATCCAGCGCTCACCTGCTCCGGGCCCTATTCCTCCAGTCAGCAATCCTCCTCCTAAGACAGTGGACGAGGAACACAGATCGATCTCACCGCCTCTCATCAAGTCTCGGGAAATAGCTGAAGCCACTAAAGCTTCGGGTACTCCTCTGACCCCTCTTATCTCTTCTATTGCATATTGCACATCATTTGTTGCACCATCCATTACTGTGGCACATTGCACTATGTTGTCCCCCCCTGTTATTGCATCTACTCCACCCTCTCTGCATTCATTATCCACATCCTCCTCCTCACCATCTTCGTCATGGGTTTCGAAATCTCATCATTACAATCTCCGACCCCATTCTCTATCTAGCGGCACTCCGGTACATCTTGCCGGATTGGGTCTCGCTATTCCTGGTCCGATCTCTCTGACATCTCGGGGGAGAAAATCTAATCTGTCCAAAGCCATCAAACAAGTTGGAGCTGAAGTCGCCTCTGGCCGTTAATCTACTCTTGATGGGGTTCTTAGAGCACTGAATACCCTTGGTAGCATTCCCCCATGAAATGTCTTTCTTTCAATTGTAGAGGCATGGCTAGTGCCTCCAAGAAACTAGCCTTGCGCAGACTTTTTGAGATTCAACATGTTGACATTATTTTGCTGCAAGAAACCCTAGGTTCGGCTGATCACATTACCAGCTCCCTGAACTCTATTTCTCCGGGATGGATCTATATGGCATTGGACGCTGTGGGGAGATCCGGTGGTCTTGCCATTGGATATAATCCACGAACCATCAGAGCTATTGCATCTTGGGGAGGCCATGGTTTCCTGGGGTTAGATCTCTTTTCGGCAGAGCTTGGCACCAACCTACGGGTTGTCAACATATATGGTCCTTGTCAATAGAGGGAGAATTTCTGGCAGCATCTGCTTGGCCTCTCCACTTTCTCATCAGATCACATCATTATTGGAGGCGATCTCAATTTCTCCTTGGGTTATAGTGAATCTTGGGGGTCAATGGCACAAGTGGATTCAATCTCGGGGTTTATGACAAATCTCCTGGAGTAGTATAACTTGATGGATGTCCATATGAACAAGCCTCTTCCCACATGGAGGAATAGAAGGGTGGGTGAGGTTTCCCTTGCTCGAAGATTAGATAGATTCATTATGAAGGGGCCCCTATTACAGCTGTTGCATCACTATAAACAATGGGTGGGATCAGGGGGTATTTCGGATCACTCCCCCACTTATCTAGAGATATTGGGGCCTCACCCTAAGCCAAAAGCCCCTTTTAAGTTTAACCATGTCTGGCTTCAGGATCCTGCTTATGTTCGTATGGTTTCGGACTTCTGGGTGGCCAACCCGATTGATAGATTTGACTCCTTGGCTAAAGGTTTCTGTTATAACTTGTCCAAGATCAAGCATCTTTCTGTTAACTGGGCTAGAGAGAAGCACTAGAGGGAGATTTCGACTCTATTACACATAGAAACTGAGCTCAGTTCTCTGCTAGATGAGCGAAGCCTAGGGTTTATCACCACTGAAGACAATCTCATCTTATTGAACTTGAGAATCAGAAGGCTCAGATCCTGAAGGAAAGAGAGGAATCCATCCGTCTTCGAAGTAGGGCCATATGGCTGAAAGCAGGGGATGACAATACAAGGTTTTTCCATAACTATGAAAAAGGTACAAAGGTATCAAACACCATTTGGAATCTACCTCTACCTGAGGGAGGAGTGGCTGATTCTTTCAATAAACTCTCCCATCTTGGCTCTACTCATTTCAAGAATCTATACAAAATCCCTCCAGGATCAAATCTTGCTGATATCATTAATGTGGTTGGTCACTTCCCTAGATTTGTTAATGAGAATGAGGCAGAGGAACTTTTCGCTCCTGTGACAACTGGAGAGCTCGAAGGCACACTAAAATGGTTCAAAAAGGACAAGAGACCGGGACCGGATGGTTGGACCATAGAATTCTACCTCACTTTCTATGACCTCCTGGGACAAGATCTGTTGAAAGTCATGGAAGAGTGAAGATTGTCTGGATCTCTGTACAATGTCATCAATTCGACTTTCAATGCCCTCATTCCTAAGTCTGGCACCCCATCCTCCTTTAATGACTACAGGCCCGTCTCTTTGTGCAATTGTCTGTACAAAATTATTTCCAAGATCATTGCTAATCGCCTCCGCCCGATTCTCTCTCGTCATATTTCCCCCAAGCAATTTGCTTTTCTTGAACATCGACAGATTCATGAAGCTATTGGCTCGTCCCAAGCAGCTATTCATACAATCTAGACCAGACACCAAAAGGCCATTATTCTTAAGATAAATCTGGCAAAAGCTTTTGACCGTGTCAGTTGGCTTTATATTAAGATGCTCCTTATCCATTTAGGCTTTCCCCTCAATTTCATCACTTGGATCATGGCCTGCATAACCTCTCCCGCCTTCAGTGTCCTCATTAATGGGTCTACATCTCATTTTTTTCACTCTGAGAGGGGGCTTAGACAAGGATGCCCCCTCTCACCTCTCCTTTTTTTTATTGTCATGGATGGACTTAGTCGATTGATTGCATCGGCTAAGAGAGACGGTGATCTTTGTGGACTCAAGATATATAATGATTGCTTTCTCACCCATCTTCTATTTGTGGATGATGTTCTTATTTTTCTTGATGGAAGTATTCGGGATTCCCGCTCCTTTTCCAAGATTCTCTCTCTCTTCTCATCAGCTACTAGGATGTTAGCCAATCATTCTAAATCCACCATTACTTTTGCCCGAACCCATATCCAAGAGTCACATCTTTCTCATCAGCTTTTCCCTTATTGCATCAATCCTCTAGACTGGGGTCTCAAATACCTGGGGTTCTGGATAAAGCCTATCAGCCAGAAAATTGTTGATTGGGTATGGCTCATCACTAAATTGGAGAAAAGGCTTACCATATGGAGCCACAGATATTTGTCCAGAGCTGGTAGACTTGTTCTTATAAAATCTGTTCTTGAGGCCACTCCTGTATTCTGAATGGAACTTGCTTGGATTCCCAGGAGCATCTTGGCTCTTTTGCAACAAATTTGCGACAGATATCTTCGGAATGGTAACCAGGACAAACGGATTTTTGCATGGGTTGGCTGGAATAAGATCACGCTGCCCAAAAAATGGGGAGGTTGGGGCCTGAAAGATCTTCCTTTATTTGCACAAGCTCTTGCAGCGAAAATGGGATTGACTCTGTTGACCTGACAGAATCTCTAGACTACCATCACATATCACAAGTATATTTGGCCTCAACATATCTTGGATTGGATTCGTTTGCCAATTTGGCCTAAAACTGGCATCTCATCTGTCTAGAAGGCACTCCTTCACTCTCTGCCTCTCATCAGGGATAATCTGGCCTGGAGAATCAACGATGGATCTATGGCCCGCATTGGTTTGGACCCATGGACTGGAGGTGGAGGAAGATATCAGCTGTCTAGAGAACTCATACAGCACCTTCATTCACACGAGCTCAAGGTGCTTGCAAACGTTGCGGATCCTCATAATACCACCATTTTTGTTCAAGGATGGAAAATCGCCTTACAGCTCGATTTACCACAATGTTGGCACCAAGAATGGCATGATTATATTTCTACATTATCTGAATCTCATATCAAGATAAAAGAGGGCCCGGATGAACTCATTTGGTGTCATGCGGGCAATGGTATATACTCACCTAAGACTGGATATCTATCCCTTATCTCCCACAAGATACCGAATTTGATTACCTTCTGGTGGAAGCATATTTGGAAACTTACTACGCCTCCTCAGACCAAACTATTTTTCTGGTGTATACTAAAAGACAAAGTTCCCACAGGCGAAAATCTCATGCATCGATCCTTCCATGGGCTGAATTGGTGTACATTATGCAAAAGCTCATCAAAATCGACCTTACATCTGTTTTTGAAATGCTCATCCCTGATTAATCTTTGGAAAAATATTCTACTACATTTCATTACAGAGGGCATTGGGAAGGTGATGACATAAACAAAGCTTGGGAAGGTTGGTACAATCGGCATAAAGGTTCAAAACTTCAAAGTCTCCCTTTGATTATCAGCTGGCATCTCTAGCTGGCTCAGAATCGCTCTATATTTGACAAAAAACCAGTGTGTTGGCCACACATTGCGGCCTGTATAGTATTGGCATATAATGAGATGCCTAATCCTCCACAATCTCAAGCCCAAAGGCCTCATACACCTCCACATAATGATAAAAATACCCCTTGGGCATATTTCAATGGTGCAGCACAACAGCAGGGATGTGGTGGTGGATTCATCTTATACATTAGTGAACATCATTACTTCAAAGTTAAGATGGGATTAGGGGCTGGAACAAACAATTTTGCAAAACTCATCACCCTTCATCATCTCTTGCATTTCTCTTTGGGGCATAATTACATGGGCTTAAATATTTTTGGAGACTCGAAGATCATTATTAATTGGTTCAATAATATTACTGCTTGTCACATACACACACTCAGTAATATTTTGGATGAAATAAACATTTTCAAGGCTCAATTTAATAATATCACATGCAATCATATTTACAGGGAACATAACAGTTGTGCTAACGGGCTATCCAAGGAGGCCACGATACTTCCCAGAGGAGAGTGGATGATCCAGGAACAGCGAGGGACAAATGAATACCACTACTATCATCGCCCATACATAGATCTACATTATCACAGGGCAGAGAGCCCATGATCTCTGGTTTTTTGGAATATTTTTGAGAAATGTTTTTTATTGAAAATTTTGTACATATTATACAGGATATTTATGTATGGCCCTGCATGGCACATGTACATACATATACAAGGCTCCTATTATATTTCAAATGAACATCCTGCGTGGCATTCTGGATAGTATACAGTTTTTTGAAGAACCTTCACAATTTTGACTAAGCCCTCTAGGGCTAGACAAATACAGCGTATGCAAATCGCATCTACAATATGTAATTTTTCAAAGTTAATGAAAGATTACAATTTTTCCAATGGATCAAAAAAAAAAAAAAAGTTTTTACATGCATTTTTGAAGGTTGTTATAATTAATAATTTTAACTTTATTACAATCTTATTATGGTGTACAAAGGTACAAGTTTCCCAATCTTTCAAGTCCAAGAGAACAATATACCTTCTCATTAATTATCTTAGCTTCAAGTTGGGGATCAAACTTTTTTATATATGGAAAAAAAATTATGCACAACTACAATATACACATGAAAAACATAATCTCAATTCTACCCAAAAATAAAAGCCATGATTTTTTCCCTATGAAGAGAAAAACAATGCAATCTAGATAATTAAAACATTATAGTGTTTTCATATTACATTAAGTGTAACACCACTACCAATGCTTCTAATCTATGTTTGCCATAGCTTCACATCATTCCATGCATAAGAGCCACTCAATGCTCTCTTGCTTGTAAAGCAAATGCTTGGTTCCCTATACCATATTGTGTAATTTGTGAATGCCTATAATTCTATACCATATTGTGTAATTTGTGAATGCCTATAATTCTAATTTGTTTTTCAATATCATGTGCAAACTAAAGTTAAGAACACATGCACAGAGACATGAAAAAACGTTAAATCTCAAAAATATTAACACCAAAATAGTAAAGAATGTTATAAGACTATCTGTATGCATTAGCTAAGTCATGCAAATGAAATGCAAAACAAAAATCAAATCATGGTGTGATGATGCAATTGAAGTTGTCATCATTACATTCACTTTCTTGTTTAAATGCAACAAATCAAAAATGAAGATACATAATACAACTGCAAATCTATCATTCAACCAAAGCAATGGTTCACTATCATTGGACAACAAAGCAATTGATCAATATATTCAATCGTTTCATAGAATTTAAAAACATCTATATGGAAGATAAGTTGAGAAAACCCTTCTGATGAGCCCCAATTTTGGTACAATTTGGGCTCATTTTGGCCTATTCTACTTGCTCAAACCATTCATTTTTTACTGCTTATGCATGCATTTCTTAGTTTATTCATGTTGTTTGTAGGAAGAAGGGTAGGCACTCTATCTACGTGACTAATGCATTGTGATTCTAGGTTTTGGCATTAAAAGGGAGCAAAAGACAACAAAAAAGGAGACAAGGAGACAATGAGGTGGCACTGCTGACTTTTAGGAGAGGATGTCCACGGTCTTGGGGACATTCCTCGTGATTCCCACCAAGAACTCCGAGCTCCAATCCATCTCCCCTCCGAGCTTAGAAGCATCCAGCTTTTCTACAGGAACAGCAGTTATAAACTGCTCTACAGGAACAGCAGTTATGACCATCCTACAGGATCAGCAGTTAAACTCTAGTTGGACAGCCGAGCTCCTAAAATCAAGGACACTTGTTGGATCATCGTTTTTGTATAAGTGTAGAGGCCTTAGCCTTGGATAGGTTGTTGAAACTCTCGTATTACTATTGTAATTTTCGAGCACAGCTCAGTTTTTGTTCCTTTTTGTAAGCCAATTTGGCATGATATTAGATTATGAATAAAGAAGGCAGATTCTGATCTAGTTCTGAGTTTTCTTAAGGAGACTATAGCTCTCAGGTTAGGGCCCAACCTGAGAGCCATAGATCCCCTCTGCTGTAGTGTTGTTTCCATTTCATTTCAGCACTTTGAGCTTTTCATTTGCACATGCAATTCGAATTACAGGTTGTTAAGTTGGTCTTTTTCATGAGTTAGATAGGAGTTGCTTATGGTGAATTTGTTTCGACTTGCTTAGCGTAGCAGAGGATAGATATAATCGATTGGAGCTCCAACAAAAAGGTTGTTAAGGCTCACTGCCACCTCTTTCAGTCCATTTTGTCAAGTAGAGTAGTTTTCCTTTGAGAATAGCTTTCGTCCATCAATTAGCAAGCTTCTTCTGAGAGCCTATAGAAGTTGGCTTGAGCCCTAGCGGACTTGTGCCAGCTGACCAAGTGACAGCTGCGACAAGAGCTAGTACTTGTGCATACAGCACCGTCACTTCCAAGTTTGTACGAACTACCGGGTTGATAAAATGAGAGACAGGAAGCCCCAGGAGTTGTAGCATTATTGCTACAATACTGGAGCTCACCATCTTTTTGGCGTCGTTGCCGGGGACGCGGCAGAGTATTGGTGATTGTTGCTATTCTTCTATTTTCTACTACAACCTTCTGCTAAGTAGTTTATTTCATTTCCATTATGCAATTTCATTTATGCAAAAGTAGATTATCATTTCTTGCTTTCATAGATTAGCATTTCCCGCTTTCATAGATTAGCATTTCCTGCTTTCCTAGAATAGCCTTTCAATTCCGCAATTTCCTTTCTGCAAGCGTAGATTAGCATTTCAATTCCGCAAGCGTAGACTAGCATTTCATTCTTGCAATTTCATTTGAGCAAAATAGAGTAGTCCTTTCCTGCTTTCATTTCAATTTCGCAAGATAGTTAGTTTCCGTTCAATCTATTTCATGCCTTGTAGGAGTAGAGATAAGTTAGAAAAATGATTGCACAACACCCCCACTGCTTCACACAGCCAACGTTCTCCTTCGATGGCTGTGATGAAAGGACCCCTGGGTGGACATCAAGACATATCTGAAGAACCTCTAGGGGAGAAGAAGAAGAAACATTCCTCTGAAGCAAATGGCTACAAGCAGAAATGTTGAGAGCAACATCTTGTCCAAGGATGAATTTGAAAATCAGATCAAAGATTTCAAGAGAGATATGAGGCAGTTTCTTGCCATGCAACTGGATACCTTGCGGATCCAAAAGAAGCAAGAAGAAGCCAAGAGGGCTTTGGTCATTTTTTGTCCTAGGTGCCTTAAAAAGCATCCCAGGAACGAATGTCCAATGCACTCCCTAGAAGTGTGTTTTGTATGTGAAGAATACCATCCTACAGATCAGTGCCCTTCCTTGCCCAGAATCAAAGCTGCATATCAAAGAGCCAAGGGAGCCACTGAATCACTCTATTATATGAACCAAAGGAGGCCACATGGACCTAGATCTTACCAGCAGGAGATGCAAGGGATACCCGAGACCTATTATGACCCTTATCAAGCCACTTTCGTGCCTTCTTGGGATCCCCCTGCTCATCCTTCCTGGTCTACACCTCCTCCTTGGTCATATTCTCCTTGTTCCTTCACAGATCCATATTATGCCCAACCAGTTGCTCATTCATTTCACTCTTATGCTCAGCCACAGCCTCAGTGGAATGCACCTTATCAGGAGTGGAGGCCCCAGTACAACTCTCATCCAGCTCATTTTCCTCCACCACCTGCTCATCCACAACCATCGCCTCCTCCTCCACCAAGGCAACCCCAAATGCCTACCCAACCACAATGCCATCCATCTCCATCTCAATTTCACACCTCCACTCAACTACCGGTACCATCATCTCCAAACCCACACATTGGAGCAGCTCATCACACGTGCAAAGCTGAGGCACAGCATGTGCAAATGATTCCTCGTGAGCTCAATGATCTTCACCACAGCTTAGGAAAAGCATTGCACAAAAGAGATCACCTTGAAAGCAGTGAAGGATCACATCCAGCAAAAGAAGATTCAAAAGAGGAGATCAAAGAACCAAGGGCTGCACTTGAGGAAGAAAAGAGATCAGAATCAAAGATCGAGAAAGCCTCCTCATGGTTACCATCAATTCCTCCATGTACTCAGGAGAAAGATCAGCAAAAAGACGAAGATGAGAAGGTCATGATAGAAGGTGACATGAAGAATGATCCAGATCAGCAAAAGAACCAAGGATATCAAAGCTATATTGAGATATGGTTTCAGAAGATCACTAAGTTGCAGCAGTACTTTCTTCCTCAACTTCGTTTGATCCCTTCAAAACCAGATCATTTGGTCTCTGAGATCTGGATACTTGTCCAAGCATGCATTTCGAGCCTTCACATCATTTTGTCTCTAATCTCGATGTGCACATGGCTCCATTGGAAGTATTCTTATACTTGAAAATGATTTTGTTTTTCAAGTAGGGTAGGGTAGAAAAAAAAAAAAAAAAAAAGTAAAGAAATGAAAAAATGAAAATAAGAGAAAAACAAAAATCTAAGGTGAAAACCCCCCTCGGAGGCGCCTTAGATTGGCTCATTGATTGAAAACCTCCATGAGGCGGTCAATGGGTTGGAAAGAAAAGAAAATAAAAGAGAAAAAGATCTTTGGGTGAAAACCTCCCTTGGAGGCGCCTAAGGCAGGCAATTAGGGTGAAAACCTCCATGAGGCGCCCTAGTTGTTTTTCAAAAAAAAAAGAGAAAAAAAGAAAAAGAAAAAAATAAAACTAATCTCCATTGGCTAATTTCAGGTTGCAAGAAGGACGTTTCAATGCAGGAGGAGCACTCAAATCAAAGACAAAGGAGTTTTTTTGCCTTCTACAGGAAGTTTCGTATCTTCTACAGGAAGCTTACAAAAAAGCCAAATTGATCTCCGAGGAGGACCTGAAGGCTTGGAATATGTCCATGAGGCCTACCCACATCCATGTTTCCATTCCTCACCCCTTTTCCATCATTTTTTCATGTCATTATGCTTCTTTCCTCAAAAATGTGTCTTCTACAGGAATGCTCTAAATTTCTACAGGAAACATCCTGTAGAACCTTTGAACGAGCCAGAATGCGTTTCATGAGCAGATCTGATGACTACGGGTTGGTGTGGACGCATGCAAGCCTCTTTTGGGCCCATGCACGACGCTGATACCTTGCTCCACCATCCTCGTCACCATGCAACTAAGATCCCTGCACCAGCAAACCAGATCAATGAGTTCTCGTGGAAAAATCAGTTGTCAGAGAAAAATGAACACCGAGAGCTCATACCATGTCCATGTCAAGCATCAGAAGCTTCGGGAGCCCGATTAGCAGGTCATCTCCATTGTCAAGTAGCATGCACCCAAGGAGGTGAGACTGTTCCAAGGCACCCCGCGGGAATCCTGTAGCAGTCAAACCTGCAGGAGTGGATACCATTCATCGCCCAGCCATCTGCAAACAACACACGGGCGCATGCAACCAGAGCGTCCACTATAGCGCCAGCATCCTGTAACCACGAGCCTCCGGGACTGTGTAAGCCACAGGCAGCAGGTAGATCCGTCGTCCAAAAACTGGAAATCATGTGCAGACGCGCGCAGGTAAGTGTTCTAATCCTTCCTTCCATCAAATCGCATGAGTATTACTTTGATTTGTTTGCATGGCGTAGAAATGAATGGTTGAGCGGCCGTAAGGCCAGTTGACTGGCCACGTTGGCTAGTGAAGGGATAGTCAGATGATGGGTGGCAGCCACGACAAAGGGAACACGCAGCACGCACGTGAAGATCAGTCCCGTCAACCGAGAAACGAGTTTAACCGAAAAGGGCGGCGGCAGATCTGTGGGAATGAATGCGGCAGCAAGTGAATGTGCAGGCGGATGATGGGTGACGTCACCCAACGGTCCGGCGGGGACAGCTCACCCTCCGCGCCACGAGCTGCGCCGATTCAAAATCTAATCGGCTAGATTGTGCACGTATATCCATCCACCTCCACTTCAAAACTTGAGTAACTCTTCTGAATACCTCTGCATGTTGATACGCCAAGCTTTCGGCCGACTGAACACCAGTGAAGCGCACCTCAACCGCAGTCCAACTACCGTTCTCCCCGAAGCCTGCACACTGCTCCTACAGGAACAGTTTCTACAGGAACGCAGTCCTACAGGAAGCAGTTTCTACAGGAACGCAGCTCTACAGGAAGGTGAAGTCTTCACGTAAGAAAAGGTGGCAGAAAAGAGGTAACCCTGAAACTCCTTCCGCAATTGGCTTTCAAAGGTGGCAAGGTCATTATTCACAGTCTGGTCATAAAAAAATATTGGATTGTCGTGCCTATACTATCGCTTCTACAGGATAGCAGTATAATTAGACTGTGGTCTGTGAATTCATTGCATGCTCTGTCTATAAGACCGAATTTCCTTTGTATCTACCGCCTTTGGTCAAAACCACTGTGTTCATCATGCCTGGTGGGTTTATCAGGCGAGAGCCCACTGATTCAAATACACTAAGAAGAAATCCGGCAGTGGTTGAGCTCTTCACTAGAGCACAATGGATGCCTTTTTGTGATAAGCTACAGGGCTACGATGATGAAGTAGCTGAGGAATTCTTGCAGGCTCTGCAGCCTAAGTCCCAGACACTGGCCACAGTAACCTTCAGAGGTCTAAGCCTCAAACTCACCCCAGAGCATATAAGTCGAATCACAGAACTGCCCATGGGTCTGCCGTGGGATAAAGAAGAGCGGAAGCAGAGTCAGCAAGCCAAGAAGGAGTTCTTCCCACCTGAGGAAGAATTCTCTGAGGATAAAAACGGGGTGAGGAGGACCAGCCTGTCACCACCATGGAACGAAGTCAGTTTGCAAATTATGAAATATATCACCTGTGAGGGTCGTTACAGCATCGTATATGCGTATCACTTCAGGCTGCTCAATGAACTAAGACACCAGATTGACCTCCCTGCAGCACAGAGGCTGAGCATTCCTTACTTTTTACTGCAGTCCTTGATGGAGTGCTCCACAAAGCTCAAGGACGGAATTCCGGATCAGGTAGCCCACCATGGGCTAGTCAAGCTTCTTGTGGAGGATGCTCTCCACTCATATAAAGTCCCCCTCGCATGGGAATCATTTAGGAATTTAACAAGAGAAGGGAACATAAAAATGTTGCTTGAAGAAACGGAATCCTCTAGCGGTGAAGAAGGAGAGCCAGTAGCCGAGAGTAAGAAAGGGAAAAGCCAAAAGGTCCCGACTCCAACACAGAAGAAAGAACGAAAGGAGAAGGAGGAGGGAAAGGATGACAGAGCAAAATAGGACACCCCCATCCTGTCAGCAAGGGAAAAGAGGTTGAAAAGCAGGGCAGTCAAAACTGAGGTGGTCCCTGCCAGCCCAAGCACCTCGTTAGCTCCTGCAGTCAAAGCCAAAATCAAAATCCATGCAGCCAAGCAAGAAAAGGTGGTGAGAGTTGCATCTGCAGGAACGCAAAAACTGGCTTCTACAGGAAGCCTGAAAACACAAACACAGGCTTCTACAGGAAGCCCGAAAACACAAACACAGGCTTCTACAGGAAGCCCGAAAACACAAACACAGGCTTCTACAGGAAGCCCGAAAACAAAGACAAAGGCTTCTACAGGAAGCCCGAAGATCAGTAAGGAGCAGGCTTCTACAGGAAGCCCAAGAGCAACGACCAAGGCTTCTACAGGAAGCCCGAAAATCGTTGGAGAACAGGCTTCTACAGGAGGCCCAAAAACGGAGACAAAGGCTTCTACAGGAAGCCCGAAAGTGCAACCACAGGCTTCTACAGGAAGCCCGAAGACAGAGGCAGGGGCTTCTACAAGAAGCCCGAGATTGGAAAGAGGGGCTTCTACAAGAGGCCCGAAGGTCATTGAGAAACAGCCTCCTATAGAGAGTCCGAAGACAAAGAAAGAATCTTCTACAAGAGGCCCGGAAGCGGGCAAAGCAGGGTCTTCCACAGGAAGCCCGAAATCTAAAATGGAGGGGCCCTCTACAAGGAGCTCCGAGAGAGCAAAACACAAGAAAGAGAAGGCTGGAATTCTCGAAAAGGAGGCAGCAGCGGCACTGGCTGCCCTCAGCACACCTCCAAAACCGAAAGAGAAAAGGGAGAGGGAGACCCCTCTACCACCTGAAGCCAGGAGAAGCAAGAGGATGACCGCAGGCAAGCCACAGCCTCCATCCAGCAGCCAAACCACTTCAGGGGATGTCCCTACTTCACCCAGTGCAAGGACCCCCTCTAAAACATCAGCTACCCCCGAAAAGGGAAGCCCGAAGAAGAGCACATGGCAAGACCGAGTGGACCTGTTGGACGAGAAAACCAGGCTACAGGAAGCTGAAAACGTCCTACATGATACCTTGGCTCGACTACAGGAAACTGAACAAAGAGAAGAAGGATGACCCTCATCACCAAGGGCGGATGAGGCAGAACTACCTGAAGAAACAGCAAGAGAACATATACCCGAACCTAGCCCTTCGCCCAATCTGAATTCATATTATACCTTCTTGGAGGCGGGCAAGGTCATCCCACAAAAATTTACTGTACCCCTATTCTTTGAATTAGAGAAAGAAAGAGTCCGCTCCCATACATGGATGCAAATTGCCAAATCAAAGGGGGTGGGGGACATAGGCCCTCTACAAGATCAGCTCAGGGAGGTCAGGAGCGAGTTCACCATGGCCAAACATGTGGCTAGTTGCCAGCAGGCACTTCTACAGGAAGAAAACCAGAAGTTAAGGTTGCAACTACAAGAACTCAAGGCAGGGGCAGAAACATCCTCCAAGGGCATCACAAATGAACAAGAAGGCAAGAAGGAGCTGACCACCAATCTTGAAGGGCCAAAGACACTTCTACAGGAAGAAGAACAGCAGATAAGAATTGAAGTGCAAGCCTTAAAGGAACAGCTGCAACAAAAGGAAACACAATTGGCTTGCATGGCCAGTTGGGCCATGGAGGCCCTGCAGTGCAGACATCCTGCAAAGTCTTATGGGTTGTACTTAAAGGATCAGTGGCTACAGTTCCAGATAAACACACTAGCACAAAGAGGTATTGAGCAAATCAATAACCCACAGCAATTTGCTGAAATATGCAATACTAGCTCAGCAGAGGACAAAGCCAAGCTAGCAGAATTCTACATCCACAATCTAGTTTTTCCCAATGAGGTCTCTTGGGATCCCAATATCGCCTTGGGCGATCTGCAGTTGATGGCTTTTGCTTCATGGCTGAATCATGAGGATCAGAGAGCCACTGAAGAAAAATCGGTCATGAGCCGAGAAGTGAGTGAGCCACTGTACATTCGGGCAGAACCAGAGGATCCGGTTGCCCTCATCTCAGCCCGCCAACAGTTATCCAATGATCCCACAGCTTCCTTGAAATTTATGGACCAGCAAGCCCAAGCAATAGCCCACTTTGAAGACATGGACAGATTATTGGGAGAAACTGCTGCCCATGCTTGTGCACGCAGGTGGCATGCCTTGGCACATAGTTTGAAGATCCGGGAATACCATACCCCGACCAGAATGAGGGAAGCATTGGCAAGAGTGGACCTTTACAAGAAATCCGTGCAAAGACTTCAGGCCAGCTGGATTGGCCTTAAACTCAGCCCTCCATTGCTGTTAGGATTGGTTGAAGGAAGTACAGGAAAGGATGACCAGGCACAATGGGAAAAAGTGGAAAACACAGCAGGGTTTCATATCGACCAAGAAGACATCACCACAGAAGCTTGGGATGTAAGGGGAGCAGTGAAAGCCATGAAGGATGAGGATCTTGACTAAGTTGCTCAAGGATGAGCAAATGGTTCAGCTGGGGGGTGATGATGAGCCCCAATTTTGGTACAATTTGGGCTCATTTTGGCCTATTCTACTTGCTCAAACCATTCATTTTTTACTGCTTATGCATGCATTTATTAGTTTATTCATGTTGTTTGTAGGAAGAAGGGTAGGCACTCTATCTACGTGACTAATGCATTGTGATTCCAGGTTTTGGCATTAAAAGGGAGCAAAAGACAACGAAAAAGGAGACAAGGAGACAATGAGGTGGCACTGTTGACTTTTAGGAGAGGATGTCCACGGTCTTGGGGACATTCCTCGTGATTCCCACCAAGAACTCCGAGCTCCAATCCATCTCCCCTCCGAGCTTAGAAGCATCCAGCTTTTCTACAGGAACAGCAGTTATAAACTGCTCTACAGGAACAGCAGTTATGACCATCCTACAGGATCAGCAGTTAAACTCTAGTTGGACAGCCGAGCTCCTAAAATCAAGGACACTTGTTGGATCATCGTTTTTGTATAAGTGTAGAGGCCTTAGCCTTGGATAGGTTGTTGAAACTCTCGTATTACTATTGTAATTTTCGAGCACAGCTCAGTTTTTGTTCCTTTTTGTAAGCCAATTTGGCATGATATCAGATTATGAATAAAGAAGGCAGATTCTGATCTAGTTCTGAGTTTTCTTAAGGAGACTATAGCTCTCAGGTTAGGGCCCAACCTGAGAGCCATAGATCCCCTCTGTTGTAGTGTTGTTTCCATTTCATTTCAGCACTTTGAGCTTTTCATTTGCACATGCAATTCGAATTACAGGTTGTTAAGTTGGTCTTTTTCATGAGTTAGATAGGAGTTGCTTATGGTGAATTTGTTTCGACTTGCTTAGCGTAGCAGAGGATAGATATAATCGATTGGAGCTCCAACAAAAAGGTTGTTAAGGCTCACTGCCACCTCATCTGGGATTGGAGTGAAGTCCATGACTAACCACCAAAAATACGCATTTCTTTATTCCATGATTGCTACAAACACAGTCACGTTATGTTAGATGCTGTCACATGATTCACACCTGCACCACACTCCTTTACCACGGCTTCATGCACATTCTCCTTCGCGTTTAGATTGTTGTTCATTGAATTTATAAGCACAGGTAGTCTAAGTTAATGCATTTTCGGTTTGGTGATAGTCACAAGCATTTGTTCCATTTACACTGCTTTCTCTCGTTCCATTACTTCGTCCTCCATCTTGATCACGCATGCAAACACATCTTTGACCCCTACTCTACTCTGTCATCTCCCAAAGTCTTTCACTCCTCACGTACTTCCATTCTCTAGCCCTTTCGTTGACATAGCCCTTTACCTTCCAACCTACTCCCTACACTCACTTCCCATCCTATTCTTCCACTTCTACAGCCATCACCAGCCTCATTCCTACCTTACACATCTCCCTCTACCATTTCATCATCCCTCCATCACGCCAAACACTCACGGTAGGTCATCCTGTAGCCATTTGTAGACATCCTGTAGAAACCAGAGTATCCTGTAGGATCCCCTGCAGCCATCCTGTAGGAGGACACTCTCTCGGTTGCTGAGCATCTGAATGCGAGGAACCTCTGTGGATGGATGTTAAGGATCCCTAGGGACCTCTCCTAGCCTTCCCAACCTGTCCCACGCTTTCCTTCCTTCTCCATCCCATCTGCACAATCAAACCCTAGTTAGCACAAAATCACAATCATTCCACACACTTAAGGGAAAAATACAAAAACATATCTTTCATGATGCAAGTAGTTTAGATCCATGCATTTGCACTTATTAGAGGTAACAGCAGCATTGGTAGAAGTTTCATTCACATGTTTTGCATTGTAGAGGTTAGACTAGTTAAATTAGGGTTTCCTAGGTTTACATGCTTTGATTTGCTTTCAGTCCATTTTCTCAAGTAGAGTAGTTTTCCTTTGAGAATAGCTTTCGTCCATCAATTAGCAAGCTTCTTCTGAGAGCCTATAGAAGTTGGCTTGAGCCCTAGCGGACTTGTGCCAGCTGACCAAGTGACAGTTGCGACAAGATCTAGTACTTGTGCATACAGCACCGTCGCTTCCAAGTTTGTACGAACTACCGGGTTGATAAAATGAGAGACAGGAAGCCCCAGGAGTTGTAGCATTATTGCTACAATACTGGAGCTCACCACCTTCCAAAAACTAGCTTTCTATGTGGAGCTTCGCTTTTGAAAAAGGTTTCTCAACTTATTGTCTTCATAGTTGTTCATAAGTTGCATAATTCCATCACAACGAATTTAGCAAGTTTCTCTTATCTATTATCATGCGAGAGTTACTTAAAATTTAAGTTAAATGATATTCACTTAATGTGTGAACATATTGAAATAAATGGAATAGATATAAAGAAAGCTACATAAATAAGACATCATCCACAAAATAAGCAAAGGATGTACCTTCAAAAAACCCAATATGTAAATACCAACTATATAATGAGGCCTATTCTATGTGCTTTTCTTCAAATTTATGGAATGCTCTACTTTATTATATGGCAATGTCCCAATCTCAATGCTCTACTCTTCTATGGCACAATGATCAATACATGGAACCCCTTTCTTAATAACCTAATGGAACACATAGCCTAACAGTTGCCTAAGGTTAATGTTTTGGTTTTTGCCACTCTTAACCCCTATTTAATGTTAATATTTAGAACTATTCTTCAAAGTCAACATGATACCATGGTGATTGACAAGATAAGCCAACATGGAAGAGGCATATAACTTTTGCATACAAAATCCAATTAAGATGATCTGCATATCGTGGGAAAGCTCTTAGAGTGGAACACTTTAGGGAGGAGGCTTAGAACTATGCTTGTAAATTTTTTATTCCAAAAATAGTTGTAGAGGCCTTAAAACAAAATCCGAAAGCTTATGAACCCCAAATCACTGAAGTAGAACTTACCCATACAATAGGCCCCACAAGCCAATAGCTCCAAATTTTCCACCCAAAAGATATCAAAATAGAGGACAAATGATTTAAGTACTTTGAATAAATAGAAGCCATAGTAGCCCAAGTTGAATGAGGCCTCAAAGAAAGTTCACACAATCTCATTTTTGTAACAATATTATTTGTTTTCATGAAAAAGAATTGGCATTCATGGGTAGAAAAGTATGATGAAAATTATTGTGCATTTATGATTACCATGTGAAAATACAAGAGTTAGCTCAAGTAATTATCTGTTACATATGAAATCTCCCACAAACGGTTGAGAACTATCTCAAATCATCATTAATTAGAGATGAGATCTTCCCAAAAGGTGAGGTAAAGAACTCAATTCTCTTTATCCCTTTGAGATTAACCTTTGTATTTTGTTGGTAGTTGGTACTTAAAAGGTTATTTGTGAATTATTTCCTTGGAAAAAACAAATTGTTAAAAAGAAAGATTTAAAAATATTGAAAAAATAAGTTCAACAAAATATTGCCTTGATGAAATTTTCATCACTTCCTAATTTATTAAAAACAAAATAAATGAATAAATAAAAGTATTTTTTATGTAGTTTAGAAATTCAATGGTGCAATTGTCAACATTTTTTGTAGTGTAGTGACCTAATGCCAATAAGTTGCATGAAATTCAAATTATTAATTTAATTACAAAATGTCTTTTCTAAATATTGAAGAAATTGTTGGTTTTCATGTAGAAATAGGCTCATTACCCTTGCATACACTTACAACAATCAAATTGTGCAAAGTTAACATCTAGCAGGTTTTATTTCTATCAAATCCAAAATAAATTTTCAAATTTCATATCAATACCAATACCAATTTCCCTTTTGAATGTTTTGAACCACAACAACAACAACAAAAACAATTCAAAACACATTCAAGTTATGATAATGATTTGCGCAAATATCATAATGTTGTTGAATTACAAAACCAATCTAACACGTCTAAATTAATGTGGCCATTCAATATCATAACATATGTTATAACGAGAAAAGTGGTGAAAAACGTAGTTATTAGTGTTGGCATTTTTATCTAATTTTAATAATTTAGACAATGTTCATATGTTGGCTAAATTTCAACTAGTTGATTTCAACAATATGCATAAGTTGGTTGAATTATGAAACTAGTACAAGTATATT
This sequence comes from Pinus tabuliformis, assembly GCA_031772625.1. NCBI lineage: Eukaryota > Viridiplantae > Streptophyta > Pinopsida > Pinales > Pinaceae > Pinus > Pinus tabuliformis. The sequence continues at coordinate 1,098,903,157 of CM062811.1, forward strand.
GTATAATGAAAGAGAAATGAACTCAGAAAACTAAAAATATCACTGAAATATCATAAATAAGCAGAAAATTTAATATGTAAATCTTTCCATATTAAGAAGTTTGTGTATTTTGAAAGAAAAACGAACTAAGCTTGACTTAAGAAGTTTGAAATACACAATGATTGGCTATTCTGATGAGAAGAAAGGGTACCATCTTTTGACCAATGGAAAAATTATTGTGAGCAGGGATGTAATTTTTTATGAAACAGAGAGTAAGAGTGCTGAAGAAATCGAAAGTTTTCTTCAAAAGTTAGAAATTAATGGCAGTCAAAGAAAAGGAAATATGCAAAGTCAACCAAATTCACCAAATTGGTATGAACTTGATTTTCCTTCATCTGAAGATGATTCCCCAATCCATCTACTTCAACAACACCATCAGGTTCTTCTAGAAGTTCATCCACATCTTCAAGCAACAGCAGTTCTTCAGACAGTGATTCTCCACCTCCAGAGTCTTCAACTGATCGACGAACGCCAGTTTATATTAATCCACTTTACAATGATGGTGACTTTTCAGAATCTCAAACAAGTGAGTATCAACTAACAAAATGGGCAGTTCAACTTTTGAAAGATGTAAGGCCTGATGAGCAGAATAAAACAGGAACAAGGAAGTCACACAAAAGTGAAGGCAATTTTGCACTGATCGCACATGATTTTACTAAACCTTCCACATACAACAAAGCAGTAAAACATAAACTTGAATGGCAACAGGCTATGATTGAAGAATATCGAGCAGTAATTTATAACAACACTTGGAAACTTGTTGATTGTCCTCAAAATGTTAAACTCATAGGATGCAAATGGGTTTACAGAATTAAGTACAACCAAAAAGGAGAACTTGAAAAGTATAAAGCAAGACTTGTCGCTAAAGGTTTTGCGCAACAAGAAGGCATTGATTATGAAGAAGCTTTTGCTCCTACAACTAAATGGAACACCATCCAATTAGCACTTACATTGGCCGCCCAGAGAGGATGGAAAGTTCATCAAATGGATGTAAAAAGTGCTTTTCTCGACGGGGATTTACAAGAAGAAGTATATATGACACAACCACCAGGTTTTGAAATTGACGGGCAAGAACATAAATTCTACAAATTGATCAAGGCTTTATATGGGTTAAAACAAGCTCCCCGGGCTTGGTATGCAAAAATGGATGAATACCTTAGGAAAGTTAGTTTTCAACGAAGTGAATCTGATGATACTTTGTATGTGCAACAACAGGGCAAATATTTGGTGATTCTTGTTATGTATGTAGATGATTTGATCATTACTGGAAATAATGATGATCATATTGCACAAGTGAAAAAGGAGTTAGATACAGGTTTTAAGATGAAAGATTTGGGATTACTTCACTACTATCTTGGAGTTGAAGTCTTCCGTTTTCCACATCATATTTTCATTTCTCAGAGTAAGTATGCGGCAGAGGTTCTTCAGCGATTTGGTATGCAGGATTGCAAGCCTGTTCTTACCCCCATGGAGCAAAACTTGAAACTTTCAAAATTTGAAGGGGGGGAAAAGGTGGACAGCACTACTTACAGACAGTTGATTGGCAGCTTGATTTATTTGACAAACACTCACCCTGATCTGTCTTATGCAGTCAGTATTCTTTCCCGTTTTATGCAGGAACCACGAGACAGCCACTGGAATGCAGCCAAAAGAGTTCTTTGATATATCCAAGGAACAAAATATTTTGGTCTTCTTTACACAAAGACTAAAAACTTTGTACTTGGTGGATATTCAAATGCCGACTTTGCTGGAAGTATTGATGATTGAGCATCAACATCAGGTTATTTAATGAACATGGGATCAGCAGCAGTATCTTGGAGTTGTAAGAAACAAGCTACAATGGCCACTTCTTCAGCAGAAGCAGAGTACATTTCAGCATGGGAAGCAGCATGTGAAATTGTCTGGTTGCGCAAAATTTTGCAGGACTTGGGCATTTCTCAAGCAGAAGCTACATTATTATTCATTGACAGCCAGTCAACCATCAAACTTGCCAAGAACCCAATTTTTCATTCAAAGACAAAGCATGTGGACACCAAGTATCATCATATCAGATCTCTCGTTGCCAAAGATGTCCTCAAGCCAATTTATTGTCCTTTAGAAGATCAGCTCTCCAACATTTTCACGAAACCGCTTGGCAGAATAAAATTTACTAAGTTCAAGGATGAACTTGGTATCTGTTGTAATGTATCTTTGGATCATGGGGGGAATGTTAGATGATCCAAAAATAAATATTATCATAGGTCATTAAGTTAGAATAAAATAATTATTAATTTAAGACATTAAATTAATAATTATTAATCTAGAATATTTAATTATTTAATGGAAACATTTAGAATTAGTATATTGTTGTAAAAGATATGACTTTACAAATGTGTCGTATCTTAGGCTCTATTTTAGGATAATTGTTAGTAAGATTGTTTGAATAGCTTTTATTATAAGTGGACACTTGTTATTTCATAAGCGATCCATAATTAGAGGTAGTTAGGACATTGAGCTTATAAATAGGTCATTGCAAGAGTGTTTGGTTGTTCGGGTGTAAACTCTTGCAAAATTCCAAATGTAATTGTTTACTTATATTAATAAAATTACGTGTCTGAGGACACTTCTGCAATTATGAATGATGAAGAATTTCATTCTACATGATTCGATGAGGAAAGGTTTAATTACTTTAGGAATAATGAGAAATTATGGTTTTTGTTTGATTGCAAAAGAATGGATAATTGTTGTGTTCATTAACAATTATGAACTCAGTTTAATTATTTGGGTATAAGAGAGATTTAAATCTCTTTTGTCTAATTAAATTATGACGTTAAAGAGACTTGTAATTGAAGGCTTGTATCGTGGAATTGTTCATAGGAACCACGTATTCCTTTTATGTATCATTGTATTGGCCGGGATGGTTTTGAATCCCATTTAAGTTGAGGAGGGATAGCCTGAATCTTCTAATTATTAGAGGATCCTTGATGTGTATATATATAAATATATATATATATATATGTGTGTGTGTGTGTGTGTGTGTGTGTGTGGTAAGCTCAAGAGAGATAGCTTGGTCAAACGCCGAGAATCCTTGGCGAAGACTTGTGTGTGTGTGTGTGTGTGTGTCTAATCGGAATTTGGAGTTCTCGATGGGTCTACAGCATGGGTATCCTCTTGCAGCTGACGCAATATGCAGTTTCGCCAAAGGTATAAGTCTAAATAATCTTGGGGTTTAGTAAGGTATTGAGGTCGTATAGTGGTCTTCAATGGTAAATCTGGCGATTATTGCAGTAACTATGGAGGCTTGGTTGATTATTGGTTTGACCCCAGTAATTTTACCTCACCATGGGTTGCAGCACCATCTCAGTGGAGTTTTGAAGAGGCTTGAGTTCCAGGTGGTGTATCATTAGAGTAAATCTCGGGTTGATCTCAACTTGGGGATTGCAACATAGAGATTGGTCCCTTTATCTCATCTACTAGATGACTAAATGTATTGGTTTGGGGGAATTTTCTGGAGACTGGACCTTTGGGTGGAGTTGCTCCTACAAACCTTAGCTTGGTCCTTGGTTGGATGCATGTTCTCGCCCCCTCATCTGTCAACCTATGCTCAGGGCTTCAAGTTAGCATATGGTCAATGGCCAACATTTCTCAAGAAGGGGGTTTTCCATCTGTGCGAATTGGTATTCTTGCAAAGGGCGACTTTTAAGAGTTTTTTCATGATGGAGGATTATGACGGAAAAGGGTTCAAATTTGCTCAATTTTCCCGTAGTCTACAATTCATTAGGATAATTTGGTGAAAACCATAGAGGCTTAAATCCAACAATGTTTTCCTTGGAAGGGGAAAACAGAAGTTCTCAGGGTTCAGAATGAGTTCAAGCAAAACTGATGGAGGATAAAGGAGTTGGAACACAAGACGAGAGACAAATTTACACAGGGAGAAAAAGAAAGAAGGTAAAATGTACTAATGTTAAGAACAATAACCAAAATTTGGTGTTAGGGGAAGACATTCAACTTAATGAAGTCATGGCCATGTCTGAGAGGGTTTTGTTAGGGCATGTCAGAGGCCGGCATTTTTCTCTGAAGGTTCAGTATGATGGGGTCAATAAAGAATTGGAAACACACTAGGGAATGTCATGGAGGTAAGTATTATGGTATGACGATGGTTTATGTTTAGGTTTGATTTGGTGGACATTGTTTCATGGGTGTTAGAGAAGAATTGGAGCATATATTATTCCTGGGTTCTCCTAAAACAATGGATCCATTTGTTTAATGCATGTCGTAAATGACTTGATTGTGTGTCAATTTAGGTCAGGCTATCAAGACTTCCCCGATAATTATGGACATTGGATGTATTCTAAGCTATAGGGAATAAATTGGGGCTTTTTCTTGAAGCCGATATGTCCTTCCGAGTTACAAAGCTTAGATCAATGATTATGGCTTTGGTAAAACTGGACCCGAGGGAAGGGATTTTTGTATAATTTAATCTTATCTACGGGGGGTTTTGCACTGGTATATGATTAACTATGAAGGCATTCCATTCAGATGCCGGAGAGGCCACTATCATGGAAATGTCATGAAGGATTTTCCCCTCTCTTACAGTGGCAAGAAAGGCCCAAGGATTCATCAGGGGGAAAGAGTTGGGGGTTGTAATCTCAAGGAATGGAAAATTAGATGGTCTCTTCTCCTTCCATGTCTCCATAATCCAATACTCCATTGTCAAGGTTGAAGACTACAAGCATTGATGAAGTGGGAGCAACATCTGCAAGCACATGATCTTAGGATTATCGTGAGGTTGGAACTCCATCCTCAATGGTCGTCTCCCCTCTGGGTAACTCTTCTCATCCTCATATTGTTAAATCTTATTTATTCTTTGATTAGTTTGGCTATGGGGTATGTCCCTTCCAATACCCGTTCACCTTGTATCATATTATCTCTGTCCCACTCACTTATTTCTCTTGTGACCTGTCTTTGTGCCTTTGTCATCTCTATGTTCCCCTCCCCTAAACCTTCAACTCTCTCGGAATCGATGAACTCTTTAGAGTCTCTATCCTGCTATAATATCCATCCTCGACTATCCAAGGAGACTCATTTTCGAGAGTAGGCTCATTTTCTCTGTCCTCGCATAAGGGGGAACTCGAGGAAGAAAATATCACATTTCAAAGGCTAAGATTAAGGCTCGGTAGGACATAGCTTATGGTAGACAAAAGTCTATTGTAGGGGCTCTTAGAGCAGTGCAAGCCCATGAGATGGTGCAGTCATGATTGTTATCTCTTTCAACTACAGGGGTTTGGCTAGCCCCTCCAATAAATTAGCCTTGAGACAGTTGATACATATTGAGAACCTAGATATATTACTCCTTTAGGAAACCTTGGGCAATGGAGGCAAGATCTTCCAGACTTATGTTATTTTTTTCGGGTTGGGTTTTCTTTGGATCTTATGAGAGGGGCCATTTTGTGGAATTGGAAATGGGCTTCAATGCAAAAACAATTAAATTAAAAATTACCTGGGGCACAGATTTAGTCCTAGTTGCTGACAATTTTTCCTCAGAGTTAGGTATGTATCTCATGGTGGCCAATATTTATGGCCCTTATCTCGAACAAACTCCTTTATGGAGTCGGTTAATGGAGAAATATTTTATGAATTCTAAAAATTTGATTGGTTGGGGGGGGGGAGGACTTAAATTTCACTATTGGTGCTTTAGAAGTTTGGGGATCTCACACCCATATGGATTCTATTGTAGGTTTTAACCCCATACAGAAATTACCTGCATACGAATTCTAAAACATAGAAAATAAACAATGTGAGAGCATAACACATAAAAGACATATACACAGAGATTTTCCCCTGGATCCCAAAATCGGGACTACCAGCTTGATTTTTCATTATGTTCCTTTCAATGTTACAATACATGTTTATACATGCCAAAGCATCCAATACCATGGACCGAAAACCATCGCGTCCAAAACCATGTGTGAAAAACATGCACAAAACCATAGGTAGGTCCGCCCAACCTAATATAGGGTCCAAAACAAAAAATTTCCGGGGCGCTGCCCTGAACCCCATAGAGTGGGGTTACCTGCACCCCTCAAACCCCTGTGACTGCCCCCGCTATGCAATCGGCGCAATGAAGGGGGCACTCTGCCCCCCTTCTAACCCCCCGGTTAACTACGTGGGCTAGTCGTGGAAAGAATATAACACAACCCAACATTCTCCCACTTGTTGTTTTCTTTCCATAGGGGGCCACAAGAGAGCTTAGTCATTTATCCAGCCCTGCAATGCCCATTGTTTCTCTACACCAAGAGAACTTCTCAGAGCTCACAGATTTTTTCAATGCATCTGCAATATTCTTCAAAGTGTCCACCTTTACCAGCAACACCTTTTTGTCTTCTATCATATCCCTCACAAAGTTATACTAAACATCAATGTGTTTTGTCTTTGAATGATATGCAGGGTTCTTTGCAAAGAAAATTGCACTTTGGTTGTCACAGTCTCTCCTTATAGCTCCCTGTACTAACCCCATACTTGAACACAATCTCTACAACCAAACTGTTTCCTTGCTTGCATGAGTGGCTGCCATGTATTCTGCCTTTGTAGTTGATAGTGCCACTACATATTGTTTCTTACTCATCCAACTGACTGCACCTCCAAATAGGTTAAACACATACCCACTTGTAGATCTTCTCTGATCCATATCTCCAACCCAGTCTACATCAACAAAGCCACAAATATCCAACACTCTGTCTAATCCTGGTCTTCCTTGGTAGCACAAACCATAATCACTAGTGCCACGCAAATACCTGAAAACCCACTTCATTGTTATCCAGTGCTCCTTCCCTGGTTTTGACATAAACCTACTCAATACTCCCACTGCATGTGCAATGTCTGGTCTAGTACAGACCATCGCATACATCAGGCTACCGACTGCACTTGCATATGGAACATGGGACATGTCCTCTTCCTCTTCTTGTGTCTTGGGACACTGTTCAGCAAATAACTTTACACCTACAGGAATAGGAACCTTCACCGATTTACTATCCTGCATATTAAACCTTTGCAATATTGTCTCGACATACTTCCTTTGGTTTAACCAAAGCTTCCTCTTTGTCTGATCTCTTTTAATTTCCATGCCCAAAATATAGTTTGCAACACCAAGATCTTTCATGTTGAATTTGGAGGACAAATGGGTCTTCAAATCCTGGATAATTTCTTTGTCATTTCCAACTAGCAAAATATCATCCACATACAAGCCCAGATAAATAACACGATCAAATATTAATTTAAAATACACACAGTGATCTACTTTGTTTCTGGTGAAGCCAAGTCCCCGTATAAATGTATCAAATTTCTGATACCACATCCTTGGTGATTGTTTTAACCCATACAGGGACTTCTTTAACTTGCATACCAGCTCTTTCTTACCCTTCACCGCAAAACCTTCAGGTTGCTTCATGTAGATCTCCTCTTCCAGATCCCCGTGAGAAAATGTTTTCTTCACATCCATCTGTTCTACCTCAAAATCAAAAGCAGCAGCAATATATAGAAGTAATCTAATAGAATCTACCTTGGCAACAGGAGAAAAAATATCACCAAAATCAATTCCCGGCATCTGGGAATAACCTTTTGCTACCAACCGAGCATTGTATTTCTCCACCTTTCCTTCTGCATTTGTCTTCTTCTTGAACACTCATTTGTTGCCAATGGGTGTCCTTCCAGCCGGAAACTCCACAAGATCCCAAGCCTCATTTTTGTGCAAAGATGCCATTTCATCAACCATGGCCTCATTCTAGAGTTTTCCATCCTCTGGATCTACTGCTTCCTTCACAGTTCTGGGATCATCATCAGTAATAGATAAAGAAAAATTTGAACATAAATCAGATGGACTATACCTTTCTGGCTGCCTTCTTTCTCGAACTGATCTTCTCACACCTGGAGTTTGTGGCTCTTCATCTTCTGATTCCTCCTTTGTTGTAGAGTTTGATTCTTCCTCCTTTAGCTCAAACTTTATCTTCTCATATTCCTTTGGTTGGACTTCATGTTTAATAACATCTTTCACCTCTCTTAACACCACATCTGGGTTGTACACAACCTTCCTTGTTACTGGGTTCCAACGCTTATAACCCTTTAAACCATCCTTATACCCAATAAAGATGCACTTTTCAGATTTACTATCCAACTTGGTTCTTTTCTCCTTTGGAACATGTACATATGCATCACTTCCAAATAGCCTCAGATGTGAAAGAGAAGGTTTCTTACCAGTGCATACCTCTTGTGGAGTCTTATCTTCCAACACTGATGAAGGTGATCTATTGACCAAGTAACATGTTGTCTCCACCGCCTCTGCCTAGAATCCCTGTCCTAACCCAGCACCACTGAGCATGCTTCTTGCCCTTTCCATCAATGTCTTGTTCATTCTTTCTGCAACTCCATTTTGCTCAGGTGTGTATGGAGTAGTCTTCTGCCGTGCTATACCACACTTCTTACAGAATTCTTCAAATTCCTTACTGCAAAACTCTCCACCGTTATCTGTCCTCAACACCTTTATCTTCTTCTCTGTCTGGTTTTCCACTAGAGCCTTAAATTCTTTAAACCTGTCAAAGACTTCAGATTTCTTCTTAAGGAATTACACAGACTTACCCAGTGATAGAACCTTCACGGGTCCAAACACATCACTGTGCACAAGTTCTAATATTTGTTTCGCCCTCTTACCACCAGAGGGGAAACTCACCCGATTCTGCTTCCCATATACACAATTTTCACATAAATCAAAATCCAAAGAGATATTACTCATACCTTCTACCATAACTTTACCATGAAGTATTCGAAGGCCCTTCTCTCCAATATGTCCAAGCCTTTGATGCCACAGCATGGTCTTCTCTCCAGAGACCACTAGATTTTCTGCTCCACTTTCAAGAACCACAGAACTGTTGCACCCATCAATAACAGTGCTACCTTGTAACTTGTACAGAGTTCCAATCCAAACTCCCCGCATCAATACCAGTGCTCCCCGAACCATTTTGCAGGTATCCTTCTCGAACACTGTTTTTACACCTGCATCATCTAGCTTTCTTACGGAAATCAAATTTCTAGCCAATGCAGGAATAGTGTTCTAACTCTTCCACCTTGCAACTTCAACTTTATTTTTCCACAACCAACGATTCTAGCCTTCCTATCATCCCCTAAGAAGACATCACCACCATCGTATTTTTCATACTCGCAGAACCACTCTCTATGGGGAGTGAAGTGAAAGGATGCACCTGAGTCAATCAACCATGCCTCATGATCTACATGTGTACTTGAAGAAGCCAATTACACATCCCCACCTTCATCTGAGGTGGTTTTCGCCTCTGCAGAAGGAGCATCATCAGATCCCTTTCCTTTCTCAGGAGCTTTAGATTTACAGTCCCTTTTGTAGTGCCCTTTCTTTCCGCATTTCCAGCACACCACCTTTACAAGTTTTCCTAGCAATTTAGATCTCCCACTCGATGACTTATTTTTGTTTTTGTTCTGGGACCATCCTTGTACAGACAAGGCATCACCATTTTGGCTCTCCATATTTTTCCTTCTCATCTCCTCCGTCAGCAAGGATGAGACTATTTCATCAAACTGCAAGGCAATTGCATTGCTACCTATTGCAATAATCAGACTATCCTGCAAATCTGGTAGAGAACACAATAAACTAATTCACTTATCTTAATCTAAAATTTTGGTATCAACAGATGATAATTGACTTACCACAATATTAAACACATTCAGATGCTCTGTCACCGAGTCTCCATCTCTCATCCTCAAGTTATACAACTTTATCTGTAGGAACAGTTTATTCACTAGAGACTTAGATTGGTAAAAGTCCCTACCTTGTCCCACAAAGACTTCATCGTAGCTTCCCCTGATACATTCAGCAATAATGAATCTGAGACACACAATCGTATTGTGCTCTTTGCCTTCCGATCCAACTTCTTCCATTCTTCGTCAGACACTCTCGTTGGTTTAGTACCCGGATCTACCACGATCCACTGATCTTTATCCACCAACAAATCCTCCATCTTGAGTTTCCACAAATCAAAACTCTGACCATTAAATTTCTCGATCTCTATCTTTCCACTGCTCGCCATCTTCTTTCACCACCAGAATCGATCCCGCAGATCTCCCACTGAACGGGGTCTACCACAGGCCTGAAAAAAACCCCTCAGCAACAAAAGCATCTCCTTGAAGCCAAAACAGCTCTGATACCAAATGTAGGTTTTAACCTCGTACAGAAAATAAACAATGTGAGAGCATAACACATAAAACACATATACACAGAGATTTTCCCCTAGATCCCAAAACCAGGACTACTAGCTTGATTTTTCATTATGTTCTTTTCAATGCTACAATACATATTTATACATGTCGAAGAATCCAATACCATGGACTGAAAACCATCGCATCCAAAACCATGGACCGAAAACCATCTTATCCAAAACCATGTGCGAAAAATATGCACAAAACCATAAGTAGGTCCGCCCAACCTAATATAGGGTCCAAAACCAAAATTTTTCGGGCCACTGCCCCGGACCCCATAGAGTGGTGTTACATGCACCCCTCAAACCCCTTGTGACTCCCCCCGCTACGCAATCGGCGCAACAAAGGGGGGGCTCCGCCCCCCTTGTAACCCCCGGTTAACTATGTGGGCTAGTCGTGGAAAGAATGTAACACAACCCAACATCTATGTTTGACTTCTTGTCTCAGATTCTGGTGGATAACAAGCTTATTGATGTAAACCTTATAAATATAAACCCTCATGGAGGAATAGACGATCCAAGGTGATGATGGTTGTTAAACGTCTTGATAGATTCTTAATGTTTGAAGCTCTGATGGAGATAATTCCTTTGTTTCAATAGTGAACTGGGGTTGGTGTAATATTTGATCATCATTCAGTGCTCTTGGAACTGAAATGGAGGATCCATAAACATGTTAGCCCTTTTAAAGTCAATGCTTCTTGGTTGGCTGATGAATCATTTCTACAACTTATGTTGGGAAATTGGATTCAATAAACTCAAGACACAGATCTCCTGATAGCACAACATTTTGCTGAGAATTTAAAAAGGGTGAAGCGGGCTACTATTCAATGGGATTATTAGAAGAGGTTAAGGGATGACGTTGTAACTAAATTTGTGGAGGAGGAACTAGCAAGGATGGAGTCTCCTAAAGAGGGAGGATATGATTCTAAGGAAGCTAAGAAGAGAATCTTACAAATGGGGGCCTCAAAAAGGAAATTACTAGAAGAAAAGGAAGAGCTTTAGAGACAAAAAATCATAGATGTCTTGCTGAAGAGTGGAGACAAAAATACATTTGTTTTCAAAACTTTGCAAAGGGTCACAAAGCATGCAACAAGATATGGGCCTTAAACACTCAAGAGGGAGGAAAAGCGTCATCTTTTGAGGAATTAGCTGTTGGAATTATGACGTATGTGTTGTACTTGATGGAAACCCACTTGCAACAGAACAACTCACTTGTATATGGTAACTAGATGAATCTACAGAAGAGATATCAGATGTGACAGAATGCATGACAGTAGTGTTTACAGATGTGATGAAATGCAGGGCAGCTTCAAGGAATCAGTTCAGAAGGCAACTAACTCAGACAAAAGATCACAGTATAGATCAGTCTTTACAAAATGAAGAAAGAGAGGTATACGCAGGTTCACCATTGACCAAGTTGCGTATACACGCAAGTTCACTATATACAAGTCGCGTATACGTACACATGCACTTTCACGGAAGGAAAAGCGCATATACCTTGGAAAACTAAATTTTTGGTCCAAAGTATTTGGTCCATGGTATTTTGATCCATGGTATTGGTCCAAGGTATCTAGTCCGAGGTATTAACCCTAGGTATTCGGTCCAAGGTATTGGTCCTAAGCGGTTTTGGTCCATGGTATTGAGAAAGGCCTACAAACTATAAAAGGAGGAGAAGATCATTAGGCCAGGGTGTGCGAGTATCGAATATCTGATGAAGTGTGAGATCTAATATGCAGGTTATTGGCTTATGGTGTTGTGCTTGATCTGAACCAATGATGAACCTTAGCATTTGATGAAGGATAACATCTAATGATGTATCAGGATCTCAAGGCTTGAAGTGAATGATCTTTATGTGGTTTGATTATGTATCTGAATAAATGGCGCCTGTTGTAGTCTATAAATATGATGATTTGGGTATGACTGAAGTCTGGAATAGTTGTAATGGTTAAATCATCATTTACAGATCTGTACGCAGGTTCACTTTAGAAAAGGAGCATATACACGCTGGTTCTACATATCAAAGCAACGTATACATCATAAATTTGATTTGTAGATCTGTACGTTGGTTCGCCTTGAGGAAAGTGTGTATGCACGTAGGTTCGACACATACAAATAGCGTATACCTTATACAATATGTTTTAGTTGCTTCTGTTTGCTATTGCAGTGTTCTGGGTTCTGGCTTGGGTTCTGGTTACTGTATTCTAGTGACAGCATTCTGAATGATCAAATTGATGGAGTGATCGATTGATTCGATGGTGGTTGGTTCAAAAGGAGATTGGTTGATGCAGATATATTTGAAGATTGATGTTGTTGATGGATCCAGTCTGAAAATTTATGAAACGTGGTCCCTGGAAGAAAAGAGAATTTTGTAGCCTTCTGTAGGTCGGCACCTACGTACTAGTAAACATATCAACTAGTACAAGAGCTAGGGGGTTGTAGCTCCCTTCCAATAGAAGCTGGAGAACAAGAGAAGGTTGTACCCTTCTGCAGGTAGAAGCCTGCGTACTGGTATAAGACTGCACCAGTACAAAAATTGTAAACAAAATTCTCTTATTATTAAAAAAAAGACAAAGACAATTGCAGCAGGTGGTTTTCACCCACATTGGGTTTCCACATTATATCTTGGTGTTCATGTGTGTTACTTATGTGTGATGCTTTATTCTGTTTTTACTGCACTGTCTAATGAATCCCTGATATACTGGTTAAATTTCAATGCATGATAATTTGGGTAAATCAAAATATCTCTGCATATACGCTGGTTGCATTAAGTACAGTTGCATATACACGCTAGTTAACTAAGCTGAAGTAGCGTATACAAATCAATTTTGAAAATTAAATTATTGATCTGATAATACTGATTCACCCCCCCCCCCCCAGTGTTATTTCCAACATTAGCTTCCCTTAGGAAAAACCACTTCAACAATCTATATACATCCCCAGAGGAAGCCATAATTGTTGAAGGGGTTCATTTAGCACGGTTTTTTCCTTATTTCCTTAAGGATGAAGACAATCAATGCTTGATGGAACTTGTTACGAATGGTGAGCTTCAGGTTTTCCTTCATGGTATGTAGAAAGACAAGAGTCATTGATCCAGGTGGATATTGGTGGCCACCCGCCAATTCCACTCGGACCCCCACCATTGCTTCTTTCAGTTTTTCAGTTTCCTTAATTGTAGCACAGTTTACTATTTTTAGTAGTTTTTTGGGTCCTAAACTTTCGGAGCCAATTTGAGGGTCTAAAATTGTCTTTTCCATCGTAGTACTCGGAGAGATCTTTCCAACGGGTTATCATGCACGTCAAACGGAGATAATATGACCAAGTCACGACCCTGGGAAGTTGGTTGTCCAACTCACCCCAACAAGGCCCATAAACTCTTAGTGTTACATCTCCTTGGGTTAGGGTTTTAGTTGTTTAGGGTTTTCTCTTATTGTTCAATAATAAAAAGGCCCTTGAGCCTCATTGTAAGGCAGTTCAGAGGCATGTAACCACCACATCTCTTCTCAGAGATAAGCTACCATCACCCTAGCTGGTTTATTTCCATTTCTGTTTGTAAGCATATTTCAGTATTTTGCATTAATGAAGTGAAGTATTATTTCCATTGCATCTTTGTGTTTATGGTTATATTTGTAATTTGTTGCATTCCTGTTTAAATTTGGATCAATGGTATCAGAGCGGTCTGCTTTTTTTCTATGTTTTTCTTTGCATGTCCCCAACGAGGTCAGGATATAAGGAGTTAGGGATTGAACTGGTCGAACATTTGCAAGACCAGCCTCACAAATCCCGATGGCCTCCCATGGAAAATGAAAAGAAAGACGAGGGGGCGGGAGATCCTATCAAAATCTTGCTCAAAGAAGCCCTCGAGTGACAAAGGAACGTGATGATGGATAGCTTTTCCTAGATCCTTCAGCAGCTACCCAGGGGCGACACATCGGCTTCCAACAGATACTCTGGAAATGCCACACCCTTTAAGGTACAAGTTAATTTTGAAATCACCATATTCGAGGGTCAAATAGACACAGATGTCGTCGATAAATAGTTAAATTTGCTAGAGGGTTATTTTTTTGTTTATGATTTTTCCAGTCAGGGAAAGATTATTTTCACTCTTCTCAAAGTAGCCCCCCACGTCAAGGACTGGTGGGAAACCTACTGCAAGCAGAAGGATGAAAGTACAGGTTCACTATTTTCAACCACACCCACTTGGAATTCATTCCAGGATTCCATCAAGGAGCAGTACTACCCTGTCGGAGGCTATGAGGATCAATACATAAATTGGACCACGCTGTGGCAGGGAAGGGACCAAGACGTGCCAGAGTTTACCAATATTTTCCATACCCTTCGCACAAAGTTGGGTATTAAGGATTCGGAGTAGCATTTTATACTCAAATACTGTGGCTGCCTACACAAGTACATCCAGGAAGAAATAGAATTCCTAAACATCTCCTCGCTCGGCATGGCATGCTGATATGTCGTCAAGGTCAAGAAAAAGTTTAAACAAAAGAAGCGAGACTTTGGATCTGCGAATCTGAAGCAAGGGAAAGGTGCCCCCAAACCACAGAACAAATAACAAAGCCAAGGCGGAGCGGCCCAAGACAACCCGCCAAAACTGCAAGCAAAGAACAGCGCCGCGAAGCCGAAAAAGGACACGGGAAAGTGGTGTGAGTTCCATAAGAGCTCCACTCACAACACAAGTGAGTGTCAGGCCAAGTAGTCACTCGTGGCCAAGCTAAAGGTTTCAAAATCAGATGCATGTTCCGACTCTGAGTCAAAACCCAACAAGGGGAATGACAAGGGGAAGCAGATTATCGATGCGGAGCCCAACGCCACCATTGCCACCACGAAGATCAAGAAGGAGGAACTCGAAGATCCAGAGGAGGAGTGTCTCTTCCACTCCTAGATGTGGGTAAAGGGCTCCTCGCTACAGTTCATTATCAATAGTGGGAGCCAAAAGAACCTCATTTCGGCAGAGGTCGTGAAGCGGCTGGGCTCACCGACCACAACACATCCACAACTGTACACCATCGGGTGGCTTCACCAAGGACAGGATCTTCGCGTGAGCCAGCAATGTCGCCTTCCATACAACATCAAGCCCTTCACGAATGAGGTATTGTGTGACATTGCTCCCCTTGGAGTTTGTGATGTATTATTAGGACAACCATACTTGTGGAAGCAACATGCTATGTCTGAACCAAGGCCCCGTGTTGTTATTGTTACTTTGGGAAATAAGTTGTACAGGATAACAGAGGTAGCACCACTTACCCCATCTCTTTGGTTACTACAAAACAATGCAGTAAGATCATTTCCAAAACTATGAAATTTTTTTTCCTAATGATACGCCCTCAAGGAAAGAAGAAGACAGTGGCCACGACCTCCAAACAGGGACCTTTCGCACGACAACTACAGATGGGCAAGGTTGTGGAGGAGTATGAGGACATCTTCACCTCCCCCACAGGGGTTCCTCTGCACTGTCAGGTCAAGCACTCCATCGATCTGACCCTAGGTGAGTCACTGCCCAATGGACCAATCTATCGGCACTCCGTTCTGGAGAACGATGAAATCAAGAGGCAGATTCAGGAGTTGTTGCAGAAAGGTCACATCCGTCCAAGTTCATCGCCCTGTGGGATCCTGATCGTGTTGGTACAAAAGAAGGATGGGACTTGGAGACTCTATATTTACTATCAGGTGCTAAACAAGATCACTATCTGTAATAGGTACCCGATCCCATGGATTGATGATCTCCTAGACCAACTGAAGGGGGCAAAATATTTCAGCAAGATCGATTTAAAGTTAGGATATCACCAAGTACCAATCGAACCCTCCGATGTGTGGAAGACTACCTTCAAAGCCAAGGAGGGCCTTTTTGAATGGTTGGTTATGCCTTTCGGATTGACGAATGCTCCTGCAACCTTCATGAGGCTAATGGATGACATCTTGCGGCCATTCACCAACTCATTTGTAGTGGTATACTTAGATGACATCCTGATCTTCAGCCAAAGTTGGAAAGAGCACCTCCACCACATCCGACAGGTTCTCCAAATACTACAGCAACACAAGTTATGTGCCAATTTGGAGAAATGCACTTTTGGCATGACCCAGGTTCTGGACCTGGGATACATTATTGATGAACAGGGGGTGCATGTGGATCCAGCCAAGATCCAAGTCATTCGGGATTGGCCATCTCCAACCACTCTAACAAAGCTCCACATCTTTCTAGGTCTTGCCAACTTCTACCGCAGGTTCGTGTTGGGATTTTCTCATATCACTTGGCCCTTGAGTCAAGTCACCAAGGGAGGAGTGAAAGAAAAAATCTTTTGGTCTAAATATCAACAGAAGGTATTCACAGAGTTAAAATATCGCCTCTGCTCAGCACCAGTGCTCGCACTACCAGACTTGCAACAATCATTTGTGGTCGAGACATATGATGCCTCTGACTATGCTATTGGGGCAGTCCTTACTCAACACGGGCATCCAATGGCATATCACAGTGAGACACTTTCAGACATAGTCCAGAAGTATCCCACTTATGACAAAGAGATGCATTCCATTGTGCAGGCCTGCCGACAATGGAAGCATTACATTTTGGGGAAGGAAACGGTTATCCACACAGACCACCGACCCCTGCAATTCATACAGACCCAAGGGAAATTGCAGAATGATCGTCATCAGAAGTGGTCCACATACCTGCAACAGTTCCATTTGAACATCAAGTATAAGAAGGGCAGCACCAATAATGTTGCAGATTGCCTCAGTCGACCACCGATCATGGCGTTAACCACCGTGCTCAACTCTTGTGGGCACGAGACTTCTGATTGGTCATTTCTCTACAAAAGCGACCCAGAATTCGGCCACACATACCAAACACTCTTGGAGGGTCAGCATGTTCCAGATTTTCACCTCCAGGATGCCCTGTTATGCCACCTAGGTCACCTTTGTGTTCCTTCAAACAAGCGTGCCAAGATGATTTGGGAAGCACACTACAGTCGGGCTACTGGGCATTTTGGGGTCGAGAAAACAGTGGCAGTACTGCAAAAGTATTTCTATTGGCCAAATCTTCGACAGGATGTCGGGAAGTACATCAGATCATGCACTACTTGCGCCATTGCCAAACTAACCATCAATAATCAAGGCCTCTATACCTCGCTGCCTACCCCTAGTTGACCTTGGGGATCCATATCCATGGATTACATGTCAGGCCTTCCTTCCACTAATCATGGAAACGACTGTGTTTTTGTGGTCATCAACAGGTTCTCGAAGATGGCCATTATGGCAGCCTGCAAGAAGAATATCATAGCAGAAGCCACTACTAAACTAATCTTTGAACGAGTGTGGGTACACTTTGGGATCCCACAGTCTATCATCTTAGATCGGGACAGCAAGTTCCTCAGTACATTTTGGTCCAGTCTCTGGTCGATGCTGAACACCAAACTCACTAAGTCCACAACCTTCCATCCTCAAACTGATGGCCAAACAGAGGTTGTCAACAGGATGATCGTACACATTCTGCGCATGTAAAACTCAAAGCGTCCATGCACATGGGACGAGAGCCTCCCCTGTGTTCAACACAGCTACAACCAAGCTCTCCACAGCTCGACTGGCCACAGCCCTTTTCAGGTGGGCTTGGGATTCCAACCACTATGTCCCATTGATGTGGCCATGCCATTTGCAGCTACTCACGGAGATTCGGCTCATGTCCAGTTTGAAACAAATAAGGCAAACAGCTTCATTGAGCACATCCAACATATTCGCCAGCAGGTCCATGACATTATGGAGAAATCAAATGCCAAGTACAAGCAACGACATAATCAACATTGGGTTCCACACAATTTTCAGGTGGGCGACAAAGTCTGGTTGCATTTGCAAAAGGAACGCCTTATTGGAGCCTATCGGAAACTCAGACCACTCCGATATGGTCCTTACACCATTACCAAGGTTGTGGGAGATAATGCATTTGAGCTCAGCATTCCCCCATTCCTTTGCCTGCACCCAGTGTTCAATGTGGACCGCCTTCCACCATACTTTCCACCATTACTAGACACATTTTCCATTGCAAAACAGCTCACACCCACAAAGTTGAATCCAGATTGCATGGAACAAGTTGCAACTGATCGGATCATGGACACATAGATCAAGCACACTCGCCAGCAGAATATCCAACTGTATCAAGTTGTCAAAGCAGGCCAACTCCTTCACCAGGGGAAGTGGCTCACTGGGGACCAAGTTCAGCAGAAGTTTCATCATCTCATGGAGGAACTCAACGCAATGGGTACCATTGCTTCCTAAGGGGGGGGGAATGATCTAGGTGGATATTGGTGGCCACCCGCCAATTCCACTTGGACCCCCACCATTGCTTCTTTCAGTTTTTCAGTTTCCTTAATTGTAGCACAGTTTACTATTTTAACAGTTTTTCGAGTCCTAAACTTCCGCAGCCATTTTGAGGGTCTAAAATCATGTTTTTCGTCGTAGTCCTCAGAGAGATCTTTCCAACGAGTTATCATGCGCATCAAACAGAGATAATATGACCAAGTCATGACCCCGAGAAGTTGGTTGTCCAACTCACCCCAACGGGGCCCATAAACTCTTGGTGTTACATCTCCTTGGGTTAGGGTTTTGGTTGTTTATGGTTTGCTCTTATTGTTCAATAATAAAAAGGCCCTTGAGCCTCATTGCAAGGTAGTTCAAAGGCATGTAGCCACCACATCTCTTCTCAAAGATAACCTACCATCGCCCTAGCTGGTTTATTTCCATTTCTGTTTGTAAGCATATTTCAGTATTTTACATTAATGAAGTGAAGTATTATTTCCGCTTCATCTCTGTGTTTATGGTTATCTCTGTAATTTATTGTGTTCCTGTTTAAATCTGGATCAGTCGTGGGCCAGATAGATGGACTGTCAAATTTTTCCTTGGGTTTTATGATTTATTGGGGCGGATCTTCTCAGGGTGATTGAGGATTCTCACCAAAATGGAAGAATTATGTATTCTTTCAACTCTACATTTATCACTCTCCTTCCAAAATATGATGAACCCCAATATTTTGGTAATTTCATGCCCATCTCTCTCTGTTATTGTATTTGCAAAGTGATTGCAAAATTTATTGCCAATAGGATGAGACTAATCCTATCCAAAAATATGTCAATGTAGTGGTTTGTTTTTCTTGAGGGGCATCAAATTCATGAAGCTATCAGAGTTTCCCAAGAAGGTTTGCACAGTCTAAAAATCAAGAAGTTGAAATGCTTTGTCATTAAAATTGACTTCTCAAAAGCCTACAATAGGGTTAACTGGATATTCGTTCGCTTGACCCTCACACATGTGGGTTTTAAATTACCTTTCATTAATTGGATTATGATTTATATATCCTTTGTTTCTTTCACAACCCTTATCAATGGATCTACCTTGCCTTTTTTTCATGCGCAACGTGGACTGAGGTAAGGGTGCCCTCTGTCTCCTCCCATGTTCTTGTTAGTAGCAGGTCTCAAGATTACTAATAGCAGCTAGAAGCAAGGGAGATATCGGAGGGATTGAGGTTGTTGAAATTATTGCAATCACTCATTTGTTATGTGTAGATGACATACTTTTGTTTAGCAATGGATAAAGACAAGATACAATAGCCATTACAGAAGCTTTTTCATTATTTCAGAAGGATACAAGTATTCAATCAATGTGACAAAGTCTACTCTATCTTATTCATCCTTATCGCGTGGGGAAGTTTGTAGTCTACAGGCTCTATTTCTCTTTTAAGTGAAAACTTTTGAGGAACGTTTGAATTACTTTAGTTTTCACCTCAAACCAAATGCATACAGAAAATAATATTGGTTATGGTTGTTGGAAAGAATTGAAAAGAGGTTAAAACAATGGAGCTTCGGGTGCTTGTCCAAAGATGAGACTGGTTCTTATAAAATCAATTCTAGAGGCCATTCCAGTCTATTGGATGTGCTTATCATGGATTCCCGCAAGCATAATTGAATCAATCAAGAAGTTGTGTAGTCAATTTCAATGGGTTGGCTCCAAAGATGATTTTTTTCTCCCATGGGTGAGATGGGACAGGATAGTTGTGCCCAAAGCATGGGGAGGTTGGAGCATCAAAGACCTGCCTTTATTCGCAAAAGTGTTGGCAGCTAAGCTTGATTGGCAGTTAATGACTACCAACAATATTTGGACTTCCATTGTCTACAGGAAATACATTTTCCCATCTTCTGTTGATGGTTGGGTCAGATTGCCTAATAAAAATAAAGCTAATGTATCAATTATATGGAAGGTGGTTATGTCATCCTTATTTGTCGTGGAAAGAGGCCTCGCCTAGAAGGTTGGAAATGAAGGGAAGATGAGAATTGGCATTGACCCATGGGTTGGTTGTGGGGAAAACTTTCAGCTCCATCGCAACCTTTCTCACTGCTAAACAAGAATAGGAGGATTTACTTGAATAAGATTGCTAATGATACTCGCTCCTCCACTTGGGCACAAGGGTCGGTGGATGCCCATGAGCTAAGCCTTCCAGAGGAATATATTGTCACATGGAAAAACTACACAACTACTCTTAATTCCTCTCATGTTAGAATCAAAGACAAAGAGGATTCCCTTTGATGGGTACATTCATCAAATGGGGATTACAGTCCAAACACTGGGTACTTATACCATATTTCAGTTATAAGAGAGTTGGATCCTTTCTAGTGGTGGAAAAAGATTTGGAAATTGAGTTGTCCTACTAAGGCTTGGGACATTCTCTAGTGTTTGATTGAAAATAAAATTCCAACCTGGGACAATCTCCAAGAGAGGCAGAGATAAGGGCCTAGTTGGTGTATTCTATGTAAAAAAGTTGAGGAATTGGTGGCGCACCTATTTTTATCTTGTTCCTTCACTTTTAGTATCTAGTCGGTCGTACAGAACAATTTGGCCTGTGGTTCGGCGTGGCATGGAACTGCCTTTCATGATGCTTGGAAGTCTTGTTGGGACTTGTTAAAAGATGATACTCTCAAAAAAAACATGTCTCATATGTTGGGGAGTATGGATACCTAGGAAAAAGTCAACTTTTCAGGATCAAGTACCGTCCCCTAATCGTGCAGCAGCTAAAACTCTTGCATTTTTTTCCCTTTTTCCTTCCTCAGAGACTTCTCAAGTTCCCCAAATTATCTCAAAAGATTCTACAAATTTATCAATTCCTTGGGACTATTTTGATGGAACCTCTTGTGACAATGTAGCTTGTGGAGGTGGGTTGGTCTTGTATCTTCAAAAAAAACATTTTTTCAAGTCTTGGATTACTTTGGGCAAGGGAACAAATATCTATGCAGAGATGCTCTCCTTAAAACTCCTACTTTGTTTTTCCATTAAAAAAGAGTGGCGCACTCTACAATTTTTTGGTGATTCTATGAATGTTATAAATTGGTTCAATGAAACACAAAGATGTTGTAATCACATGTTGCTACCTATTTTGGAGGAGATTCTTCACCTAAATATATCTTTTGACCACATCTCATGTCATCATATCTACAAGGAAAGGAACACATTGGCGGACACACTATCTAAGGTAGTCTCTAAGCAAGCTATGCGCATATGGAAGATCACGGAACAACTAGGTGAAGGGGCACAACAATATTTTCATCGTCCTTTCATGGAAAGATGATTGCAAGCACAAAATCACAATTAACACTATCATGTTTATTTACTATGTTAATTTTTTAAGATATATTCTTGTTTGACTTTCAACAACTATTGTTGTATGTTTATATGTATGTTTATGATATTTATGAACACTCCAACACTTTATGTGGTGCACACTTCATGTCTTTTTATCACTAGCAAGTAAGAGATTGTACTCTTTGGAACTCTCTTTCTCAAGCAGATTTTGAGAATGCAAAATATACATCTACAAAATGTAACTTTTTCATACTTTAATGAAATGTTACAGGTTTTTGTAAGGGAAAAAGAATATTATATATATATGCTACAAGCACAAGGAAGATACCCAGTTTTCAACTAAGTATCGAAAGTGCCCCACTATTATATGTGTATAAACATATACGAGAAGCTCAGGAGAAAGAGTGTAAATGGCTAAGTGTTGAGAGTGGCCTGGCCAACAACATGTGTGTGATTAACAACGTTGAGGCTGACAGGCCAAGATACAAAGATCTCTTCGGCAACAAACAACAATGTTACTGTCTCGGACCTCGGGACCTTGGGGAGTCTCCATGTCGCGGTTGACAATGGAAAGGGGCGATATTCGATGGAGAAGCATGTCGAGCAATTGATGGGAATAAATCTCCATCTCGGGACCTCGGGGTATCGAGCCTTGGGGAGCCCAGAAGTGTGCACAACGCAACATGGTTAAGAGACGAAGGATTTCCCCGACAGTTAACATGAAGGGATTCTTGTCTCGGACCTCACGGTTCTGACTGGCACCCAAACACAAATAACGACAGAAAACCATGGAAAGGTGGTTAAGGTCAGAAACCACAGAAAAGGGCGCAAAACAGTAACAAAGGGGCCGAGATGGAAATCCCTGCCATCATTTAACATGGACAAATCTATCTCGCCTTGGAACAATGTTAAGGTGGTTGTCGATAGGTCAAGGTTAACGAGGGAAACCCGGCTCGACAGTTGATGAGAAATCACCCATCTCATCCCGGAATTAATGTTTTGTGAGTTTTCACTTTGTGCCAAGGAAAAGGAGTGGCCAAGAACCATATTGCGTATAATTGGAAAAATGTTGATTGCAAGGTTAAGGGGGTGGACTAGTAGGTACCACGAACGGGTGAGGAGGCAATGCCAATTGGCCATGGTTATGGACACCTAGCCAGAGCAAGATGGCATGGACTTCCAACGATGGTGTAGAGAGTTACCATGTGGACACTGCATGGGTGTCGTGGGGCAGGAAAATGCTAATGTGGCATGAGTTTGATGGTTCGACTTCAAGCGGCTATATGTTTTGATCTAGGGTCATTTTTTTGTTAAATTGAAAAAGTTTCACCGAGGTGGACGCAATGCTGGCGCTATTCATATTCATAGTTTTGAGGAGTTTGAAAATTGAAAAAAAAAATAATAATATCCCATTTCCATAACAGTGTTTTGGAGTTCGGGTCATAGCATGCAATGGTGGCACTTTTTTTAGTTTTCCAATTTGAAAAATGATGAAATTTTAAGACCCCATTTCCATAATAAAGCTTTGGAATTTGAGTCATAGAAATGCCTTCTTCTACCCTTAGGATGGTCTATGTGGTGGAAGGGGGTGCTATAAACATATACACATTCTTTAATGTTGGGTGGAAATTAAGGCTTTGCGTGAATCTACCTCAAGAAGAGTCGCATTGCATTGATAGAAGAATTAGACTTGGGCCTAGGGTAAAATAATATTAAGGGAGAGCACAATAAGACTTGGTTACAATGTTATTCTTTAGGAAATAATAACCCTCACTAGTACCATGTTGCATTTGCTTATTTATTGTCTCTATGCAAAGGAATTATGCAAGTGGAAAAAATAGCAAGTATAGTAAATGTGTGAAATGGGGTTTATTTTGAAGAAAAAGGAATTAAAATATATATAGGGATATTCCATGTTTAGTTCATTGTGGTATTTGGCTAGCTCATAATTCAATAATCTTTGTTGAAAAAATATTGCTAACATTTCACGTATTTGTGAAGGTAAAAGCATTATGAAATCCAAATCAATAAGACTTTGGGTTGGGGTTTTCTCATGGGCCTTGCTAAGGCAATCAAAATTTTAATAATGTAGGATCAAATAATATGGTTGAATATCTAAACGAGGAAATTAGAGCTCGTGATGGAAATCCTAATGCCTTTAATTGTCGCACTATTCTTGAGAGAAATTTTTCTTTAGGATTATGCCATTTGCCATAAATACCCTCATCTTGCTACTTTGGTTGCATATTTGATAAACAAGAGTTTTTGCAACAAGGTTTTTCCTGCATCCAATCAGAAGTTGTTGCTTCAGATCCTTTGAACTCTTCAATCTACATGAAACTAATTTCAAGGGGCTTCTTCACATAGATATGCAACTTCAGGAAAGGACTTCCCTCAGTGATTATGGCATAGCCAAGGAAGCTTCAATATTTATAGTTTCAAATTTAAATAGTGGATCCAAAGATCGATGTGCATCCTCTGCCGCTCAATCAAAATCCTTCAAGATACCCTCAAGCCAAGGCCTGCACAACTGGTTTCCAAAGAGATCTCAGGGTTAACCTTCATTATGGATCAGGCGAAAAATATCCCAACCATTAAAGTGGATTATCTTCTATCTAAGAATTCTTACATGGGTTATTTGATGCGCACCATATCTACTAAGTTAATGGGTTATGGCCTATGACATCTACACTATGAGAATGGGTGCATCAGACTTGGTCCAAAAATACAGATATGTTTTTTTTCCTGAAAAAGTTTTTTGTGGTGTATTTTAAAGATCTAAAGGATTATCGAAAGGTTTCTTATAGAGGACATTGGTTTTGGGGTCATCTTGGGATTTTTTTCATAACTCGGTTCGTTGGTTTAACCCTCTTTCTATGCCAACTACGTACACTCTAGTTTGGGTAAGACTCCCAAATTTTCCCCTTCATTTGCTACATCTGAACATCTTAGCTTATGTGAGCAAATCACTCGGTCATTTCATTAAAGTGGACATAAAAAGGCTTGAGAAAGGTATTGTGACCTTTGCTCGAATATGTATTGGAATCGATCTTAGAAAATGGTTGCCAGACAAAATCCTCCTCGAGTGGGATGACTTTATCTTTTAGCAACCGATGGACTATGAAAATAAAACATCCTTTGTAGGATTTGTCAACAACCCGGTCATCTCCAAAATGTCTATCCCTCTTCTCAAGGGCTCTCCCATCTTCTGGATTCCAAGAATAAGTCACAATGATGCCAAGATCCAAAAACACCAAGACCTATTCAACTCACAAGCCATAAAACATGCAGCAAACTTCTACAACAAAAATGAGTCCTTCATCCTCATCACAACCGCATGCAGGTACATCTCATCATGTAGATGTTGAGATCCATCCCTTTAATGGAAACGCACAAGATACAACTATGGTTTTGGCTTCATTAATGAGCGGCCATAAACGCTTCCATGAATCAAGTCACTCAAAGAATGATAAGCAAGCAATTAAAGTAGCAAAACCTCCAAGTTTGAAATTGGACCAAGGCAATGTAGGTGTTGTCTCCTCTACATTTGTTTCTAGCAACCCTTTGGAATCGATTGATGTACAGAAGAAAAAAGGAAAAAAACACCCTCAGTAAAATCCATGATCATTCTTGGTTTCTTTTATAAAGAAAGTAGTAAATGTATTAGAATTGTCAATCAGGGGTTGGTTAGTTTTTATGTAAAATCAAGTTAGCTTCTCTCTTAATATTGGATTTGGTTGGTATTCCCTTATAAATGACCAAGCCAAATTTCTCCATGAAAGTATAATGGATTGATCAAAAGGTAATACAATATTTTAATTCAAAACAAATTAAAAACTAAGAACTAAATATAAAAAGAATTATTGAATATTTTGTTATCAAATTATGTCAAAAGTGCTTTGAGGAAACAATTTCAAGAATTTAGATCTTTATTGATTTATCATTAGAGATATATTGGATAAATGGATGATCACAATTACAATACTTTATGCTTAAACTTTTAGGTGAAACCCTAAAAGAGAGTTGAGCTCTATTTGATTCCATTTCCTATATACATGTTTATGGAATTAAGCACACTAACCTATTTTATCCAAAGGCCATAAACTTACGAAGAATAAACTAGAGTTGGAGGATACCATAAATGCTTGCTCCATTTCCTTTATACAAAATCTTTAATAGACCTCTATTTCATTTGGTAACTAATTTTAGTGTCATGGAACTAAACTCATTTTTCTAGTTTTCATTCTATATCATAAGATATAAAGGATGAAAGGCTTTTACTTGCATTTTTGAAGGCTATTGTTATAATTACTAATTTAAACTTTATTACAATCTTATTATGATGTACAAAGGCACAATTACAGGTTTCATCATCTAATTTGCATCCTAAATCATAAGATATAAAGGATAAAAAGTTTTTACATGCGAGAGGATGTCGATTACTACAGGTTTCCGTAAGGGTTTAGGGTAAAACCCTAGGGTTTTTACTGCAGCCTTTTGCAGTCAACTGGAGCAGCGTACCTGTTGCTGACAGTATTGCCCGATGTTTCCGTTTCTGCCTTGTCTGTCACTTTCTAAAGTCGGTTTCTGCTTGCATTATGGGGGAATCGATGGATGTTGAGGAGCTCGATTATTCCGAGGATCCACAGCCGGATCGTGTCATTTTCGGGAATCCTTGTTTCTCTTCGTTGATAGCTGGCCCTAGTCTCTCGTCCGACCCTATTCTACCTATCTCGTCGCCGGTGGTTACCTTCCCATAGCACTATTCTACACCTCCATTCATCAGGTCTCTCTCTATAGAATCCCCTGCATTGGATGTTCCTTCATTATCCCCTGGAACTTTACACATTCTAACCACGAATACGCCTCCATCACCTTCTTTCGACCCTCATCTGCCCTTTTCTACTTTCTTCTCTGCACCGTCTGCAAGCATCCATACCTCGGTGGCCCCTATCCCTCCTTTACCCCCTCACTCTCCGTCGGGTTGTTTTGAGACACTGGCTATCAAGGTTAAGTTTTCAAAAACCATCCCTCTGGAAGGTTCCCCTGACCCTTTTGCAGATCACCCATCTGCACCTCACTCGGGGAAGAGAAAAATTAAGTGTTTGAAGGCGACTTCCAAGGATATCACGATTCGGTTCGGCGAGACCTCTGCAATCAGGGAAGCGACATATATGGCTAGCACAGTGCTTGTCGGACATGTACGCAGTAGGGCATATTTGGCCACCAGGCTTACTTCATGGGTCAGAGAACTCTGGGGTGGATTACTTAAAAAATTGCCTGAGGTGCAGGTTCTACCTAGGGGTTGGTTTGCCCTTCACTTTGCGAAGGAGAATTATACAGATTTGGTCCTTGCCAGGTATTGGCACATTGAGATGGCCCCGGTTCTCCTCAAGAGATGGAGCCCTCTATTTGATCCTAAGAGAGAACAAATTGGGGCTGGACCCCTATGGGTGCGCTTGCCAGGGCTCCCTCTACAGTATTAGTGCGAGGAGGTCTTCATCAGAGTCGGGAATTCCCTTGGTACCTATTTGGACCATGATCGAAAATTTTTGGAATCAAGAAATAGAACCCTCACCCGCATCCTAGTCCATTTGGATACTCGTGAGGGTTTGGAGGAGAAGATTACTCTTCAATGGGGGAAATGCACCAGGGTCCAGATACTAGACTACGAAGGGGTTCCATTCCGCTGTCGACGGTGTCACAAGGTGGGACATATATTTAAAGATTTCCCCCTTAATAAGAAACCAAAGGACACCCCTAAAGCGTCATCTGCTCCATCCAGGATCAACTCGCCGGCCATCCAGCGCTCACCTGCTTCGGGCCCTATTCCTCCAGTCAGCAATCCTCCTCCTAAGACGGTGGACGAGGAACACAGATCGATCTCGCTGCCTCTCATCAAGTCTTGGGCAATAGCTGAAGCCGCTAAAGCTTCGGGTACTCCTCTGACCCCTCTTATCTCTTCTATTGCATATTGCACATCATTTGTTGCACCATCCATCATTGTGGCACATTGCACTATGTCATCCCCCCCTGTTATTGCATCTACTCCGCCCTCTCTGCATTCATTATCCACATCCTCCTCCTCACCATCTTCGTCATGGGTTTCGAAATCTCATCATTACAATCTCCGACCCCGTTCTCTATCTAGCAGCACTCCAGTACATCTTGCCGGATTGGGTCTCACTATTCCTGGTCCTGTCTCTCTGACATCTCGGGGGAGAAAACCTGATTTGTCCAAAGCCATCAAACGAGTTGGAGCTAAAGTCGCCTCTGGCCGTTAATCTACTCTTGATAGGGTTCTTAGAGCACTGAATACCCTTGGTAGCGTTCCCCCATGAAATGTCTTTCTCTTTCAATTGTAGAGGCATGGCTAGTGCCTCCAAGAAACTAGCCTTGCGCAGACTTTTTGAGATTGAACCTGTTGACATTATTTTGCTGCAAGAAACCCTAGGTTTGGCTGATCACATTACCAGCGCCCTAAACTCTATTTCTACGGGATGGATCTATATGGCATTGGACGTTGTGGGGAGATCCGGTGGTCTTGCCATTGGATATAATCCCTGAACCATCAGAGCTATTGCATCTTGGGGAGGCCATGGTTTCCTAGGGTTAGATCTCTTTTCGGCAGAGCTTGGCACCAACCTACGGGTTGTCAACATATATGGTCCTTGTCAACAGAGGGAGAATTTCTGGCAGCATCTGCTTGGCCTCTCCATTTTCTCATCAGATCACATCATTATTGGAGGCGATCTCAATCTCTCCCTAGGTTATAGTGACTCTTGGGGATCAATGGCACAAGTGGATTCAATCTCGGGGTTTATGACAAATCTCCTAGGGCAGTATAACTTGATGGATGTCCCTATGAACAAGCCTCTTCCCACATGGAGGAATAGAAGGGTGGGTGAGGCTGCCCTTGCTCGAAGATTAGACAGATTCATTATGAAGGGGCCCCTATTACAGCTGTTGCATCACTATAAACAATGGGTGGGATCAGGGGGTATTTCGGATCACTCCCCCATTTATCTGGAGATATTGGGGCCTCACCCTAAACCAAAAGCCCATTTTAAGTTTAACCATGTCTGGCTTCAGGATCCTCCTTATGTTCGTATGGTTTCGAATCTCTGGTTGGCCAACCCGATTGATAGATTTGACTCCTTGGCTAAAGGTTTCTGTTATAACTTGTCCAAGTTCAAGCATCTTTCTATTAACTGGGCTAGAGAGAAGCACTAGAGGGAGATTTCGACTCTATTACACATAGAAACCGAGCGCAGTTCTCTGCTAGATGAGCGAAGCCTGGGGTTTATCACTGCTGAAGACAAATCTCATCTAATTGAACTTGAGAATCAGAAGGCTCAAATCCTGAAGGAAAGAGAGGAATACATCCGTCTTCGAAGTAGGGCCATATGGCTGAAAGCAGGGGATGACAATACAAGGTTTTTTCATAACTATGAAAAGGTACAGAGGTATCAAACACCATTTGGAATCTACCTCTACCTGAGGGAGGAGTGGTTGATTCTTTCAATAAACTCTCCCATCTTGGCTCTACTCATTTCAAGAATCTATACAAAAGCCCTCGATGATCGAATCTTGCTAATATCATTAATGTGGCTGGTCACTTCCCCATATTTGTTAATGAGAATGAGGCAGAGGAACTTTTCACTCCTGTGACAACTGGAGAGCTTGAAGGCACGCTAAAATGGTTCAAAAAGGACAAGAGACCAGGACCGGATGGTTGGACCATAGAATTCTACCTCACTTCTATGACCTCCTGGGACAAGATCTGTTGAAAGTCGTGGAAGAGTGCAGATTATCTGGATCTCTGTACAATGCCATCAATTCGATTTTCATTGCCCTCATTCCTAAGTCTAACACCCCATCCTCCTTTAATGACTACAGGCCCATCTCTTTGTGTAATTGTCTGTACAAAATTATTTCCAAGATCATTGCTAATCGCCTCCGCCTGATTCTCTCTCGTCATATTGCCCCCCAGCAATTTACTTTTCTTGAACATCGACAGATTCATGAAGCTATTGGCTCGGCCCAAGGAGCTATTCATACAATCTGGACCAGACACCAAAAGGCCATTATTATTAAGATAGATCTGGCAAAAGCTTTTGACCGTGTAAGCTGACTTTATATTAAGATGCTCCTTATCCATTTAGGCTTTCCCCTCAATTTCATCACTTGGATCATGGCCTGCATAACCTCTCCCACCTTCAGTGTCCTCATTAGTGGGTCTACATCTCATTTTTTTCACTCTAAGAGGGGGCTTAGACAAGGATGCCCCCTCTCACCTCTCTTTTTTTTATTGTCATGGATGGACTTAGTCGATTGATTGCATCGGCTAAGAGAGACGGTGATCTTTGTGGACTCAAGATATCTGATGATTGCTTTCTCACCCATCTTCTATTTGTGGATGATGTTCTCATTTTTCTTGATGGAAGTATTCGGGATTCCTGCTCCTTTTCCAAGATTCTCTGTCTCTTCTCATCAACTACTAGGATGTTAGCCAATCATTCTAAATCCACCATTACTTTTGCCCGAACCCCTATCCAAGAGTCACATCTTTCTCATCAGCTTTTCCCTTATTGCATCAATCCTCTAGATCAGGGTCTCAAATACCTGGGGTTCTGGATAAAGCCTATCAGCGAGAAAATTGTTGATTGGGTATGTCTCATCACTAAATTGGAGAAAAGGCTTACCATATGGAGCCACAGATATTTGTCCAGAGCTTGTAGACTTGTTCTTATAAAATCTGTTCTTAAGGCCACCCCTGTATTCTGGATGGCACTTGCTTGGATTCCCAGGAGCATCTTGGCTCGTTTGCAACAAATCTGCAACAGATATCTTTGGAATGGTAACCAGGACAAACAGATTTTTGCATGGGTTGGCTGGAATAAGATCGCACTGCCCAAAAAATGGGGAGGCTGGGGCCTAAAAGATCTTCCTTTATTTTCACAAGCTCTTGCAGCAAAAATGGGATGGACTCTGTTGACCAGACAGAATCTCTAGACTACCATCACATATCACAAGTATATTTGGCCTCAACATATCTTGGATTGGATTCGTTTGCCAATTTGGCCTAAAACTGGCATCTCATCTGTCTAGAAGGCACTCCTTCACTCTCTGCCTCTCATCAGGGATAACCTGGCCTGGAGAATCAACAATGGATCTATGGCCCGCACTAGTTTTGGACCCATGGACTGGAGGTGGAGGAAGATATCAGCTATCTAGAGAACTCATACAGCACCTTCATTCACACGAGCTCAAAGTGCTTGCAAACGTTGTGAATCCTCATAATACCACCATTTTTGTTCAAGGATGGAAAACTGCCTTACAGCTCGATTTACCACAATGTTGGCAACAGAATGGCATGATTATATTTCTACACTATCTGAATCTCATATCAGGATAAAAGAGGGCCCGGATGAACTCATTGGTGTCATTCGGACAATGGTATATACTCACCTAAGACTGGATATCTATCCCTAATCTCCCACAAGATACCGAATTTGATTACCTTCTGGTGGAAGCATATTTGGAAACTTACTATGCCTCCTCAGACCAAACTATTTTTTTGGTGTATACTAAATGACAAAGTTCCCACAAGCGAAAATCTCATTCATCGATCCTTCCATGGGCTGAATTGGTGTACATTATGCAAAAGCTCATCGAAATCGACCTTACATCTGTTTCTGAAATGCTCAGCCCTGATTAATCTTTGGCAAAATATTTCTACTACATTTCATTACACAAGGCATTGGGAAGGTGATGACATAAACAAAGCTTGGGAAGGTTGGTACAATCGGTATAAAGGTTCAAAACTTCAAAGTCTCCCTTTTATTATCAGCTGGCATCTCTAGCTGGCTCGAAATCGCTCTATATTTGACAACAAACCTGTGTGTTGGCCACACATTGCGGCCTGTATAGTATTGGCATATAATGAGATGCCTAATCCTCCACAATCTCAAGCCCGAAGGCCTCATACACCTCCACATAATGATAAAAATACCCCTTGGGCATATTTCGATGGTGCAGCACAACAGCAGGGATGTGGTGGTGGATTCATCTTATACATTAGTGAACATCATTACTTCAAAGTTAGGATGGGATTAGGGGTTGGAACAAACAATTTCGCAGAACTCATCACCCTTCATCATCTCTTGCATTTCTCTTTGGGGCATGATTACATGGGCTTAAATATTTTTGGAGACTCCAAGATCATTATTAATTGTTTCAATAATATTATTGCTTGTCACATACACACACTCAGTAATATTTTGGATGAAGTAAACATTTTCAAGGCTCAATTTAATAATATCAAATGCAATCATATTTACAGGGAACATAACCGTTGTGCTGACGGGTTATCCAAGGAGGCCGCGGTACTTCCCAAAGGAGAGTGGATGATCCAGGAACAGCAAGGAACAAATGAATACCACTACTATCATCGCCCATATATAGCTCTGCATTATCACAGGGCAGAGAGCCCATGATCTCTGGTTTTTTGGAATATTTTTGAGAAGTGTTTTTTTATTATAAATTTTGTACATATTATACATGATATTTATGTATGGCCCTGCGTGGCACATGTACAGACATATACAAGGCTCCTATTATATTTCAAATGAACATCCTGCGTGGCATTCTGGACAGTGTACAATTCTTTGAAGAACCTTCACAATTTTGACTGAGCCCTCTGGGGCTAGACAGATACAGCGTATGCAAATCGCATCTACAATATGTAATTTTTCAAAGTTAATGAAAGATTACAATTTTTCCAATGGATCAAAAAGAAAAAGGAAGTTTTTACATGCATTTTTGAAGGTTGTTATAATTAATAATTTTAACTTTATTACAATCTTATTATGATGTACAAAGGTACAAGTTTCCCAATCTTTCAAGTCCAAGAGAACAATATACCTTCTCATTAATTATCTTAGCTTCAAGTTGGGGATCAAACTTTTTTATATATGGAAAAAAAATTATGCACAACTACAATACACATGAAAAACATAATCTCAATTCTACCCAAAAATAAAAGCATGATTTTTTCCCTATGAAGAGAAAAATAATGCAATCTAGATAATTAAAACATTATAGCGTTTTCATATTACATGAAGTGCAACACCACTGCCAATGCTTCTAATCTATGTTTGCCATAGCTTCAGATCATTCCATGCATAAGAGCCACTCAATGCTCTCTTGCTTGTAAAGCAAATGCTTGGTTCCCTATACCATATTGTGTAATTTGTGAATGCCTATAATTCTATACCATGAGACATGAAAAGACATTAAATCTCAAAAATATTAACACCAAAATAGTAAAGAATGTTAGAAGACTATCTATATGCATTAGCTAAGTCATGCAAATGAAATGCAAAACAAAAATTAAATCATGGTGAGATGATGCAATTGAAGTTGCCATCATTACATTCACTTTCTTGTTTAAATGCAACCAATCAAAAATGAAGATACATAATACAACTGCAAATCTATCATTCAACCAAAGCAATGGTTCACTATCATTGGACAACAAAGCAATTGATCAATGTATTCAATCGCTTCATAGAATTTAAAAACATCTATATGGAAGATAAGTTGAGAAAACCCTTCCAAAACCTAGCTTTCTATGTGGAGCTTCGCTTTTGAAAAAGGTTTCTCAACTTATTATCTTCATAGTTGTTCATAAGTTGCATAATTCCATCACAATGAATTTAGCAAGTTTCTCTTATCTATTATCATGCGAGAGTTACTTAAAATTTAAGTTAAATGATATTCACTTAATGTGTGAACATATTGAAATAAATGTAATAGATATAAAGAAAGCTACATAAATAAGACGGCATCCACAAAATAAGCAAAGGATGTACCTTCAAAAAACCCAATATGTAAATACCAACTATAAAATGAGGCCTATTCTATGTGCTTTTCTTCAAATTTATGGAATGCTCTACTTTATTATATGGCAATGTCCCACTCTCAATGCTCTACTCTTCTATGGCACAATCATCAATACATGGAACCCCTTTCTTAATAACCTAATGGAACACATAGCCTAACAATTGCCTAAGGTTAACGTTTTGGTTTTTGCCACTCTTAACCCCTATTTAATGTTAATATTTAGAACTATTCTTCAAAGTCAACATGATACCATGGTGATCAACAAGATAAGCCAACATGGAAGAGGCATAAACTTTTGCAAGCAAAATCCAAGTAAGATGATCTTCATATCGTGGGAAAGCTCTTAGAGTGGAAAACTTTAGGGAGGAGGCTTAGAACTATGCTTGTAAATTTTTTATTCCAAAAATAGTTGTAGAGGCCTTAAAACAAAATCTGAAAGCTTATGAACCCCAAATCACTGAAGTAGAACTTACCCATACAATAGGCCCCACAAGCCAATAGCTCCAAATTTTCCACCCAAAAGGTATCAAAATAGAGAAAAAATGATTCAAGTACTTTGAATAAGTAGAAGCCATAGTAGCCCAAGTTGAATGAGGCCTCAAAGAAAGTTCACACAATCTCATTTTTGTAACAATATTATTTGTTTTCATGAAAAAGAATTGGCATTCATGTGTAGAAAAGTATGATGAAAATTATTGTGCATTTATGATTACCATGTGAAAATACAAGAGTTAGCTCAAGTAATTATATACTACATATGAAATCTCCCACCAAAGGTTGAGGACTACCTCAAATCATCATTAATTAGAGATGAGATCTTCCCAAAAGGTGAGGTAAAGAACTCAATTCTATTTATCCCTTTGAGATTAACCTTTGTATTTTGTTGGGAGTTGGTACTTAAAAGGTTATTTGTGAATTATTTCCTTGGAAAAAACAAATTGTCAAAAAGAAAGATTTAAATATATTGAAAAAATAAGTTCAACAAAATATTGTCTTGATGAAATTTTCATCTCTTCCTAATTTATTAAAAACAAAATAAATGAATAAATAAAAGTATTTTTTATGTAGTTTAGAAATTCAATGGTGCAATTGTCAACATTTTTTGTAGTGACTTAATGCCAATAAGTTGCATGAAATTCAAATTATTAATTTAATTACAAAATGTCTTTTCTAAATATTGAAGAAATTGTTGGTTTTCATGTAGAAATAGGCTCATTACCCTTGCATACACTTACTACAATCAAATTGTGTAAAGTTAACATCCAACAAGTTTTATTTCTTTCAAATCCAAAATAAATTTTCAAATTTCCCTTCTGAATGTTTTGAACCACAACAACAACAACAAAAACAATTCAAAACACATTCAAGTTATGATAATTATTTGCGCAAATATCATAATGTTGAATTACAAAACCAGTCTAACACGTCTAAATTAATGTGGCCATTCAGTATCATAACATATGTTATAACGAGAAAAGTGGTGAAAAACGTAGTTATTAGTGTTGGCATTTTTATCTAATTTTAATAATTTAGACAATGTTCATATGTTGGCTAAATTTCAACTAGTTGATTTCAACAATATGCATAAGTTGGTTGAATTATGAAACTAGTACAAGTATATTGTATAATGAAAGAAAAATGAACTCAGAAAACTAAAAATATCACTGAAATATCATAAATAAGCAGAAAATTTAATATGTAAATCTTTCCATATTAAGAAGTTTGTGTATTTCCGAGGTGCATTGACCTCTCCATTTCAATTAATTTACTAAAAAACTCTTTGTACCATTGAAAAAACTTGTATTGAATATTACTGACCTAGATCCATCTTAACTTCATATCTAACAAGGGCAGGGACCAAATCTCAAGATACAAAGATCTTTTAGAGCGAAAAGAGATTTGATCCCTCTTGGTAGATCTAGCTTAAGATGAATCTAGACTTGTATAATATATATGTAGCGGACATTGAAATATTTTATTTATGATTGGTGTTTTCCATATTACATTTAATTAATTTTATTATTAATATTTTCTAAATATTACATCCCAGATCATATTTTTCTTAAATTAATTTTTTTTTACTCATCTCTATATTAAATAGTCAAAATATTACATTTCTTCTTCATACTAAAATTAATTTTTTTATTTTTTAGCTTTCAGTTACTTTATATCTCTATATAAAATTATATAAAATCCAAATTGAAGTATTTTAATTATACACTACATTAATATTTTTTGCTATTACATTAATTTAAATTATTATTTTAATATTTTTAAATATATCGTTAAGTGACAGAATACATCTGATTACAATTCACGCTCCGTTGCAAAAAGTATGGGTTTTCAAATACAATAAAGCATGGGTTTTCAAATACAATACTGCATGCTTATAACGACACCACAACAACCTTGTTTCAAATATTAAGTTAATAACGAACTTGAATTAGCATTATATGATCATGGATTACCCTGCGCCCTTGTTTAATGGGCATGAATCCTATTTTCTATCCTTAATGGGTCTGAATCCTATTGTCTATCCCAAGCAAAGCACTGCGACCTTTTCTTGACAAGACTTTTCCACATGTTGAACAAAATATCAGGAGAAATCCGAAGGATATCCATGGTTGTACGGGTTGCCCCCTCCGAAAAGAGTGCATATCCCTGGGCCATTGTTTCCAAGTAGGAAAGGCAATTTGCAAATCCTTTAAACATCCCCTGGTCATTTGTATTTACGGACACATTTCCCCAGAATCCCCACACCCTGAGATACGATGTATATATCAAGTATGTCCTCTAAGATGTCACCGATCTAGATGTAGATTTATCTAAACATTCAGCCACTTTGAAGAAATATTCCGGTAGTCATTATATTTGTGATCAATACAGGGATGCAGCCTTAAAAAAATATTTCACAACGGTATTTTCCATTTCTATAACAGTTTCCCTAAAATAATTCCAGTTCCAAATGGCTCAAATACAGCATACTGTCGACTCGGAACTGCAGAACATAATTTTTTGGTACAAAACCACTTAACTAGTTTTTCATTATGCCAACTAACATATATACAATAAATAAAAAGATGTTTCAGTCTTAAACATCAGTGCCTAACAATCGTAACGACTCTGGGAGTTTTGCAATTTAACCTTTTCCCATATCATACTACAATGTTCTAGAATATAAATCATACGCAACATCATAATTCTTTCCATCATTTAAATAAATGAAGATAAAAATTCCAACCTGCAAACTTTAATGTCCAATTATATCTTGTCTTGCTCCTTGATGACATGAAGAGATTCATGTCAAAGTTATCAATAATGCATTTAATCTTATGACAGAAAGCGGCAGCGCTCTGCCTTCTATTTATCTATCGTCAAGATTCTCTGCATTTGCATTGCCAGTTTTTACACTGATCGTAGCCATTTAATTCTTCTACCATTCTACCCAATTAGACCAAATTCATCACCATCCCAAATGCATTTTGTAATGAATTACACTGATGGCGTTGCAATATATAAAAAGAGCATATTGCACTCACAAAAGTTGGCAATTTGCACAACATTCATTCGCTTAAAGAACCTTTCAGGTGCATATTTTACTGCAGACAAAAGAAACAATAAAAAATCAGGATCAAGCCCAATAAATTCTTATACATAAAGAAAATCAATAAAATGCATGCTTGAGAAAGAATTATATCGTAAATTTCTTTTTGGGTACATGTCACATCCGATGAAAAACCATTTTTTAAAGATTTCTACCCTAAACCAGCTTTCTTGGTGGTATTTGAACTCCACCTAGTGGGGCTTGTGATGTCAGATTATTGGAGTATTAACATTCCAAAACTAAAGTGGAAATATAATAAACTCACGGTGAAATGACATTTGGTAGCAAATTGGTACCAGAACCACCACATTGATGCAATAAAAACTTAAAAGGGATCTGCCGCATTTTATGAGTCAATCCCATTCGACAAGAAAGTCGATATTGCATCTCTCAGGTACCTTATGTATTCAGTTTTCTAACATAGTATCAAAACAATTATCGATCCGAACCTGGAGTAAGTTCAGGTGGGGGTCTGAGATCAAAAGGGAGAGTTTCAGATAAAATCGTCTTAACTGGGGATACTGACTGCACAATATATCAGGGGAGATGTTCTCATATCAGAGACTTTTAAAGTCTCTTTCCTAATTTTTAACTTAGATACTGTGTCCTACAAAGATGGAGTGTTGAAGGGGTTTTACTGGGTTGGTCAAGACTATATTTTGAGGAAGGGAAGTCCCTTGGAGATCATGGTTCACAGCTTCTGGAAGACTATTAAAGTAGTCTTTTGGAAATAGAAGTAAAAGAATGGATACTCAGTGATGACAAAGCAAAAACTAATATTGAACTAGCAATTTTGAGCACACAATTTAAATCCAATAAAAGCCTCACAAGAAGTACAGGTACAATTAAATGAACAAATCTGGATCCAAATCTCATAATATGACGTTATCAATCACAACTTGTTACCAAAGTTATTTTACTAACAAAGTTGTTTTACTAACAGCTTACCTGCCAAGAACCTTTACAGTAGGTAATACTAATATTCCATTAGTTATTAGAGATTATGATTGTAAATCCTATGGCAGGTGAATTGTGTGAATATGACAATAACATGGTGAAGAAAAACTCCTTTAGCAAAGTCAGAACCCAACAAAGAAAGAGATAAGACAACATATTATTGTGGTAAACCAACATAGATCCATCTTGACTCCAGATCTATCAAGCAATGAGAGGGATCAAATCTCAAGGTACAAACATTTCCTCAAGTTCAATCTTTAAACCTCTTTTTTAAACGCAAAATCTCCCTAAATTTTTTTAAAAACTTTGCTTATTAGATACTCTTCTAGAGGATAATAATAGTTATACAAAAGTAAAGCCTAAATTTTCAGACATAAAGACTATAGATACATATATCAAAATTATTGAAACGGGATTCCCTACTTTTTTTTGAAATCTTTGCCTACAAGGCACTGATACAAAAATAAAACCTAATTTGGTGTTCTAGAGGGGAATGCACATAAATCAAAATCACTGAAACAGTATTCCCTAACTCTTTTTGAAAACTTACTTTTTGCCTATAAGACACTCTAATACAAAATAAATCCTAATTTACCAATAATAACCACCTGTGAGATTGACAACTCAAGGTCCTAATCCCTGAATCGCTCTGTGAATCTTGTGTCTATATATAGCTCTCACACAAAAGGATTCCAATTCAGCACAACAAATTAACAATTGGAGAAGAATACCATGGGCAAAAACTATGGGTTGTGAAAACCGTGAGTCAAAATGTTTACATAACAGTAAATTGACTATATTATTTTAATTATTAATTATATATATATATATATATATTATTTTATAGGCTACCCTAGTGAAGAATGCCATGGTAAAAAACCTATGTTGCATGAGTTTCTAAAACATGGGAACTTAGGTACGGGTGTCTGGAACAGCTAGAGGCTTCCTCAAAATTTACAGGAAATGGCTAATCGGATAATATTACATAATAATAAAATATATATATATATATATATATATATATATATATATATATATATATATATATAAAACATATTTTTAATTATATAATTTATATAATAATCAAAATATTCAAATATTAAAATAAATTTAAATATATAAATAATAAATATATAATCTCTCTTACATATAAATATATTCTCTGGGTGTCATTATCAGTTCTCTGACACGACCAGTCCTTGAAACAATATGGCTTAAATAGACAAAGGAATAGTTTTACATATGTTTCTCTAATTATTCTTAAGAGAAAAAAGCAAAGCAACTCTAATGTTTAAACATTGACTGCCACATACAATATGCACACACAATCTTGTGCGATATATATACATAAACAGCAAAAGAAATACTCATCAACATGACATCCCAGATATCAACTTTATGTTGAGGTGTCAAACGCTTCCTCCAATTTCTCAATTAAGGGTATCGGCGTTAAGGATGTCTTTGCCCTTTTTTCCGATGAAGGTTTCAACATAGGCTCATGTTTTGTGGGCAGTTCATCATATTTCTCTACAAGCTTTGTATTCCCCAACCCCGGGAAACGTCGGAACGCCAAAAAAAACAACCGTCAAAGCTCCCAGAACTGTCCCCAGCTCCCATTGCAGCGCCTGCTGAAAAGATAACATTTCCATACAGTTCCAAAGCTCCCAAGAGCGCATGAACCATTGGAACATGGTTCCCAACTCTCAAGAGCGATTCCGGTGTAATAGAGGAAAAAACCATGGGCTGTGAAAACCACGAGTCAAAATGTTTCATAAGGGTAAATTAACTATTTTGTTTTAATTAAATAATTCTTTTATAGGACATTACAACATCTCTTCCATATTGGGTTGGCGAACATCATCCTCAAAATTCGAAAATCGTCGAACATGGTCTGGATCCAAACAAATTCCTTGAGGTTCGATTAAGTTCAATCCATAAATTGATTTCCTCCAAATTGTTCTATTTGGGTTGGTCTGCATGAGGGCGCCTCTTGGCGCAACCATATTGTTGGAATTTCTAAATTTAACTCGTTAGAAATTCTTCCTGTACTATCTAATTTATTTCTTCCTACTTGTTCAATTACTTAACACGTTATTAACATGTAAATACTGAAAATAAATACAAGTACAATATCAACACATACAGATCATCAACTGAAAGTAAACAAGCACACAAGTGACACCATTGTTTTTAGACTAACGTCCCCAGAAAAACCCAATGCAAAAAAACCGGTGCAGCTATTCAGAGGGTTTTATTATTATGCAGTTTCAGAATACAACCTGGGTGCTAGAAATGGCTCACCCAACAGAGAATGTCCTCGGCAATAGTACTTCTCAGTGTTTGACAGATATTCCAGCTATATCATCGTATGAACGATCCCACAGCAACAATGCAGCTTCAACTGCTCTACGTCACTCTGATAAGGATTGCGTCACCCTATCCAGTTCTCCAACTCCCTGTCTATCCCACGAAATCCTCTAGCGTTGCCTCTAGGCCATGCGTCAACTTCTGGAGCCTCTATGTCAGCCCTAGACCCTCTGCGTCACACACGCTGGCCTCTCTGGCTCTGCGAAGTTCCTGGCTACCTCTGGGTGGCCTCTACCTGGCTCTGTGTCAAACTCTCTCGGCTCTGCGCTGATCCTCCTGGTACTAACTCTACCTCTTTGTTATGTATTCACTGCCCCTCGGCTGCAACTCAGATCACTCACTCGATTTCCTCAGCAAACCCTGCCCCAAAAAATCGAATTCTTGATCTCTTTCCGTGTGTTCTCCAACTAACCCTCAAGCCTCCTCTTATACTTTTCTCGTTGGTCCATCAACGGCCGAGATTAAATCTCTAATCAATGGATAAGATTAGATTTGGCTTGATCCATGACTTTTGGACCATTCTAACCCACTTTTATTAATACACAATATTTTATTTTTCCTAAGTTTAGATTCTGCCCAAACCATTTCTGAGTCTTGGAGATCTCATGTGCTTTAGCCTCTCCACCAATTTTCGTGGCTAGAGCACATCCGATGTTACCCCAAATCAACACATAGTCACCGAGTTCGGCGAACATCATCCTCAAAATTAGAAAATCGTCGAACATGATCCGGATCCAAACAAATACCTTGAGGTTTGATCCATAAATTAATTTCCTCTTTGTGAATCATTGTATTCAGGTTCTTTTGCAAGAATCATTGTATTTAGGTTCTAATTCACACATACACTGATGGAGATGGAGATGAATTGCCCATTACCAGGCCTCGACGATGGCCAAGCTCGAGTGATGGTTTCCTAATTGCCATATCCTCAAACATTTTCCAAATTACGAAATCCTCGAACTCAAACACGAACACAGTGACTTAGGGCGCAACTAGGTCACAATCCGTGGGACTCTAAAGTTTAAGCGTATGATGCGAGTTATAAAATTCAAAAGAAGCTCTCTGGCTTGATTCTAGTGTTCCACAGGAACACGCACTCGGTGCAGATGGACACCTGGGGGAAAGTTTCCCCACGTCCCCCTTTTTGGGAGACATGGGGAGACACAGGGGGGACGTGGCCCTATTAGCTATGTAATTCATGGTAATGTTAAATCCTTAAAATAAAGAGTGACATTCTCCTTTATCTTTCATTTTCATCCTTTTACTTAAATTTTTAACATTACCATGAAATGACTCGGGATGTTTAAGAGTGGTTCTAACCTCATAGGATTTCATATGGAGAAAGTAGAATTTTAGATTTCACTCAAAATCCAACAGATTTAACAATTTTTCAAGATTTAAGATCAGGGGGATTGCAACATTTACATTGGATTTTGTTATGCACGAGGCTATGGAACTAATATTCAATCAAGAGCACCAAACCCTCTATGTACCTTGATGTTAGTGGCATCAGTTGTCAAACTCCTCTATCATGACCTTGCTAAAAATGTACCCATCACTCAAACAAAATCTTGACTTGACATGCTACATTTTTTCTATCTTATTTTAATGCTTAGAGGGTGATATTGATTACAAAGATCCCAATAGAGGTAATGATTTTGATGATATGTAGGTATTTGTTGTAGCATGATTTTTTTTAGATGCTAGAGACCATCTAGAGCCTATTTGTTGATGTATGAATCAATGTATTTATGCTTTCATTGTTGAATATATATATATATATATATATATATATATATATAAAAAAAATACACTCCAACGTCTCCCCATCCCCACTAAATTTCCCTAAAATTTGAGGGTACTCCCACGCATCCCCCTAGTGCGTCTCCCCACACTCACGTCCCTCCCCCACCCCCCCCCGTCCAGGAGTTTTGGTGGAACATTGCCTGATTCAGAAGAAGATTTAGAGAGATAAGACTAAGAAGAGATATCAACCAACAGTAAATTTGTTCCCAATTCATTTTAAGAAGCACTGGTAAAATGAAAATACTTTGGTTAAGTGGAGTCCTGCTTCAACATGGAGAGATCATAAGATGGTTGTGCAGGCGAATACCTACTTTGACATGAGGTTATGGCAGGATGATTGCTTAGGTGGATGTAGAATAATGCTGCCTTCAAAATGGAGGATAGGGCAGAACAATGAAGTGCCAACATGGGTTCCAGAACAATCAGCAGCATTTTTATTTCATCGAGCCAACCCCTCAAAGTGACTTGCTTTTTTAATCAGTAACTCATTTCCAGCAGGATATACGAGTTGGTCAATTCACTTGTCAAGGTCATTTCATTCCGTATTTTTAGAACTGGCAAAATACTATGCCTAGGTGGATTCCTGCTTCAACATGAAGAGATGACAAGATAATATCATAATTGCTTAGGAAGATTCCACGATTAAAAATTGAGGATATAATGGTTCAATGGATCATGAACACAAGTCCCCGAATCCGGAAAGAAAAGCTAAAAATAAAATAGTAGAGTTTCA
This sequence comes from Pinus tabuliformis, assembly GCA_031772625.1. Lineage (NCBI taxonomy): Eukaryota > Viridiplantae > Streptophyta > Pinopsida > Pinales > Pinaceae > Pinus > Pinus tabuliformis. The sequence continues at coordinate 1,098,946,451 of CM062811.1, forward strand.
TAAGGTTGTTGTAATCATCGTTATAAGTTTTTGATCTTAACTGATAATTTGATAATTAATAAGCAACATTGATAATTTTAAAGACCATTCCAACATGATTCTGAAGCATAACAGCATGTTTGTCAGCCACCTCCAGATGTCTAAGTCAGCAGTGACTTAAGTTGTTTTCTCGAAGAAAATGGCAGGACTAAATAATAGTGTGGGTAAGATAAGCAGCAACATAGCACGTAACGATAGATCAGATCTTAAGAGCGGGACTTGACCATAGTGATAGATCAAACCTTGAGAACAGATATTGAGAGATCAGACCTTGAGAGCAGATATTTACATAAGGATATATCATACCTTGAACAGGAATGGAGTTTAGTGTTTTGGCCTTTAGAATTTTAACGTTTTGAAAGTTTTTCATCAAAAAATATTATTTTGGACATCAGTCAGTCAAAAAAGCACTGGAAGTTTCAGGAAACATTTCAAAAATTCAAGATCCATTTCATTTTCCATAGGATCCATTTCCTTCTTCAGAAGATTGATTTCCAAGACAGATCTTGGAAGAGATCCAGATCACAAACAAAAGGGTAGTGAATCCAGTAACAACGGTTATAGCTCATTATCAATAGGCGACAACATCCTACTAGGGTATGTAAAGACCGGACAAAAGTATTCCATCTCTCATTTGCAAACTTGCCAAAGCAATATGACAGAGCAATCCAATCATAAATGCTTCAGTTCCTTACCTGCTGCTGATAAGTCCCATAACCAGGAAAGCCACCATAACCATACATCGCTGGATCTTGGGCCGGAGGAGCATAACCATAAGCTTCATAACCTTGACCATAACCGTAATAAGCTCCACCACCATTCCATTGATTTGGATCTGGTTGAGGCTGCACTCCCCAGCTTGCAGTCTGCAGCAAAATATACATATGCCTGTGAGAAAGCTAAAAAGTAGAAATATTTTCAATGAAAGTGATAATTCAGAAAGACATCCAAATGAAAATGAACAAAATATATCATAGGCTTACCTGCTTGTTTGCTGGAGATCGACCCCAAGAAAGGCGAATAGATTGTTGACCAATAACAGTGCCGTGTAACTTTTGCAAAGCTTCCTCGGCAGAGGACCTAATACACAATTATCTCAAAATTCAAAGCATAGAGATGGTAGAAAATACTAAATCTGACTTTAAAATTCAGATATAACTATGAAGATGTAACAAATACTTCTTTTTTATTTTCGACGTGATTGCTATTCTGGCTCTTAATCCATCAAATAGATCCAGTATAATGCTATATTTCATTTTAATCAGGACAGATTAATAATTCTATGTTTCATTTTAACATGCAATGAAGTCTTGTGCAAATAAGGGTACAGTCATAGACTACCACAACCATGCAACTCTACCCATAAGTAACAGAGGCCAAACCTGTTAGTGAATTGTACAAAACCACATCCTTTGCCCACTGGTATTTTCACATACACAATCTCTCCATATGGCCCAAAAACCTGCCTCAGATCTTCATCCGTCGCATTTGGATCTAACCCACCAACAAATATCTGCATGAAAGAGTCCAAAAGTGAATAATAAAAAGAAATGTGCCTTAAAAAGACTTGGGAGTACAGAAAGACATACACTTACAGTTGTATTATTTGGATCATTGTCTGACTGGAAGCCCTGACTAGCAACTGCACCACCATATGCCTGTGTGTAATAGTTACCTGAACCAAAAACAAACTAAGGCTAGCAAAACTAGTTTCCAAAACCATGCTTGGGGTGTTGAAAAATTGCGTGCAAAATGTCCTGAAGAAAAGCAAACAGAATGAACAGGCAAAAGAAAGGTGATACCCAGATGACCTCTATCTACCTCAAAAGTAAAATCTTCAGTAAACATATTGTGACTTGTTTAACCATTGATTGTATGCTTTATTTATTAAAATCACATCAACAATATATTCAGGTTTACTATGCAATAACAGAACCAATTCCCACCCACAATAAAATTGGCTTATGACATAGAACCCCCATATTAATTATTAGAACTGTTAAAAGGGTGGCTAACTTGGGAGTTCCCTCTTCTACTTGGAAATTACAAAAGAGTTTTCCAGAGGGATCACAAACAAGATTTCAAGTTCTATGTGAATATCTATATGACCTCATTTTCCAGTACAGGTCATAGCCATCTGAGATGGATAACAAGCAACAAGATACTACCAAGTGCATGTTTGAAGTTCAACCAAAATCTACTTACAACTAGCATAACAAGGGTTTTAAATTTTAGACTGCCCAAAACAATCGATATTTAGTCTGTGCTCCAAACTTTAAGTATATCATCATACAAGTAGCAGTAAAATTTCAATAGCTATCAAGAATGAAATATGCTATTCATCAATAGAAAACTTTCCAGGCACTGCCTATTTCAATAGAACTATAGATATAATAGAAATGTTAAAACTAAACTTGCATTGTTAATAGTAACAACTAGGGCAAACTCGTATTGATATCACAGCCAGCTGGATGTGAAGTTCAGGACAATGACTTTGAACCGTCTGTGGCTCAGCAAATAAGGGCTGGTTGGCACCACAATGCTTAAACAACATCCTGTAGCAGAGAAGATCACAGGGTACAAGGGAAGGGCTTTTTCTCTATGTTTGCATGAGAAGTAGGGAAGTTCGAGGAAATACTTGCAAAAGATAAATGTTAATTTCCCCCAAGCATGGCAGGAAAACTGTTCTTCAGAAGGTGAATAAAAGAACTTCAAGGTTTGGAGGTTGCAAGGAGGTTCTATAGATTTAACACCTTGACCAAAGAGTTACTTTATGTAAACCCTCATTGAATGGACGCATCTCAAGCAGGCATAGTGCATGGGAAAAGTAAGCCTGAACATATAAATGGACTGTGAAATTTAATCGTATGTAAGATACACCCAGCATGATTTCTATGTGGATTAGCATTCCAACCTTACAGTGGAGTGGCGAGTGTAGTGTATGGGAAAAGTAAGTCTTAACATATCAATGGACTGGGATTTGATACTATGTAAGATGCAACCAGAATGGTTGGAGAGTGAATTTAGCGTTCCAACCCTTTTGGTGGAGTTCTTAGACCAGACAAACTTGTGATCCATCAGGAAAACTATGGAAAAACTATTAATAGTGCCCGAGCAACAAGCAAATGGAAGATCATAAAACGTGCAACAATGTTAGTTCTGATCTTGATTTAGAGAATGGTTTGCCAGGCTCTCTAAGTTTGAATCTGTTGGAATATTCATGAACACATAACCAGCAGTCCTGAAAGGCAAAGGACGACACAAAGCCTTGTTGGGTAAAGGAAAATATAGAAGACAACCCAGACCAAGGAAACTGATAAGTAGAAAGAGAGGAATGGGAACCCAAGAGAACAAACTAATGAAAGAGTAACCATCCAGGGATTGGATCTAGAAATATTGACAAGAATTAATTTCAAAAGGTGGCAAGGTGGTTCTGCAAAAGCCAGCACGAGAAAACCAGGTAGAATCCTCCTTGTCCTCAAATAACCAAGAAGCAATACAGAAGCAATGGTTCAGTCAGAGGCACCAATCATTTTGAACCAGCAGAGACAATTCCCCGACCAAAGGGCAATAGAACCAGTTGGATGAGGGAAAACATTCAGTCAATTTTTTCAGGAAAATAATAAAAGATGGTAGATTTTGGGTATAGTTTTTATGAAAGATAGCTGTGTTGGAAGATAAGATAATGTTGAATCAGAACAATAAATGAATCAATGTTAGGGCCCATTGGAAGACCAGATCACATCAAAATCATAGGGACAGAGATATCAACCTTGAAGGAAATAGCCAATAAGCACCTCTTACCAAGCTTTGCAGGTCCACTCAGTTTCCAGTATTCTGTTGTAACAGAGTACTAACTTTTACTCCCTCTTTTAGCTTTTTTCAGCTAGACTTTCAGCTAGACATATAGCAACATGTCTTTAGCTTTTTAGTATTGTTTTAGGAGATGCCTTGACACTACCACTTCATATCAACACTAGATGTACTATCTTTAGTCCTTTTCACCTACTTTTGTGGTCTTTTGTTGGACATTGATAAACTTATCTTAAATGTCTACCTACTTATTAACTAGAGAACACCAGCTCAAAAAGAAATAACATCAAATTAAGGTAATTAATTAGTAATGACTTATGACAGATTAATAGCTGTAGATGAAGTTTGTATAGTTTCAATTTATTTATTGTTTGTATTGTTTGTATTGTTTTATTTTATTCGATATCTCGATAACATCCCGATTTTATCTCGAAATCATGATTTTTTGGCCTAGCCGATGTTTGCCGGTTTTTATCGATATTTTGATGGTATCTTGATTTTGCCAATTTTTACCGATATTTTCCCAATTTTTTGGTTTTCCGAACCCTTGCCGATTTTATCCAGATGCCACTGTTCACAACATTGATTTTATTTATAAAACTTCCCAGCAAACCAAGCTATGGATTAAATTAACCCCATATACAATTAAATATAATCCCATTTGCATATTAGATTATTTCGTAACAGATTGAACATTCTCAATGGAGGACATTCGACAAATTAGTGTATCCAAGCCCATAGGCTATATAGTTATTTATAGAGGGGGGAACTCATTATTCAATGTTATTGGGGTAACACTGCGTAAATTGGGATAATTGGAGGGAAACTTGTGGAAAAAGTCAAATTTGGTACAAAAAGGAGGGAAACTCGTTTGTTCCTCAAATTAAAATTAGGAGGGAATACCCCAAAGGGAATCTATAAAAAGGAGAATTATTTTCTCATCATGGATTGTTGATCTTTCTGATTTGTGAGCTGAGGCTCTTGAGGATTTTAAGACCCCTTTCTTTCTGATTGGTTTCAGAGGTGAAAGATTCCACCCTAGCCAATCCCCTTCTCTCTACTATGTTTGGCATGATTTTCTAGGGCATCTTTCATCTGTTTTTTGGCAATCAAGGGAGAACTTCTGAATATTGGCTTGTTAAGGCGAACTAAGGGACACCTGAAGACCTAAATGAGGCAGCAGATGACTTAAAGGTGTAATTTCTGTGATAGTGGATCACCAACAGGGCACCGAACCCTATCTGGGACAGCAGAGTGTTTCCAAGGTATTAATTGGCAGCAAAAATACTTCTGATCCCTTCTCTCTGAGGCTGTGGCCCATCTGATGGCAATTCCTGAGGCAGTGTAGGATATCTTCTTGTGGCCAAGGCAACTATGCAGTCTCCTGAGACCGATCGGTGCAGTGAGAATCTGTGGGGCAAATTCAGGCTGATGCAAGGAGTCTCCTGGCAACAAATTGTGGCCATCGAAAACTGATTAGTTGGCAGCAAAGAGGAGATCCAAGGCTGGTTGAAACAAGGGTTTCAGGTGTCTGTTGGAACAACAAATTTACCAGCCATGCATCCTTAGACAGCGAGGGTTCCTGTGTCAAAATTGGTGACTGAGGGTGAGGATGTTGGATTGCTTCTGTGCTGCTCTGCAGCAGCAAATTGTGGCAAACAAGGCCTGGAGGTAGCAAAAATCTGGGTGAATGTCAGACCTAGGAGCAGTAGGAAAGTACCTAATGCAATATAAATGTTTTGACTTGCTCTGTAATGTGAAATTTGGGAGGACTGTGAGCTTAAACTTATTATGTACTGCTGCATTAACGTCATGTGGATGAGTTGTTAATTACTGGCTACATTGTTTTATTGCATTCAATATTGTCTCTGGTCGCAAAAATTGAAAGTAAATGGTGATAACAGATATAACCTGAATCTTGTCATGCACTCCTTTCAAACCCTAAGGGTAAATTTCCCCCAAGGGATATTACACAAACACTACTCTTGGTTGAGACAGTCATAAAAAATAAGATAAATATTGCAGGTACAAAAATTTGGAGGCACACATTCTAATTTAAGCCATAGATGTCTATATTAGGTTCAATCTACAAGAATCCAATTATGCATATATTCAGTGCCGGCATAAATACATCATGAAAACAGCAGCCAGTAAGTGCAGAAATAATCTCCCCCTAGAGGGCATGTTCTATCTCTGTAAACCCTATTATTTAATGATGATCTGGGTGGATTTCAAAAGGATCAAGCTTGCCAACATGAAAAAAGAATTTAACTCAGATGATTAAACAAAATCATGTACATATTAAAAAAAACTGTATTCTTCTCAATTCACACAACCAGATATGGAGAGATCTCCTACCTTACAGACAGTGTACACACTTACAAGTAGCAGGTTTGATTTAACCTGATGCCACAGTTTGGAACAAATAGTCATAAAATCAAATCTTATTTATAAGAGCCTAACAAGCTCAGGAGGAAACGACGGAAAAATATTGCAATTTAACATATTTTTATTGAATAATTAGAGTCACACCCCAAAACCTATAAAAACTCAGAGGCACCAATATACGCACATTATTGGACCCTCTTAAATTTTAGTTGAGAAGAAATATGTCAAACAGGTATTGGAAACTTGGAAGTTCTACGATTATACAGATTGTGACCAGGAATCAATATTGCTTAAACTTTCACTAAAACAAGTATCAGATGTACTTAAATTTAAGCCACATCAGACTTCATCTATGAAGCTTGTGAATCCTAGACTTGTGTCCATTACTTTTCAACATATTTCAAGGACACTTAGCTTACTGTTTTATCTAAAAGGAGCTGTTAATTTGGACAATTCAATAGGAAATTCAGCAAAGGATATGGACAATTCAATAGGAAGTTCAACAAAGAATATAGAGTGTCCCAAGCTAGGCAATATATTTTACTTTGATTCCACTGAAATTGAGAAGGGCCATATTTAATTGAAAAAGATACCTATGCTAATCTGGCATAACTGTTGGTTAAAAAACAGGAAGAACTGCTGTGACTGAGAAAGCATGTAGCATAAAATAATGACTTGTTTGCAGCAGCAGAAAAATGCTACAACTTTATCAAATGGAGAATTCAGTTTGAACTTTGAATACATAATCACAAAAACTGACCTAATTGGGGCCACCACTAATTAAGGTGCTTTTCTGCCAAGTTTTGTGACTGAGAAAGCATGTAGCATAAATTTACTCCACCACAATACAATACCACTGTCTTTCTGGTGTATCTAAAAGGAGATGCTAATTTGAGCGATTCAATAAAGGAAACTGAGCAAAGAATATGGACAAGGATGCTACAATGGGCTGTCACAAGATAGGAAAAATATTTTGTTTCTATTCTGCTAAAATTGCAAAGGACAATACTTAATGGAACAAGATACCTATGTTCACAAAAAAATAAAAGAAATATGGCTTAACTGTTGCTTAAAAAACAGGAAGAACTGTTGTGACTGAGAAAGCACGTAGCATAAAATAATGACTTGTTTGCAGCAGCAGGAAAACGCTACAAATTTATCAAATGGAGAATTCAGTTTAAATACATAATCACAAAAACTGACCTAATTGGGGCCACCACTAATTAAGGTGCTTTTCTGCCGAGTTTTGTTCCAGGCCCCTAAGTGGAGAAGCCTCTTGGCATCCTGCTTTGAGACAACATAAGTTTCATAAGAGTTCAAGAACTATTAACTCCATTCAAACTTGCCGATTTTCAAGAGGAAAGGAAAACAGTAGGAAGCAAATGATTCTGTAGATCAACTGAATGTAACCACTCTTAACTTCTCTTCAAGTAGTTATTCAGCAGAAAACTTCCCAACGTGGCAATCCTCAATCTCTGAGGATTTCAAGAATTTCAAAACTTTTATGGAGCAACTGTTAGCACTTGTTATACTATGTATACTTCAACAGTAATTTGAACACTCACGGAAAACAGTAGGAGACAGTGGCTCCTACATTAGTTGCGAATGGAGCTTTGAGTTAATAAAGGTTTAAAATAAAAGTATTAACAAGCCAAAAACTAAAGGGTGAAATGTAAGCACTGTACAATCAACTGCCATGAAGAGAGATGAATAACTTATGAAGATTCTAAGGGATAAATGTAATCATGAAGATAGCCAGGGTTGGCTGAATTATCTTCCCAAAATTGAGTTACATGGCATATGTAAAGTTGCCTATCAACAAATTTGTAAAACTAGAAGAACGCATGGATAATCGACCATCCTTAAAAAACATACCTTTCATGGAATAAGGTTGTTGAAATCCCAAGGACTTCTTTGGTGTAGCTTCATTAATACGCATAGGTCTCGAAGAGCAATAAACACCATTCATTTCAGTCATGGCTCGGTTTTTCTCATTCTCATCACCAAATCTGACAAACCCATAGCCTTTGGTACGACCTGTATTTGCATCTATCACAACTTTTGCACCTTTAACAGATGAATATCTACTTTGGAAAGTTTCTTGTAACAGAATATCGGTCACCTCAGGACCCAAGTCTCCAACAAATATGGAATACCCAGTGCCTGGTTCTGTCCGTCTGTCAGCAGCTCCAAAAGTAGCCCAATTCAACCGAAAAGGCTGTTGAGCATTGGGCATGGGTGCACCTTGGAAATTCTGTAAAATTCTTTCTGCAGTTGCACGAGAATCAAGTTCTACGAAGCCATAACCCTCTGGTTGTCCAGTTTGCTTATTCCGAATAATCTTAACAGAAGCAACGACCTGCTCCAGATAGAATCAATTAATTTCAGCATTATAAAACTCAGTATATTCTTCTATTAACAAATTAATGGAATTTTCAACTTGACTAATTTGCAGTTTTTACAGACCCACAACTTAAGAATTTCGTAAAGAACCTTGGTCATATCATGTCCAATAATCATATATAGTATACAGCAAAGCTAGAGGCATCTGAATGCTCCCACATCCATGGCTTATGGCAAAAATCTTGTGAAGCAATAATAAAAATACAGGAAACATGCATTCATCTTGATGTCATATACTAGAAGATAATAGCTTGAAATTATATATAGTTTCCAATCTATGGAGATAAAATGGATACCAAAATTCCTGATCAAAACATGCTTTCATCTTAGTGTCATATACTAGCAGATACTAGCTTGAAATTATATCTCTGAAACCATTAAATCTTGTAAGTTGGCATGCTAAATTCATTGAACAGCAATAATGAAAATACAGGAAACACGCATTCATCTTGATGTCATATACTAGCAGATAATAGCTTGAAATTATATATAGTTCCAATCTATGGAGATAAAACGGATACCAGAATTCCTGATCAAAACATGCTTTCATCTTAGCGTCATATACTAGCCGATACTAGCATGAAATTATATCTCTGAAACCATTACATCTTGGAAGTTGACATGCTAAATTCATTGAACTAGCTCTCGAGTTATTTGCTCGACTATAAAGGTCAACGGTTGGGGATAACTTCATATACAATTAATTAATGCATAGATCTGATGTGCCTGCTCACTTCGGCTCGTTATGTTCGGGGCATGAAGCTTGGCTGGCCACCTTTTTTAGGGGAACAAACCAATCTCCTATCTAGGCAGGATGTTAATTGAAACGCTACTATATGAAACTCACGACCTTGTGCAAGCTGCTCTACATAGGGTCTGAGTGTTGTTTAGCTGCAATCATTCAACTATTAAGGGTTGTTGAGGCACAGTCATGGTTTCCCTCAGTGCTAGGGTAGGTCTGGTGTGCAGTACTCTGGTCTTGGGGGTATTTTTTATCCCAAAGACATCAACTGAGAATTGTGGGGATTTTTTCTTGGAGCTTTGGTTCCATGTTCGCCTCACGCACACTATGTCGACGGATTATTGTGGATTTCAGGCATTGACGTGCCGGTTCCTTTCTTCATTAACATGAGCGCCAGAAATGCTGAAGAGGGAATCAAAATTGCCTGTACTCGCTAGTCCCCTGTTTTATTGTTCTTATGAATCTGCGATAGAATGGTGTTTAGGTTTCTTCTTTTCAGTTGAGGGCACCGTGTTGTCAGCCATCAATCCCCTTGATTCGTGCTGTACCAACAGCCTATTCTTTAAATATGCTCTCTCTACTGGATTTTCTTAATTCCAAATAAGGATGATACCCATATTCCAAAAAAACATATTAACCGAAAGAAAAATGATGCAAAATATGTACAATGCTGGAAGCGATGGAAGCTGCAGGAATGAGCGTGAATATGCAGAAAGTTTAAATCTAAATATATCAATTGAGAGAAAGATCGAACTAGAAGAAAAAGATATACGGGTTGATTTTGAGTAATCTAAATTGCGTCCTAAGATTACGTCCTTAGACGTTATAAAACCTATAGCGCGGAGTCCAAATCGATCTCATGCATGGTTGACAGAGTTTTCTGTAGGGAATCTATTGATCCAAAAACCGAACCCTATCCAATACAGGTTTATAAAAGCTGATAGAGGGAAAATCTGTGAGTAGAGGTAAAACTTCAAAAAGCGCAAATCTGTGAAATGTTGGAAAATCTTTACACGACGAAAGAACAGCCAAAATACTTGAGTCGGGGTTTTCCAAAATCCTATTCTGCAATCTTTGCAATACGGTTTTTCAATAAAAGCAGGATGCATTGATGCAGAGGAATGAAACTCCCTTTGAGCGTGAACAAACAGGGTCTCCATGTTTATACAATGTGTATGCATGCGTTCTGTTATTTCCTTGAATCATCAAAAAAGGGTTTTGCATTCCTACCTCGCCGTTGCTAGTAAAACAGGAAAGCAAGTAATTTTCATCCATCCAGTATTGCAAATCGCCAACCCAGAGCGTCTTAATCTCATCGCCTGACTGCTGTTGACCATGGAATGGCTGTTGCTGCATCTGCATGGGCGCCTGCTGTTGCTGCATCGCCATCCATTGTTGTTGATGCTGCTGTTGTGTAGGTTCCGCGTTCGAACCCAGCGGAGGCGGAGGGGGCGGACCGGCCCCAGTTGTAGGCTGCATCATCATCTTCAATAAAATCCCTAAACCCCTACAACCCTGAGACCAGTTGTTATCGAGGATTGGAATGCTCGGAACGGAAAGTATGGCGTTCTCGGGAGTAAATTGGATTAGATTGGATTGGATTTGGCTGTGTTGATCGATGATCTCAGAAAACCAGAGTAATGTAATTTCACAGGGGAAACGCCGTGTTCTCTCTTTAAGGTAGAATTTATAGGGAACCGAGAGCTGGGAGGGCCAAGACCGTCCGATGTGCCAGCGCGGACAACCTGGCTAAGCCTCCGCCGCTGATCTCTGGATAGTGATTTCACGGCTCCCACACGCACCTCTGCTAAACCCTAAAATAGCGCCCAACCAATCATAAGCCGAGTAATCTACTTATTGATATTATTTTTATAAAATTAAATTGTAGGTTTAAGCCTTTGGGTTATTCTAGTTATATTTTTAATGTCATTGGGCATCTTGTTATTGTAGTTATATTTAGTTATTTATTATTTGAGTTGTCATTGGGCATGTGTGTTATTGTTGCAGGTATATTTAGTTATTTATTTATTTTTTTAATATTTGAGTATTGGTTTAACATTTGTGTTTGGTGGGGATGTTGTATGTACAGGTGGAACTATTTGTAAATCGATTCCAAATATCAAAATTTTAGGATAATATAGTAAAAAGATGGACCTATTTGTAAATCGATGTGTTCCAAATATCAAAATTTTAAGATAATTTAGGTTTATCAGGAATTATTTGTATTAAAATTTTGTTAAAAGTTTGTATTAAATGAAAGTTTTTTAATTAATATGATAATGTCTTTTTTATTATGCAAATTTTAGTGTTGTTAGTGGGTTAATTTGGGTTGTGAAGGTGTTTTGTTGTAGCCATTTTATGGATAGTTGTATTTAGGTAAAGAAATTAGTTTAGAAGGTTAATTAGTATTAAAAGCTTTTTTTTCAATTTGAACACTTTTATTTATTTTAAATATTATTTTAGGTGTGGTTATGTGTAAAATTTTCAACTTATAAATTGTATAATTTAAATATTTATTTGCATGTTATTTGCTTCTAAAAAGGACAAAATACAAGATTGATCACAATAATATGTTTTTGCACATGATATAGGTAGTAAGAAGAGTGCCTAACAAGATTTTTCGCGATCTCATTTAGGATTTTCCCTTCTTTCCTGTTACAATCTTAATTTGTTGCTTATCCATCCCTTGGTCATTCTAGTTGTGTACAAAGAACAAATCATGGAAATTGATTTAGTGGATTATTGTAATGATCCATATGAAGGGTGCTAAATTTGGACAGGTCAAAGTTGCCATGCTCGCTCTCTACCATAGGGATTTTTAGTTTGTGCCTCCTCTCTCAAGTCAAAGAATGATGCCATGAGCAAGATGATGGGGATTCGATTACTTTCGATTATGGACTCAAGTTTTGAGAAGTTGATCTTTGTTAGAACATCGGAAGGAGGAAACACTATATCTAGGTCCCTAGTAATTAGCAGTGAACCATCTCTCCCTCCTCTACATTGTGTTTCCCCCCACTTTGTCTTGGCCTCACTTTCTATTCCAACATTGCATTTTAATTCTCTCACCTTAGAGGATGATGGCTTCTTACCAAATTATTGTCGCCAATTGTCCCCACTTTCTAAAGAGGATGGTTTTGTTCTCAGTCTTTTGTCTTAGATATGTTTTAGTGGATGTGAGTGCACTCCTTAATCGACTACTCCACCAAGGCCACTAGTCAAAGAACAATCTAGACAAAAGAGGAAATGGATTAAGAGAAAAGTTGACGAGTCTTGTATGGTGTTCGGACTCAACAATTTCACTCTATGGAGGAGGCTGCAATCATTGGTCAATTTGCCAATAAGCATATGTCTATGGAAGTACTAAAAGAAATGGATAGAGGAAAAAAATCTACGATTTCCCCCCAAATGTATGTTGTTGGCCAAAGGATGGATGGGTTGGGTAATTGCCCTAAGGACAGACTCTCAAACAATCTTAAACAACATATGGCATCAAGGTTTCCATGTGATATTCCTTTAAAAAGAGTTAATTGACTTTGATACTAGGTCTTAAAAGCTAGCACTGATCCCAATTTGAGCCTGTCTTCGGGGTCTTCCACTTATATTCTAGCTAAAGGACATCTTCAAGGAGATTGTGAACAAACTAGGAGTTTATAATGAAGCAAACTTTTCTTATTTGTTATTTGACTATATAGGCATGGTAAGTATTTTGGTTGGGCTTAATCTATCCAAGAGACTCTCAGATGTCATAACCATCGACTCTTAGATGTCATAACCATCTCAACAGAGAATCTAGCTCATAGGAAATCCTTAGATTACAAAGGCATCCCATTTAGGTGTGGGTGTTGTCACACTTATGGTCATTTTAGAATAGATTGTCCCTTAGCATAAAAGCAACATAAATAGATCCACAAGTTTTTAGCAAACAAGGATCTTCATCCCTCCCTAGTGAAATCTTATCATGTGCCTTTTCATGGCACTATTGTTCCAGCAGAAGCCATACCAGTTTTGTTTGTTCCAGGAAAGGTTTTGATGGTGATTACTATAATTTCAAATATTGGTCTTAATTCAGTTCAAAAGAGTGTTCCTATGGAGTGCCCAACTATTTCAAGGGTTTTGTCAGAGGGCCCTCCCTCTACATGTATAGAAGTTATGGTTCCCCCTCTTTCTCCCTTTCTGATTTATTATTTATTACTGGGTCATATGATTGCACATTAAACCCTATCACCCTTGATTCTTTGAAGTAGTTATAAAGTCTCTCTTTTCCTCTATCCTTTCCTCTTTTCTCCTTTTGCCCCCTTAATCCTCTATGAGACTCATTTTCCTCCCCTTTCCATTCCCTCACCCTCTCTCAATGATGTTATGGGGTTTTTCCCCCACTATTTTGGTGGTTTCCACCTATTACCTTTGTTTGAAATCTAAATCCTCCCAATCCTTGAAGTCCACCTACAACCTTCATTTGAAACCTAAATCCTCCCAATCCTCGGAGTCTAATCCTATGGAGGATTTCTTTTTGGTCTACATATTGGAGTGTGGGTTCAACTCATTTAGAAACCCAAATCCTAAGACCACATCTGATGGAAATAAATCATATCTTGTTATTTCCCAAAGTCAAGCTAATGCAGAGATTCAATCAGATCATCAAACTCTTTATATGGGGCCCTTAGAGCATAAGCACCCTTTATGGTTTTTCTATGAAAATATTTTCTTTAAATTGTCGAGGTTTGGCCAACCTTGCAAAAAAATTAGTCATAAAGCATCTGGTTGAGACACACTCTTTGTAGGAAAGTATGATGGTCGGAGAGAAAGTCATTAGTCTTTTAAAGGATTATTTTCCCAATTGGGACTTAATGTCATCTGATGCCATTGGAAAATTGGGAGGTTTGGTTTTAGGATGGAAAACATATTCCTTAAATCTAATATCAGCTTGGTCAATCGAGTTTGGATTAGCTTTGGTCCTATATTCTAAGGATCTAGACATGACCATCCTAGCCTTAAATTTGCATGGGACCTAGTTGGATAGGAAGCTATCATGAGATAAAACCTTCGAGAATCCTTTTTCATGCTCCAATAAACTCATTGGTGGAGTACACCTGAAATTTACACTAGGGTCATATGAAGTTTGGGACTCAAGAGCCCATCTAGACCCACTAGCAGATTTCTTATTAAACACATGGAGGAGGTGGGCCAAGTCAATATTCAAACCCCAAAACTTCAACCTACTTGGAGAAATAATAGGGCAAAGGAAACTAGAATTGCAAAGTGTCTAAATTACTTCCTTATCTCAAACTCTTTCTTAGAAACACATTTGAGATATCGTCAATGGAGGGAGATTTGGACCATTGTCTTATCATTCTAGAAATGGGCCCCTCTCTTCCAACATCACCCCATCCCTTCAAATTAAATCCCAGTTGGTTTAAGCACTCTTCCTTCAAGCAAATCATTAAGGAAGTTTGGAGGCCCCTCATCACATGAGAGATAGCATCTCTTGTTATCCAATTTCAAGAAAATTCAAAATGCTCAAAAGTGGCCATTATATCTTGGGGAAAGCAAAAAAGAGAAAGGGATTCAAAATTACTTGAGGAAATGTGTAACGCCCCCCTCCCACATTTACCCGCTTCTACAAGCTCTCTAGGGTGAACATGAGTTGAGTGTTACTATGGCATGACCTAACCTCCAAGTTCGAGTTATGGAATCGGGGCCTTGTAACAGTCCCGAGTTAAAAGTTCATGTAATAAAGTTAATAAAGGCAAAATAAGACCAAGGTCATGGGACATGTATGTCGAGTTGAATGTTGGGCAAAACATCCTAGTGGGTTTTCATTTCAGTTTAATATGGCTAAGGAAATTGGCAAAGGCATTGAAAAGGCAAAGCGACATTGATTGGTATTTTATTTATGAAATAAAGGAAATTAGGAGAAAAGGGAGGTGAAAGGTCGTAGGATTGCATGTGAAGGAAATTGAAGGAAAAATAGAGGAAATTGAAGAAAATAGAGGCCTCAATAATAAAATGGCTTCTAAGGACTAGTTCACAACCTTTTGTCAGTTCAATTTTGGAACTCTCCGTCATACTCTAGCACAATTAGAGCATTCTTGGATCACTCTAACATTGGAGAAAGAAAGGAAAAGTAAGGACAATAAAGCAGAGGAAAACAAGGACCAAGCAAGGAAGAGTTGGATCAAGCAATTACGCCAGGATTACATTGTAGGTGTCGAGTTGCATGTATGATTTCCTTGCTAGTTTTGGCATGTATGGTACATGCATGTGTGTATTTGGATCTCTTGTTGTCAATGGCATGGGTTTTTCCAGGTGTGACAATGGTTTTATCCTTACCTTACCATTTTCGAATAGCCATGGTGTGATGGGGATTCTTTCATTTGGTAGAGCTTTGGATTGTCGGTTGGTTTTGGAACCGGGTGAGGTGGTCTCAGGAAAATTCCCCAAGGGCCTAGGAATTGATTGATTGGCTTTGGTGGGATTGCAGTAAAGCTGGAGACGGGAAAATTCCTCAAGTTATTAGTGAAGAAATCCAGAGGCATCCAAGCTTGTTCAGGTCCTAGTGATCCCTTGATCAGTTGTTGTAGCTGCTACAATCCCTCTGATTAGGTGCTCAAAATTCAAATTTGTCGGATCGGTGTGGACCCTGAATGACGTGTAGTGCTCGTCATCTTGAATCCGACGCAACTCGTTTCGCGCGAAACAGACTCCATATGCTCCTAGAAACATGTTCTGTTCATTTTCCTAAATAGGCGAATTTACAAATAAATAAAAATATGCACGCAACCCAGTCAGCAGTCCATACTACTAACTTGGCATTGATTGGGCATGTCTACGTGGCAGGGTGACTGTGCATGTGACTGTTTGACCTCCAACAAATTGTGTGTTGACATGTGGCAGGTGCCTAGGTGGAGTTTTGGACGATTTTGATTAGTTGGTTGGTGGCAAACCACAGACTGCCACATGGCCCAGCCAGGGGCCGCCACGTGGCAGCCTGAGGGCCACCAAAAATCGAGTTAAGGTCTAGGCAGCGGGGGTCAAACCTGCGACCTCCAAACTCCAAGTCCAAGACATTGCCAATACGCCATCCGTGTAGTTCTTATTATATATGGATGTCCACATATATTTAAAGTTAATGTGTTGCGCCATCTGGGAAAAGGGTCAACCCTTGGGTGCACGCCACCCAACAGGACCGCGGGCGGAGCGGAGTGGGGGCCTAACCGATGGGGGCGTGTCGTTGTCCTTAGCCCTAGGCATGGGGCCCCCCATGTGACCAAAATTTTTGGGATTAAGGCCTTATAAGGCATTTAATCCGTCTGACAATTTCACTCAGAATTCAGAATTAGGCGAAATCGACGCTCGGTTAGCGGAATTGGAGGTGAATTTGTAGGATAGTTCCAGATTTTGGGGAAATTGAGGTGTGATTATCATAAAGACTTGGGGAAGCAATAACTTCTTCAGTTTTTAACCAAATGAGGAGCAGGAATAGGCTAGATAGGCATTTTTGGGCATTTTGGGAGGCACTATAATAGGTTTAAGAGCTATTTGAGCATCGTAAACTAATTTATTCACACTTTTGAGCATAATAGAGAGGGTCAAGCCATTAGAAGTTGCACCAAGGAGACGTAGTCCAGTCGGGTTGAACTCCTTCATCATGTGTTGTTGTGGTACTGTTTTGGTGATGTTCATGTCTATTATATGTTGTTGTTCAGTCATTTGTTTATGTTAGTTTGTAGATGAAATTTACATAAAAACACTCAAAAATTCATGTTAAAACTTGCAATTAAGCTCATGAATCCTTAAGCGCTTTTAACATATTTTGAAGAGGAATTTAGCACAACAAAACTAATTTTCCCATTTAGATCAAGTTTGGTATCAGAACTCTTGGTTTTATTTGTGCAAGGAGGATTTAACTGTTTACAAGTGAATGTGATGCTTACAAGGTTGAAGCTCAATAGAGGAGAAAGGAAGCTGGTTGAAGGTCCTGAAGTTGGGTCAAGGAGAAGGAGTGTAAGATTGCCACAATATCCACCACCAATTCTACCTCAAATTGCAGTTGAAGCTTCAGTAAGCATGTCACATGAAGGAGAGCCTGCAAATATGATAGAGGATGAGAAGGTTTTTAGGAAGGATTTCTTTGACATGACAGAGATGGTGAAAGTCCTCTATGAAGAGAGGAATACAAGACTGCAGGGTGAAAGCTCCAAGCCTCCAAAAGGAGAAGGTTCTTCAGGAGGAGGAGGTAATGGAAATGGAGGTAAACCTCCACCATCTCCACCATCATCTTCATCTTCAACTTCATAGGCATCTTCATCCTCTTCCACTAATACAACCCTTACTCATACTCATCAACATACCTCAAAAGGAATTGGTAAAACACCCCTATTAAAACTTGATGTTAAATTTGAATTGCCCATGTATAATGGTGAAGTGAATGCAAAGAAGCTTGACAATTGGGTTCATCAGTTGGAGGTCTATTGCAAAATTCAAAACCTTCAAGATGATGACATAAATATTCAGCTGGCTTCCTTGAGGCTAGAGGTTGCAACATTAATATGGTGGGAAGCCAAGACACAAGAAGAGATTAAAAAACATGGTAAGATCTCAATTTCTTGGTTTGATTTCATTGTTGCAATTAAAAGACAATTTTACCCTCTAACATATATGCAAAAAGCCATCATGAATTGGCACAACTTTAGACAATTTAAAGGTCAAAATGTGCAAGATTACACCCAAGAATTTAGAAGAAGGTCTATAATGTTAGGTGTAGATTTGCAATCACAAGACACGTTGTTATAGGGTGTTTACACAGTTACCTTAGGCATATTATCCTTATGTTTAATCCCAATAATCTAGATGAGGTTTGTGTGCAAGCCACTCACCTTGAGGCAAGAGGGAAAAATACTCCAGAAGAGGGTAGTAAAAAGTTATTTAGGGGTAAAGGAAAAGAAAAGGGTTTCAAAGGGAAAGGAAAAAAAATGAATCCATTAAGAAGGAAGGAGAGAAACTAGCATGCAAACATTGTTCCAAAGAGTGTTACGATGAAGCTCATTGTTAGAAGTTTCATCCTGAGATGAAACCAAAGAAATTCAACAACAAGGGAAAACAAAAGACAGATGCAACCAGTCAACAAGATTTGGGATCAGATTCGGGCGATGAATTTAAAAGTACAACCATGGGGATAAAAGGTAAGGACTCCATTGCTAGCACTAGTACTTCAAATGTACACAATGAAACTCCAAATGAAAAGAAGAGGATAGAACTTTTCCACATAAGGGTAATCTCAAAACATAGCAAAATTGATACTTTTTTTATAGTGGCTCTCAAGCCAATCTCATCTCTGATAACATTGTCAAAAGTTTAAACTTGGAAACCATTCCACATCATAAGCCATATCCATTAGGATGGGTGTGTGACAATGCACAATTGCAAGTAAATAGAAAGTATAGACTGTGTTATAGATCTGATATGAAAATATAAGACAATGAAAATAAACCCAAGAAATAACAAGATCTGAATATAGATAGAAATGATTCACTTTATTGATCAAACCCTTAAGGTAGGGCAACACCATATATTCACTCCTTAAGGAAGGAGAACACTCCACAAGCCATATGCCTGTTCATATAATAATCCTTCACATCCCTCAATGTGGAGTCTCGAGCCTCTTTATAGGCCTCATACATACAATACCATGGGTCATTACCATGGTTCCCTCAATATCATCTATCTAATACCATGGGCCCATTACATTATCACTAACTACTTGTGGTCCCTTACATGATATGGGTTAACCACCTTATTTATTACTACGGCCCATCCCATTATTACATTATTCCCTTGGATACCTCCCTTTGTACCCCATGTTATCCCCCCTAGGTATATAACATTCCACCCCCCTTAACATGTTTCGTCCCCGAAACATGAGAAGAACACAAATAATAAGATCTACTCAAAAGAGTAGTCCACTGGTACCATGCACATGCATCTAGCCATCCAAGAGAAAGGTGAACCCTCGATCTTGTTGGTGCCTCGCTTGCTTGAGATGGAAGTTGACCGTGGTAGCTCTTCTGTGTTGATGTGTAGTAGGTGGATCTTCGCTCCTCTTTATCTGTCATGCGGGGTTGTTGTCCTTGTGGCTAATTGGTTGCCATTTTGTTGGTTGTTTTCTTGCGGGGTGATGTGGGTGATGATATGTTGAAGTTTTAACCCACGGTGTCTTTTTATTTAATTCACCCTGCTGTGGTGTCTTATCTTCCAATATTACTTCAACCACTGAGCCCTCATCTGATGTATCAGCACCTGTATCCTTTTCTGCTTCAGCCTCTGTTTGTGTTTGATTATCGATCATCAATGGCTCATCATCTGATATGTCAGTCCCTGGAACATCTTCTGCGTCAACCTTCATGGACTCTACTTGTTTATTGATGGAAATATCCTGTAATGTAATTTTCTTCTTTTTATACCAGAGCTTCAAGAATTTCTTCTGCACATTAATATTGATAGTACCCATGGATTCCATCCAAGGATATCCTAAAACAACATCCATATTATCCATCTCTGAAGTATAAAAATCACCATGCCACACATACTTATCCATAGAAATCTTCAAATCCTTATACACTTGAACATCCTCATCATCCACTTGTGTGTTTTCAATGTGTTTTGCTGGAACTTGCAATTTTTTTACCAAATTAACATTCATAAAATTGTGCTTGCAACTAGGATTTATAGATACAACGATTTTCTCCTTCTGAATCAATCCATGAACCTGCAATAAGGAGACACCCATAGAAAATAGCCCTTTACGTGTCTCATTCTCCTTTTTTCTAGTCCGAGACCATTTGTTTAAAAGGACACTTTCAAATTCTGCATCTGAAAGTTTGGACAACTGCTTATCGTCAAGTGAGAAATACCATTTGTAAGCCTCATCTCTGAAATTATGCCACACTGAATCCTTCCAATTTTTTGCCCATACTGACTTAGTTTGTTTTATGTATTCTTCAATAGTAGGGTTATCATCTTTTCCAGTAAAATTTTCCATGAAGAGGGTTTGAGAAAAATTCACTTACTTGGCGAAAATTTGAAATGGCCACAATTTCGTCAATATTGCTCAGAATCCCTATTATGACCTATTTTTGGAAATGAAACAACCATTCTGCATCTACCCATGTGATAGAAATCTTGATCCAGGCACCGAAATTTCAAATCTGCACTACAACTCTCCCGTCGTCACCAAAATTTCTGCAAAAAAGAGCTGATTTTAAATCAGCGATATCTCCCTCATCCGGACTCCGATTCGACTGATTTTTTTTTTTTTTTTTTTTTTTTTTTTTTTTTTTTTTTTTTTAAATTGAGTATTTTTTCCCAAAAAATTTAGATCTGCAATTAGATTTTGTAGATCTTGCACTAGGACGTCCAGATCTGCGCCGCAAACTCGCTGCCCCGAAAAATTGTCTGCAACACCACTGATTTTTAGATCAGCGATATCTCCTTTATCCGGACTCTGATTCGACCGAATTTTTTTTTTTTTTTTTTTTTTTTTTTTTTTTTTTTTTTTAATCGAGTATTTTTTCACAAAGAATTCATATCTACAATTAGATTTTGTAGATCTTGCACTAGGACGTCTAGATCTGTGCCGCAAACTCGCTGCCCCGAAAAATTGTCTGCAACCCCACTGATTTTTAAATCAGCGATATCTCCTTCATCCAGACTCCGATTCGACCGATTTTTTTTTTGAAATCGGGTATTTTTTCACATAGAATCCAGATCTGCAATTATATTTTGCAGATCTTGCACCAAAACATACAGATCTAATCTACAAACTCGCCGCCCCAAAAATTTCCTGCAAAACATAAGAAAAATTCTCCACTTTTTTGCCCAGGAAAGTGCTCTGATACCACTTGTTATAGATCTGATATGAAAATATAAGACAATGAAAATAAACCCAAGAAATAACAAGATCTGAATATAGATAGAAATGATTCACTTTATTGATCAAACCCTTAAGGTAGGGCAACACTATATATTCACTCCTTAAGGAAGGAGAACACTCCACAAGCCATATGCCTGTTCATATAATAATCCTTCACATCCCTCAATGTGGAGTCTCGAGCCTCTTTATAGGCCTCATACATACAATACCATGGGTCATTACCATGGTTCTCTCAATACCATCTATCTAATACCATGGGCCCATTACATTATCACTAACTACTTGTGGTCCCTTACATGATATGGGTTAACCACCTTATTTATTACTATGGCCCATCCCATTATTACATTATTCCCTTGGATACCTCCCTTTGTACCCCATGTTATCCCCCCTAGGTATATAACATCCCCTACACCTGCAGTAGTCTTCCAACCGCTTGTAGCGAGGTGCGGCACCACCAAACGCTTTCTTTTTAACAATACTAACATTCGTGGACTACGCCTACTCCAACATTAACATACTTAGTTTGAGTTTCGCAACCAAGTAAAAGCATAATCCTTTATACTTTAATGAAGCCCATACTCATTCATTATCCATATGCAATTAACCGAGAACATCAACAATTGCAAACAAGTATAAAGGGGAGGGGCAACTCCCTAAAAGTCTGCCCAACAGTTTATTAAGAATATTAGTTTCTTCAATAGTACAACCAGCAAGTATACTTGGAAAAACTCCAAGTCTATACTTAGAATATTTTTACAATCAAGGCATAGAACAACCTTTTACAATCATGTGCACCCTTGCACAAAGAGGAGTGCTCACCCGAGCCACCTATCTCTCTCTATCAAGTCCTGCACATACTATCTGCACATAATTTCCATCTTGGCACACTTGCCTCACCCAAACCGGCACTTAAAAGTCCAAACTGCACCTTAGAAGTGCTACGCATGAGATATGCGCAGTCTTCTTTTACCCCTGCGCAGTTCTACCCCTTGTGCGTATTGGTAGTGCGAAGATGTGTCCTCCAAATGACTCAACGTTGTCATATATATATGCTCTTTAGCTTGTTTTCACATGTGGGTTTACAGGGGGTGTGCAGCCCCTTGGCCGACCCCCAAACCACCATACATGCGCCCAGAACCTTACTTGCAAGTCGGCTTCAAGTATTTTCTCCATCGCATATATGTGTGATACGCTCCCACACTTAGTCGAATTATGTGTTTATATTATCGTCGCATTTTATGTCGCATAGTGTCGTAGGATTGTCGCATTTCCTCCGCGCTCCGTCGCACATTGGTTGAACGCACCCGCGCGCCCGCCCGCGCTCTTGCCCGCGCTTGTGCACGATTGCCCGCTGTCGCCCTGCTGCACGAAGGCCTTACACCCTCCTCCACCTGAAATCGTTGTCGTCCTCGACAACATATCATCCCGGTAGCTCTCCACCAAGATCATCATCATCCAGGATGTCGACCTTTCTACACAAGGCAAACATCCTTGCAACATATGTAGAGACTCTTTCTCCACTATGTCCCGGCCTAGTGACCACTGCCACCAAGCTCACCATACCAAAGTATGTATCTCCATAATCCATGCTCAGGTCCATGGAAACTCCATCCATCTCATCTGCAACATGCTGTCCATGTGTGTGTCTCCTCCATATGAAGAGATCATCTCATCAACCCACTCTCGATGTGCCCCATTAAGGTCCATGAAGCCTCTTCATCATCTGCAATGTGCCATCCTCAAGTCTCCATAGAAACAAGTATGCACTTGTCTCACCTATCCATGTGCTTCCCATGATCCTTGATCAAATCAGCTCCCATGTGTAGAAAGTAGTTGAGTCTCGGCTCAACCCATGCTCAAGTGTATCACCAAAGCATCATCATCATCATCATGTCATGAGTCTCTTCCATCGTAGCTCCTCCACCAAAGTGTCCACCAAGACTATCTCTTGGTCTCGGCCATGAGAAGTCCACCCAAGCATCACAAGTGTGTGCCCTTCAATCTGTCCATGAGTCATGCCGGGCACTTAGCCATGTGGCTAAAGCATGACCCAATCCTTCACAACGATCATCAAGTTCCACCCTTGTCAAGGGTCTTTGTACCTTCTACCATAAGGTCACAAGCAGCCCCAACAAGTCCTGCAACAATCGACAATCCTTGCTTCTCCATACAAGGTTCCATCCTAGCCATCCACGGTAAGATCCTCCATAGCATAATGTCAAAATGTGCAAGATTACACCCAAGAATTTAGAAGAAGGTCTATAATGTTAGGTGTAGATTTGCAATCACAAGACACGTTGTTATAGGGTGTTTACACAGTTACCTTAGGCATATTATCCTTATGTTTAATCCCAATAATCTAGATGAGGTTTGTGTGCAAGCCACTCATCTTTAGGCAAGAGGGAAAAATACTCTAGAAGAGGGTAGTAAAAAGTTATTTAAGGGTAAAGGAAAAGAAAAGGGTTTCAAAGGGAAAGGAAAAAAAATGAATCCATTAAGAAGGAAGGAGAGAAACTAGCATGCAAACATTGTTCCAAAGAGTGTCACGATGAAGCTCATTGTTAGAAGTTTCATCCTGAGATGAAACCAAAGAAATTCAACAACAAGGGAAAACAAAAGACAGATGCAACCAGTCAACAAGATTTGGGATCAGATTCGGGCGATGAATTTAAAAGCACAACCATGGGGATAAAAGGTAAGGACTCCATTGCTAGCACTAGTACTTCAAATGTACACAATGAAACTCCAAATTAAAAGAAGAGGATAGAACTTTTCCACATAAGGGTAATCTCAAAACATAGCAAAATTGATACTCTTTTTTATAGTGGCTCTCAAGCCAATCTCATCTCTGAAAACATTGTCAAAAGTTTAAACTTGGAAACCATTCCACATCATAAGCCATATCCATTAGGATGGGTGTGTGACAATGCACAATTGCAAGTAACTAGAAAGTGTAGACTGAAATTCGCCATTACTGCAAATTTCATAGATGAAGTGGAACTTGATGTTGTGCCATTAGACATATGTGGTATAGTTTTGGGCAACCCGTATCTCTATGATAAAAAAGCTATCTTCCATAGACATGAAAAAAATACCATTTGTTCAAAGATGGAGTAGAATACATTGTAAGAGCCCATAGAAAGAAACTAAATCTTTCACTTGTAAATGTGGGGCAGATGAAAAGACTAGTGAATTCTAGCAAGAATTTTGTGCTTCTAATGATCAAACCCAAGAATGATATTGATAATGAAGCTTTTCAAGGTTGTGACTCAAGATTGAAATCTGAATTTTAGATGTTGTTAACCAATATGATGAGATGTTTCAGGAACCGAAAGGATTGCCTCCCAAGAGAGGAATCCAACATGAAATATAGTTGCAGCAAGATTGTCCTCTTCCTAACATTGGCATGTACAAGATGTCAGTGATGGAAAGTGCAGAAATTAAAAAACAAATTAAAGAGTTGTTGGATAAAGGGATCATCAGGCCAAGTTCTTCACCATGTGGGTCACCTATTGTTTTGGTGCCAAAGAAGGATGGAACATGGCGCATGTATGTGGACTTTCACGCATTGAACAAGATTACGGTAAAGAACCATTACCTACTATCTTGATCCAGATATAAACAGGAATGCAACAAATTACAGATGTAACCAAAGATTGAAATATTGCTTACAAACACTTCAAATATTGAAATAATGCTTACAAACAGAATGGAAATAAGACTAGCTTAGGCAATGGTAGCTTATCTCTGAGAAAAGATGTGGCGGCTACATGCCTCTAAACTGCGTTACAATGAGGCTCAAGGGCCTTTTTATTATTGAACAATAAGAGCAAATCCTAAACAACCAAAACCCTAACCCAAGGCGATGTAACACCAAGCGTTTATGGGCCCATTGGGGTTAGTTGGACAACCAACTTCTCGAGGTCGCGACTTGGTCATATTATATCCGTTTGATGTGCATGATACCCCATTGGAAAGATCTCTCTGAGGACTACGACAAAAAAGATGATTTTTGATAGAAAATCCCTAGTACAAGAATGCCAAAAAATGTCATTTAGGACCTCAAAACGGTTCCGGAAGTTTAGGACTTGAAAAAATGCTAAAAATAGTAAACGGTGTTACAATTAAGGAAACTGAAAAACTGAAAGAAACAATGGTGGGGGTCCAAGTGGAATTGGCGGGTGGCCACCAGTATTCACCTAGATCATGCCTAGAGTAGATGATTTACTTGATCAATTGAAAGATGAAAAGTATTTTACTAAGTTGGACTTAAGGTGTGGCGACCATCAAATTAGAATTGTTGAAGGAGACATTTGGAAGACAACATTCAAGACAAAACAAGGTTTGTTTGAATGGCTAGTTATGCCTTTTGGTTTATGTAATGCTCCTGCTACCTTCATGCGTGTGATGAATGATGTTTTGAGGCCATTTCTTGATGAGTTTGTTATAGTCTACTTAGATGACATCTTAATTTTCAGTAAATCTCCTGATGAACATGTCATGATTGTGAGAAAAGTACTTGATGTCTTAAAGAAAGAACAATTGTATTTAAATATGTCAAAGTGTGAGTTTGGAAAAACTTCTTTAGTTTACTTGGGCCATATTGTTGGAGGAGGTGAGTTGAAAATAGATCCCTCCAACATTGACGTCATTTTGAATTGGTCAAGGCCCCAGACGGTTACTGAGGTAAGAAGTTTTTTGGGAGCAACCCAATATTGGAGGAAATTCATTGCTAAATTTTCTTCTACAACCGCTCCTTTGCATGCATTGACTAGTGTGGAAAAGGTTTTTCAGGGGGGAGGCAAACATCAAAAGGTCTTTGATGCATTGAAGGAAAAGATATGTTCAGCCCCAGTACTTGCACTTCCAGACTTGAGACAGTCATTTGAGATCTAGACTAATGCTAGTGACTATGCCATGGGTGCAGTCCTCATGCAACATGGAAAGCTTATTTGTTTTCATTCAGAAGCTTTCAATGGTGTAATGATTAATTATCCTACATATGACAAGGAATTGTATGCATTGGTGCAAAGTGTGAAAAAGTGGAAACAATACTTGATGGGTAAGGAAACAATCATTCACACCAATCATCGGCCATTGCAATACTTGCAATCTCAATCTAAGTTGCAGCAATCAATGCACTTCCGATGGATGGGTTTTCTTCAACAATTATACTTGGTGATAAGGTATAAGAAAGGTATCTACAATAAAGTTGTTGATATGCTTTCTAGGCCCATTATTAGTGCAACTAGTTTACTCAAGCATAATTATGTTTTTCATGAAAGTTATATTAAGCAGTATGCATTAGACAATGACTTTCAAGTTGTTTATGCAAGCTCGAGTCAAGGTAACCAAGTAGAGGAATTGGATTATCATTTGCATGATAACTTGTTGTACCATCTTGGTAAGATTTGTATTCCACGGGGATAAAGAGTCAACATCATAAGAGAGGCACATACTTCTCTTATTGCTGGTCATTTTGGTGTAAGTAAGACGATGGCACATCTATAGAGGTATTGTTATTCGCCTTGTATATTTGAAAGTGTGGCACGTTTTATTAAAGGATGTTCATTATGTGCAGTCAGTAAGCTCAGCAATAGGAAGCTAGGATTGTACCACTTTCGGTACCTTCATGACCATGGGAGAGTGTTTCTATGGATTTTGTAGGAGGTCTTACATTGTAAAAAAAATGTCATGATTATTTGTATTATGTTGTGGATATGTTCAACAAAATGTGTATTTTGATGCCATGTAAAAAGAAAATTACAGCTGAACAAACTGCTCAATTATTCTTTCAAAATGTATGGGTGCATTTTGGATTGCCCACATCCATTGTTAGTGATCAAGATTCTCACTTTGTTGGGAACTTTTGGTTAAGCTTGTGGGGATTCATGGATGCAAAATTGAAAAAGAGTACAACATTTCATCCGCAAACAGATGGTCAAACCAAGGTGGTGAACATGACAGTGATACATCTTCTTCATGGGTATTGCAGCGATCATCCTAAGTTGTGGGATGAACATTTGCACTACATTCAACATGCTTACAATAGGGCCAAGCACTCTTCAACTCAAACATCGTCATTTGAAACATGTTTGGGATACTTGCCTAAGTCTCCTTTGGATTTCATTTTTTGAAAGGATGTTGATATTGATGGTCATAGTGACATAGACAAAGCAAGAAGGTCCATTGAACAAATCCAAATGGTACACTAAAGAGTTCAATAACAGCTGGAAAAGAGCCAAGGCAAGTACAATTCAAGACACGACAAGCATCGAGTAGATCACAAGTTCCAAGTTGGCGATGAAGTTTGGCTTCACATTAGAAAAAAGACGTTGCAAGGAGAAGGTAAAAAGATGAAACCAAATTGATATGGTCCATTCAAAATTCTGGAAAAGATTGGTGAAAATGCTTTCACGTTGCATTTTCCTTCATATATGCAAATTTATGTTGTTGTTAATGTTTAGAACTTAAGGTTGTATGAGCCTACTTTGATTGAAGATCAAGGAGAAGATGTTCAAATTCTGTCCATTGAAAATTTCTCTCCTGAATACCTTGATGAACTACATCAAGACACCATTCTTGACAGAAGAACAAGGTCTTCAAAACAAGAGAATGTAGATTACCTTCATGTGGGGCTAAAAGGAACAAATCCTTCCAAATCCAAATGGATCGAGATTGGAAAGGTGAGGGAACTATACCCTCACCTGCTGAACAACTAAAAATGATCTTTTGGGGTCCAAAAGCTTCCAGTGGGGAGGAATGATTAGGTGCTCAAAAATTTGCTCAAAATTCAAAGTTGTCGAATTAGTGTGGAACCTGAACGACCACATAGTGCTTGTCGTCCTGAATCTGGTGCAACTCATTTCACACGAAACAGACGCCGTATGCTCCCAGAAACATGTTTTGTTCATTTTCGTAAACAAGCGAATTTAAAAAATAAAAATATGCAAGCAGCCTAGTCAGCAGTCTATACTACTGACGTGGCACTGATTGGGCATGCCTATGTGGCAGGGTGACTATGCATGCGACTGTTTGACCTCCGGTGAATTATGTGTTGACACATGGCAAGTGCTTAGGTGGAGTTTTGGATGATTTTGATTGGTTGGTTGGTGGCCAACCATAGGTTGCCACATGGCCCATCTAGGGGCTGCCACGTGGCAGCCCAAGGGCCACCAAAAGTCGGGTTAAGGTTCGGGCAGCAGCGGCGGGGGTCAAACCCGTGACCTCCAAACTCGAAGTCCAAGCCATTACTAATACCCCATCAATGTAGTTCTTATTATATATGGATGTCCGCATATATTTAAAGTTAAAGTGTTGTGCTATTTGGGAAAAGGGCCAACCCTTGGGCGCACGCCACCCAACATGACTGTGGGCAGAGCGGAGTGGGGGACTGATCGACGGGGGCGAGCCATTGGCCTTAGCCCCGGGTACATGGCCCCCCATGTGGCCCAAAATTTTTGGGATTAAGGTCTTATAGGGCATTTAATTTGTCCGACAATTTCGCCCGAAATTAGGTGAAATCGGTGCTCGATTAGCGAAATTGGAGGCAAATTTGTAGGATGGTGCCGAATTTTGGGGAAATTGAGGTGCAATTAGCATAAAGACTTGGGGAAGCCATAAATTCTTTGAGTTTTTACCAAATCAGGAGCAGAAAGAGGCTAGACAGGCGTTTTTGGGCATTCTAGAGCCACTGGAATAGGTTTAAGAGCTATTTGAGCATTGTAAGCTGATGTATTCACACTTTTGAGCATAATAGAGAGGGTCAAGCCATTAGAAGCTGCACCAAGGAGACGTATCCCAAGTGGGGTGAACTCCTTCATCATGTGTTGTTGTGATACTGTTTTGGTGGTGTTCATGTATGTTATATATTGTTGTTCAGTCATTTGTTTATGTTAATTTGTATATGAAATTTACATAAAAACACTCAAAATTCATGTTAAAACTTGCAATTAACCTCATGAATACTTAAGCACTTTTAACATATTTTAAAGAGGAATTTAGCACAACAAAACTAAATCTCCCATTCAATTCACCCCCTCCAAAATTTTTCCCATGCCTTGATTTTGGAGCCTCCCTTCTGTCTACAAGGACCCATCTTTCACTATCGTTAAGTATTTTATCTAATGTTGAAGACTTATCTGTGCATGCAATGCTTGTGATGAGTTGTTTTGACCTTAATTAACCTTTCCAAACATAAGCCATCTCCCATTATGATCTTTCACTTATTGTCTGACTTCCCTCTTGGAAATGCATTGTAACAACGCCTCCCCTCATATCTACCCACTTTCACTGGCTTACCCAAGGTAAACATGAGATGAGGGGCTACTATGACAAGACTTGACCTCCTAGGTGACCTTAAGGAAGTGGAATCGACGGAAACCCACAACACAGACCTTCTATACTTGCTATAAGACTCCCAGAATACTTCCCAGTCATCCCCATGACCAGTCCTTGGGTCCCACTAAGTTTCAGTGCATCAAATTCCTGGACGCTCCCTTGATATGGACAAGGGTTCATCTGGAAAGCTCCAGAAGCTCCCACATCAAGGGTAAGGGAGCTTACTAGGACTTTTTTCCCCAGTTTTGTGCTTGCGACTTTGAGATTTATGCCACTTTTCAAGCCCATAATCCAACTCATTGCCTAGAAACCCCTGTAGCTTTTAGAATCCATAATTTACATGACAACAAGACTTGCAAGCCAAAAACTGACTCTAAGACTAGGCCTGACCATCCCTAACCGAGACTAACATTTT
Source organism: Pinus tabuliformis (assembly GCA_031772625.1). Taxonomy (NCBI): domain Eukaryota; kingdom Viridiplantae; phylum Streptophyta; class Pinopsida; order Pinales; family Pinaceae; genus Pinus; species Pinus tabuliformis. Next base: position 1,098,976,523 of record CM062811.1, read on the forward strand.
GTCAAACACTTGGCATCAATGCAATCTACAGGGCATGAATACAAGACAGAGCATAAATGTCTGATAACTCATATGAGACTTGACAAGAAGGATCACCACCCTCTTCCTTTAATTGTTTTGACATCAATTAGGTCTTGCATCCATTATCCTTTTAGTTATAAGTAAATACATGAAATAACCATGACTATAATGAGTCATGTAACCATGCTTACAACCAGCATTAAAACATGTAAATAACAACGAGACAATAGCCATTAAGGCCATATAATAACAAGTACAAAAGCATGAGAACTTAGCTTTTATTAAACATAGGCAAGATCCAACCAGGTTCGACACTTCCACGTACCACCCGACCATACACATGGCTGAACTAAATCTTTCTTTTAGCCAGTCACCCTCGTGCCATATTCCAAGCATGAATGTGGGATCTCATGGATAAACCAATCCAAAAACAACCAAGGGAATCCATAGGTTAAACCACCTCCATCCTCACCAAACCATGATCTCACCAAAACCAACACTGAGATCACAAAACCAAACCGAGCTTGGAATGCCTCCGGGTTCCATCACTATCCTTGAGGAATTTTTCGTCTCCTTGTTGTTATGCGGGATTTATGGCTGCGAACAGAAATATCTACCCTAGGTTTGGTGGCTAACCTAGAACAACAAAATGACAAAGGACCCAATGTTTTCATTAAAGTAAGTAGATGAGGGGAAGAAACCTACTTGGAATCTATCGTATGTTTCGCCCCTTCTTTGGCTTGCATGCTCCTATCCTAACTCCATCTACCAAAATTAGAACTTGCACAACCAGACAACACAAGCCAAGAAACTACGAGATCTATGTAGAATAAACTATCTACTCCATTCAACAGATCAACATGGTATTGAAATACATTAAATAACGACATCACATAACAAAGAACTCTTTGTATTGATATAAATGGAGTGAGTTACAACCATAAATAGGTGTTGATATTATAGAAGAGCTCCTCCAAGTTGTTGACTTGTCCTTCCTTTGTCACAAAGTGTACCTCGAATCACCCTAAATGCATGAAAGGATAACTCTCACAACGACATCATAAGGGTAGAATCACTCTCCAAAAGCCAACCCCTTGCATATGGAAGGTTGTAAATATATAGAGGAGTGAGGTAAGTTCGAAGGTCTTATCATTTTACCAATATTGGGATTGAGATCCACTCTTGATGGGAGGATGAGATCTAAGGATAAATGATGGAAACTCCAAGGTAAGATAGGATAAGATTTTAAAGTTTTATCTAAGGTAAATGGTTACAACAAATCCTGGAAGCTTTTGGAAATGGAGGCTTCGAGATTCTCTCTCTTTTTCCCAAATTTCTAGAACCAACGCAGGTGCAAGGAGAGCAACCTATAGGTGATCAACGTAGGCCACAGTGGAGCAACTTGTAGGTGAATGTTGTCTAGCAAGAGGCCAAGGTGCGTTGGTCCTAAAACTGGCTCAGATGATGCAGTTCAGGGCAGAAACTGTGGGGAATGAGAGAGTCATGCATAGGGCTTTATGCAATGATGATGTAAAGGGGGAATAGGATGTGAATGATCCCATTAGGAGGTTGATTGATCAAATGAGACAAAATAGCCTATAACATAGTGCCCCCTAAAGCACAAAATCGGGATTAAGAACAACCGACGAGCTTCATCTTTTGTTACAATACATTTACATCATGACATCTTTTTTATGAGGGAGACATACACATAGTCAACATATAAGCTAACATTACATGTATAATGATCAAAAGCCATGTCCAATGATGGTTGATGTTGGACCCATGACTGGATGACTGTCAGTATGATCATAGCCATCATACATAGTGATCTTTGTATAATCCTGAAATCGCAGCCTGGATGGCGAAAACTAGATCTGGGGTCTTATATATCATTCACATGACCAACGAATGTACAAGTCTAACTATGTGAATCAATGAGATGAGGTCAAACATGGTAGACACCATCTGATTATTATCCAATGATGTAAGTCATTAACAGATGTGAAATAAACCATCGATGGTGTTAATGTCTCTCAGGTACTCAAGTACAATCTGTATGTTGTGAATAAATGAGTTGATGTCGAATGTCACACATAATCTTTTGGTCAAAGGTCAATGATGCAAACTTGTCGCTAATAGCGAGGACACTTGCCAGTGATGTATGCAATCACCTAGGTACTGATGGGTGTTTCTAAGTAAACTTCCTAGATAATGTGTTGATGTCGACAAGAAGTGACCCGTCATAGGAGGGCCTTGATGTATCCCCCATCAACGACATGAAATGGGTATGATGATTGAGACAGAATGATCAGAGTGATGTTGATATGGAACTGGATGAGGAAAGGTAAACATGGAATGAAGACTTAAGAGTATTGTAACGAATATCAACTGAATGAATTCTCTTGAACATAGCGGCGACACTGAAATGCAGTTGGCAACATTGAGCCAAAACCGAAATGGAGGTATTGTAAAGTTATGATGAACCAAAAGACAAGCAGATTACCCAACCCAACAGACATGGAGATGAAGTGGAAGAGTGTTGTGTTCAAGAGTGACTTGCTGCCATTAACAAATGGAGTACCCTGTTTTCCCAATTTCCCCAACCATACCGGTCAATACCTCTTTATTTTTTAACAAGCATGAGGAGGATAACATATGCTTGATCTATAAGTCTATCCTTCAGATGAATCCCTCTGAGTATATTTAATGAACCCTGAGAAGGAGTGGTTTAGTCTTGTCATGTTCGACAAGTCCATCGTTGTTTGATGTTTTAACAAGTCCAGCGAAGGTAAACCTCAACATCTTTTTCATGTTTAGAGAGTTTGAAAAAGAGGCGAAAAAGAAAACTCCAAATGTCCCTTTTCTTAAGTAGTCGCTTAGGTTTGAAAAGGAAGAAAACAATACCAAAGAGAACCTATTAGCCATGTTTGACTAAGGTATTCCTTTTTCGTAGTTAGTCTATCTTAGTTTGAAGGGGTTAAACTTATACTGAGCAGACATCTTTTCAATTACTTTTACGAGTTCGAAAAGACAAGTGCTCAACAATCTTTTCATGTTTTGGGAGTCTGAAAAGAGTTGAAAGAGGACTCCAAGGGGTTCCTTTTTCATAGGTTTAAAGAGCCCGAAAAAGAGATAAAAGTATACTCTTCGGTCAAAATCATCTGTGTAAATCACAACAAAGTTCGTTAACAACTATCAACCTGCTCAGAACAACACAGAAAGGATTAAACATACCTGTTTCATTGTAAAAATGAATCATCACTAGGTCAAAACATTAAATATGAATAAAATAATGAATAATATGACCATATATACTCAAAATGATTATTCATCTTTACCATTTCACATTTACCTCTAACAGTGAGAGTTATGAGTACTTTTGCCCTCGATCTTCTGCAGCTGATTGCGGGCAATCCAGTGGATGATTTCGAGTATTGTCACTTCTAGGTAGGATCTAAAACCTTTCTCTTTATTTCAATGGTTCCATTATGTGATTTCAAGCAAAGTTTTTGAGCTTTTGAGGGCCCTAGGGCTCCAAAATTTTGCCCTAGGACCAACGTAATCCCAGAGGGTCAAAAAGTGCATTTCACCTAGGTAGTCATGCACTACAGGCAGAGGTACAAAGCTCTGGTCTGCTCTTCTAGGGTGTCTTGGATGCAAATCTAAAGCTGGTTTATCAGTTTTCCCTCAAAATTTGACATTTTTTTTGCATGAAAAGGATCCTAATGAATCTCTTGTTGAAGTTTCAAGGGTTCATTAACACAAAATGGCTTTGATATGGAGAGAAAGAGATCATGAGGAACATGATTTAAATGCAACAAATGATCCTACTACCATCCAGGCGCTAAAGAACTATGGAGTACTAAAATTCTTCTGGCTTCCTAGTATGAGGCAAAATATGGAGTTGCTGAAATACCTTGTTCATTCATGGGATGCTTAGGCACAAGCGTTCAGGTTTGGGGAACGTCTACTCAAGATAAAGGTAGAGGATATCTACTTTCTGACGGGACTGTCCATGAGGGGTGCACCCATATCTCTCCTAGGTAGGAGAAGTGGTGGGGAGACAATGAAAGATTATATCACTACATATTGCAGACCTCGAGCCCAACCAACAAAGGATGGAAAGATCAATATAAAATATGTGACTTGTTGTCTTTGAGAACGATCTTATTCATTACTGCAAGATTGGCAAGTAGCTCCATATTGCATGTGGAAAGCAGATCATATATGCAACATGGATTGGAGTGTCTAGAGCCAAGACTCTTAAACTGGAGCGAAGGAGTTCTGGTCAACATGAAAGAACAACTGATTAAGGCAAAAGAGGAAATACTAAAGAACTTTGGATATGGTGCGATCTTGGTTTCCTTTACATTAGAACGAGTTCCACTACTTTAGCTCAACATGTCATACTTGAGCCTATCGATCCAAGGTTGCCAAGTATGAGGAGGTCGATAGATCACATGTCCCGACATGTAGGGTTGTCGACGATCAGCTACTCACCAGCCTTCTTCAGATGGTTGTGCAGTAAGTTTATCATGATTAAAGATTATCCTTACGCAGGCATGGATTTCCACGATGACCCTGAGCTCGTGCTTCTTGAGGGTGAGGAAGGGGGTGCTGCAGGTAAGAAATTTTGACCTTTTAAGTTTTGAAAGTTTTATAAAAAAAATGTGTGTTTTTAATGTTTCTGAGACTAAACTATTGATGTTTCATGCAGATGTGAGACCTGTTTGACCTATTGGTGCTTCATATCTTTGTCATGCAAAGGAACAACAACAAGAGGAGGCAGTAGAACCAACATAGGTCATCGCAGTGGGATGGGATATGTTATGAGATCCAGATGTAGCAGAGGTCCTATTAGAGGTAGAGCGCCACATGGAAGGGTTGACACATGGAATTGATGATATCGCGATCGACCAACTTCCACTGCGACTTCAACGATACACCATAGGAGTGCCTAGTCGTATCGGTCGACTACTGTGCAAGATGGCTCATGCAATTTCATTATATCATGAGCGCCTTTGATTATGTCTACTTAGATCCTTGCATGTAGTTTTTTATATGGGTGATGTATGCCATATGTGTCTCGGGCACAATTTTTTGTAAAAGATATATATATATATATATATATATATATATATATATATATATATATATATATATATAGTGTTTTTGGGTTTCTATTGTGTTTTAAATATGATGTGATGTGAATTGAAAATTAATTACATTCGTTGCAAATGTCTATCTAAAACATGATTAGCTAGGGCATATGTCAATGTATTTATATTTCTAGAAATGTGTTCATATTGTATGAAATCAAAATGTCTTTCTAGAAGGCATACTCTTAAAACCATGCGTAAGATGGTGGGATTTCTAACTAAATAGATACCAACAAGTTATAGTACAATGAGTTGTGATTCAAGTCTGACAACTAAACGATGGATACCATGTGTAATAGCATCAGACAATAGCTTGAACATTGCGTTGTACTCAACAATGTTGTTGGTGGAGGGACCTATAGAAATCCCTTGCAGACTCACTAAATCTCCATTTGGAGCAAATATAGCCCATGTTGTGGAAGATAGGTTCCGAGTACTATGAATGGCACCATCAGCATAACTAATGAAAGTTTTAAAAGATACCGACATCGACAAACCAACGTAAAAGGAATCAACACAAATTGTGTAAAACTCTGCAAACACACTCAACACACCTATAGACAATGCGTACATAATGAAAACTACACTTGAGATTAGCATACTATTTTTTGAGGTACAACCCATTTCTAGGCTGTGCTAAGGGAACTTCATCAAGATCTACTAACTCGTAGGCCCATTTTGCAAGGACTCTCTTGACAGCGTATGGACCTAACCACATTGGTTGAAACTTTTCTGAACCTAACTTATCAGACTCCTGGTCATATAACAGGACAAGGTCTCCTTCTGAGAAGACACAAAGCTTGACATTGTTGTCATACTGCGCCTTGATGTGTCTTTTATGAGCTTCGTTAGCTATAGCAACATGCGTCAGGTTTCATCTAAACAAGTTAGATGTAAAATATGCTCCTCCTCTATGGAAGTGGTAGGGAATTTCGATAGCTAGTTTCAATGATGGAATTTCACATTCAAATGGGAGGATAGCTTCCAGACCATACACCAACTGAAAGGGTGTGAATCTGGTAGCCGTCTTGGCTAAGGTTCGGTATGCCCCTAAAGCAACATAAATGAGAAAATGCCAGTACAATTTGTGGACCCCTACCATGCGTTTAGGAATCGTCTTAAGAACTTTGTTGATGGACTCAACTTGTCCATTAACCCGAGGATAATAGGGAGTGGAACTTTCATGGGAAAATCCTAGATTAGAAGCTAGTTCAGTCATCATATGATTCCATAAATGTTTTTTGTGATCCATAACTATTGCTTGTGGAACACCAAATCGTGTGATGATGTGGTTGAAAAAGAAGTATGCAGTCGTTTCGCCAGTGTTGTTAAATGTAGACATCGCCTGGACCCACTTAGTAAAGTAGTCAACAACAACAATAATATAACCATTCCCCTTGGCTGAGTGAGAGTTACATGTCATAAATTCGATACCCCATTTCGCAAAGGGATAAATAATGATAATGGGATGCATACAAGGCTCGATTTTATTAGGTAAATATACGTCATTGGCATTATCCTTAATGGAATCGGGTAAGGAGAAATGATGGTGATGTTCATCCCACGACGCATCATCCGACATCATGATTTCCATGATGCTTTCATCGATAGGGAATACACACAAGAAAGGATCGGAAGATGTACCATATTCCAATGATTTGTCTACCCAATTAAGCGAATCAAAAGAAGAAATCACACAAGCCAAATAAATGGCTTCGTAATCTAGCTCAATGGGGCTTAGCAACATTCATTCACCAAAACTTGGGATGTGAGTTTCGTCTAGTACAATCCATGGATCGGTTAGGATAGTAGAAGATGATATCATGTTGATATAGGCTACCGAAGGTGAGTTGTCGGGAAGGAGAGGAGCAGGGAGTAAAAATGTCCCCATAAGCGAAGAATCCTTCAACAATCCAACTCTGACACGTTGATATGACTATAGGGCTTCCCCCACAAGAGGGAAACTTCCAGTAACATGTCAATTAGAGGCGAAAAAGGTGAGTTGGTCTATTGCTACAATCCCACCTTTATGAGGGAAGGTGATCATATAGAAGTAAGTCAAAACGACAACATCCATGGCATAAGCCCACCTACGTCCTAATAAAAGATTGTAATCGAGAGGTCTGTCAATAACTTAGAATTCTATGGACATAGTTTTGCCCCCTAATTCAACTTGAAGGGAGTTCAAAGTCCCACAAGGTTTATATGTTCTCCTGTTAAAGGCTTTCAATGTAGTAGGTTGTTATAGACATTTTTGTGCCTTACAGCATTGAGCATGAAATGTCCATAATCTAAGGGATCCAAAGTCCCTAAACATGTTGTTCCTACCCCTAGAGGAACAAGGCTAACAAACCACAGCAATTCACAGAAGTTCTCCACCAGAAACTGCTCAAAAACAAGTCAATTCAGGATCATTTCAGTGGCTACACTAGCTGTTTGCGCTGAATGTCAAAGCCAACACTGGCTACCTGCGTTGAATGTCAAAAGGAACACTGGCTACCTGCGCTGAACGAGAGTGGACATGTGGCAAGCTCATTTCTCAAGGTGTCAAAACCCAGGAAGCTTCCAAAATGACACTTGCCTCAGGGAATTCGACTGGTGATGAGTAAGAGGTTCCAAATCTCCAAGTGGAAGCAAGAACCTCCAAGTGGAATCAAGAACTGACAGAGGGAGAGGACACTAGTCAGATCTCAAGCTGACTCATCCTCTCTCCAAACATCTATATATTGATCTCTCCTCCATGAGATCTAGAGGCTGGAATTTTGTTATTGCAAAGAATTATTGTTGGTTTGAGATTGGAATCATTGGGTGCTTAATGCTTTGAAGGGAGTGAAGATAGGAATTCCATTTGCTGGGAAGGAGATGCTGGATTAGAGCCCTCTGGGTTGTATCTCTTCCTGAACCTTGTTATTCATCAATAAAGCTATCTTGGTTTCTCCTATATACTGATGTATTCTTGATGTATGATTGCATTAGTGTATTTGGTTTATTTCTAATCCTAAACTAGTTATGAATGTGAATATCTGTCTTTGTGTAGTGTTCTTCTCTTGTCGCAAGTAGTTGTTCTCTTGTGATCTTGCAGGAACCCGTTGAAGCTGGACAAGCAAGAAGGCAAGTAGCTGTTCTCTTGTGATCTTGCATGAACCTGTTGAAGCTGGGCGAGTGAGAAGGCAAGTAGCTGTGAACTCCCAAAGAGAAGAGAAACCGGATCGAGGGACAAACAGAAGACACCGGTAAGTCTATTTATCTCTCTTCTTTCACATTTCATAAAGGAAGAAACCAGAATAGCTGTACTTGTTTGTTGCTAAGGCACTGTCACACCTTAGGTGGATAGGATCGTCCTGCATAGGCATTTCTCCCACTGTGGTCGCCAACAAATTGGCGACTTCGCTGGAGAGATTTGTTTAGTCATTTTATTTGTGTTTCTATCATTGTTTGCTTCATAGACTTGACAGCAACAATCGAACTGCATCTGCTATTCCCAGATGCAAAGTAGACAGTTGCTGCTTTGATCCAATCACTGGACTTGTCTATGATCTGAACAATGGACTCACAAATGATTTGATGATCCTTTGTGATAGATCTTAGTACCCCCTCAAAACATCCCTTTGATTGCACCTTACTTGTTGCTTTGATTTGGCCTGAAACAGTGAATTAAATAGCAATCTGTGACCCAGAACCTGTGAGAAACGAGAGTTTCTCCTTCAGCGCAGACCCAGTGAAGGGATTCTGCATTTCAACGCAGGTCCCGTGAAGGCTACCTGCGCTGAATGTAAAAACCCCTGTGTTGAGGTTGCACTGAACCAGTTTGGCCTTGTGCAGCTGGGGTTCTCTGCTCTGTTTTGCCTTGTTTTGATCTCTGATTTTTGCAGCCTGTAACCAGCATAGGTACCAATCTGATAACTCCTTTTCTCTGCTTAGATTCCGCCTCCTTTTGTACAAAAAGACTGTGAGTGTTTTTATGTGTTTGTGGTGTCATTTACAGTTTTCCTTTGCATGAGTGAAATAGTCATCCTTTAGCCCTTGATTCAGATCTGTTGATTGTGATCTTAGAAGAGAGTTCATTGGTTGTTTGCAGATTGATTATACATTTACTCTTGCTTATTGGTTTGAGTTTGTCTCTTTTAAGTGTCAAAACAAGTATTCATTTCGAAAATCGTTAAGTGTTGTAATCTCTTCTACCCTCTCTGATTTCGAAAAAGTAAACTTGTTTGGATTGGTCATTTAGAAGCAAATTCAAAGTTGTACAAAAAGCTTTCTTTGTAGGCATCAATACTAAGAAAGCGGAAAACAAACACCTGCATTGTGCATTTGCATCTTGATAGTTTGCATGTCTGATTTAGGAAAAGTGCATTAGAGTGTGCTGATTGCTCTTTGAGAAAAGATGGTGTCTTTCTTTTCCCTTAGTAGCTAGGATTTTCAAAGTTGAAAAGATATAAAGCTTGCTTATCATCTTTAGACCGCATTTAGGAATTGTATCATACATCTTGTGGTGAACCTTGAAAGGCAAACTTCTAAAAAGATCAACCTAAAATAAATTGAATGAACTTAACAACGCTTTGAAACATAACGCACAACATAGAGGTCTAGGCTAGAGACGTGTTCCGGCGTCGTTAAGCTTGGTGATTGTCGATCTCGTGGATGGTGGGTGATTCCTCCTGAGGGACGATAGCGCCAGTACGGATTGTGCTCCCACGTACCGTCGCGTATATATTGGGAGACCCCTATAGGCATAAAACCTTTATCCTTAGGAAGTCGTGTCGGCCGCCCTACTGATCGCAATGCACTGAACACAACATTCAGGAAGATCGACCGCCCGTACCCTAAAAAGTATTCTGCGGTTTTGCGAAAAGTTTGGCACACCCTCTGCCTAGAACTCCAGAGCAGTTCCTTTTAGCCTTTTTCAGACTCTATAACGGAAAAAGTCCATCCGAGCATTTGTCACTTCGGGCTCGTTAAAACATCGAAGGAGACTAGAGTCATCTTTAGCTTTTTCTCGACTCTTTAAAATTGAAAAAGCAAGTTGTGTCTAAAGCGTCGTTAAAATTTATTTTAAACGGAACAATCACCCTTTAATTCCTGCGTTGATCTTTAGGTTGAAAAATGGAGCACACCAACCAAGGAATTCCCCTTGGTGGAAATCCTAGTCCCTTCTCCTCTTGGGGAGATGTTGGTGCGCCCCATATGGCCACATTGTCGCTTCCAGGACTGACAATTGGCCTGCCGGTCTGGCTCTTTTCAACCAATGTCGTTCAGAACACCACCATTCCTGAACAGTCGAGTCAACAGTTAGACCAGACCAGAGTCGCCCACCAGCCTTCTACTTCATCTAATTCTTCCTCTCCTCCTTCCTCTTCGCTTGACGGAACTGGTAAAACATAAAACCAAGTTCCTAAGGAGAAGAAGGAAAAGAAGAAGAAAGAGAAGAAGAAGAAGGAGCCAAAAGCGACTGGGGGCAAACGAGTGTCGTCTAACAAAAATCCACACACAGCACTGACCAGGCCTAAATCGCCATGTGTCATATGCAAGGGAGACCACTTCCACAGAGATTGTCCCTGCATCCCTCGGATACTAAGGGACTGGTCTCCTCGTTTGCACAATTCGGTAGCATCAACCTCTGATAGCCATGTTGACTGCTCACCGTCGACTAGTGAAAGTGAAGTCCCAGGACAGAGAGGGAAAGCTAGATTTCCCTGTAAATTGTGTGAAGGCGACCACGCCATCCACCGTTGTCCCTTCTTAGACGAGGCTAAAAGAGTTTTGGAAGATCGCCCGGTTTTACCAGTGCAACTTCCTCATCGATATCAAAAACTCCTGCCAAGTCCTTCACTAGTTGAGAACCCAGCTGGCCCGCTCAGGTGGTCAGCTGAAGCACCTATCATTGAAGATGAACCGTCTGGATCCATGCCTGACGAAAGTCATAAGGTTGAGGCGGCAGTTGACCCGGTTTTGCCTTCAGAGGCTCTATCTTCGAATGATACCATCACAGAGGAGAAGAAAGACGACACCGTCCAAATTCTCTTCATCAACACTGACTCCGACGAACACGGGGGCAATGCACCCATTCCTTTATCGCAGGAAGGAAGTTCGTCAGAGCGATATTCGGCCATCTATTCGGTCCCACCACCAAGCAACCTAGTTGTCTCGTTCGACTGGAACCAACTAGGCAGACCCCGGTTGCCGGCAAGCATACCATTCAGAATTATCGTTCAAATATACAGAATGGTAATGGCTGGCACTATCGTTGATGAGGGGGCATCTGTGAGTATCCTTTCCTCTATTGCTTGGAAAGCGCTTGGTTCGCCAACGCTTTTGCCTGAAATGAGAAATCTATCAGGCTTTGATAAAGGAACCAGTCGACCTTTAGGGATCCTCCCCAATGTGCCTATAACATTGAAAGGGAAGACCGTTCAAATGAACGTGATGGTCCTTCAAGGACCCTTGGATTATAACCTACTCCTTGGACGAGACTATATATATTGCATGGGAGCTATCGTCTCCTCACTCTTTAGAGTAATGTGTTTTCCACATGAAGGAAGAATGGTCAAGCTCGTGGACCAACTTTCATTTCTTGGATCACGCATCGCAAATATTCATATACCGTCCCTAAATGGTCTATTCACGCAAGAAGTGTCTCAACCCATGGTCCGTCCTCCTGATGAGCGCTAGTAATCCGGGAGGATATGACTGGAACCCAGGGGGCATGCGTCCTGGTCTGCTTCGGCAGGAAAACTTTGGGTATAGAGTAGGTTTCCGCAGGAGAATATGACTAGTCCGTACCCCGTCCGTGGTTGGAAGAGGGGTTGTTCTAGAATAAGATTCTTTTGTCAAAGTTATGTGAGAGGGCGGGTCTCGTCACTCACCTTTGTTTATTTCGGTAGACATTGCTGAGGAAGTGTTTTGTTTGAAAGATTAACGAGACAATCTTTGGGTAACCTGAAAGAGGTAAGCCTCTCTCTTTAAAACAATTGTTTTGAAGGAAAAGAAGTAGAGGTAACCTTGAAATCGTACTTTATACCTGGGGGCATGCAAACCTTTTGGAGTGCAAGCAAAGAGCGGTTATTTATCTGTTTTTGGGGTTAGCCGTTTCCTAACTTGCATAAAGAAAGGATGCGGGGCATAGCTTTGTGAGATGAAGCTCCATAAAAAATAGAATCTCAATGAGACACTCTTATCATATGACTGGTATATCGAGCAGTTTTAGCACACAGTTCATGCTCGTTAAAAAATAAACGCAAGATCCGAGCAGTTTTAACGCGGACTTCATGCTCGTTAAAAAATAAACATAAGCAATGAGCAAGTGTTTCCACTAGCGTTTAAGCTCATTTTAAAATAAAAAAAATGAACCACTACCCGGTAAATAACCACTGTGAATGTAACATTATCAGCCATTAAAGCCTTGGTCGTGTTTGCACCGTCACCTCCACTTTTCATTGGCCGATCGTTCACCTCCATATGATTGTTTACCCATTTTGAGGAACAGCTGCGAAGAGTGATTTCACCTAGCCATCCTTGTGACACTGCCGTGATTGGAAAATTCCAACCTGTACCTGGAATCAGCTGCTAACCCTGTTTATCACTCGTTCCTCAAAAGATGAGTCTTCTTTAAGCTCTTTTCAACTGACTCGTAAAATATGAAAAGATTGTCGAGTCCTTGGCCTTCCAGCTCGTTAAAGGGACAAGAAGAGCTATCCCTCCTCTAGATTTTAATCTTTTTGGACTTGAGGGATTATTGCACAAAAAGATCGAGCGCTTGTTTTTCGGCTCGTTAAAACTATCGAAAACTCATCCCTTCTGTATTGTTTTATACTTTTTCGGACTTAAGGGATTAGATGACGAAAAAGGACTTTTGGAGTTAACTTTATGTATCTTTTCAGACTCTCTAAAAATGAAAAGAACCGAGTTATCTTTGTCGTTAGACTCGTTAAAATCATTAAATAGCGACAAACTTGTCTTTAGACGAGAACGAGTTTCACTATCGCTAGGCTCGTTAAAACATAGCGATGGGCTTGCCCGAAGGGCAGGTTATAGAACAAGCATATGTTATCCTCCTCAAGCTTGACAAAACTAAAGAGGTACTGGTCAGCAATGACTAGGGAAAAATTGGGAGAAACTAAAGAAAACTTTGATGGTAGCAAGTCGCTCTTGAACATGACACTTTTCCTCCGTACCACAATCGGGTTGGGTTGTTCCATTCACCGGTCACATCCATGGTCTCGCCATACCATCCATATTTGGGGTAATGCTACCAATCCATCGCATCAGTGTCGCCATATGTTCAAGAGAAGTCGTTCAGAAAAGTCAACCGTGTCCCATCCACTGCCGTACATTATCCTTCATCCTTTCATGACCGCCACCCTGAATCATATGTCGCAGATCGTTTTCACCTCCATCAAAATCATTAGCTCCGTTCCGTGTCACTGATGTGGGATTCATTAAGGCCCTCCTTTGATGGATTGCTTCTTGTCGACATCAGCTCATTATCCAAGAAGTTGATCTAGGAACAACCCCTTCAGTACTTTGAAGCTTGCATGCCTCAATGGCAAGTTTCTCACTTCCGGCGACAGGTATACATCAATGACCTTCGACTGAAAGATTTTGCGTGGTGTTCGATGCCAAGTCCTTTATTCACACCACGTGAATTGTACTGCAGTACCTTGAGGGTCATTATCATTATCGGTGATTCCTCTCGCGCTTGTTAACGGTTTACATCATTGACCGGTAATCAAGCGATGTCTTTCCATGTTCGACTTCAGAACATTTCTCACATGGATCAACTTGTACTTAGAGTGAAGATCGAATGAGTTTGAAGACCCCGGATCTAGTTTCATCCATCCGGGTTGCGATATATATTCAGGAAAGATAAAGACATTGACATGTACATCATTGCAGCAGATAATCATCCTACTCAAAGGATGATAATTTCATCAAAATTATCAGTCTACCATCAGACGATTGTCTGTTCTATGTACAGAAAAATGAATTTATAAAGTTGAGCATGGGAATGCCCGCCTCAGCTAGATCATGAAAGCAATATGAAAAATAATGTATTGTATTGTATCTTATTACAGGTCTCCTCCCAGCATTGGATGAACTTCGGATCCCCCTGATAAAGCTTTTCACCCGATAAACAGCCTCATACTTTAGGGGGCAACTGTTATAAACATTTTTGTGCCTTACAGCATTGAGCATGAAATGTCCATAATCTAAGGGATCCAAAGTCCCTAAACATGTTGTTCCTACCCCTAGAGGAACAAGGCTAACAAACCACAGCAATTCACAGAAGTTCTCCACCAGAAACTGCTCAAAAACAAGTCAATTCAGGATCATTTCAGTGGTTACACTAGCTGTTTGCGCTGAATGTCAAAGCCAACACTGGCTACCTGCGTTGAATGTCAAAAGGAACACTGGCTACCTACGCTGAACGAGAGTGGACATGTGGCAAGCTCATTTCTCAAGGTGTCAAAACCCAGGAAGCTTCCAAAATGACACTTGCCTCAGGGAATTCGACTGGTGATGAGTAAGAGGTTCCAAATCTCCAAGTGGAAGCAAGAACCTCCAAGTGGAATCAAGAACTGACAGAGGGAGAGGACACTAGTCAGATCTCAAGCTGACTCATCCTCTCTCCAAACATCTATATATGGATCTCTCCTCCATGAGATCTAGAGGCTGGAATTTTGTTATTGCAAAGAATTGCTGTTGGTTTGAGATTGGAATCATTGGGTGCTTAATGCTTTGAAGGGGGTGAAGATAGGAATTCCATTTGCTGGGAAGGAGATGCTGGATTGGAGCCCTCTGGGTTGTATCTCTTCCTGAACCTTGTTATTCATCAATAAAGCTATCTTGGTTTCTCCTATATACTGATGTATTCTTGATGTATGATTGCATTAGTGTATTTGGTTTATTTCTAATCCTAAACTAGTTATGAATGTGAATATTTGTCTTTGAGTAGTGTTCTTCTCTTGTCGCAAGTAGCTGTTCTCTTGTGATCTTGCAGGAACCCGTTGAAGCTGGACAAGCAAGAAGGCAAGTAGTTGTTCTCTTGTGATCTTGCATGAACCTGTTGAAGCTGGGCGAGTGAGAAGGCAAGTAGTTGTGAACTCCCAAAGAGAAGAGAAACCGGATCGAGGGACAAACGGAAGGCACCGGTAAGTCTATTTATCTCTCTTCTTTCACATTTCATAAAGGAAGAAACCAGAATAGCTGTACTTGTTTGTTACTAAGGCACTGTCACACCTTAGGTGGATAGGATCGTCCTGCATAGGCATTTTTCCCCACAACATAGGTGACTGACTCAGTTGAGGAGAACCCATCGCCTTCCAGAAAGACATGGACATAATGCAAGTCAAGGCTCCCTTATCCATGATAGAACGATGAATATTCTTACCACGGATGATGACTTGGATTAGAAAAGATAACTGAGTTGGAAAATGACGGGTATAGTTTTCATGAGAGAAAACAACAAGGTTGGAATCTGATGGATCCACACATCCGATAGCTAAAAGTAAAGCCCTCTTTTGGGCAAGGAAGTTCTGCAACACCTCAAGGGTTGACATAGAGGATGGAGACTGAGCCAAGTCTTTGACTACGTTAAAATTCTGAGTGGCTCTTACACGAGGGTTGAAATTTGACTTATGAATAACGGCCTTTGGAGGTTTAATAGTCAATTCGGTAGGAATCGATGACAGAGTGGGATCTAATGAGGAAGGTGTCGAAGTGGCAAATTGATGAGTGGCCTGACCATTTGGTAGATTCTTATTACCATAATCCTTGTTTTGAGTAGCTACCAAAACATCAAATCTCAGCTTTGAAGAGGAAAGCATCAAAACCGTGTTAGAGGAAGATGGGTCTCGAGCAACCATATGAGTCTCTTGATTAGGAAATGGGTCGATCAACACTGCAAGAGAAGTGGAGGACTTAAGAAATTGATTCACTTTAGCACGGTGAGGACAATCACGTGTAAAGTGCTCCTCATTGCAAATCAAGCAAGGATATCGAGGCTTCTGTTTCTCATCAGAAGACTGATTTGTTTGTTTATCTTACGGAGAGGGATCTTTCTTTTTATTACCTTTCCTTTCTTTTTACTTCTAGGTTGTTGTTGAGACTTGCCTTTATCAAATGAAATGACATTTATCTCAAAAGCAGAAGCCACAGGAGGGGGGATTGAGGGTTTTGAGAAAATGAAGGTGGAGCAATACCAGATGGTTTACTCACATTTACATGTTGGTAGGATCAATAATGCCATCAACATCATGAGATTCTTTACCAAGCATAAGTGGAGGAACAATATTTGAAGGTCTCAGAGGTTTCGGTATCTTATCACAGAGCGTGTCAGATTGGGTATAAACCAAATCCAAATACTGCGAACGAGCAATTACTTGCTCTTCAGTCACGAAGTCACCTTTGGCCACATATTATGTTATAGGTGCCAATAGATATTTGGTGAACCATTCTATGAGCAATTGATCTGGAACATAAGTTTTGACCAACCGGCGACGATGCCTCGACTCATGAATGTGATCCGAAATGTCAATGGAATTAGATTGTTTGAAATTGGTTAAATGTTCTGTTCCAGTTTCATATCTGATGGGCAACTGGAAATGCGTGAGGAAGGTTGTGTCTAAGGTAGTGAAATCGTGGAATGAAGCTCTGGGTAACTCCATATAACATTTAGCAGCGGTACCTATAAGCGTTCTTTGGAAAAGACGAAGTCAAATAGAATCATCATTAAGGGAGTTTGATGAACACCATAGCTGATACGTCATGACATGCGTCAACGAGTCTTCTCATTGATTCCCATTGAATTTAGGGATGTTGGAAGGCAAATTAGTACAAATAACCAGCCACCAAGGCAAATGAGTGATGGGTTCATTGGTGAGTCGAGTCAAAGTTTGAAACTCGAGAGTGGCCACAAAAGGCAATTTTCGATTAAAGTTCGACAAAGGATGACTTGGATATGAAGGAATAGCCTGGGAAATAGGAAATTGCATTCCTAAATAAGGAGGGTTCTACTAATAAGGAACCTGGTTACCAGAATAAGGAGGATTCTGATAGCCAGAATACAAGTGACCTTGTTGACTAGCCTTAGGATAACCATGAATTTGCTAGCCTTTAAAAGGCAGCTGAAGGATACCTTGATAAGGTTTATATTGTTTCCTGATGGGGATTTGCATTGTTCCATGATAAAGAGGGTTTGATTGATGTTGTGCCATACCGTACTGATCCAGGTGGATATTGGTTTCCACCCACCTATTCCACCTAAACCTCTAGTCGGTTTCATTTGTTTCCTTGTTTATTTCAACATTTGCTATTTTTAGCATTTTTTCGGGTCCTGAACTTTCAGAGTAGTTTTGACCTTCCTAAACGACAATTTTTTAGGTCCACTATAGGCCCATAGCCATAAGAAGGGGCATATGGCAAAACCTATAGTACTCGGAGAGACCTTTCTAACAAGGTATCGTACGTGCCAAACAGAGATAATATGACCAAGTTATGACCCCGGGAATTTGGTTGCCCAACTAACCCCAAAGGTGCCCACAAAATCTTGGTGTTACATCTCTCGGGGTTAGGATTTTGGTTGTTTAGGGTTTTCTCATGTTTTCAATAATAAATAGGCCCTTGAGCCTCATTGTAACATAATCGAGAGGCATTTAGCCACCACATCCCTTCTCAAAGATAAGCTACCATCGCTCGAGATAAACTTGTTTCCATTTTGTTTGTAAGCATATTTCAGTATTTGATATTAATGAAATGAAGTGTTATTTATGTTGCATCTTTGTATTTAGGGTTATATCTATAATTTGTTGCGTTCATGTTTAAATTCAAATCACGTAAATAGTATGTCCTGCTGGAATTTGAGGAATACATTGTGTAAACAATTGAGATTGTAAATGAACTTGTAAAGGTTGAGTAAGTGGAACCTGAGAGGTACCAAATACTGAAGGAACGGGTTGAGATGTGATCGTAGCCTGTACAGGTTGAGTTACATGAATTTGATCTTGTTGAGGTACAAATTGAGGAATAGGAACTTGAGATGATGGCACAGGTTGGGAAACAAACAATGAACCTAACATCGAACCAGGTTGAATGGGCAAGGTAGGTTGCCAAACACTAGTAGCCATCCCAATCTGAGGTCTACCAACAATAGGCTGCCCCCCTGCCAAAGGAGGAGGGGATGATGGAAGCAACTGCCCCCCTTGCGTAGGATAGCCAACATAAGGATAGTTAGGTTGTTGGAGAGGACCTTGCCCACTAACATAGGGGCCACCCTGTTGTTCAACTGTCGGTGTAGGAGAAGGAGAAGGAGCAGGTTGAGAAACACTCATAAGAGCAACACCAGATGGAATTCTTGAAGTGGATGACATGGGGGGTGTCCATAAACTAGAAGATTCATTAGAGAAGGTACTAGATAAGGACTGATAACCTGGTGGGACAAATGGGCCACCATACAGATGTGCCTCTGGTGATGTCGAAAACATAGTGGTATATGCAGGCTAGGAAGCCATACCAGTTCCATTCATGGTCAATAATCCCAATGTGGATTGTCATGTGAATTTCACAGGTAAGTCAAAAGAACCAGGTAAAGGAGTTTGTTTAGGAGGTGGAGGAGGAAGAAGAGGATGGGTTGGATAAAGGAAAAGTCCCTCCAAATGAGTAGGAGTATGAGGCTCTTATTGTGGGATCTCCTCAATACTCACAAGTCCAGGTGGAAGCGGTTCACCATCAGAGCTGAGATATATAGTAGGCGTATATGTCTGAGACAACGAAAGAGAGGATAGAATACCTGAAGTAACAAGAGAACATGACTGAGGCTCCTTAGGCTCAATGACCTTAGGAAATAAAGTTTCCAACTCAAGAAGGTCAGATTGTATAACCTCGAGGAACAAATTTTAAGGTAATTTAGTATTAGTTGTGTCAGTTTCATCGACAAGAGTAGATGTAACCTCGGGTTCGGTACTCAAGGGGACATATGATTCCGGTTGATTAGATTCAGGGGGAGGAACAAAAGTAGTTCCTGAGTTTATTGATTCATTAGTTTTCATTCTTTTATGCTTCTGAGGATGGCCAAGAGTAGCCTATGGTGAAAGAGGAGGCTTATTTTGCATTCTACTCGAATGACAAATTGGGGGATCTTGTTGTTTCACGTTGGATAGTAAATTTTATTAACACAAAAAGAAATGAATAAAAAAGAGGGTAATCTAGGCATAATGGATTATCAAACAATCGTGAACTACAATATACATATTGGTGAACCAAGGACTTAACGTACGACAACCAATCTCCCCGAATGTTGTGTTCAGTGTATAACGATTTACAAGGTGGTAGACTCGGTTACCTGTGGATGGATGGCAACCTATTGAACTCCCAAAATATATGTGACGATACGTGGGAGTGCAGTCTTCAATAGTGCTTTCTAATGTGTAACTGTTTGATGAGAGTGTTCCCATATACTTTACGTGCATGGAGCGCCACCAATATACCCGAAGGTACGTGGAGTACGATCCTATACACTCACATACATGGAACGAGATTTCACCCCTAGGATGCAATGCTAGCAAAAAATGACACCTCCTACATTTAACGACGCTAGATCATGTCTCTAAACCATACCTCTATGTGTTTGTGTTAATGTTACAATTGCTCCTTAGGTTGATTTAGTAAATTTTAAGTTGATCTTGAATTAAATTTCAATTTTATGGCTCACCGCGAATTCACCTGAATTCCCTAAAATGAAAATCTAACATGAGGAAATGGAATCTTTCTCTTCAATGAAAATATAGCTAAGGAAGGGAAGAGACAAACAATATGCAACATAGAAAATGCAGCAAACAAGATGCTCAATGCAATTCCCCTTTCATGCAATTGTTTCCTAAATCAATAAAGATACAAAAACCCTAAATGCCAATGCAATATTTTTTCTTTTCACGACACTTAATTTTTGAAAATGAGGAAAACTAAGATGTAAAGTCTAATCACTGATTCAAATGCACTTTTCAGAATGAGGACTAGAACAACAATTCATCCAAGCGATCAATGATCAAACGAAACAAGTTTGCAAGCGACCTAATGATAAGAATAAAGAAAAATCGTGACCAATTCTTACCAAAGGAAATCAAACACAAACTCAAACCAAATGGCGGCTTCAGAGAGACCAAAACACACTCAAGAGTCAGGGAAGGTCAGTTAGAAGTAGGCTGATCAAATCAAAACTAAGCAAATGAGGCAAAATTTGTGCAAAAACAGGGATCAACACAAGTGCAGAAGAGACACCAGTGCTCTAAAATGCATGCACAGAGAGGGCCCAGGTGGGGTGCAATGCAGGCATAGAGAAGGCCCAAGTGGGAAGTAATGCTCTATCAGCAGACCAGAGGGTGCATTAGTCTTGGGAAAGAGGACTATGACACAAAAATTTCAAACAAGACTCAATGCAATCACTTCCTAGGTCTATTATTGGTTGTTAAAGTAGAAAAGGTCTATGAAAGAGGTAAATCAAACACAATGGACAAAGAAACCACGAAAGGAATACATTGTTCCCTAGTATGGTTGCCAATTTGTTATGCGGTATTTATGACTGCGGACAAAGATATCTCCCCTAGGTTTGGTGGCTAACCTATAACAATAGAATGACAAAGGACCCAATGCTTTCCTTAAAGTAAATGGATGAGGGGAAGAAACCTACTTGGAATATGTCGTATGTTTCATCCCTTATTTGGCTTGCATGCTCCAATCCTAGCTTCAACTGCCAAAATTAGAACTTGCACAACCAGACAACACAAGCCAAGAAAGTACGAGATCTATGTAGCATCATCTATCTACTTCATTCAACAGATCAACATGGTATTGAAATACATGAAATAACAACATCACATATAGGAAAACAAAGAACTCTTTGTATTGATATAAATGGAGTGAGTTACAACCATAAATAGGTGTTGATCTTGTAGAAGAGCTCCTCCAAGTTGTTGACTTGTCCTTCCTTTGTCACAAAGTGTACCTCCAATCACCCTAAATGCATGAAAGGATGACTCCACAACAACAACATAAGGGCAAAATCACTCTCCAAAATCCAACCCCTTGCATATGGAAGCCTGTAAATATATAGAGGAGTGAGGTAAGTTGGGAGTTGTTATCCTTTTACCTATATTGGGATTGAGATCCACTCTGGATGGGAGGATGAGATCTAAGGATAAGGAATGGAAAATAAAAAAATAGATAGGATAGGGTTCGAAAGTTTTATCTGAGGTAAATTGTTACGACAAATCCTGGAAGCTTATGGAAATGGAGGCTTCAGGATTCTCTCTCTTTTTCCCGAATTTCTAGAACCAATGCAGGTGCAAGGAGAGCAACTTGTAGGTGATCAATGCAGGTGCAAGGAGAGAAACCTGTAGGTGATCAATGCAGGTGCAAGGAGGGCAACCTATAGGTGAACCTTGTACAACAAGAGGCCAGGGTGCATTGGTCCTAAAACAAGCTGAGATGATGCAATTCAGGGCAGAAATTGTGGGGATGAGAGAGTCATGCATAGGGCTTTGTGCAATGATTATGTAAAGGGGGAATATGATGTGAAAGATCCCATTAGGGGGTTGATTGATCAGAGGAGACAAAATAGCCTATAACACTTATCTCTCAGTATTTACAACAATCCACATCGGATCACTATGCCCTAAACCGAGACTCCACCCTCAGGCTTTACCGTGTATCCCGCCAAAATCGGTCAAGGGATTCCTAGGCCTTTGGGAATTTTCCTGAGACCACCTCCACCCCGGATTTTGAAACCATCCAGCAATTCCAAAGCTCAAAACTGAGAAAGCAATCCCATCACACCATGGCTATCCAGAAAAAGGCAAGGCAAGGCTAAAAACCATTGTCATAACCCGACAAGACCATGCCACCGATAACCAGAGAACCAAATACCAACATGCAAAGAGATGCATGTCAAAACCAACTAGGAAATCACACCTAATATGTTACCTACAAGTATTCCTGTTGAAGTTGCTTGATCCTGCTCTTCCTTTCTTGCTCCTTACTTTCCTTTCTTTTCCTTGTCCTTCCTTTGCTTGTTTTTCCCTTTCTTACTTCAAAGCTAGAATGCTCCAAGAAAACTCTATGTCCAAGAGTGTGTGTGTGAGAGAGAGAGAGAGAGAGAGAGAGAGAGAATAATGAGAGAGCTCCAAAACTGAACTGACAAAAGGTTACAAATTGATCCTCGGAAGCCTTTTTATCAATGAGGCCTCTATTTTCTTCATTTTCCATTATTTTCATTCAATTTCCTCCTCACATGCAACCTGTGACCTCTCACCTTCCTTTTCTCCTATTTTCCTTTATTTTCATAACTAAATGTGCCAAAATACCTTTTTGCCTTTTTAATGCCTTAGCCATTGCCTTTTTCCAATTTCCCTTAGCCATAAACACATCTAGTGATGCCCACTAGGATATATTTTCCCAACATTTAGCTTGGAATAAGTGTCCCCTAATTGTAGTCTTATTTTGCCTTTATTAACTTTTATTACATGAACTTTTAACGAGGGGACGTTATAGACTCCTCCCCTTTGGGGAACACCGTGCTCAGTGCTAAACCACACCAAGACCTCAGCAAAACCACTGAAAAGAAAACATACTGCTCATGGAGATTTATAACTTAGCTCGTTGCAGTATTTACAATGAATGACATGTTCAAAAGCAAAACATCATGACAACATGATAAGATAACAACCATACCGCTTATTGAAGCTTTATAACTTAGCTCATGGATGTATCTACATCCATATACATATGTACATGTACCAAAACAACAACAAAACATATGCCAAACATATACCAAACATCATACCAAGATTGCTTTGCCTCCACTCGCAAACAAAGAAGGATACATGGCCCGCATCTGATTTGCCATCTCCCATGTAGCTTCTTCAGGCCAAAAGTGCTTCCATTGCACTTTAACTTTCTCTATGGCTTTGTTATGGAGCATGATTTGCTTCCACTGTAATATGCACTAAGGCTTCGACTAGAATTCTCCTTCTTGCTCCACCTACAATGCAAACCAATCAATAAGATGATCGACATCCTTTATATACCTCTTAAGAAATGAAACATGGAAAACATCATGGACTTTCACTATTGGAGGCAGTGGAATTCGATAGGCCACTGGTCCAATCCTCTCAAGGATCTCAAAAGGCCCGCAATACTGTGGTGCCAACTTGGCACATGATCCAATCCTCAAAGAGCTCTTCTTGGGATTGATGCACAAATACGCATGCTCCCCAACTTAAAACTCCTTGAATGCCCTGTGCTAGTCTGCATAAGTCTTTTATCTATCCTATGTTGCCTTTAGATTCTTCTTTATAACTTGCATTTCTTGTTCCATGTCTGCCAACATATCTGGTCCAATAAGTACGTTGTTCACTGGATCACTCTTGTTGATGGGAGTATTACAACTCAACCCATACCGTGCCTCGAAAAGTCTCATCCTTAATGACTCCTGATAGCCATTGTTGTATGCAAACTAAACCCATGAAAGACACTCCTCCCATCTTCTATGCTGGTGCATCACGTACATCCTCAACATATCCTCCAAGATCTTGTTTACCCTCTCTATTTGTCCATTTGTCTGGGGATGATAGGTTGTACTGAAGGCCAGCTCTATATCCAAACCTGCAAATAGCTCCTTCTAAAACTTGGAAGTGAACTTCGCATCCCTGTCTGACACAATATTCTTTAGAACACCATGTAATCTCACAGTCTCCCTGATGAAAACCTATGCCACCTCACTAGATGAATATGTAGTCTTCACTGGAATCAAGTGAGCTATCTTGTTCAACTTGTTGACAACGACCATAATGGAATCATGTTGTCTCACTGTCCTCAAAGGACCTGTATTGAAATCCATGTAAATGACCTCCCATTTCCATTCTGGAATTAGAATAGGCTGTATTAGACCACCTAGATGCTTACATTTTGCCTTTACCTATTGACAATCCAAACATCTAGCCACGAACTATGTCACTTCCTTCTTCAAATTTAGCTAATAGCATAACGTCTTCACCGTCGTCAAAGTCTTCTAATATCTTAGGTGACCTGAGTATGGCTTGACGTGAAACTCCCTCAAGATAAGCTTCTTGAGCTCACTGCAATCTAGCACATAAATCCTATCCCTTCATCTCACCAAACTATCCGCGAGACGATAGTCTGCATCCTGATCACCTGTAATTGTACCTGTACATTGTTGTAACCTGTGCATAATCTCCATATACATGTCATCCTGTTGCCCTACCCGTAAGATCTTATACTATAAATATGTCCCATAAGAGCTCATAGATGCTATATGATTCACCTGTACCTTCCTGCTAAGAGCATCTGCAACTTGTTTATCATTAACCTTAATGTATCTACTCTTGAAGTCAAACTCATGATCCAGATATTTTAACTTTAAGGATGCATACAAAACTGCATATAAAAGAGAATATTAACCAAATAACTTAACACATGAAAAAGAAGTGGAAATCATAAAGCAACCATGAGATCAAAGGCACACAAACAATTTGATTACAGAGTTCACCCAATGTGGGCTATGTCTCCGAGCCCTGCTCAAAGTGGGGAGGCCTTCTTTCATTAAGTGGCAGCAAAGAAATCAGTTACAAGAAACTTTACAAAAATGACCCTTATACCTCCAATTCTGATGATGGCCTAAAAATGGAGACCTCAGATGGAGAACTGGGTTGCACGTTGGATTTTTGGTGCGAAAATGTGCAAAAATGACTATAAACTTGTCAAATTTTGACATTGGCACCTCTGGCCCTATAAGGGAATATTTTCAACATCTTTGCAGATCCCTCGCTCATGGTTTTGTCGCTCTGCCCTTCGCTGGTTTGGTTCAAATCTTTGACCCGTTGGTGTCTTTGGAAAATATCGCGGGGGCGGGATGGGTTCAAAACCCGCCCGCTCCAAACCTGGCGTGTAATTGTTGCGGCTTTGTTTATTTTAATAGGTGGTTAATATATGGTTTCGTTCAACTGTTATATAATGTGTGGCTCCAACGGGGTTGGGTGGGTCCATCAGGGGCAGCCCACCCACTCGATTTAAATATATGATATATATAATATCATTGGGTGGGGTGGCAGGGTGGGCCCCATTTTTTTTAACCATATAGTTGGAATTTTTCTACCGGAAATTAACGGTTATTAGAAAAATTAAGGAGGCAACCAATTCACCTTTTTCGACTATCATTTTCTGTGCATCATCCCTTCGCCAATTTGTTGCCTCGTTAGTGACTGCGACTTGGCCAAGTTTGACCATGACATTGACCAGCTATAGCTTGAGCATATGAACTCAGATTTGAGTGTTGTTCACACTGTTGGAATCAGGGCAATGAGCACTACGATCTGGTCCTAGTTTCACTTCCATACGAGGACTGTGATTTTTGAACTATTTTCAAGGCCGCTTCTATTTCTGGATCCTCCCGGATCATTCTCCCCCACTAAGGAGATTTTGGTCCTCCAAAATCATGCACACATCCTGCACATTGTCTGTGTCCTTATCAAGCCACACGTTCAACATCTACATCCCATGCAAATATGGTACATTCTTTGCAATCACATAAAAATCCACACACAACTCAAACAACCCCATACTTGCACAGAGTTTATAACACACACTGTTTGGTCAAGTTTACATCATAATAGAAACTAATACCCTAGCTATCAACAAAAGGACAAAAACATCATTGTTTCCTTAATAAGTGATGGAAAACACATCATCATTTTTACAATTATTCGCAACACATGATTTACAAGATGTAGCCATGACAAGCTACTATTCTTAGTAAAACCATCTCTTACTCAATAAAGTGGACCACCATGAATGTGGAAGATTCATTTGTTGAACATATTTTCCAGTTGGCTTCTTTAACGATGCTTTTTGGGCATGGAGTATTTGACACGTGGCTCTCTGTTGTCCAATCTCGTTGCAGTGAATACAATAATTCTTTCTCCTCCAAACTTTTTGGATCGTCTTAGAACACTTATTCGTGGTGCGTGTCTGGTGAGTGCATGTGGAACCCACACTATTAATGGAATGTGATGAAGTGCTCTCATCATCTGTCGTTGGTTAGTCATTGGTTGTCTTGGAGCATTCCCCAACCTCTTTTCTGACATATCCAAGTCCTGCATAACGAGGCAATTCCTCCATTTTGATGGGATTCAGAATGCCTTGGCCATTAATGCCAAGGCCCTTTCCTTGATACCCCATTTTCTTCAACAATTTTGATCCAATTCTCGAAGTATGTTTCTCAAAAGCAACGAAATCATCATCATAAAAAGTACATAAAATTGAAGAATCACTTTTTACCCCAAGCTTGTTATGTTACAACTTTTCTAAGGCCTCCTCCTTGCCTTGTAACTGATGCTGCAACTTTTGTTTCTCCTTCTCTGCTTCTTGTAGGAGTCTCCTTAGTTCAACATTCTCCGCCTGAATGCTTTGGTTGATTTCTTCGAGTTCTTGGAGCCATGTCGCATTTGGTGCCCTTTTCATTTTTGGCACAACATCTGCTGAAATCTTTGTCTCATCGCCCAAATCAGAACCCAAGTCGATGGGTCCATCTGCTACAATCCCAAGAGTTGCAATCTTCATTTTGTCACCTAAGTCTGATCCCAGGTCAATTGGTCCACCGCCTGCAAATCTCACAACTGTGATCTTCTCATCATCCTCTGATTCAGATTCTTGGTCTTGTTGCATGGTTGCAACTGTCTTTTGCTTCTCTTTTTTGTCGTTCCTCTTAGGTCTCAATTCTGGATGCAGTTTCCAACAATTCTCCTCATCATGCCCTTCTTTCTCACAATGAGTACAAGAGGGCCTTGCTTCTCTTCTCTTGGCTATTGCTGCCCTCTTCGAGCGGTCATCTTGCTCATGCTTCTCCCTGCTTTCAAGATGTACAACCTTCACACTAGCTTCATCAAGAGACTTAGGTTCAAATAATAACAATGAATGACACAAATAACTATGCAAAGAGCCAATATATTTCATTAATGTCTCAAAAGTGTCTAGTGGAAAATTCAATGCTAATGCTTGTTTTCTAAACTCCTCTGTAAAATTATGAACAGTTTGACCTTTACTTTGTTCCAAATGTTTTCATTCCATCATGGCCTCCCGTCTATAACCCAATGGGTAAAATTGTCCTCTTAAAGTAGAAATGAACTCATACCATAGTGAAATAAGTTTACGACTACTCTTACCACCTTGCGGCATCTTGCCTTCCCACCAGACGAGAGCGGTGCCACTCAATTGAAGGGATATTAGCTGGATCTTGGCTTCATCCTCTTTGATTCGTTGTATGCGAAAATACACTTTAACCTGCCTTATCCAGTTATCTATCTTTTTTGCATTAGATTCTCCACTAAATACAGGTAAATTAAATTTGACATCCAGCTTGAAAAAGGGCTTTTTAGATGCATTCCTTTGATTCTTGTTAGAATGTGAGAAGTGGAAGAAGAATAATTTTCACTGGAGGACGAAGAGGGAGGAGGATTTTTTCCTCCACCTTCATGATTTACCGAGGCATGATCATCCGGTTCCTTCTTCTCAGGCTTGATTGTCTTCTCATATTCTGCAAATAACTTTTCAACTTTCTCTGCCATGGTGAAGAAGATCTTGCGATAATTTCGCTCTTCCTCCAATCGAGCTTCCTCATCTGCCATGTTTCATCTTTGTGGTGCACTTCCTGCTTCAGGATCAAAGGATTTAAGTTTCCCTTCACCTATTTGGAGCTTGTTCTTGGTTAGCATTCACTCATGCAACTCGCATCAAGAAGACCTGCTCTGATACCAAAATTGATCCAAATATTTTAACTTCAAGGATGCATACATAATTGCATATAAAAGAGCATATTAACCAAGTAACTTAACACATGAAAAAGAAGCGGAAATCATAAAGAAATTATGAGATCAAAGGCACACAAACGATTTGATTACGGAGTTCACCCAATGTGGGCTATGTCTCCATCCCCTGCTCAACGTGGGGAGGCCTTCTTTCATTAAGTGGAAACAAAGAAATCAATTACAAGCAACTTTACAAAAATGATCCTTATACCTCCAATTCTAATGATGGTCTGCAAATGGAGACCTCAGTTGGAGAAACGAGTTGCACGGTTGGATTCCTGGTGCGAAAACGTGCAAAAGTGACTAAAAAATTGTCAAATTTTGACACTGGTACCTTTGGCCCTCTAAGGGAATCTTTTTAGCATCTTTATAGATCCCTTGCTCATGGTTCCACTCCTCTAACCACTCCTGGTTCCGTCGCTCCGCCCTTCATCGGTCTGGTTCGAATGACTTGAATGAAGGTTTAAATATATGTGCATCGACGGACTTCCCAATGTGGGCCGTTTTTTCTGTTGGTGTCGTTGGCAAATATTGTGGGGGTAGGTCGGGTTCAAAACTCCCCTAGTCCAAACCTGACGTGTAACTGTTGTAGCTTTGTTTATTTTAACAGGCGGTTAATATATGGTTTCATTTGGGGGTTATATAATGCATGGCTCCAATGGGATTGGGTGGTCCGCCAGGGGTGGCCCGCCGGCCTAATTTATATATCTATATATATATATATATATATATATATATATATTAGGTGGGGTGGCGGGGTTGATGGCCCACCACCCCAAAAATATAGTTGGAATTTTTCTGCCGAAAATTAAGGTTTATTATGAAAATTAAGGAGGCGACAAATTCTCCTTTTCCGACCATTGTTTTCTGTGCGCCATCCCTTCACTAATTTGTTGCCTTGTTCGTGACTGCCACTTGGCCATGTTTGACCAGAACTTTGACCAACTATAACTTGAGCTTACAAACTCGATTTGAGTGTTGTTCTCATTTTTGGAATCAAGGCGACGAACTAGTATTTGTTTCACTTCCATACGAGGATTTATATTTTTGAGCTATTTTCAAGGCCTCTTCTATTTCTGGATCCTCCCGAATCAACTAACCATCTAGCTTGCCTAACATTTAGATTCTACTGGTCAAACAAGTATCTCAACCCACTATGATCTCTCATCAATGCAAATATCTTTCCAAGAAGATAATGCCTCCACATCTTCAAGGCGTGAATAATAGTTGCCAACTCAAGATCATGAGTCACATAGTTTTGCTCATGCTTATTCGACTTCCTGGACTCATTGCACACCACCTATCCCTCCTGCATAAGGAATCCACCAAGTCCTATTTTACATGCATCTGTACACATTACAAACTGTTTATCCAGATCTACAATCTTAAGGACTGGAGCATTGGTCAACAACTGCTTCATATGCTCAAAAATAGTTGCACATTATTTTGTACATTTGAACCTCTTATATTTCTCTGCAAGGATGTCATAGGATATGCAACGCGTGAGATTTTCCTGATGAACCTCCCGTAGTTACCTACCAATCCCATGAATGATCTCATCTCATCCACATTCTTAGGAGTTTCCCGCTCCATGATGGCCCTTATCTTTTATGGATCTACTGCTATGCCTTCCGTGGAAGCAACATGTCCCAAGTAATGCACCTCTCTCTAAAAGAAGCAACACTTGCTAAGTTTGGCATACAATTGATGCTCTCTTAGAAATCTCAACACTACTGTTAAATGCTTGATTTTCTTTTCTTCATTCTTGGAGTATATCAATATGTCATCAATGAATATAATAACAAACTTGTCCAAATAAGGATGGAACACATTATTCATCAAAGACATAAATGTAGCTAGGGCATTAGTCAAACCAAACGAACTACAACAAACTCATAATGCCCAACCAAGTCCCGAAGGCAGTCTTGTAGATATCCTCTTCCTTGATGCGTACCTGATGGTATCATGATCTCAAGTTGATCTTAGAGAACACTGATGCTCCCTTCAACTGATCAAACAAATGATCAGTCCTCGACAATGGGTACCTGTTCTTGATCGCCACCTTGTTCACCTACCTATAATCAATTCACAATCTGAGAGTACCATCTTTCTTCTTTACGAACAACATTGGTGCACCCCAAGGTGATACATTTGACCTAATGTATCCATTTTCAAGCATCTCCTTTAACTACAATTTCAACTCTACTAGCTCAAGGGTATTCATCCTTTAAGGTGCCTTCGATGTTGGTGTTGTCCCTGGCACCAACTCAATAGAGAAATATACTTCCTTGTGAGGAGGTAACTTTGGAATCTCTATTGGAAACATATCTTGATACTATTGCAATATAAGGCACCTCTTAAAGATTTATGCATCGTCAACATCTTTACCCTTGTCACTATATATATGCACTCCAAACAACACACAACCTTTTATGCAGCTACGCTTAGCCTGCAAAGTGGTAACCATCCTCACTGATGCAGGCTTTTCTTTTCCTACAAAATTCTCTTTTCCCCATTATCATCCAGGCACTCAATGGCCTCGTCGAAGCAATCCACTTTGGTCCTATGAAGGTACAACCAATCCATACACAAAAGCATGTTATATGATCCCAAGGGAAGTACATTCAAATGTGTTGTTGTAGGCATACTATTTAACTCAAATGCATAAGATTTTACCCAATGGTGAACTCTCTTCTTTGTACATGTAGCCAATTTTACCAACCAATATTCTACATGCACTTCTTTTCTCAAACCACAATTATCCACCAGGTCAGGATTAATATAACTATAATTAGATCCAAGATCAATCAAAATAGAAACAACTTGATCACAAAGCTTACCATCCATCTCAATGATAGATGCCTGATGATTTGCCTACCTGTTGTCCACAACTGCATAAATATGAGGAATGTTATGACCAACATACCCAATTGTATGCGCCTTCTGAGCGTTATAGATATGGGGTCTACCACCCTGATACTGTGGACAATCACTCTTATGATGATCCTCGCGACATATCCAACACTACAACGATGCTCTACCATCACCTCTAGTCTGTTGCTCTCCCTATTCCTTCTCAACTGTATTGAACTTCTTGTAAGGGAACACATTTTCTTTCTCACCTACATCTTGAGGTATTTCCCACTTTGGTGGCCATTTTCCTCTAACTTTCTCATTTCCTTTCAAGTCATGCTTAGGCTCAACTTTGCGCTTCGACTACTCATAACAATGTTTCAGCATTTGGATGGCCTCCTCCAATGATCTAGGCTCATCAAACTCAATCCAGTCTCTGTATGCTACTGACATTCTATTGATGAATCTATGAACCTTGGCCTCCTCCTCCTCAAGGTAAGGCACATATCTCAACAACTCCAAGAACATGCTAGTATACTCATCATTTGTCATGGAATCCATCTGCAACTCATAAAACTCCTTAGCTTGGTCATCATTGTACCTTTCTGACAAATACTTCTTCTTGAAGAACCTCTCAAATGCATTCCAAGTCAATTCATCCTCCCGAATACCTTTAACATTCTTCACATCCTCCCATCAGATATTTGCTTTCCATTTAAGACTGAAAGTGGCTATCTTTGTTTTCATGTTCTCTATATAGCTACACAATCTGAATAATTTCTAATTTCTTCCTCTCCATTAAATGTAGGTGGCTTGACTTTCTTAAACTCCTCAGGCAAGTACTCACCCTTCCTGTAAGGATGATGATGGTGATGACTACAATAATGTCTCCTAGAAGAAGAACATGAATGATGCCCATACATACCAGTCCTCCTATCAGGTGTGTCTAATGAGCTGCCGCCTCTAACTGTGTCCTCTCTATCCAACCTATGTTCAGACCGAGACCTACTACCATAGGCTCCAATTGTCTTCTCTTCTTGCTCCTAACTGATCCTCATATGTCCTGTTTATGCAACTCGGACAAGCTCTGAAGGATAGCTGCATTAACCTCTATCTGCTTTTCCTGAGCCCTTGTAAGTCCTTCCTGAGCCTCAACCAACTTGTCATTATCTGCCTTGCAACTTTTGATTTCAGCCCTCAAGCTCCTCAATGTATCTGCCATACCAGGAGAATGCTCATATCCTTGCTGCCCAACTGATTTGTAAGGAGAGTCATGAGAGTTATAGTCTACCATTTTGCTCGTCATCCTTGATTCTCTTCTTCCTAAAAGTATATCATATCAGAAAAACTAAATAGATACCAAAATAAAATCAATACCTTATTGATGTTTAGGGGAGGCTTATCTCATCTGCAAGATCAGCCCACATTAGCATGTACATGTATAAACATAAGCATATATGGATATGTAATATTATCAACACACAACATCATGCATGACCATACCAACAGTATACCCTGATCCCATGCATGACAACAATGACCTTGACAACATCAAACTTTTCCCATAGAGAGCAGAACCCACTCTAATAAAACCTTGTAACGACGCCTCCCCTCATATCTACCCACTTTCCCTAGATTACTTGAGGTAAACATGAGATGAGGGGCTACTGTGACAATACTCGACCTCCTAGGTGACCTTCAGGAAGTGGAATCGACATAAACCCACAACATAGACCTTCTATACCTGCTGCAGGACTCCCGGAAGCCTTCCCAATCATCCCCATGACTAGTCCCTGGGTCCCATTGAGTTTTAGTGCATCAAACCCCTGGACGCTCCCTTTTTATGGACAAGGGTGCGTCTGGGATGCTCCAGAAGCTCCCACAACAAGGGCAAGGGAAATTTTGGGGACTTTTTTCCTCAGTGTTGTGCCTACGATTCAGGGATTTATGCCACTTTTCAAGCTAAAAGTTTAGGTCATTGCCCATAAACCCCTGTAGCTTTCAGAATCTATTATTTACATAATAACAAGACTTGCAAGCC
Organism: Pinus tabuliformis; assembly: GCA_031772625.1. Taxonomy (NCBI): domain Eukaryota; kingdom Viridiplantae; phylum Streptophyta; class Pinopsida; order Pinales; family Pinaceae; genus Pinus; species Pinus tabuliformis. The sequence goes on from CM062811.1 coordinate 1,099,009,468, forward strand.
AAGAACTGGCTCTGGGACTAGGCCTGACCATCCCCAACTGGGATTGACATTCTGTCAAACACTTGGCATCAACGCAATCTACAGGACATGAATACAAGACATAGCATAAATGATTGATAAGTCATAAGAGACTTGACAAGAAGGATCACCACCCTCTTCCTTTAACTATTTTGACATTAATTAGGTCTTGCATCCATTGTCCTTTCAGTTAAAAGTAAATACATGAAATAACTAGTCATATAACCATGTTTATAATGAGCATTAAACCATGTAAATAACAATGAGATAACAACCATTAAGGCCACATAATAACAAGTACAAAATCAAGAGAACTTAGCTTTTATTAAACATTGGCAAGAGCCAAGCAGGTTTGAGATTTCCACGTACCACCCAACCATAGACATGGCTGAACCAAATATTTCGTTCACACGGTCACCCTCATGCCATATTCCAAGCATGAATGCAGGATCTCATTGATAAACCAATCCAAAAACAACCAAGGGAATCCAGAGGTTAAACCACCTCCACCCTCACCAAACCGTGATCTCACCAAAATCGACACCGAGATCACAAAACCAAGTCGAGCTTGGAATGGCTTCGGACTGTTGAAAATAGCAACAAGAAATGATAAAAATAGAATCCATAAATTCCAGTTTAATTCGTCCTTGCATTAAACTGAGAATTAAAATTGAATTCTATTCTCATAACAACTTGTAATAGTTAACTAGAGTGAGTTGACTTAGTTAACTTAGGAATTTCGAGTTGGAAGTCGTTCTGAAGTCATGTTTATGTTCTCCCTATATTATAGGGGTCCAGGATGAGTTAAGTATGAGTTGTAATTAGTTAACTCAGTTTACTGAGTTAAGTCTAGTTAAATTAAGTTCCAAACTGTTTGAGGAACTAATAGTGAGTTAATAATCAGTTGGTGGACTAATGCATTAACTAGTGCTACTCCAGTTAACTGAAGCTTCCCTCATCAGAAACTCATGCATGTTGATTCTGAGAAAGACCCAGTTGAGACTAGAGTGCAGGAATAGTGTACTATTTGTTGTAGATTTTTCTGAGTTGTATAGATGGTGCATGCAATCAGGAACTAAGCCTAGAAGGGATTGCACAGTTTTGGATGCCTGATTTCCCTTTAACATGAGCTAATCAACCATAGGAATTGGGCAAGGAAAAAGGGACTTGGAGAGCTGGTGAAATGGATAAGAGTTGGCCAAGAGCTTTCTTGTGAGTTGGATATTGATTTTACTAAGTGCTGGGATTGTTCTTGTGAGAACAAGCATTGTAATCTCATCTTGATTTTCTGATATATACAATACATATAGTGGGGCTTTGAGTTGTGGCTTTCCCCGGATACTTATGTGCCATTGATTATCTTCCTCTTTTCGATTATTGTTTTGCTCAATCTTTATGTGCTTCCGCTGTAAAGAGTAGAAGTAGATTCTTGTCTCTTGCTTTAGTACATTCCATGAGCTTGTGAATCTATAGGAAAATATACACGAACTCCATCACTATCCTTGAGGAATTTTCTATCTTCTTATCTCTTAGGCTTTACCGCAATCCACACCGGATCACTAGGCCCCAAACCGAGACTCCACCCTCAGGCTTTACTGTGTATCTTGCCAAAACTAGTCAAGGGATTCCTAGGCCTTTGGGAATTTTTCAGAGACCACCTTCGCCCTAGATTCCAAAACCATTATACAATTACAAAGCTCAAAACCAAGAAAACAATCCCATCACACCATGGCTATCCAGAAAAAGGCAAGGCAAGGTTGAAAACCACTGTCATAACCTGGCAAGACCATGCCACCGATAACCAAAGAACCAAATACCAACATGCAAAGCCATGCATGTTAAAACCAGCTAGGAAATTACACATGCAATATGTTATGTACAAGTATTGATGCTGAAGTTGCTTGATCCTGCTCTTCCTTCCTTGCTCCTTTCTTTCCTTTCTTTTCCTTGTCCTTCCTTTGCTTGCCTTTCCCTTCCTTGCTCCAAAGCTAGAATGCTCCAAGAAAACTCTACGTGTCCAAGAGTGTGAGAGAGAGAGAATAATGAGAGAGCTCCAAAATTGAACCGACAAAAGGTTAAAATTGATCCTCATAAGCCTTTTTATCAACAAGGCCTCTTCATTTTCCATTATTTTCATTCAATTTCCTCCTCACATGCAAATTGTGACCTTCCACCTTCCTTTTCTCCTATTTTCCTTTATTTTCATAAATAAATGTGCCAAAATACCTTTCTGCCTTTTTAATGCCTTAGCCATTGCCTTTGCCAATTTCCCTTAGCCATTTCATTTGCCAATTTACCTTAGCCATAAACACATCCGGTGATGCCCATTAGGATATATTTTCCCAACATTCAGCTTGGAATAAGTGTCCCGTAACCGTGGTCTTATTTTGCCTTTATTAACTTTTATTACATGAACTTTTAACCAGGGGATGTTACATGCGTAGTCCACTATCTCTGGAAATTGCGCTAGGTCTTGAGGATCACAACTGCGCAATATTAGAAGGCAGGTAGTTGTTGATCTTAGAAACTGTGTTAAGCCTCCTCCTCCATCCAAAAACAATGAAATGCACTGAGGCAAGGAACTCTGTAGTCCCTTGATTGCACAGTCTTTTTTGTCAGTGTGAACGAGTAGTTCCCTGGAAAAAAGTTGAGTTGTCATCCCTGGAAAATAGGGATTGCCTAACTAATGTCCGATAAGTGCCATTAAATTGCTAATTTTGATCTTAAGACAAGTGGTGTTTTTTCCTTGATTTTAGGCATGCACGTCATAACCCCTAACCCAACTAGATCTATATAATAGACACCTATAGAGCTCATTTTCACATTCGATCTTGGAGCTCTAGCCTTCCCAACGAGATCAAAGAGATTTCAAATAAGTTTGTTGTGCTTTTCCGTGTAAGTTTTGCATGTGTTGTTGTTGTTATTTTTTTTACCTGTTGCTTTCATCGCTTTTGCTTCTATGAGTGTTATTTTGCATGCTTATTTTCATAATAGTTGATATTTTAACTGTTATTACCTTGTACAAGTGTTTGTTTGGTCTGCCATTCACATTTTCTAAGTGTCGCATCGACTTCTTTCTTTTTTTCGACGAACAATTGCCACTACTGAGTCATTTTATGCATGTTCATTTTTCCTTTTGCATGCTTGTTTATGCACTTAGTTTTCAGTGATCTAACTTCCCCTTAGCCTGAGCTACATTCCTTCCTGCCCTAGTACTAAGATTTGTCACTTTTCTCTCTCCTTCCTGGGAAGATATGCACAATCTTTGCCATCAATTGCCCATCACAATTGCGTAATTTACATTTTCAAGACACAAGCCTCGGGCTTGTGTAATGCGCAATCGCTCACTTTCCTAAATGTGCATTGCGCAGATCCATTCCTCAACCCTCAGCCTTGGCCATTGAAATTGCGCAATGCACAATTTCTTCCTTCAGCCTGCCTAGCTGAGACCGCGTATTGCACAGTCTCAAGCTTCTAGCTGTCACCTTGTTTGCTAAGACTACGCAATGCGTAGTTCATGAGCCCAATCCCTCATCCTCAGTCCAGAAATTGCACAATCTTTCCCTTTAGTCTCTGAGTTATTGCCTTGATCTTGAATAATAGACTATTTTTCTTGAGCTAATTTGTGTTTGCGATTAGCGCACCTTGTCACACAGGTACTACAACTTTTTGAGCTCATCCCTTTCCTATTAGTTGTTGTCATCATGGCACCAAAGAGATTTTCCTCTAAAGACACCACATAGAGCAACAATGGTGAAGTAGTTGAGAGTACCCCTATTACCATGCCAGTTCTTTTAGACACTCAAAAGTTCATTGAGAAAGATTCATATATAACATGGAACTCAGTGAAAGTGTAGTGCCCTTTCTAGTGGATTGACAGTGATATGAAACTAACATTTATTTATCCCTAAGGCCCACACATTATTCTTTGAGGACCTCATGTTGGGGATTCAGGCACATGACTCTATTATTAGTGGTTGTGATGTTATGTATGTTCTCCATTGATATTATGATGAAGATAGCATTAATGGTTATATATATTATCTATTGGTATTATGATGATTGTAGCATTAATGGTTATGCATTTTCTCTATTGATATTATGATGATTGTAGCATAAATGGTTAAGTTTGGTCTCTATTGAATTTATGATGATGATGGCAGTAAAGGATATGTATGTTCTCTATTGATATCGTGATGATGATAGATTTGATGGATAAGTATGTTTCTATTGATGTTACGATGTTGATAGCTTTGATGGATATGTATGTTTCCATTGATATTATGATGATGATAGCCATGATGGAGGTGTCTCCTATGTTACCTATTTGCATTAGTTCTGGTTCACAATGAACAATGTTGCGAAGGACTAGGTGATGTTAATGATGCTACTATGAAAATGACTATCAGTGAGAAACCTTGTTACTTATGATTATTGAGTATGGAAGGAAACCACCAGAGGCACTCGCATATGACGAGTTGACGATACCTGGTTTGATGAAAATTTATATTATTTTATCTTTGAAATTTTAAGTCAATTTTGAAACTTGCTATATATTTATCTATATTTTGATGATATGTTAGTGGTTGCATGCACATATTAGTTGCTTGGCCGAATGACTCACATATGGGTGATGGGGTTGTACAATTGGATGGAATTGCATGGGAGGGGTGGGACAATGTCCCTGATCTCACCCACTAGCACTCCCACCGTGACTTGGGCTGGAAAGGTTGAAACACCTTCGCCTTGAAGTTCACAATGTCATGAGAGCAGATCCCAAAGTTGGGTCGCTCATGAGGATTTTACCAGGGGGCGCGCATCAAGGCGGATTCCTTGATCCCCGACACCATTAGTCTCACTATAGCAGGAAACATTAGAGATGATATTGGTCTTTATCGTTGCACCTATACTTTCCCCTCGTAGCCACTGAATGATTAAAGGGCAAGTGGTGTGGCACCCTTGGAATTTCAAGGGAATTTCTTGAAGGGCATGACCAACTTGGCACCCTTGGCATCACAAATAAATTGTTAGGCATGGCACCCTTGGAACTTCAAGGGAAGTTCTTGAAGGGCATGACCAAACTTGGCACCCTTAGAATCATTAAAAATAAATAAATTAATAAATATAATCAAGATATGAAAACCATGTAAATTCACATCAAGTGGTAAATGATGATTAGAACTGAGGTAATTAAATCAAGAATAAAACTTGGGTTAAGGGGATCATAGGAAGAAATAACATATTGTACATTAAAAACTCTACCCTTCCTATGTTGGAAAATTTTAGGTGGATAATGTAATTTAATTAGGTAAAAAGGGGAAAGAGGGACATAAATGTAAGGATAAATATTAATCCTAAAATAATTAAACCTAATTAAGAGAAGAGAATGGTGAATTAAAATAAGATTAATAAATTAAATTTTAGAGAAATTTAGAGGACCTCCATGTGGCAACAACCAACATAAGAATATTCATCTAAGAGATAACTTGAGTTAAATTAGGGAGTAGGTAGGGGATCAAATCTTGACTTATCAATTGACTTTAGTAATGAACACAAATTAAGGAGTAAAAAGGGGGATCAAGAGACAACTAAGAGGAGAAATAGGAATCTTGTTGAGGTGAGGAAAAATATTAGTTTTAAACTAAAATTTAAGTAAATAATTTTGGAGACCCTTGATGAGAGAGTGACACATGGGTGGGTGAATAATCAAACTATCGAATTATCAAAAATAATTAATTATGCATGAAATGCCAAGTGTCACCTATGAGGAATCCTATAAAAGAAGGGGTAGGCCATGAGAGAAGGCACTTTTCTTTGCCCTATTGTTGGATGGATGAGACTATGTCAGAGTAGTGACTACGAGCTATAGTGAGTTTGGTGAGGTAGAGGACTTTAGAGAGGGGACTCTTGAGCCAAGGATGTTCTCCTCTACCAGCTAATACATTCCTCTATTGTACAACCCCATTGCAGCTCGGGGGTCCGCGAGGAAAGAGAGTACCCAAGGAGTAGGCTGGGAGGTCAACCGGTGGGTCATTGCATTCGGATCAAGCACGTCGACATTCACACTCGGAGGTGATTGACAACAAAGGAAGACAAGTAGCAGCAAGTCAAGTTTGAATCTCGTCTTCTGGTGAACGGTACCTATGTTGTATTATATTCTTTTATGACTTCTTTATGGTTTTAGTTAAATATATGTAAATTAGATGATATGTTCAATGAAGTGAAAATCAGAGATGTGTTAAATAGTGCAAAAAAAGAAAATTGAATTCCCAATGCTATTCTCTTCTGGTTGTATTTTTATTTTGATAAAAAAAAATAAAAAAAATAATAATAATATAGGTTGGCCCTTACAGAAAGATACACTCATGGGAACTAGTTAAAAAACAAATCTTGAAGACAGACAAGTTTATATCAATGTCCAAAAGTCAGGATTGCATAAGATCGCATGTAGGTATCTAGTCTTCCCTTGCAAAAACATTATCAAGTGGATACTATCGTACAAAGATGCAAAGAGCATGATCCTTAGTAATGCCAATGGACAAAGGCTTGCCTCATTTATGACACATGATTTTAAGCTCATGTATTATTTGCCCTTGCCAGAAGTCTACATGGATTCTCACTTCTACGTTGTCACTAGTTACCTGAGCACTAAAGATGTCATCAAAGGTTGAGTGAAAGAGCCATCCAAATTTTGCCAGACACCAAGCAACACTTATAATACCTGAGATGATGATAGTAGCTACGTAAAATCAAAATGAAATGCAACCTACTTTAACATTCATATGATACATATATATTTAGAGGAATAAAAGACCTTGATTGGTTCCATTGGAAGTATGATTTTACTTAGTTTTAGTCTACTTTGTAGATTAAAATGATGATTCATCTCCAGGACAAGGCGATGGGGAGCTCTAGTTTTTGACTTAGGTTTTATTGTCTACTCTTCTTTGGTTGCCATTAATCTTCTCGCAAACCCTTGAATACATAGGTGATCTTTCGCTGCTACTCATTGGTAAGTTTGTCTACTCTCATTTGCGCCCTTTTCGGTATGTTCCAGCTTTCACGATGATTTTTCTGCATTGTCGAGGGTATTTTGGTTTTTCGACGCTTCTCTTGAGGGGCCTTTATCTTGGTTTTCTTTATGTGCGACCCCACCTCTTTGTCTTTTCCTTGGCCTCATCATCTTCCGGTCGCATTCGAGGGTTTCAGTTTTGCAATGACTGGAGAATATGAGGACATACTTGTGGACTACTTGGAGGACCCCTATATCAATGAGGATATATTCTATTATGTGATGGACTCTTCTTCCTTGCAGGTTGACAGATCACATTGTCAGGGCTCATAGGTTCTATCGGAGGCTTGTGTAGTTTCTGTGGCTTCTTCTTTGTCGCAGTCTCTTTCCTTGGTCTAGTCGAGTTTTGTCTCTTTTGGGGTTTCACCCTTTCTTTAGTCCCAGTCCATGGCTTTTTGGTCCTACATGGGACCTAACACGACTCCGGTGGGTCCTTGTATTCCGTGGGTTAGTGAGGTTGCATCCATCGGTGTTCTATGTTCCGAAGGGGATGCTACCTTTTCATCCTTACCTTTGGTCATTTTGCCTTACATCCCCTCAACACTTACTCAAACCTTCCACTCGGTCACCACTTCTCCCCTTTCATTCACCGACCTGCTTACTTGTCTGCATCCACTCCACCTAGTGTTTACTTACCCTTTGACACTAACCCTACCCTTATCTACTAACCCATTAACCCATAAACTTTCGTTATACTGCACTCAAATTAAACCATATTCTTTGGTTTTCTTCCTTGACACACTGGGTTCATACTCAACCCTCCCATATACAACCCTAAACCCCTCGTCTGATGCATCTTTCCTTCACCACCATCCCACCCCACCTATTATGGCTGCACATCATCCATCAACTTTGACTCGATGCAGGCATAACTCCTCTATGAACTTGCGTAAGGAACGCAGATCCATGATGGTAGGTACTGATGTACCTCTTCAATAGGTGGCCATATTTTTCGATTCAATATTGGTGGGTTCAACGTAGGGCCATCATTTTAGTCTATCTTATCTTCAACAATGGGTGATCGATGCACGAGGACCCTTTGTCAGACGACTCCCCACTGTCAATTCCCTGTTAAGGAGTTGGTTCACATCATTTTCGACACATGGATGCTATTGAATGGACTCTATCTAGGATTTGGCATTTAGAATCTACTCCAGTCCTTCTAAGGAATTGGTAACCTCTTTTTGATCTTATGCATGAGAGGATCGAAAAGTTGCCTATTTAGGTCTGTCTCCCTGGTCTCAAACTACATTCTGGGACAAGGATACTTTGATGAACATTGGGAATCATCTTAGGACATGTTTAGATGCAAATTTCTCCTTCCTTTTGAGTGGAGATATGAAAATTGCACGAGTCCTTGTGGATATGGACATCATAGGAGGCTTATGGGATAAGATGACTATCATACATGAAGGCATTCTCTCTATCCAGATACTGGATTATGAGGGTATACCTTTCAAATGTTGTTTTTGCCACGCCCACGGTCATATCCTTGAAGATTTCACACTGAAATATAGGGGACAACAGTCATAGTCAGACCATACTGGTACCAGGTTAGATATCATGTGGGAAGGAGTTCAACGGGCTTTCCGGAAGTACACTTGGATGAGACTACCCCTGCTTCTTCGGCGAATGTATTGACCATTGTGGCTCCCTCTATGGTTCATACTTCTCCAATGGAGATGGAAGTGGCACTGAATAGGTTTGATGATACTCCGGGTACCTCTATTATCATTATGGAGGATGGTTATGTGCCTGTGGTCACTCTTTCAGGCACTAGATCTTCTACACCACCTTCTACACTTTGTATTTTTTATGATGTTTACTATCTCACATAGGGGTTTAGAACCATCGATTGATCCACTTTTGTCCCATCCTCAACCATCTTCCTCATTTAGTTTATGCACTCTGCTGGGGGCTGACCCCATACCCATACCTTCCATTATCTCTACTCAAGAAGGGGATTCATCAAATTCTAGTTTCCATGGAGGTTGCTACTTCCTTCGATCTCGTACCACATCTGCCCAACCACACTCTTCTGGGGGGTATTTTCCCCCACCAAACTCCTATTGGATCGGCTCGAGGGAAGGGTCACAAGACCCAACTCTCTAGGGCACAAAACAAAGTTGTCCTCGAAGCGGCAACAAAAACAACATTTGATCACCAAGGTTCGTAGATCAAGACAAACCCATCCCATGGTTTTTAAATGATCATTTTTCCCCTCAATTGCAGAGGGATGGTCAACGCTTCTAAACAACTGGCCATTAAGCATATGGTGGTCACCAACAATGATTCTATTTTACTTCTACAAGAAACTTTGGGTTTGGTCCCTTTTGTGGAACCACGTCTCCGCAAATTTCGCCCAGGATGGGATTTTTCATCTCTCGACGCTATCGATCTTTCAGGTGGGCTTGTGACTAGTTGGATTAATCGGTCCATTAAACCTTTACCAGTTTGGGGTTCTCAGTCAATCATAGGCCTCTCTTGTTTTACTCAAGATTTGGATAAGGATTTCTTAATTATGAATATTTATGGTCTGACTCATGACAAATTGCCATTCTGGGACTCACTTCAAGGTCATTTTTCTTTGTTTGCACACAATCTCATAATTGGTGGTGATATCAAATTTTCTATAGGGCACTCAGAAAGTTAGGGTGCAACCACACAAGTTGACCTGAATTCACAGTATTTCTCACAATTTATTATGGATCATCATCTTCTGGACGTGGCTCCCCTCAAGATCAAACCTACTTGGAGGAACAAAATACCTATATCTGAAAGGATTGGGAAATATTGGATAGATTTCTATTGGTAGAGCAATTGCATCATTGGATCAGAGAGGGTGGTGGTTCTAACCACTACTCTATCTACTTGGAAATTAGATTTCTGGGTCCAGACCACCTGTTCCTTTCAAAATGAATGTTGGATGGCTTAAGGATCTTGACTGTATTAATCTAGTTCGGAACACCTAGTGTAATTATGATCCTAATCGGGGTTTCACTATTGCAGGCCAATTTGCACATAATCTAAAAAAAATCAAACAAGCATCCATCACTTGGTCGGTTAAAAAAAGGATGGAGGAATAGAGGGAACTCCTACTAATTGAAGAAGAACTACATACTATTTTGAGCACCTACTATGAACGTTATGAATCTTTGGCCTCTAAGGAAAACTTGCTTCACCTTGAGACACGAAAAGCATCCATTCTGGTTGAACAAGAGACTACTTGGAGACTGGAGAGCAAAGTCATTTGGCTGGAAGCGGGTGACGATAACGCAAAGTTTTTACACAACTACTGTAGGGGTCATAATAACAACAACACCATTTGGGGCCTATAAGATCAGGATGGACAACTACAAGCCTCTTTTGCAACTCTTGCGAGTATGGGTAGGGATCATTTTCCGTACCTCTTCGAGGAGGCTTCAGGAATCCCTATTGCTTAGGTGGTTCACATTGCTCTACTTTTCCCCCGTTTTATCCCCAATGATAACAATGAGAAGATGCTGGCACCAATCATGAAGGATGAACTTCTATCGGTCCTCAAGAAGACTTAGAAAGACAAAAGCCTCAGACCGGATGGTTGGTTGGTCGAGTTTTTTCTTGGGATTTTCAAAATATTTTGTGATGACCTCCTAAGAGTTATGGAGGACTCTCAGACACAGGGAAACATACATCAGGCTCTCAAATCCACATTTATAACCTTGATACCTAAGAATGATGACCCTTCCACTTTCAAGGAGTTTTGACCTATTTCACTATGTAACTGCATTTACAAGGTCATTTCTAAGATTATCGCCAACAGATTGAAGCCTATTCTCTCCAGGAACATCTCTCAATAATAGTTTTCCTTTTTAGAAGGTAGACAAATCCACGAAGTTATTAGAGTTGCTCAGGAAGGACTCCAGAGTGTCAAACTGAAGAAACTAAAAGGGGCCTTATTAAAGATAGATCTATCCAAGGCATTTGACCGTGTCAACTGGACATACATCAAAATTCTACTTACATAGTTGGGTTTCTCTTTAGACATCACTCGATGGATTATGAGTTGTATATCTACAATATCCTTTTTTGTACTAATCATTAGATCTACCTCCCCTTTCTTCAAAGCAGAAAGAGGTCTTTGACATGGTTTCCCACTTTCTCCTTTACTTTTCCTTCTCGTGGTTGAAGGTTTGAGTAGATCACTTGCTGATTTGAAACATAGAGGGCTTCTTGTTGGCATTGAGGTGGCTAGAGGTTGCACCATTACTCACCTCCTTTTCGTGGACGATATCCTTATATTCTGCAATGGTTCGTGAAGGGATGGCTCTTCTGTTCTAAAGGCCCTCAAACTCTTTAGCGATGCCACAAGTATGATTACAAACCATCTTAAATCCACACTGACCACATACTTTTTAATTCCTATTGATCTCAGTTTCTATCAGAATAGTTTTCCTTTCACATTTTCTCCCATGGACCAAAGTCTCAAGTATATGGGCTTCCTGCTGAAACCAAATGACCACCTCATTTTTGATTGGGAATGGCTACTTTCGAGAGTGTAAAAACAAATAAAACATTGGAGTTTTAGGTGGATCTCTCGTGCTATTCGACTTATCCTTGTAAAATCGGTCCTAGAAGCTATTTCGATTTACTGGCTTTCTCTCTTGTGTGTTCCTAAGGGCACTCTTGGCTATCTTAAACAACTCTGCTACAACTTCTTATGGGTTGGTTGCCATGGAGCATAGGATTTTCCTTGGGCTTCATGGGACCGCATTTCCCTACCAAAGGCCTGGGGAGGTTGGGGCATAAAAAAATTTACTCTTTTTGTTGAAGCTCTATCAGTTAAAGTGGGTTGGAGAACCATCACAACCAACCAGCTCTAGTCCATGATTGTCTATAGGAAATACATTTACCCTTTGTCCCTTGAATATTGGATTCAATTTTAGGCCCCTATAATACTAATGATTTCCCCATTACTATTGTCACTGTAGCCCTTATTGTTATTATTGTGCCCTTATTGTCCCCATATTGTTATTAGTGTGCCCCATAGAAGCCCACTATTATTATTGTTGTGCCCTTATATTATTATTGTTATGTCGACTTTGACTATATTGTGACCCCTTAGACTCCTATTTATAGAGAGGAGGTTTAGCCATTTGTATCATCCAAGAATTGTTCGTTTGTGTAATGTAAAGGAGGTTTCCCCTTCAAAGAGGTTGATTTTGAAGGCGTTGATCTATCTTTTCTTCTATTTTGGGAGCTGGTTGCATAACATTTGGTATCAAAGCTTTGGATTCTAGGGTTTTGCTGCTCCAAACAGGTCATCATGGAATTTTCGCTATAACTTTTTTTATGCGACGTTTTAGAAGCTAAAAAAAAAACCCATTTGAGTCGAAATCTCTTTGAACCTCGGGTCCAAATTTTAGATCTTTTCTCACAATATTTGTGGATATATGATCCAAGGAAGTTAGGGTTTTTGCAAGATCCCTAATTATATCTCAAACAGGCGACCTTGGGAAAATCATCATAATTTTCTCTCCGAGTACCAGATTGAAATTTTGTAAGAAGTTATAGAAATTGAATGGACTTTAGTTTTGTGTCCATCGTTTTCAGGTCCGAAGGTTGAAACCGTGACACGTGGCACTTCATTCAAGTTAGCTCTACCGAAAAAATGTATAATGTGGTCATCTTGGGAAATTGGGCATATCTCTTTCTTGGAGAATCCAATTTCGACCAGAAATGTGGCGTTGGAAAGAGGACTCAAAGGGCTACCACATTTCGCAATTTTAGACCTTAAAGATCTGAAATTTCATAGATACATCAGCTTCAATATCGAGCTCCTACAAAGTGAAAAAAAGGTGTGTATTTTTTTTTTGCATAAGTTTGGTTCGAAAAAATAGTTTGAAGGAATTCAAAGGGCATAGTGAAGCATAATTATCATTAATTGATGCCCCGAAGAAAGAAAATGGAAACACCTAGTAAGCAACCTGAAATCTCTAGCATGACTCATGAAGAAGAGGAAGAAATGCAACATGATATATCAAAATTACAAGACCAAGTGCAACAAAATTCACTCTCACAAAAAGTAACAGAAGCTAAGATGGATGGTTTAAAGAAAGGCATGGAAGCTAAGATGGATGGCGTGGAAGATAAGATGGATGGTTTAAAGAAAGGCATGGAAGCTAAGATGAATGATGTGGAAGCTAAGATGGATGGTTTAAAGAATGACATGGAAGCTAAGATGGATGGTTTAAAGAATGTCGTGGAAGCTAAGATGGATGGTGCGGAATCTAAGATGAATGATGTGGAAGCTAAGATGGATGGTTTAAAGAAAGACATGGAAACTAAGATGGATGGCGTGGAATCTAAGATGAATGATGTGGAAGCTAAGATGGAAGGAAAAATGAAAGAATTGAAGACATATTTAACAAATTCACTATAAGAAATGTTTACTAATGGTGAAAGGGCAGTAAAGGAAACTCATGATGAGAACAAAAGAAATGTTAATCATGATTTCATAGACTCTAACATTGGCTTGAAGACCCACCATATTCCAAAGATTGATATGAGGAAGTTTTATGGCAAGGATTCCGTAACATGGATACTATAGATGGAGCAATATTTCGATCTCCATAATGTGCAAAACACACAAAAGGTATGCATTGCAACTTTGTATTTGGAACCAAATCAGTTTGTATGGTATCAATGGCTTTTCTCTCGTAAAAAAATTGTCACTTGGGCAATTTTTATAGAAGAAATGATAGCACATTATTAGGATACAAAAAGCAACACCTTTTTTAGCCAATTGATAAATCTCAAACAAAAGGATTCAATGATGGAGCACATCGAGGACTTCCAAAAATTGAATATAAGGGTAAAAGATATTCCAGAGGAGCATTGGATTGATGTTTTGATAGGGAATTTAAAGGATAACATCCAACATGAGGTTTGCCTTTGGGAACCTGATTCATTGGAGAAGGCATTCAGGTTGGAAAGAAAAATGGAAAGCAAAATTATGGCAACCAAGAAGCCTACCAATCGCAACTATAAAGATTGAAGTGTTGTTGCTTCTAGCCTTCCACAACCTACAAGGTTGACACCACAACAATTGGAATAAAAAGAGAAAAAGGGATTTGTTACAGTTGTGATAGAAAATACACTAAAGGTCATAAGTGTGATGAGAAGAAATTATTTTACATAGATTGTGAAGAGGAGGAAGAAAAGGAACAAGAAACATCAAAAGAATAGGATATGCACCAGGAACAAACCCTAGATAAAGAAGAAGTGAATCCATCTTGTAATGCACTGGCGAGAATTACCACTCCTCAAACTATCAAGATAAAAGGACATATCAAGAAGAAAAAGGTAATAGTGTTGACTGATTTGGGAAGTACTCATAATTTTATTCATTGTAAGATAGCCAAGGAATTGAATTGTTTCCTATATCTAGCACCATAGTGTCAAGCGATGGTTGCAAGTGGAGGAACCATAAATTGCTCTGGAAAGTGCCATAATATCAAGCTATCCATGGGAGAATATGTATTGAATAGCCCAATGTTTTCCATTCCAATGGGTGGTGTCGATGTTGTACTGGGAGTCCAATGGCTACAATCCTTGGGTGCAATAGCTTTTAATTTTCAAAAACTTTTCATGAAATTTTGTTCAAAAGGAAAGGAAGTTGAATTAAGGGGTATCACAGGGAAACCAGGAAAGATAATTAGCTCTAATGGAATGACAAAGCTTCTAAAGAAAGAACAACGAGGCGTAATTTCACAATTATGTTCACTTGAAGTTCCCACACCGAAATCATCTATTTCTCCAGATCTCCAAAAAGTCTTGGACGATCATTCCAAGGTATTTGAGATCCCAAAGGCCTCCCACCTATCCGTGATCATGATCATGCTATTCATTTGATTCCAGGAAGTGTTCCTCCAAATATCAGGCCTTACAGAATCCCTATGCCCAAAAGAGTGAAATTGAACGTATGGTTGCAGAAATGCTAGAGGTTGGTATAATTCAACCTAGTCAAAGTTGTTTTTCTGCTCAGTAGTATTGGTGCACAAGAAGGATGGATCATGGTGCATGTGTCTGGATTATAGGGAGCTCGACAAGCTTACTATTAAACATAAAATTTTCCATTCCTGTCATTGATGAATTATTGGATGAATTGCATGGATCAATTTACTTCACCAAGTTGGATCTTCGTTCAGGATATCATCAGATTAGAATGAAGACCGAAGACATTCTAAAAACAACATTTAGAACTCATGAGGGTCATTATGAATTTTTGGTCATGCCTTTTGGCCTTACCAATGCACCTTCTACATTTCAAGGTTTGATGAATTCCATTTTCAAACCCTTCCTTAGAAAATTTGATTTAGTATTTTTTGATGATATACTAATCTACAACAAGTCTTGGAAGGATCATATTCAACATGTTGATAGGGTGCTCAAACTATTGGAGGAGAAACAATTCTATGCAAAAAGTTCCAAATGTTTCTTTGGAGTTCAAGAGGTGGAATATCTGGGTCATATTGTATCTCATGAAGGTGTTAAGGTAGACCCTAGCAAAATTAAAGCCATTAAGGAATGAAAAATCCCCACATCCATAAAGAATCTCCGAGGATTCTCGAGTTGACAGGGTATTATCTCAAGATTGTTAAGAACTATGGGAGAATAGCAACACATCTAACAACATTATTGAAGAAAGATGCATTTTCATGGACTCCAGAATCAACAAAGGCCTTTGAACATCTTAAATAGGTAATGTGCCAAGAACTGATCTTAGTTATGCCTGACTTCACAAAAACCTTTATTTTGGAATGCCTCAGGAAATGGAATTGGTGCTGTTTTAATGCAAGAAGAAAGACCCATTGCTTTTGAAAGTTGTCCAATAAAAGGAAAGTATTTACACAAAGCTACTTATGAGAAGGAAATGTTGGCAATACTATGTGCACTTAAGAAATGGCGACCCTACCTAATGGGAAGACACTTCAAGGTAAAACCGGATCATGATAGTATTAAATACTTTTTAGAACAAAGATTATCTTTAGAAGAGCAGCAAAAATGGGTCACAAAGATGTTGGGTTATGATTTTGAAATCATATACAAAAAAGGGAAGCAAAATGTTGTGGCAGATGCACTCTCAAGAAAAGATGAGGATGTGGAAGCATTGCTTAGCGCCTTTTATATTATCCAACTAGATTGGATAAACGAAGCAAGGGATGAATGGAAGAATGACGAAGAAGTGTGGGCACTCATTCAAAAGCTAGAACAAGATCCCAGTACATCTGATACATTTAGCTGGAAAAATGATTCGTTATGGTACAAAGATCGCTTATACCTATGTAAGAATTCCCAACTCAAACAAAATATTCTTATGGAATTGTACACTTCTCCCTTAGGAGGGCACTCAAGATTTTTAAAAACTTACCACTAGGTTAAGAAGAATTTTTTTTGGGATGGCCTTAAATCAGATATTCAAAAGTTTGCGGCAGAATGTTTGGTTTTCCAACAAAATAAAGTTGAAACAATTAAGACCCCAGGTCTATTACAACCTTTATCCATTCCAAGCCAACGTTGGGAGGAGGTTTCAATGGATTTTATCACAGGTTTACCCAAGTCCAAAGGAAAGAGTGTCATCACGGTGGTAGTTGACAGACTCACCAAGTATGCACACTTTTGTGCACTATGTCATCCATTTAAAGCCAATACATTTTCTACTACATTTATGGAAACAATTCAAAAGCTACATGGAAACCCAAAGATTATTGTAAGCGACAGAGATCCCATTTTCACTAGAAAGTTTTGGACAAAATTATTTTATTGTCATGGTACTCAGTTAGCTCATAGCTCATCTTATCATCCTCAATCTTATGGGCAAACTGAGATAGTAAACAAATGTTTGGAAGGATATCTTCGTTGCTTTGTATTTGATAAAAAAACACAATGGGTCAAATGGTTGCCTCTGGCTGAATGGTGGTATAACACTTCCTTCCATTCTGCAGCAAAAATGACCCCATTTATGGCACTTTGTGGATATCATCCACCATCCATCACATCATATTTAGGAGAAAATTCTAAGGTTCAAGCAGTGGAAGATCACATCGAGCATCAACAACAAGTTCTCCAACTCTTAAAGGATAACCTCACTTTGGCGCAGAATAGAATGAAATAACAGGCAAATCAACATCGCAGCGAAAGAAGTTTTGATGTAGGTGACTGGGTATTCCTACGACTACAACCATATAAACAAATGTCCCTCAAGCAAGCTAAGATGGATAATAAATTATCACCAAAGTATTATGGTCCATACAAGGTGTTGCAAAAGATTGGTACTATGGCATACAAATTGGAGCTTCATGTAGCTTCCCGATTGCACCTAGTTTTCCATGTTTCATGTTTAAAGAAGGTTATAGGTGACAAGCTCCTAGTTCAAACAATATTGCCAGAATTTGATGAGGAAGGAAAAATCATATTGGAACCTGAAGTAGTCACAGAGAAAAGAACTCGACAACTACGAAATCCATCAATTTCAAAGTATCTCATCAAGTGGAAGAACTTACCCGCTGAAAATTCCACATGGGAGGATGAGAATTTTATACAGAAGCATCGAAAACTACTCAAGTGTTGGGGACAACACTTTTTTGAATGAGAGGGGCATGTTAGGCCCCTATAATGCTAGCGATTCCCCCATTACTATTGTCACTGTAGCCCTTATTGTTATTATTATGCCCCTATTGTCCCCGTATTGTTATTAGTGTGCCCCATAGAAGCCCACTATTGTTATTGTTGTGCCCTTATATTATTATTGTTATGCGGCTTTGATTATATTATGACCCCTTAAACTCCTATATATAGAAAGGAGGTTTAGTCATTTGTATCATCCAAGAATTGTTCATTTGTGTAATGTAAAGGATGTTTCCCCCTCGGAGAGGCTAATTTTGAAGGCGTTGATCTATATTTTCTTATATTTTGTGAGTTGGTTGCATAACATTTGGTATCAAAGCTTTGGATTATACGGTTTCACTACTCCAAATAGGTCATCGTGGAATTTTTTCTATAACTTTTTTCTACGACGTTTCAAAAGTTAAAAAAAACCCATTTGAGCCGAAATCTCTTTGAACCTAGGGTCTGAATTTCATATATTTTCTCGCTATATTTTCAGAGATATGATCCAAGGAAGTTAGGGTTGTTGCAAGATCCTGGATTATATCTCAAACAGGTGACCTTGGGAAAATCGTCATAACTTTCTCTCTGAGTATCAGATTGAAATTTCGTAAAAGGTTACAGAAAGGGAACAAACTATAGTTTTTTGCATCGTTTTTAGGTCCGAAGGTTGAAACAGTGACACGTGGAACTTCGTACAAGTTAGATCTACTGAAAAGTGTATAATCAGGTCATCTTGGGAGATTGGGCATAACTCTTTCTTGGATAATTAATTTCAATTAGACTGGTGGCGTTGGAAAGAGGACTAAAAGGGCTGCCACATTTCATAATTTCAGACCTTGAAGATCCGAAATTTCAAAGACACATCAGCTTCAATATCGAGCTCCTACAAAGTGAAAAAAGGTGTGTAGTTTTCTTTTTAAATTTTGCATAAGTTTGGTTCGAAAAAATAGTTTGAAGGAATTCAAAAGGTGTAGTGAAGCATAATTATCATTAATTGATACCTCAAAGAAAGAAAATTGAAACACCTAGTAAGAAACCTGAAAGCTCTAGCATGACTCATGAAAAAGAGGAAAAAATGCAACATGATATATGAAAATTACGAGACCAAGTGCAACAAAATTCACTCTCACAAAAAGTAACAAAAGCTAAGATGGATGTTTTAAAGGAAGGCATGGAAACTAAGATGGATGGCGTGGAAGATAATATAGATGGTTTAAAGAAAGGCATGGAAGCTAATATGAATGACGTGGAAGCTAAGATGGATGGAGTGGAATCTAAGATGAATGACGTGGAAGCTAAGATGGAAGGAAAAATGGAATAATTGAAGACAAATTTGACAAATTTGCTACAAGAAATGTTTACTAATGGTGAAAGGGTAGTAAAGGAAACTCATGACAAGAACAAAATAAATGTTAATCATGATTTCATAGACTCTAACATTGGATTGAAGACCCACCATGTTCCAAAGATCGATATGAGGAAGTTTGATGGCAAGGATCCTGTAACATGGATACTATAGATGGAGCAATATTTCGATCTCCATAACGTGCAAAACACACAAAAGGTACACATTGCAACTTTATATTTGGAACCAAATCAGTTTGTATGGTATCAACGGATTTTCTCTCACAAACAAGTTGTCACTTGGGCAATTTTCATGGAAGAAATGATAGCACATTATGAGGATACAAAAAGCAACACCTTTTTTAGCCAATTGATAAATCTAAAAAAAAGGTTCAATGATGGAGCAAATTGAGGACTTCCAAAAATTGAATATAAGGGTAAAAGACATTCTAGAGGAGCATAGTATTGATGTTTTCATAGGGACTTTAAAGGATAACATCCAACATAAGGTTCGCCTTTGGGAACCTGATTCATAGGAGAAGGCATTCAAGTTGGCAAGAAAAATGGAAAGCAAAATTATTGCAACCAGGAAGCCTACCACTCACAACTATAAATACAGAAGTCTTGTTGCTCTTAGCTTTCCACAATGTACAAGGTTGACACCAAAACAATTGGAAGAAAAAAGAGCAAAAGGGCTTTGTTATAGTTGTGATAACAAATACACTAAAGGTCACAAGTGTGTTGAGAAGAAATTATTTTACATAGATTGTGAAGAGGAGGAAGAAAATAAACAAGAAATGTCAAAAGAAGAGGATATACACCAGGAACAAACCCTAGAGAAAGAAGAAATGAATCCAACCATATCTTGTAAATCGTTGGCCAGAATTACCACTCCTCAAACTATCAAGATAGAAGGACATATCAAGAAGAAAAAGGTAATAATGTTAATTGATTCGGGAAGTACCCATAATTTAATTCATTGTAAGATAGCCAAAGAATTGAATTGTTTCATATATCTAGCACCAGAGTGCCAAGTGATGGTTGCAATTGGAGGAACCATAAATTGCTCTGGAAAGTAACATAATATCAAGATATCCATGGGGAGAATATGTATTGAATAGCCCAATGCTTTCCATTCCAATGGGTGGTGCTGATGTTGTACTAGGAGTCCCCACCCTCAATTTTTCTACTGTTTGGAAGGTGGTTATCGACTCTTTTACCCTTATATCTGATGGACTAACCTGGGAGGTCAATAGGGGTAATTGCCTTCGTCTCAAACTAGACCTATGGGTGGTAAGTGAAGACCACCACAGACTACTAGAGGCCCTCACTATTTGTCTTAGGCGCCAAGGACATTATTTCCTATGCCAGATCGGAGTCCCCGATCAAGAACCACCTCTACCACAAACTTGGCTTTTTTTAAGCTCAATTACGGTTAGTTTGGGCCCATTTATGGGTTTGGGAGAACTACATCATCTCTTTAAAAATACTCACATTCGTCTTACTAAAGCCCCAGACTAATTGATCTAGTAATACTCCTCGGATGGTATCTACACGCCTTGTCAAGGTTATCCTCAACTGATCGCAAACAGGGTCGCTCAACAACATGAATCATGGTGAAGCAGTATCTGGAAAATTCGTTGTCCACCAAAGACAAAAATCTTTATATTGTGTTTTCTTATGAACAAAGCTCCTACTTGGGACATCCTACAATGCAAATCTAGGTTCAGGCCTGGATTTTGTATATTATGTAGAGAACAAGGTGAGAATATCCTTCATCTTTTTAAACATTGCAACTACAACAAAGTTGTTTGGTCGATTTTTACTAGTTCTCTTGGGTCCCAATATGACTGGAAGGCTGGTGATACCATCTAGGAGACTTGGCTACTTTGGTCTCAAGATAAATTATGTCTCCCACTACTTAGATGTTGGTGTATATGGCTGGCCTGGAATCACACTACTTTTGAGGACAAATATCTTCCACCAGAGATCACTGGTACGAGATCACTCGCTCTCTTGGCATCTCTTCCCAAATAGTTTATCACCCATAGGCATAGGCTTATAAGAGAGCTAAATATAGATAAAAGTTTACCCCGAGCTTTTTTCAACTGTGCATCAGAAGGTGAAGCACAAAACTATGGTGGAGGGGTGGCTCTATATCTAAATGATCTCCACTACTACAAGATTACGATGAATCTGGGTCAAGGATCGAATAATTTTTCAGAATTGTTGGCCCTTAAAATACTTACCATTCTCATTATCAACCTTGGACTAGCCTCCATTAACATTTTTGGGGATTCACTCCTTACCATACATTGGATGACTTGGACACAACAATGCCCCAACCCTCGATTATGACCCCTTATCAATGAGATGCACATGTTGACATCTACTATTGCTCATATATCTTTTACACATGTTCACAAGGAACACAATCTTATGGCAGACTTACTCTCCAAGGAGGGCTTCGACTGGATAGGGCCAAATAATTGATTCAGGAGTATCATAATGGGACCTTTTTTGGCTTTTATCACCTACCTTTTATGGAGGCACATGTGATAGTATAGAGAGAGGTCAACCTCTACTCTATTTACTATTTTTTTTTTGTACTTTTTTTTGATACATATATTGTGCCATCATAGACTGTGATATTTATTTTTTAATAAACAACAACAAATTTTGACTATGCTATGCTAGATTATCTTAGAATATATTTTATATGCTTTTGATATAATTCAACACTGAATATGCATATGATGATGTAAGGCTATATTTCCAATCTTAGCTAGAACAATATGATCTATACACTGAATGTATACACATATATATCTACAGAATGTAATTTCTTTTATATTAATAAAGTACGTTTTGTTTTTTTTTTTTGTGGAAAAAAACACTTAGAAGACCAAATCTCTTAGAAAATCATTCTAGTACCTGATAGTTTTATGTTACTTGATCTATGGTCAAAAGAGTACTAGACCTTTCTTGAAGGTTGGGAATTCTTGTTGCATCATGTTGTGAATGAAGGGAAAGCATTTAACTGGTTAGAGTTGTTGGATCAACAATTAAACATCCTTGTGACTAAGGCCAAGAATCCTCATAAGGGTAAGCAAGTTAGGTTCTATATGTCTGCTTACTTGATGGATGTGATGTATGCTCAAAAATATCTTCCTGGCATGAATTGTAATTGATCACTGAATGAATATGTTTTCCACATTTATTGCAAATTGTTTTTAGAGTGCAGCTACAAGGTTGATCGATAAATTCTTCATAGTGTTGTCGAGGATGGTTTTTGAGGAAGAACCACCTTGCATGTCTCGTGAGGTGATGGAAGTAGTAGTAGAACTTGCCGATTGGTTTACCTCACCAAATGGCACTTACCTCAGGGTGTTTGGTGGTCAGAAGTCTTCACGTCTGCTACCGAGGCATGTTCCCAAAAAATTGGTCATGCATGAAGTAGCTTATCATCTTTCCACAAGTTAATCAATAGTCTTGTAGAGGAAGAAGAAAGCACCTTGGCCCACTGTTCCTTTGCAAATTGGATTGTATGAAATCAATAACCTGAAGGTTGCGGAGATCGAGGGGAAAGAGTTAGAAAAATTAGGGTTCGGTCTTATGGAATATCATCTGTATGATCTCATGAGTGTTTGCAAGCAATAGTGTGCAAAGATACATTTCAATTTTCCAAGTGGGAATTATTATAGACTTGAAGAGGAAAATATAAAGAATTGTTATAATGCCTCTAAGCCCCTCGCACGAGTCAACCTTATAGGTACATCGCAAGTCATTCCTCAACAAGAAGCCGCTCCTAAAACAAAACCATTAGAGAAGCACAAAGTAATGCGTAAAAAGGGTAAGAGGAAGGTTGTGCATAGTACAACACAAGAGCATAACCGCAAATTCAAAGCAGATCCATTAATCTTAAGAGCAACCATAGCAGTAGAAAGAAAGAGAAAGAAAAAGAAGCAGGAGGAAGAATTAAGGGTAGGAAGAACAAGAACATAAATAACAAGAATAAAGGTGGAAGAAAGAAGAGGAAGAAACAATGCGGAAACAAGTCGAAGAAGAAGAACAAAATCTACTACTTGAAGGGAACTTGTCTAGGAAATTGAAGCCTTGATAGTGATCCACGACATGGAGGTAGAACCAAAGCAGAAAAATCATGATGTTGATCTCATGCCTTGCACGCAGTAGATCACCACTCAGTCTCCCCCTCCTCCTACAAAAGGGAAAACTCTAGGTGAGGAAGTTGAAATTGCTTCTCTTGATGAAGGTCTAGTGATGGATTTTGATAGTTTAACTTTTGATGAGTCGCAGAAGAAGATTGTACATGAAATAAAGAATCACTTCTTAGAAAGAAGACCTCACATATATTTCTTTTATCAAAGAGAAGGTGATCGTGATGGAAACCAAGAAGAATCCAAAAGTTATTTCCGCAACCAACTTGGCCTTCGCAGGAGCCTCCAAGTCAAATACAAAATATTTTATGGTTGAGAATATGCAGATGGCAAAGAACTTAGAGGTTGTAAAGCAACAGATTGAACAACTCCAAGCAGAGGTTCAGAAAGAAGCTCCCGCACATGTGTATTTAGAAGAACTCAAGGCAACCATACTTGGTGAAGTATCAACATTGGGAGAAACCATGAGGAACCTCTATGAGGAGCTAGTCACTGTGCACAAAGAAATTGTCCACTTGCATGACATGAAACAAATATGTAGAGAGAATGCTAAATATCTCAAGGTTGTTCACGCAGCCATCACTGTTGTGCATGAGTGGGTAATGCAGTATAGAGGCACACCTCCTAAATTGATAAAGAAGACAAGGCATCAAGTTGAGTTGGAGAACGATGAAGTTTGGATGCCTTTCCAAAGAAACAAACCACTCGACTCTTTCATGACCAACATTTAGGCCTCTTATGCACAATTGTATAATAGTGTGGATTTTATGGTGAAGTCACACAAGATCCCTTCAGCTGGAACACTCACCAAAGCTAAAGGAAGAAACAAGGTCAGATAATAAGTTAATGAATACTTGGACCAGTTCAGACAGATTGGTACCAAGGGAGATCTAGAGGTTAACAAACATGATATGCAAAAGTATATTGGTGGCCCTGACAAGATCAACACCATGTTGTTCTTGTTGAAGAAGGAAACACAAATTGGCTCCAAGACCATGTACCCAAATGTAATGGAGGCTAGAGTTTGTTTCGAACCTGATCCTATCACAAAGTTTGGGGAAGTAATCATACAATATAAATCTTGGCATTGCTATGTGACCGAAAAGCTACAAGTTGATGTGGCTGAGCTAGAGTTCCCCAAACTCAATCTTGACATGTTGTTTGTCTTATTAGGCTTGTTTAGTTAACTCTACTCGTTTTTGTCTTATATGGTATTTCTAATATTGTATTTAAAATATTTTGTAAGTGGAAGTCCAAGCATCAATTTTTGAATATGAAAGGTCATTATGTAAAAGAAGTCAAAGAGTCACGAGGGAAGTCAAAGAGTCACAAATGAAGATGGATAGTCATCTCATATGTTATAAATAGACCCTCATAACTCATATAAAGGCATTTTGGCCGACCTTTTGGCTTAGGATCAAAAGCTTGGGAGTATTGTGAGAGCCCTGGCTTCTCCTTTAGCATAGAAGGATTGTCTTTCTTAGGAGAAACAAGTGTTGGCTTCATGTTCCACTATTGGGGCTAGTGGGTTGTCAATTGTATATGATGTTTGGAACTTTCACTTTAATAAAAGATCAGATCCAGAACGTCTTCATGCACATGTTGTGGATGTAGTAAAAGTATTCTTGTTATGTTTGTTGCAATATGTGTTATTTCATTTACGATAATGATTATGGACTATTTCATTTTCCTTATTCTGAATCTTGTCAAATGCATGCTGCTATGTTATTTCGATCATGGTTATCTTGTGAACTATTTTACAGGTTAACTTATGATTTTTTACCACTCGTGTGTCCCTTTTAAGCTAAGTACTATTACAGGCTTTCAAGGGGCCCACTCCATCGATGTGATGAAACTTCTCATGCATTGCACTTGACACTTCACAAATACCATACACTTGTTTCCACCAAAGTTATGTATACATCATTCTATGCAGTCATTGCAGCCAAGGCACACTCTTAAAACCCATTACTTCAGCAACCAATCATATTCCGGTCAGGGCTCCTACTCCAAACGATGTGGGGTCTAATTGGGACTTCATAGTGGGGAGACCCCCTGCACCTGTTGGGGGATTCTAGCACCGACAACAACGTTTTTGGCAAGATTTCGGTAAGGCCTAGTAGTGTATGTTTTTTGTTTGGGCCTAGGAATCGCTTAACCAGTAATGGTGGTATTGCGGTAGAGCTTGGTTGTGTAAGTGCTTGTTTCAGGCTTAGGAGTCCCTTGACCGGTTTTGGCGGGATTTTGGTAAAGCTCGAGGAATCCCTAGTTGTTTTATTGTGAGTCACACATTCATGTTTGCAATATGGCACAGGGGCGATGGGCTGAAAGAAAGATTTGGTTCAATTTAATCTATGGTCGGGTAGTACGCAGAAGTTCCTGACTTGGTTGGATTTTGCATATGTTAATAAGAGCTCTTTCCCTCTTGTATTTCATGAGTATTTATAGTTGTTATTATGTGGCTTTGATGGTTGTTCTATCATTGTTATTATTCTGGTTATATGTTGGTTATAAGCATAGTTTCATGACAGATTCTAATTATGGCTATTGACATGTTTTGATTGGTAAATGAATGGTTATTGGATGCATGGCATAATAGATGTTGTTGCAGCTATTGTGAGAGGACATCAAACCTTCTTGATGATTTTTAGATAAGTATGAGACCCCTATGTTCATATACGCATTTATGACCTATAGACTACATGTTCACAATGTGTTTGATGAAATGGTTGTAATGGTTAGGCCTGGTTAGGTCAAGCCTTTAAGAAAATGATGTATGAATGTATTTTTATTGATGTCATCTATCCTTATGTAAAGTCTCATTATGTTCTAGGAATTGGTTTGGAGACAAGCCCTAAAAAGGTGGCACCGATTTTGGGGTAGCATGCTTAGAACTGAGAAATTGGGATTGTAGTCACTACCTTGCAGGCTTATGAATGCGATTGGGGGCCTATAATTTCATGGATGCAATGTTATGTCTACGGTCGAAAATCTAGGTTAGTAAAATAACTACCCAACTCGCGATTTGGGCACTTGGAGTAGTTGTTTAACTCTTGAGGATGGTCGGTAAAGTTTCAATTTGTCAACTCCACTTCCTTAATGAAGCTAGGAGGTCAGGTCATGTCATAGAGCCCTCAACTCATGTTTACCCTGGCAAGCCAGTGAAAGTGGGTAGATATGGTAGGGGTGGTTACAGGGTGGTAACAGAGCATGGTTCAATACTTGGACATGATAGGCAAAGTGTGTTTGTCATGCATGCATGTCAATGTCTATATGGTTGTTATGCATGCAGTGTTATGGTTATGATTGTCATGAATGAGGTCATGATATGCAGTTGGTTTTGTCATGCATGATGTCGATATATTGATATGATCATGCATATACATGTATCGTGTTAATTTGGTTGATCTTGCAGACGAGATAGCCTCCCCTGAACTTCATCGAGGTATGTTGATTATGTTTATATTTTGGTTTAGCTGACATGGTATATTTGCAGGAAGAAGAAGATCAAAAGACGACTAGAAAAATGGTGGATTATAGTTCACAAGACTCCCCTTATATATCATATGAGTAGCCAAAAGATGAGAACTCTCCGGACATAACAAATACATTGAGAAACTTGAAGGTAGAGATAAGAAGTTGCAAAGTAGATAATGACAAAATTATTCAGTCACAAGAGAGACTTTCCATGGCATGAGAGAAACAAGCAGAGGTCAATGTAGTCATCCTTCGAATCTTTTTAGACTTGTAAAGACATGGACATCCACAAATCAGTAATGGACAGGAGGAAAAGACTAATGGGGCATATGGTAGCAGGTCTCATGGTGGGCATATGTCAGACAAAGATGT
Source organism: Pinus tabuliformis (assembly GCA_031772625.1). Taxonomy (NCBI): domain Eukaryota; kingdom Viridiplantae; phylum Streptophyta; class Pinopsida; order Pinales; family Pinaceae; genus Pinus; species Pinus tabuliformis. The sequence continues at coordinate 1,099,036,579 of CM062811.1, forward strand.
CACGGTTAGAGATGGTAGGTCCTTGGATACACCTGATAGAAGAGGTAGTGGACATGGGTTCTACTCTAGTTTTGGTTCAGACAAGTATCATGGTCATCATCGTTATCATCCTTACAGGAGGAGTGACAGTGGATATATGACAGATGAGTTCAAGAAAGCCAAGCCACCTACATATGATGGAGAGTTGAAGAAACTAGAAGATGCGAAGGCATGGTTGCTTGGTATGAAGAATTTATTTGAGATGTGTTAGCGCTCCTTAGTTTCGCAAGGCTGAGAAAGGAAACCAAATAGGTAACCTCAGACCAACTTTGGACTTGGCAGCTACCCCTGCCAAATCAGAGAGGACTCTCTCTAAATCAACCTCATAGCCAAAGGAAGTGACTAGAGAATATGAGGGTTTTAGGTTAGTTATCAACTCAGTAGGGTTTGATTAGGGTTTGTTGGATAAAGGGATCTAGGTCTAAGAACTAGGTCAAGTATTCCTAAAGGTCAGTTGCAGTCATAAGATGGGGAAAAGTAGGTGCAATTGGTGATTCAAAATGATTTTTCATTATAGTGTGGTGAGGATGATATAGTAGGAGTTAAGTGAGCAAGGCATGAATTCACTTATTTAGAAGGAAAACATTAAAATGCTAATCCCAAACAAAACAAAGCATTCAGATGATGATTTTTGTTTAAAACTTATGAGATAAAGCATAAGATGAAATGTAGATTTATGCTAGATAGGTATAATAATCAAATGTAAAATAAAACATAAAAAAATAGAGCCACTAACCATAACACAAGAATCCCATAAAAATAACTGCAACTGTTCGTCATATTTCCGCAAATAGTCAAGTACACTAGTTCAAGAGTCTCATATTCAAGTATCCAACCCTTGATTAGATTAAATTTCAGCCTCACATGGGAGATGAGGTCGAATTCCTCCTAAGGAGGTCGAATTCCACTCTAAAAATTCAAATACATGCATCTATCCTATCATTAACAAATCTTAGGGGAGTTAGAACAACTTTCCCCTTTTTCCTAAACTACTTGAGCTTATCTCTCAAAATATTGATTACAAGATTATTTTACAATGGTAATCATTAAAAAACATATTGAAATCAAATAAACTCATGAAATAACTATTTACATTAACCTATTTTGACATTTAACCATTACATGTAGTAAAAAATCTTCACACACAGAAACACAACAAATTGTAGGAGAAGTGCAACAACTGTTTGGCTTGAAATTTTGATATCTTGGATGGAGTTTTAAGTGTTGATGAAGACTTGTGAAGAAACCTTGGGATGTCCTATACATCATGGGACCTTTTAATCATCCAAAATCATCATTTAAGCCTCCTCAAACTTGACTTCAAAAGAGACTGTCCAAAAACACAACAAATTCTCCAGAAGCGCAGCGAAAAAATAGGGGTCAAAGATGAATCGATATCTTTTTAACCATAACACTTTTTTACAAAACTGAGAGAGGTTTTTAACCTCCCCAGTTTTTGGAAATTCATTTCCATTTTCTCGGAATCGGTGCCACAAAATAATGACTAGAATAGACAAGAAAAATTGGAGAATTTGATTTTATGAAATAGGCCTCGAATAAAGTTGAATATATCCCACAATATGATACCTGTGTATAAAATGAAGGAGGTTATTGCTATCGGGTTTGTTCTAAACTGAAACATCCTTTTGTTTTCCAATATTCATCTTCATTTGGTCAGAACCCTCTTTTGAAAATGATGACCAAAAACAGAGTCAAAAGCGCAATGACTCTCTTGTAGCAACTTGTATTTTAGGCATATATCCAAGATCATAAAGTATATTAAAAAAATGAGAGAGGTTATTATTTTTGGGTATGTTATAAAAAAAATCATCCAGTTTTAAAAAATAGTTTCCCATTTGTTGAAAATCCATTCTTGAAGTTGGTGCAGCAAGTAGTTGCTATGTCTATGTAGGATAGCAACATAGAGCTAAAAGCGCAACAACTTGCGAAAAGGGAATGAAGGGGAAGGAGGATGGAATAATTTATGAGGAAATTAATGGGGGTAGGGATATGTGCGAGGAAGGCAATGGAAGTGAAATTTCTCAAATTGAGTGAGGAAAGAGGGGTGAAATGGGGAAAACACAGTCCTAGGCTAGAAGCGCAACAACTCGCTAGGGTTGTGAGAGAAAATGATAAAATGAGTGAGTTTGAGTGTGGGGAATGGTGGGAAGTGATTTATGAGGGTAATTAGGGATGTGTAGGCTTAGAAACAAAAGGATTTCTTTTTCAAGTGAAGCAAAAGCCCATAAAAATGAAAAGCGCAGCAAAACCCTAAGCAAGGATTTTTAATCATCTTTGTGAGGGAATTGACTACATCAAGGGTTTGTGAAGGCTCCACTTACTTGTTTAGAGATGCTTTGAAACACTGAGATGAATATTGAACCTGTTCTCTCCTTCTTTTGGCCTCCAAATCAAAAGCGCAACAACCTCCAGAAACGCAACGAGGAGATGAAACAAGCAGTTGTGGTGAATTTCGAAATCTGATGGCTATGACAAGTACCACAATGGAAGAGAGGAGCTCTTAGATCTCTTGGAAGGATAGAATGAAGTTCTAAAATGATTTGATTCTCCTTAAGAACTTAGACAATCAATTTTTTGGCTTGATGATGGAATGACATCATGTGTACTTTTTGATAAAATGACTAGTCATGTGATTTGACTACAACATTATTTATTTAATAGGAAATGTTAGTTTGATTCACTTTATTCCCTATTTGATAACTCCCATGATGATGACCAAAATGGATATCATGACTCCCTAAATAGATATTGATGACTAATAATGATGACTATCAAATGTATATCTATACCATGACCTATATGGTGACCATTTAACTCATTTGATGACCTAGGACAGGAATTGATGACATGAACAAGATGGCTTTTCTGACCTTGAGCAAGCGGAGGGAGTAGCAATGATAGCTAGACAATGATTTAAGACCATTTGAGAACCAAGACAGATGTCAAATTTTATTTGAAAATATAACAATTTAACCTAAGACTTCTATCAACAACATGAAAAGAGGACATTTGATCACTGGGACTATTAAACACTAACAAGTTGCATGATTACACAAAAAAATGAAGGCCAAAATAACTATTTTCAGTCCCAAAGGGAAAGCAAACATCTGGTGGGAAGATGTGAAGCGTGTTAGGGACATCAAGATAAAGGAGTTGAGTTCGCATGAATTCAAGAGAATTTTTAGGAAGAAGTACTTGTCAGAGAGGTACTATGATAGTAAAGCCAAGGAGTTCTATGAGTTAAATATGGGATCGATGATAGATGAGGAGTATAAGACTAAGTTCCTAGAGATATTGAGGTATGTACCATATCTTAAGGATGAGAAGGAAAATTTCAGAGATTTGTCAGTGGAATACTATTAGCATTCAAGGATTAGATTGAGTATGATGAGCCTCGATCACTGGAAGAAGTAATTGGGAAATGAAGCACTGTTATGAGCAATCAAAGCGTAAGATTGAGTCTAAGCAAGGTTAAAAGGGAATGACAAAAATAAAGGTAAATGGCTACCGAAGCGAACAAGACCTTAGGATGCAGGTGATAAAGAGAATGTTGTTCCTTACAAGAAGTTTAATGCAGTTGAGAAGGGACATGGGTCGCAGCCTAGAGAGCAACAGAATAAAGGTGATGGTAGGAGACAGTTGCAGTGTTGGATATGTGGCAAGGAGCATATCAAGAAGGATTGTGCATTATATTATGGTGGTAGGCCTCAGATCTACAGTGCTTAGGAGGCGCAAACAGTTGGGGATGTTGGACAAAGCATTTCTCATATCTATGCGACATTGGATAATAGGCAGGTAAATCACCAGGCATTTATTATTGAGATGGATGGTAAGCTTTGCGATCAAGTTGTTTTTTATTTTGATTGACCCTGGATCTAATTATAGTTATGTTAACTCTAACTTGATGCATAAGTGTGGTTTGAGAAAATAAGTACATGCAGAGTCTTGGTCGGTGTCGTTGGCTACAAGTGCTAAGAAAAAAGTTCATCACTGGGTAAGAGCTAGTGCATTTGAGTTGAATGGTATGCCTACATCCACATATCTGAATGTACTTCCTTTGGGATAGTATAATATGGTTATGGGTATGGATTGGTTGTACCTATTGTACCTTTGAGATGATAATGGTTAATTGATCATGCCAGAGCATGTTATATGTTTTGGGGTTTTGGTTTTGGTTTTATGGAGGACCAATACATAAAACAAATGTAAGAATGATGTATTAAAACCTTTTAGATAGTGCTAATAAATAACCAGAGGGCTGTTATTTAACTTCACACAGTGATTTTAATTTATAAGGTGTGCAAAAAGAATAGTAAGGAGATATGATTACTTTAAATTTCAGATAGAAAGATAAATCATCATAAGTGGGAAACCCTTTGACCAATGTTCAAAAGTTAAAAGAAATATGCTTAAAATTACACAAAATACTAACAATTTTGTGATTTAGAGGGAGCCTTTTAGACAAATAATTCAATATCTCAATCTCTTTATGATAATAACTTCGGAAGGAATTTTAAGAATAACTATAACACATTTATTCTCACCTGATATCTTTGTAAAACTTAAACTTATTCAGAATTAACATAATGGATGAAACACATGAAAGACTTACAAAAGAAAACGAGACTGTATGATACCAAATTCAGAATCCTTTGCTTTATTACTAGTGATCTAGAAAAAGCTTGTACATTAATGCTTTACAAAATTTCTTATGGAAAGGTACCACCTTTAAGAACTTGTAGAAGAGAGTTATTTATACTAGTTTGGATAGTAAACAAAATATCCTAAATTGATTACAAAAATTGTTTGAAAGAAAGTAGGAAAGGAAAACTGTTGAATGATGTGTCCCTATTAGATAGGAAGTTGTTGATGATTGTTCCTTCAAAATATGTTGTGCTGTCTTCTTGTTGGAATGGAAAGTTAATCAATTGTCTCACACAATTGATCCCACCTCTTCTCACTTGGTATATCCAGATTTACCATTCTTCTAAATATCTCATCAACCTCGGTGTATCTTTCAAAATTGGGTTTGGTGAGAAAAAGATGCCCAATTTCATATTTGATTGTGAGGTCAGGACTCAAAGCTTCCAAAAACTCTTTGCCAGTAATTTGTCTTTTTATCCATGCAAATTGAGTGTTGTCTGCTGCAATAGTATATAGTCTCTCACGGTAATCCTCCAATTTTACTAGCTAATTGTTTGATGACACTATCTCTGGTAAACCTTTCTTATGCAACATACTGAATTTAGAATGAAACCTTCTGACTGCAGTGTTCAAAGCTTCACACTTTGTTTTGAGCTGAGTTAACAGATTCTTCTTCATTAGGACTTTCTTAATCTCCAAAATAGTAGTTGTCCTATATGGAATATTTATCTCTTGTAACTGCTGACTAATCTTAGAGTTTAGTACTTTGATCATCCTTACTGCTTCTTTGGGTTTTGTACCCAATGCTGCCTTCTGATTCTCTATCTTTACCTTGCATCTAGTAATCAATTATTGCTACTCAAAAATGATTTGTATGGATGGCCATACTTCTGTTATGGAGTGGCTGATATCTAACTAGATGCCTTCTTTGGCTTGGGCCAAAGTGTTTGCCATTAGAGTATTGCTCTCTAATTGTTTAACCTTGAGTTCTAACCTATGCGACTTTTGCATTTCCTCTACATACAAGGTATCATTTTTTACCTTCTGTGACTCTAGGGTTTGGAACTTCTAGAGTAACTTTTCATTTTGTTGTTTCTATGCTTGTAGCTCCTTCAGACCACTGCTCCTAGTTCATGAACTTCTCCAATTTTGGCCTGGGAGTATGATTGTAAGGTGTTGCCTTTAATTGAACTCTTAGGGCTGAAATGACCCCAAATGGATCATAACACCAAGTGAAGCTTGGTTGGAGCTTCATCCTCTTCATTAATTTGTCTGCCTCTGTACCTGCAGACCTACTGTTACAAATGAATGTCCCTACCTTGGCTTTGAGTTTGAACTATGACTTCTTTTTGCTTGAGACAAAATGGACTTCATCCATATTTATCATTTGCCTGATGTATTCCAGTGAGAATATCCTCATTGACACACACTTAGGTAGTTTGTATGGAGCCAACTCACTGCCATATATTCTAATCTCAGTGTAATTCTGGTGCAGATACCCGTCACTAGTCTTGGTGTGTTCTAATAGGTGTAATGTCTTCTTGATCTCTTCTCCAATTCTAGGCTCTGCCTGGCTATTGAGCAATTGAATAACTGGATGTACAAAAGAATCTATGAACTGAGAAAATGTAAACTGGATGATCCTTCTTTTACTAACTATATTATGTGAATCACTGATTGATTCACTCCATGCTCATCTTGCCTGTTAAATTGAATGGGCAATAAATCTCCCTATTGAAACAAAATTAAATGGATTATGACTGAGCTGTATCTGAAAACTCCCTGTGTGGTCAAATTCATAATTTGTTCATGTATATTATCAGCCAGAAAGTGGCTATAATTATATATGAAAGCAGGTTGATATTCTTTGCTGAAAATGGAAAAGAATCCAAGGATGGGTTCATCAATAGATTGGTCATTTTCATAGCCTAGGAGGTATGATAGTAGGGAGATGATATGTCTAGTGGCTTTAGGGAACATAGAAGATGAATATGGTGGGTTTCTCTTGGGTAATTCAACATCTTATGGTAGAAAAGTTAAAAGATAAGGGATCTCTATGGGAAGGTAAGTTTATTGTAAAGGTCCATGAGAGCCGCTGGTAAGAAATGGCTGAGGGAGTCAGATGGAGGTATCATTAGCATTTGGTTTATGCTCCGAGCAATAATGTTGATCAATATTTTTCCATCCTGATTCATCATTGTTCTTTGCACAGGACCATACCTGGCTTGACACCAAGTGATCAAATTAGGGAATTGATGAGTTTTTGGAAAAGAGTATAATGACAAAAGTGTCTCCCAGAAGCGAATGGGGTCCTCTTTATCAACATATTTCTTCTTTAACCATAAATGAAATTCATGAAAATCGAATTCGAATTCACAGTCAATGATCTTGAAAAGGGAGTCTAACAGGGGAAGGTGATGTAAATCAAGCGATGCTGTTGACAGATTCCCTTCTTCGACAGTCTTCTGCGTTTTAACTTCAGGAGCCATCTTTTTGCAGGTGAGGGATTTGGAAATTGTTTCAATTGAAAGACGAATGACAGGGTAAAATACACAGAGCGCGAAAATGGCTTTAGGTGATAGGAAAAAAACAAAAAAGTGGTAAAATGTAGAGCCATGGGGTATTTATAAATGAAATCGAGGCTAATTGGCCATTTAAATCTAACCGTAGGCAATTAATTTGCAGAGGAGCGAGAATTAATGTCTAACGGGAGATTAAACGATTAATTTAGGGTGGCAACGGTATAGGTGCATATGGGTAACGACTTTGCAACATGGCAATTCGTGAATGAATGAGAGATAACGGACTAGTGACATGGAGGGTTGTGAATGGGCGAGAGATAGCGGGTGCATGATATGGCGTGGGAAAAAGTCAATGGTCGAAAAGAGGAAAACAACGAGCGGGGGTGGGGTGTGATGGTTTATGGTTTCAAGCTTTGCGGGCCCAAAACACTGCAGGAGCACCACGTCGCAAAAAAATGGCAGCCATTAAAACTGCTTTTTGGACCCCCCCTCACGTTAACGGGAAACGATCGAAGGGGGACCGAAAAGCTTCCTTTGTTGTTGATCCGGGCGGAGTGAATGATATCCGTCGAAAGGTGTCCAGTGGTTATCGGTGCTTGACATGAAATTTTGTCGTTTTTGCTCGTATGACCAAATCATGTTTATTAACAAAGTGATCACGTTGTTAAACAATAATTAAACCCTGATTAAGGATTTTAAGCACTACTTAATGTAAAAAATTAATTTCAAAGGTGCGTTTAAACTTAGCAACCTTAATTTTATTTTCTAAAGCAAATTTTTTCTTTTTTATTGCTTATCTAACATTTTCTCCCTTGCCTTATTTTTTTAGAGCAACTACCCTATCATTTTTTATGATATGGACCTGAAATAATAGCAAATCCTAACATTTTTAATTTTCCATGTTGTTTTTTTTGTCCATATCCTAACCTATCATTTTCTCTATGGCATTTTGATTTTTTCATCTAATGGCTAACTTATCAAAATAAAAGAGCTACAACATCGGCTCCAACTGGGGACTGCTTTCTCCTATAGAATGCAGAGAACTTGTAGATCCATGTGCCTTCTCCTCAGGCTGTGGAGTCTTTGCTGTAAAAATCATACTGGCAGTTGAAAAAGTAAAATAAAACCAAACTTTTTACAATGATGGTAGTAAAATCTACTTCAACTTTTCAATACTGAATATAATGCTTTAGAAATCTTCCATTAATAGGATATGTGGAATATTGTCCCTCTAGATTTTGTAACATAAAAGTGTTGTTTCCTTTTACTTCAGCAATAGCTAGAGGTCCAAACCATAGGTTGTCAAACTTTCCATTGTTTCCTTTGTCTTTTCTTTTGGAATCCCATATTAGAACTAGATTTCCTTCCTTTAAGTCCCTTTCCCTAACTCTTCTATCAAACATGCTTTTCATTTTATTATGATATTTTTTCAATTTGTATTGAACTTCATCTCTGTTCTCATTTAGTTCAATGATTTGATTTATCCTACTTGAAAAATCATCAGGTTCTATTGTTGAATCCTGAAGAAACTTTAAAACAGGGAAAGCCAAATTAGTAGAGAAAATTGCATCTTTCCCATAAAATAACTCAAAAGGAGATTTTCCAGTAGATCTCTTTGGAGTAATCCTGTTTGCCCAGACTGCATAAATTAGATGAGTGTCCTAGCTCTTTTTATGATCTGCTAAAGTTTTTTTGATAACCTTTACCAAACTTTTATTAGATGATTCTGCAAGACCATTACCTTGTGGATAATATGGAGTTGAATGGTGTAACAAAATCTGATATTTCTGGAAAAACTCAATCATTTTAACACTAGAAAATGTTGTATCATTGTTAGTTACAATATGGCTTGGGAAACCAAATCTAGATAAAATGTTTTCTTCAATGAATTTTATCACTACTGAATCAGTACCATTTCTTACTGGAATTACTTCCACCCGTTTAGTAAAGTAGTCTGTTGCAGTGAGGATCCATCTATGCTGATTGCTTGAGGTAGGATGGATCTCTCCAATAAAATCTAATCCCCATTGGAGAAAAGGTGCTGAGACTATTGTTGGGATCAGTAGAAGAGTTGCTAGTTTTTTCTTACCAGCAAACAGTGGACAAGGGACACAACTTCTGACCTTTGCTCCTACTTGTAAGAACAATGTTGGCCAACAAAATCCTACCCTTAATATCTTATATTTTGTTGCTCTCTAAGGATAATGTCCTCCACAAAATCCAGCATGAAACTGATCAATGATCCCTTCGGTCTCTGATTTTGTTAAACATAATAACGAGATTTTGAGTGGATCTTTCCAGTATAGATTTTCATTTATGATATAGTACTTGACTACTTTCAATTTGAGAGTTTTACATTGACTTTTAGAGAATGATGCAGGGCTTTCGAAATGAATCAAGAAATTTACAATATCTTGATACCAATTTGATAAAAGAACCTCAAATCCTGATCTGAACTGCGCACTTCACAAAATCAGCTATCAAGCCTCTTTCCTTCCCGCTGGAACCCTACATTACTCAAAGACTTGAGCTTGCACTGCTCCCAGAAATTGAGCAAAGGTGTCCTCCAAGTGACCTCCCTTAGCTGGGACTCACCACTCTCACAAACTACGCAGAACTGTCCTCTGGTCCCTCTGTTGTCCTGCCTTGTCTTCCCTCAGGAAACTGCGCAGAGGTGCCGCTCTGGGTCCCACCTTGTAGTTTCCATTGGTGTCCTCAACTATGTAATCTTGCCTCCTAGTGGCCTCTGCGTAGTTTTCCCCAACAGTGAAGACTGTGACCCAGAGTTCCTCATCCAAGCCTAAGCTACGCTCTGTGTAGTCTCATTGACCAGTATCCCTCCTTGTCACTTGGAACTGTGTAATGCACAGATACTGGGCCCTCTTCCTAGCCTGTCCTCTGTCCCAGGCCTGAACCATGGAAAATAATGCAACATGATAGACTAGGAGGTTTTGGATTTGATGTTGTCCCGTCATGAGTGAATTGCAAGAACAGGTACTCTGATAGATCATGGTGAAGACGACAAACGAGATGAAGAAGGAGCACACATGCTAGAAGACTTAATTGCAGCTGGACGGACGAAATAAGCCCATCAAACAACAAGAGAAAGGAACACATGCATGTAGCCATCTTGCAAGACCAAGACCATTGAAGACCTTGTAGTATCAAGCCATGCGAAGGAGAAGACAAAGCACACCGGAGAGTACATCCATCACTTAGCAGCACAACAACTTGACATTGCCACCAAGACCAACCAATCCATGTCAGCAGTGTCATGTCAAGCTGTGTCATGAATTGTCAAGGCCACATCACCACTGTGGGCCATATCTGTTGTAACCGAATGTAATGCAAAGTGAAATTCCAATGGACGCACACATGAAGTTAAAGAGTCATGTCAGTTGAAAAGTCATAGGAAGTTGAACGGTCATGAGGGTAGTCCAAGAGTCACAAGGGTCAAGCATCACCCTTGGCTATATATACCCCTCCCATTGTATGAGCAAGGAATTTTCACCTTGGCTCCTTCCACATAGACTTGTGAGTTTCAATTTGTTCTTTGAGGAGAGAGGAGTGGCCCCAATGTCCCACTACTAGGACTAGTGATGTATGGTGTATAGATGTGTCCTGGAACTTTTGCTTAATTCAGAAGTCTATTAAGGCCAACACATTTTCACACATGTTTTGTAGATGTTTGTAAGACTACTCTTTAAACATTTTTAATACATGTTTTCTTGACCTGTACTAAGATAGTTGAACTACTTTAGTTGTTTTAGTACTTACATTGTTGAGGATGTGTTGTATTGCTTATCACTGTTGTCTCGTTCTTGTGGAATACTTCGTAGGACATTAGACAAAATTGTCTTATTTACTGGTTATAATGACTGTCACATTCGTGTGGACTACTCTGCTCGATGGTGTACGTGTTTTCCCTTGCACTTCAATTTTAACGAATGCAACATCCGTTGTGGAATACTCTGCTGGATGCTGGGAAAACCCTTTCTGGTTCGCGTGTGTCTCTTCTTGGGTGGTACTACTACCTCTCACATAGAGGCTCACTTTACTCTCCCCCTTTGAAGTAAGAGAACCTAGACACAAGCTACATTACACACTCACCAGGCATACTCACCTCGCTTTTTGAAAATACAAGCATAACACTCTCATGTGTTGAAAAATAAGAGATAAGGCAAATCTCCAAGAGAATGGCAACAAGGCCATCGTACCAGATGGGACTCCTACACCAAACGGTGTGAGGTATAGTTGGGGCTTCATACTGGGGAGATCCCCTGAATGTTGGCGGGTCCAACACCATCAACATTTTTGGTGCTAGAAGGAGGGCTTGAACCTCCGTCCCCACTCATCCATCATCTAGTCAAGGTAGTAACAGTCACTCCCTCTCCCTTACACGCAACTCTGAATTTGGTCATAACTCACCTCCCAAACCTGAACGTGAAATCCCGTATCAGCATATTCGAGTTGTCCGTCCCATCACTAATCGATTTTCTAAAGTCGTTGGACAGATTCTGGGAGTGTACACTCTTCCATATTCTCAGAGGAAACAAAATACTACCCCCACAGGACTGGTAGTTTCATCTGTGGAAGAAGTGATTGTCCTGGAAAAAGCTGTGGAAAAGGAAGGGGAATCTCCAATCTTTGAAGGAAGAAGAAGATGACCTCTTACTCTTGGGCTCGTGTTTCAGTGCAAGAGGCAGAGGAGAAGGCAGCGGAGGAGGTGGAAGCGAAGACGAACCAACATATTCAAAGGGAAAACCATCAGATTCAACAGAAGAGGAGGATGACGAAGAAGAGGGCAACATGGTAAAGACAAATCTAGAATGGATGACTCAGGGCCCATTGGCACTCCCAGGTACCCTACACAAGATGCCAAGACACGCAGAGAAGCTCTTAACGAAATATGACCCTAACAAGACAGTGAAGGCAGAAGACTACTTAGACACATTCTACCTACATCTGTAGACACTCGAGGTATGTTATGATGACATTGCATGCAGACTGTTCCCTTGTACCTTGGATGGAAAAGTAGCTATATGGTACCATAACCTTCCACCAAATTCCATCTAGAAGTAGGGGGTGTTCAAGAGAATTTTCCTTGAGAAGTTTGTTGAAGACAAAACCCCCTCCATGTTGTTGAAGGAGTTGGGTAGTCTTAAGATGGAGCAGAAAGAAAAATTCAAATATTTCAATCAGAGGTTTAACCACATTCTGAACAAGTTCTCAGCATACACCAAACCTCATGATTCCATCACCGTTGACTACTACACGTCTGCACTGTCGACCAGTGTTGCACAGTTCATCAAGCGACATAAATTTGTGAAGAGGCGATTGTCGTGGAGAAATACCTGCACGCTATTGGAGTCATTGCCGACGACGAATCCATTAAGGACTCCAAATACGTAATCAAGAGGTCAGGCTAAGGAAAAAGAAGCAAGTGACATTGAGAACCTTACTTGTCTCCTCAAGTCCCTGACCATCGAAGTTGCTGAACTCAAACAACGGACGACTGAGAAAACCATGATCAATAGGCCTTCCAGGTACCTGTAGAAGAAGAACATAGCTTCAGGCAGTAGCATCTGCCAGCTAGATAAATATGCAGAGAGCTCCAATATGGTGTTGAACCTTGACTAGCTCACGACGAATTCATATTCCCGCGTTCCATCACGAAAAGCATTCGGAAAGAATGTGTCGAGAATGAAACCGTGGGGTGAGAAAAATGGCTACATAGTTCTCTAATAACATCACGGTTAATGAGCAGGCTGACTCTGACCACGAAGAAGAAGAAGCTGTTGCATATGATGAAGCACCAAGTACTAGGCATGTAAACATGTATTAGTGAAATCACACAACCTAGAAGAATACCACTAAGAAGGAGCCTCTAAGTGATGGTCTAGCCTCGAAGCAGAACAACCAATATAACTTGAGAAGCCAAGGGGCCCCTAATGTCATTGAGATATTGAGGGATAAAAATAAAACCATACATACTAAGGATAGTAAGTTGTCGACCAGCTCAATACAAAAAACTCATAGCAAGTCCGGGAAGACAACTATAGAAAAGAGTGCGTCTGTGAGCAGCAAAGACAAGAGAAACCCACTGGAAACCATGAACATAGGTCCACCCCCAGACACCTCGGTCAGTCTCCTAACTCTGGATTATAACATTGTAGAAGATATGAAGAAGACTCGTGCAAACATATCTTTGTATGAGTTAACTAAAATCATGAGTCAGCGAGACATTCTTCTGCAAGCACTTGGGCATACCTCTACAGGTAATGCTACCTCTTCTAGCAAGGGATCAATTAAGTCTCCTAACACACTCACATCTGTGTTCAACGCGCTCCACAAGGAGGAGGCGAACTCACTCTACCCACCGTTCTTGTTATCATTTGAAATCTTCAATTTCAATGTTCACAACTGCTTGGTTGATTCTGGTGCATTAGTCAATGTCATGCCACTCTCCATTGCTAAGAAGATCAATGCTCAATGGAGTAACACAAGTGCACAGATCATCCAACTAGATAGAACATGCGTACCAACCATTGGTGAACTCAGGGATGTGATCATCCGGTTATCGTCTGATGGACGTGTTCATCAATGCATTAATATTGTAGTTGTGGACATCTCGGAAGCATACACCGTATTGTTGAGTAGAGACTGGTCAAGAAATATATACTTTGCTACTGGCTGGTCACACTTATGGCTTCTGTACAAGGGCATAAACAACTAGATCCGGGTATTGTCAGAGAGAAAAATGAAGCATAATGTGACTTCCTTGAATGGAGAAAATGAACCGTTGGATTTCACATAACTTATGTTTGATAATTGATTTCTGGAAACACAATTGGGGTGCTATCTTGCAGAGCCATCCCCTACCCCACCAGACACATAGCTGGGTCTCCTTCGATACCCAACTGGAAAAAATGAAACTTGTATAGTAGTAGTAGTAGTAGTAGTAGTGATGGTAGTACTAGTGCGGAAATCGGTCCTTGCACAGATGACATGTGGACCATGTACTTTGACGGATCCAAGACAGAGGAGGGATCTGGAGTCGGTTGCGTTTTAACAGACCCGCTGCAGAGAAAACACTTAATATCTATCCACTTGGAGTTCGAGTGCATGAACAATACCCCCGAGTATGAAGCACTCATCTTGGTCTTACAAAAAACCATTAGTCTCAACGTTGTTGTGCTAAAAGTGGTAGGTGACTCAGAGATCGTGGTGCATCAATTACGTAACACCATACACTGTGTGTTACCCCGTCTTAAGAGTTATCAACAAGAGGTATGGGGAATTATCTCTCAATTCCAAGATTTTAATATTATTTCAGTACTAAGAATGTGTCACGCAACTGCAGACGCCTTGGCGAATGCAGTTGCTAAGATGTCACCATTAAGGGATAAATTTTCAGTTGATATTTTGTATAAACCATTTGTCCCTAATAACATCACTAATTTACTCATTTTTGATGATGATCAATAGATACTGCATTTCATGGCTAACGTTGACGTATTCAAAGATGTAATGATAGATGAGGACGAGCACGAGTAGTCTCTGCAGGACACAACGACATAAGCAAAGGAAACTTCATCCCCAAGGGTGTGGTATCACTTGAGAAGCTGTATGACTTGCAGAATCGCTTTCAGGGACCTGTGAATGATAAAACTCTTAGCTCTACATTGTTTCATGAACAAATTAATTGCGAATGAACAAGGATTCAAAGTTTGTGAATCTCAGTACGTGTTATACATCACAAGAACGACAAGCTTTCATCCATGTTTTCAAATAGTACCGTGATGTGTTCATGTGGACGCAGGATGATCTGAAGACATTGACACGCGAATAATCCAACACGTCATTCCAATCAAGGAAGGGGCCAAGCCTTTTCAGCAGAAGTTAAGGAAAGTTTATCCTTCACTTAAGCTCCTCATACAGAAAGAACTGACCAATATTCTGGATCCAACTTGGCTAAAACCAAAAACCTTTGAACAATCAGGAAGATAATCAGGCTCCACACCCAACATATTCATGCATTGAACATGTGGAGGCACTATCTTCTTGGAAGGAGGTTCAGTCTGATGACAGATCATAGTGGGTTGAGATATTTGTTCGACCAACCTAATCTGAATGCTAAGCAAGCTAAATGGTTTCCCATGCTGAATGAGTTTGATGTCGAGATCAAGTACATCAAGGGTAAGGAGAACAAGGTTGCAGATGCTCTTAACAGAAGAGTGCAGGTGAACCACATAGAAGCTATGAGCTCATATGGGACATATTTACAAGATCAGATCTTACAAGCAAGACAAAAAGATGACATGTACAATGATCTTAAGCACATGTTACAACAGTAGGTCACTGATGATCGAGATGTAGAATATCGTCTCACAATAGATGGTTTGGTTAGATTTAGGGACAAGATCCATGTGCGAGAAAATATTTAACTCAAGAATCTTATTTTGCAGGAATTTCATGTTAAGTCATATTCAGGTCATTTGGGATATCATAAGACATTAAAAACTGTGAAGAAGTTCTACCATTAGCCGAATCTTAAGAAATAGCTAACTGAGTTCATCACTAGGTGTTTGGATTGTCAACATGTAAAAGAAAAGTGTAAGCATCCTGGTGGTTTACTACAACTGATTCCGATTCCAGAGTGGAAATAGGAGTTCATTTCCATGGACTTCATTACAACTTTGCCTACGAAATCTAGACAACATGATTCCATCATGGTTGTGGTTGACATGTTGACAAAGGTAGCTCATTTTATTCCAGTGAAGTCTACCTATTTAGCTAGTGAGGTAGAACAAGTCTTCATCTGGTAGATAGTGAGATTGCACGGTATCCCTAAGAAGATTGTATTTGACAAAGATTTCAAGTTCACTTACAGGTTTTGGAAGGAGTTAATTTGCAGGTTTGGGTATAGAGTTGGCCTTTAGTACAACTTATCATCCACATACAGATGGATAGACAAAGAGGGTCAATAAGATTCTAGAGGACATGTTGAGAATGTATGTTATGCACCAACATGGGAGGTGGGAGGAGTATATTCCAGTGGTAGAGTTTGTGTATAACAATGGGTATCAGGAGTCACTGAGGATGAGTTTGTTTGAGGCACTTTATGGGCAGAGTCGTAATACTTCCCATTAACTGGAGTGATCCAGTGAACATGGTGTTGATTGAACTGTACATGTTGGTAGAGATGGAACAACAAATAAAGGTTATCAAGAAGAATCTAAAGGCAACACAAGACAAACAGAAGAGTTATGCAGATCAACAAAAGGCATTTAAGGAGTTTCAGGTTGGGGAACATGTGTATTTGCGCATCAAGCCTAAGAAGAGATACTTGAGGATTAGGTCATGTGCCAAGTTGGCACCTCAGTATTGCGGGCCTTTCGAGATCCTTGAGAGGATTGGACTAGTGGCCTACAGACTTGCACTGCCTCTTACGATGAAAGTCCATGATGTTTTCCATGTTTCATTGCTTAAAATATATGTGAAAGATGTTGATCATGTGATTGATTGGTTTGTATTATGGGTGGAGCTAGAAGGAGAATTCCAGTGGGAACCTCAATGCATTTTGCAGCGGAAACAACTCATGCTCCAAAACCAATTAATCAAGTAAGTTAAAGAGCAGTGGAACCACTTTGGGCCCGATGAAGCTACACGGGAGATGGTTGATCAAATGCAGGCTATGTATCCTTCATTATTTGTTGGTGAAGGCAAGTGAGTTTTGGTATATGTGCATATTTATGTATGGTTGTTATTATAAATACTGCAATGAGTTATGTTAAAAACTCCAATAAGCAGTATGGTTATTATGTTGTGATGTTTGTCATGTTGGTTTTTCTTTTCAACGGGGTTTTCATCATAAGCTTTGCATCGATCTAAGTTATAAATATCCATGGGCAGTCTGTTTTGGTTGTCAGCGGTTTGGTGGTCATAGGTGTCATAGAACACTGAGGACGGTGTTACCTTGGGGGGGGGTTCTAACAAATTCGAGTTAAAATTTCATGTAATAAAGTTAATAAAGGAAAAATAATACCAAAGTCATGGAACACATATTCCAAGCTGAATGTTGGGAAAAACATGCTAGTGGGTGTTCATTTCTGTTTATTATGGCTAAGGAAATCGACAAAGGCATTGAAAAGGAAAACTTGCATTAATTGGTATTTTATTTATGAAATAAAATAAATTAGGAGAAAATGGAGGTGAAAGGTCACAAGATCTTATGTGAAGGAAATTGAAGGAAAAATAGAGGAAATTGAGGAAAATAGAGGCTTCAATAATAAAAAGGCTTTTGAGGATCAATTCACAACCTTTCATTTGGATCTCATCTCTAGTCTCTCTCTCATACTTTTGCACACTTAGAGCATTCTTTGAGCACTCTAGCATTGGAGAAAGGAAGGAAAAGAAAGCAAAGGAAAGCAAGGAAAAAGCAATGAAGAGTTGGATCAAGCGGCTACAATGAGATTACATTGCAGGTATCGAGTTGCATGTATGATTTCCCTGCTAGTTTTGGCATGATGGTACATGCATATGTGTATTTGGATCTCTTGTTGTCACTGGCATGGGTTTTTCCAAGTGTGACAATGGTTTCAGCCTTGCCTTTCCATTTCTGGATAGCCATGGTGTGATGGGAATTCTTTCATTTGGTTGACATTTGGATTGTCGGATGGTTTTTGAACTGGGTGAGGTGGTCTAAGGAAAATTCCCAAGGGCCTAGGAATCCTCTGACTGGTTTTGGCAGGATTACGGTAAAACCTTGTAGTGTATTTTTTTTTTTGGGATTAAGAATCCCTTAACCAGTAATGCCGGGATTGTAGTAAAGCCTGGTTGTGTAGGTGGTTGTTTCGGGCTTAGGAGTCCCTTGACTGGGTTTTGCAGGATTGTGGTAAAGCCTAAGGAAGCTCGGGTTGTTTTTTTGTGAATCCCACATTCATGCTTGAAATATGGCACGGGGGTGATTGGCTGAAAGACAGATTTGGTTCAGCCCAATCTATGGTTAGGTGGTATGTAGAAGTCCTTGACTTGGTTGGCTTTTGCAAATGTTAATTAGAGCTCTTTTCCTCTTGTATTTCATGAGTATTTATACTTGTTATCATGTGGCTATGATGGTTGTTCTATCATTGTTATTATTTTGGTTATATGTTGGTTATAAGCATGGTTTCATGACAATTTATAATTATGGATCTTAACATGTTTTGATTGGTAAATGAATGGCTATTGAATGCATGACCTAATAGATGTTATTGAAACTATTGTGAGAGGGCATCATACCTTGTTGATGATTTCCAGATAAGTATGAGACCCCTATGTTCATATATGCATTTATGACTTGTAGACTGCATGTTCACAATGCGTTTGATGAAATGGTTGTCATCGTTAGGATTGGTTAGGTCAAGTCTTTGAGAAAATTTTGCATGAATTTCTTTGTCTTGATGTCATCTATCATTCTGGGAAGTCTCATTAATTTATGGACAATGGTCTAGAGACAAGCCCTGAAAAGGTGGTACTGATTCAGGGTCGCATGCTCAAAATTGAGAAATTGGGACTACAGTCGCTACCTTGTAGGCTTATGCATGTGACTGGGGGCCTACAATTTCATGTATGTAGTGTTTTACCTGCATCTGACAGTCCAGGTCAGTAAAGTAACTATCCAACTCTAGATTTGGGCACCTGGAGTAGTTGTTTAGCTCATAGGGGTCCTATATCTCTTGAGGAAGGTCAGTAAATTTTCAGTTTGTCAACTCTACTTCCTTAATGAAGCTAGGAGGTCAGGTCATGTCATAGTTTCCCGCATCCTTCAAGGCCCTCGCCTTCGGAGGGCTCGCGTTCGTTCCTCGCCCTCTACAGTAGTGCGAGTCACTTCACGTACCTCGGCCATAACGACCGAGCGACTCGTCCCTCGTACCTTTTTGGTTAGCTCATGTTTACCTTGGCAGGTTGATGAAAGTGGGTAGATAAGGGAGGTGATATGGTGGATCAAAATAGTGCTCAAAATTCAAAGTGTGTAACAAAACTTGAAACCAGAACGAATTAGATAGATCTCGGTGATCTAAACCTAACACGACTTGTTTCACTCAAATCTGACATCAGATGCTCACGTAATCACGTTCTGATCGATTTGGGAAACACTTATTTTTTTTGGAAAAAAGGTTGCAGGTACATCCAGTTAGCAGTTCGTATGCTGTCTGTGTATTTTGGTGGGCCTATGAATGACTGCCACTTGTCATCATTTGATTGGTTTTGGCATGGTGAATTTTTCATTGGTTAATGGTTGTGTTTGGGTGTGGACCAATTAGGAGGAGCCACGTGGGTCGATCCCTGACTACCACATGGCCTCCTAATGGCCAATTAAAATTTTATTGGAGGCCGAGTAGCCCCCACAAGATTCGAACTCGAGACCAAGTACCAAGAAACCAAGGCCAACACCACCGTGCCACCGTGTTATTTATTTACATAATGTTGAATGGTTGTATTTAAAGTTTTTATAAATGTGCCTTTGGGGGAGGGGCCAGGCTAATCCCTAGCCCCTGTCCACCCCTACACTATAGGACTACAGGCAGGTTGGGGGGGGGGTCAAGGGCTAGGGCCTAGCCCAACCCTCATGGCTCTTTTCACAGTCATATGCCATAGTCGAAAACCGGGAGTGCAAAAGGATATGGGGGCTAGCCCCAAGCCCTATGGGGCCTCAATGTAACCAACAACGCGACAATGGAGGGGACTAACCCAAAGACATATGCGTGCATGGAAAAGGGGCCAACCTACAAGGGAGCCAACCCACAGTTACTTACGCAACATAGAACCAAGGACGCACGCCAGATATGGGGGTTAGATAGAGCCTAGAATCTTCGACCCCCTACGTGGTCGCATGACACCTTGTGACCAGGAATTTTGGGACTAGGGGCTTAATGGTGCCCTTAATGGTCCTACAAATTCACCTACTGAGCGGGAATTGTGCTAGGTTTAGTGCGCTTGTTCCACATTTGGGGTGCTCAAGCCAGGTTGAGGTCGAATTGGAGGATGGTTAGCTAAAGAATTTGGGAAAGTGAAGAAGCAAACACAACTTTCTCAAGTTTTGGCCAAATGAGGTGCAAAAAGAACCAAAACAGGGGTTTTTGATAATGTTGGATCCATTAGAGACATAAGTTATACTATTTGAGTTGTGTAAAGCATGTAAACACACTTTGATAATTTTTAATGAAAGAGGCCCTACATTGGAAGTTGGACCAGGAGATGTAGCCCAAGAGAGGGGTGAAATCCTTTATCATGCTTTGTGTTATGTGTTTAAGATATGCTTATTTGTCTGTGTTTGGATGTAAAATTTGGTTAAAATTTAATTGTCTATGTGTTTAGTAAATAAATCCTCTACCCAAAACACATATAAATTTAACTTGCAAATTGTTTTAAAATCTTCAAGTTTACACATTTAGATCATTTTGGTATTAGAGCAATAGGTTTTTGTGAAGATTTGATTTTTTTCCAAGTGTTTTTCTAATGCTTACAAGGTTGAAGCCCAAAAGAGGAGAAGGAGAATTTGTGGAGCCAAGATCTCAAATTATTTCAAGGAGAACAAACACACCTTAGGCTTCAATAGTCATGGCACATGAAGAAGGTCCTAAAGAGATGTTTGAAGATGAGACGACTTTTAGAAAATCATTCTTTAAGATGTCAGATATGGTTAAGGTTCCATATGAGGAGAGGAATTCCAGACTGTATGGAGAAAGCTCAAAGCCTCATGGAGGAAAATGAGACAAGCCTCTAAAAGAGAATGGAGGGAATGGTGACAAACCACCATCTTCACCTCCATCATCATCCTCATCTTCATATTCATCTTCAACTTCTTCTACCCTTCCACAAACACATCTAAATTCCCCAAGGGGTCATGGTAAAAATCATTTGCTTAAGCTTGACATTAAGTTTTAATTTCCTATGTACAATGGAGAGGTAAATGTAGAGAGATTAGATAATTGGATTCCTCAGATTGAAGTGTATTGCAGGATACAAAGAAT
The DNA here is from genome assembly GCA_031772625.1 of Pinus tabuliformis. NCBI lineage: Eukaryota > Viridiplantae > Streptophyta > Pinopsida > Pinales > Pinaceae > Pinus > Pinus tabuliformis. The sequence goes on from CM062811.1 coordinate 1,099,057,823, forward strand.
CGAAGATGATAAACCCAAGATTCAACTTGCTTCTCTTAGATTGGAAGGTGTAGCACTAATTTGGTGGGAATCAAAAAATCAAGAGGGCATGAAGAAACATGGTAAGGTTTTATCCTCTTGGAATGATTTTGTTGTTGTAATAAGAAGGAAATTTTGTCCATTAGCAGAAAGCTAAAGGGCAAAATGTACAATCTTATACTCAAGAATTTAGGAAAAGATCTTTGATTTTGGGTATAGATTTGTCTTCACAAGATACTTTTCTCAAATATATTGGAGGATTGCATAGTTATTTGAGACATATCATTCTCATGTTTAACCCTACAAAACTAGATGAAGTTTGTGTTCAGGCAACTCATTTAGAGGCAAGAGGGAAAAATGTTTCTGAAGAAACTAGTGAGAGTTCCTTTGAGTCTGGAGAAAAAGGAAAGGGTAAGTTAAAAGGAAAAGGGAAGAAGAATTATACCATCAAGATGGAGAAAGAAAAGATCACATGTAAACATTGTTCCAAAGAGGGCCATGATGAAGATCATTGTTGGAAACTTCATCCAGAAATGAGACCCAAAAAGTTTAAGAACAAGGAGAAGGAGAAGATAGCTGCAACTACACAACATGATTTAGGTTTAGATTTTGGAGATGAAACAAAGATCACAACCATGGGTTTGCAAGGTAAGGAAATTGCAAGTAATAGTTCTTCAAATTGTCTCAATGAAACTCAAGATGAAAAAACAAGAATAAATCTTTTCCACATTAGAGTTATTTCAAAACATATCAAGATAGATACACTGTTTGATAGTGGTTCATAAGAAAATCTTATCTCATAAGACATTATCAAGAAGTTTAATTTATAAACCATTCCTCATCCTAAACCTTATCCTTTAGGTTGGATATGTGACAATACAAATTTGCATGTGACAAAAAGATGTAAATTGAAATTTGCAATCACTGCAAACTTTCTAGATGAGGTAGAGCTTGATGTAATTCCAATTGATATATGTGTTATTGTTTTGGGAAGCCCATATCTATATGACAGGAGAGCTATTTTTCATCGCCATGAGAACAAATATCATTTATTCGAGAATGTGATTGAGTATATTATTAGAGAACACAACAAAAAGTTGAATGCATCTCTTGTAAATGTAGGAAAAATCACGAGGATTGTTAATGCTAGTAAGAAGTTTGCATTGTTAATGATCAAACATGAAGGTGTTGAGGAATCTAAAGCCTTTCAAGGATATGAATCAAGTTTTAAATTTGATTTCTTTGATGTTTCTAATTCATGTGATAAAATGTTTTAGGAGTCTAACATGTTTCCTCCTAAAATAGGTAAACAAAATGAAGTAAATTTGCAGCAGCATGCATTATTGTTAAACATTGGTGTGAATAAGATGCCAGTGTTAGAGAGTGCAGAGGTCAAAGAGAAAATGAAAAAGAAAATTGAAAAAGAGGACATTGGTTCCAAAACTTCTTCTTGTGGGTTTCATAATGTGTTGGCAATGAAAAGGGACGATGCATGGTGATGGCCATCACATTTGGTCAAGAGTCGAGCAGAGTACAAGGCTAGACATGGTAAGCTTCTTCACGAAACCAATGTTCAAGGTGAGAATAATTTGAGATTGTTTAAATTTCATTTGATTGGAGACTGAGGAGGGAATGTATTTATTCATTCAAAGGAGGTTTATTGTTCTGCATATTCTAGGAAATTGCAGCAATATGTCATCTATGAAAGCAAGACAAGGACTCCAAAATTAGGGAAAATGATATATTTTCATGAAAATCTTAGAATGAAAAATTCAAGAAAAGTTCAGTGGATTAAGACTGGAAGGGTGATGGAAATGTATCCTAATCTATTTGTTGACTGATAAAGAGCTTTTGGAGGTCCAAAAGCTTCCAATGGGGAGGAGTGATCTGGTGGATCAAAATAGTGCTCAAAATTCAAAGGGTGCGACATAGCTCGAAACCTAAATGATTGCATAGATCTTGATGATCTAAACCCAATGCAACTCGTTTCACTCAAATTTGACATCGTATGCTCTCAGAATCGTGTTCTGATCGATTTGGGAAACAACTAATTTTTTTTGGAAAAAGGGTTGCAGGTACACCTAGTCAACGGTCCGTACGCTGACTGGGCATTTGACTGGGTTGAATGTGTATTTTGGTGGGCCTATGAATGACTGCCACTTGTCATCATTTGATCGGTTTTGGCATGGTGATTTTTTTATTGATTAATGGTTGTGTTTAGGTGGACCAATGAGGAGGAGCCATGTGGGCCAATCCCTAGCTGCCATGTGGCCTCTTAATGGCCAATTAAAATTTTATTGGAGGCTGAGCAAGCCCCGCGAGATTCAAACTCGAGACCAATTACCAAGCAACCAAGGCCAATGCCACCGCGCCACCGTGTTACTTATTTACATAATGTTGAATGGTTATATTTAAATTTTTTATAAATGTGTCTTTAGGGGAGGGGTTGGGGTAAGCCCTAGACCTTGGCCACGCTTGCGCCACATGACCGCGGGAAGGGGGCCAAGGGATAGGGAATAGCCCAACCCTCACAACCCTTTGCACAATCATATGCCACAATTGAAAACCGGGAGCGCAAAAGGAGATAGGGGCCAGCCCCAAGCCCTATGGGGCCTCAATGTGACCAGCAACGTGACAATGCAGGGGGCCAACCCAAAGACATATGGGCCACCATATAAATAGGAGTGCGAGTATGGGCCACCATATAAATAGGAGAGTGCGAGAAAAAGGGGCCAACCCACGAGGGGGCCAACCCACGGTCACCTGCGCAACATAAAACCAAGGGCACGCGCTAGAGATGGGGGCTAGATAGAGCCCAGAATCTTTGCCCCCCTATGTGGTCGCATGGTGCCACGTGCCCAGGAATTTCAGGACTAGGGGATTAATGATGCCCTTAACTGTCCTACAAATTCGTCTATTGAGTAGGAATTGTGCCAGGTTTAGTGCGGCGGTTCCTCGTTTGGGGCGCTCAAGCCAAGTTGAGTATGAATTGGAGGAAGGTTAGCTGCAAAATTTGGGAAAATGAAGAAACAAGCATAAATTTCTCAATTTTTGGCCAAATGAGGCGCAGAAAGAACCAAAATAGGGATTTTTGACAGTGATGCATCCATTGGAGACATTAGTTCTACTATTTTAGTTGTGTAGAGCATGTAAACACACTTTTGAGCATTTTTAATGAAAGAGGCCCTACATTGGAAGTTGGACGAGGAGATGTAACCCAAGAGAGGGGTGAAGTCCTTTATCATGCTTTATGTTACATGTTTCAGATATACTTATTTGTCTCTTTTTTGTTGTAATATTTGGTTAAAATTTACTTGTGTATGTGGTTAGTAAATTGATCCTCTACCCAAAACACATATAAATTTAACTTGTAAATTGTTTTAAAATATTCAATTTTACACATTCATATCAGGAAGGGTGGTTATAGGCCTACTACCGAAACACATACTACCACCCCTCAAGGTCACTAGATCACTCATCAACCTGACAACCACTCCTGGTGATGAAACCTTGAGCTGGAACTCATATTCACAAGCTTGAAACCCGAACTGTACCCACGACACATTGTGCATGTAGTTATGAGGCTCCAATTACACCCATAACCTTGCTTGCATGTAGTTATGACTAGAATTCCCCTATTCAGTGCATGCACTGACAAGATCTACGCCACTTTTTCAGGCTAGCCTCCAGAACACTACCCAAAACTACCTATAACTTTCCAGAAACATAATTACAATGATAACAATGCCAACCATCCAAAAATTGAGCAAGATCTTGACCTAGACATGCCTAATACATGATAGACATTTCATCAAACAAATGATAAACATATGAGCTACAGGTCATGAATGCATATTTGATCATAAACTTATGACCTTCATTTGAGAATCACCAAGAAGGATTTATGCCCTCTCAAGCTATATGCAATAACACTTGTTAGCCCATGCATTCATCAAACATTCAATAACTTGTCAAATCATGAAAGAGATCTAAGGTAAGATCACATCATATAATCGACATACAACTAGAATAGAATCCATGCAAACTAGCCATAAAATCAACACATTAACCAATACAAGTGTTCATAGATTTTTTGATGGTGTTGGAACCGCCAACATTTAGGGGATCTCCCATATATGAAGTCCCAACTAGACCTCACACCATTTGGAGTAGGAGTCCCAACAGTGGGTGGTAATGTTATGCCTTGACCGCGAAAACACACAGAGTGAAGTACAGTAACTTTGGGTGAGAGCAAGTGTGTGACCCTACAGGAAGTCAAGTGCGATGCATGAAGGTTCCAACACACGAAGGGAAAAGGAAGTGCACTCCTTGGAAGCCCGTAATAGTATGAAGCTCGAAAGGAACACATGAGCATAATGACATCACAAGCTAAACTGTGGAATAGTCCACAAGTTAAAGTGATGAATTAATACAACAACACACATTCAACAAGACTCATACAAATGAAAAAAAAAAGTTCATAAGGATAAGTGCAAGTTAAATAACATTGCAAATACAACAAGAATAGTCCTACTATATTCATTACATATGCATGAAAGCGTGTTGGCTCTTATTTTATTATTATAAGTGAAAGTTCCATTCATACATACACCATTGACAAACCACTATCCCGAATAGTGGAACATTAAAGTCAAGAACACCTACTCCTCCAAAGAAGTATACTCACTCTACGCTACGGAGAAGCCAAGACTCTTCACAACACTCCCAAGCTCCTTCTAAGCCTAAGCCTAGCTAAAAGCTTGGCTCCCATAATCCCATTACATGAGTTATGAGGTTCTATATATACAAGAGGGGGTGAATCTTCATATGCCAATATTGACACTTGGAATTTCACTTACAACATAATTACAAATAATATTACGTTTTACACTTGTACCCATATAAGACAAAATGGGGTAGAGACAACTTAACATCCTAATAAGACAAAACTATGATGCTTGAGTTTGGGAGAAATCTAGTTCAACAACCTCCACTTGCTGCTTCTCGGTCACATATTGGTTACAAGCTTGGTACTGTGTGATGATGTCCCCAAACTGCACGATGGTGTTTGGTTGGAAGCAAACTCTAATCTCCATGGCATCTGTGTACAATGTCCTGGAACTAGTTTCAAGTTCATTCTGAATCATGAGCAACATTGTTCTGACTTGGACAGGACCACAAATGTAATTCTGCATGTTCTGTTTGTTCAACTCCAAATCTTCCTTGGTGGCAATCTCTCCCAACTGCTCCAAGTAATCTTTGATATCCTGTCAGACTTGGTTCCTAGGTTTAAATTTGGTGAGTGAACCCTTTGATGGGATCTAGTGTGTTTTCACCAAGACATCCAAACTACTAAACAATAATACATATGAGGCTTGAATGCTACCAATAAATGAGGTGAGCTTCTTATTGTTATGAATCAACATCCAAACTCTCGCTTTCTCCCGCTCTGTTTGTGGCTTCATTTTCTTCACTAAGTTAGGTGGTGCCCCGTTGTATCACCTTGTCCACTCTTGCCCATAAGTAATGGAATCTTGTATGTTCTTGGGAGTTTTAACAAACTCTTTGCTCTACTACTATGGAACATGCAAACAATGTTGGCATTATGACTCAGATTTGGCACTATGACACAGGTGTTGTCCTTGATGGCAACTCACTATGACAGATCTTAGTTTAGGCTCACAAAATGAAGAAAGAGAGGTATACACAGTTTCTCATTGACCAAGCCGCGTATACATGTGGGTTCACAGAACAAAAGGCGCGTACATGATGGAAAACTTGGTTTTGATCCGTGGTATTTGGTCCATGGTATTGTGATCCGTGGTATTGGTCCAAGGTATCTTGTCCGACGTGTTGACCCCAGGTATTTGGTCCAAGGTATTGGTTCTAAGTGGTTTTGGACCATGGTATTGAGTAAGGCCTAAGACTGTAAAAGGAGGAGAAGATCATTAGGCAAGGGCACTCATGAATTGAATATCTAATGAAGAGCAAGATCTAGAATATGGGTGATTGGGTTATGATGCACAAATGGATCTGAATCAAGGAGGAACCTGAGCACGTGATGAAGGATAAGTTCTATTGATGGGTCAATATCTTAAGGCTTGAAGAGAAGTATCTTTGTGTGGTTTTGATATTTTATTTGAATAATTGGCGCATGTCGTAATCTGTAAATATGATGATCTGGGTATAACTGTTGTCTGAATAATTGTAAAGGTTAAAATCATCATTTATAGATCTATATGCAGGTTCATTATAGCAAAGGCGCGTATACATGTTGGTTCGGCATTTCAAAAGTGCGTATACACAGGTTTGCCTTGATATAAGTGCGTATGCAAGCAAGGTTCATCACATTGAAGTAGCGTCCACCTCATAAAAATATGCTTTAGCTACTTTTGATTGCTGTTACAATGTTCTGGGTACTGGCTTGGGTTCTGGTTACTGTTACTGTGATCTAGTTACAACATTCAAAGAACTGATTGTTTGATTCAGTTTTGGTTGGTGCAAAGGAGATTGGTTGATGCAGATATATTTGACATTGATTGATGTTATTGATGGATCTAGTCTGAAAAATTATGAAACGTGGTCCCTGGAAGAAAAGAGAAGGTTGTAGCCTTCTGTAGGTCAGCACCTACGTACTAGTACATCAGCTAGTATAAGAGCTAGGGGGTTGTAGCTCCCTTCCAGGAGAAGCTAGAGAACGAGAGAAGGTTGTAGCCTTCTGTAGGTAGAAGCATACGTACTGGTATAAGACTACACCAGTATAAAATAGTGTAAAAAGAAGTTTCTTATTATGTTTTGTTTTTACTGCTCCTGGTTACTGTTTATATGGTTATGATTCATAGATCAACATATGAAGAATTAACTAAATTATAAGCTTTTAGGGTATATGCTAGTTTCCTTATTTACAGTTGCGTATACACACAAGTTTCATTAACTGAAGTAGTGTATATGAATCAGAATATGGAAATGAAATATTATTGACTTGCTAATACTGATTCACCCCCCCCCCTCAGTATTATTTCCAACAATTGGTATCAGAGCAGGTCCTTCAGAAGAATCTTGATCGCTTGAAGGAAGATCTATCATCACGAGTAACTACGAAAGAGACATCCATTAGACCACCAATATTTGATGGGAGCAACTTCGTTTATTGGAAGGTAAGAACCATAGCGTATCTTCAATCTCTTGGAACAGATGTTTGGGAAGTCGTGGAAGGAGGATATACATTTCCATCAGCAATACCTACAGATACGATAGGTAAGAAGTAGTATGAAACCAATGCCAAGGCCGTCAATACATTATGGGGGAGTCTGTCGCAATCAGAATTTGTCAAGGTTATGCAGCTCAAAACCGCCAAAGAAATATGGGACAAGATCATTCTAAGATATGAAGGAGACGATCAGGTAGAACGTGCAAAACTACAATCTCTCAGAATTCAATATGAAACTCTCAAAATGCACAATGATGGAAGTATAGCTAATTACTTCCTACATATAGATGAGATTGTTAATCGCATGAAAAAATTGGGTGAAGAGATAAAAGAAGTTACTTTAGTTGAAAAGGTTTTAAGATCCTTGTCTACTAAGTTTGAATCAAAAGTTTCTGCTATAGAAGAAAAGCAGGACCTTTAGTGTCTTACTATGAAACGACTGCACAAAATCTTAACTGCTTTCGAAATGAGAAAATGAGGCCCATTAGATATGAGAGAAGCCGCATTCAAAGCTTCAGGAAGAGAAGAAATCAATGAATCAGGACATATTTCAGAAGGAGAGGAAGAAGCAAACTTTGTCAAGAACCTTCAACGTGGTTCTGGAAGATTCAGAGGTAAACTACTTTTCAAATGTTTTGCTTGTGGAAGAGTCAGTGATTATGCTACCAAATGTCCTCACAAGGACAAGCTTGATAAAGGTAAGGAATTAGAAAAATGGAATAGAAAACAAAGTGTAAGTAAGAAGAGCTACTATACACATGAAGATAGCGATGGTTTATCAAATAGTGATGAAGATGAAATAGTAATGATTATAGACTTCTGATGTCTTTTGAAGATGAATATGGTCTTTATGAAGAAATCTCTAAACTTAAAATTTGTTTAGAAGAAAAGAATATGATTATAGATACATTGACATTCCAACTTGCTGAAAGGGAAAAACACAATGAAAGATTAGAATGTGAAATTGTGTGTCTAAGAAAGGATATTGAGAAACAAAAGCTCTCAATCTTAGATTTGCTAAAGGATCAGAGACCCTAAATGAAATTATCAAAGTGCAGCGTTCTCCTCTGATAAAGACAGGTATGGGATATACTGAAGAAGCACAGAAATCGTCCACCTCTGCTAAAAGCTATCTTGATGCAGTAAAGAGCAGTGAATAGTTTGACAATTGTCAGCAAAGGCATAAAGCAGATCACCAAGTAAATCGGGGTCATTCTACTTCAAGGATAAACAGAAGCTACAACCAACCTCAGGTACATCATTCTTAGTTTGCTTCAAGAATGAATGTCAATGGAAACTACAATCACTAGGTCAGTAGGTTCGATAATCACAAAAATTTCTTTAATGGCCAATGTTTTTCATGTCATAACTTTGCACACAAAGTTGCTCAATGTGTTGCTTACAAGACCATCATGACTAGAGAAGCACAAAATCAAAAGAATGTGACAGGGATCATGAAAAGGACCTACAATAGCTTTTCACTGCTTGAAAATGAAATAGAATGCTCTATTTTGTAACAACTTCAGTCATGAAGATTCTGAATGCAGGAGTAAATTTCGGCAAACATCTCAGAAGGAGCAAACTTCATTGGGTCCCAAAAATTAGAGAAAGAAAGAACCGCAACTAGAAAGATGTGGTATAGATTTATATGTAAAAGGACAAGAAAATCAATGTTACATCGACAGTGGATGCTCAAAACACATGACATGAGATAAAGAAAAACTTCAGTCATATAATGCCTTAGAAAAGGAAAAGAAGGTCTCATTTGGAAATGACACTCCTGTTGTCATAAAAGGTAAAGGTTTGGTTCTCTTAAAAGAAAAGGTCAAAGCTCGGAATGTTATGTATGTTGATGGTCTAAAGCATAATCTATTGAGTGTTAGTCAAATGTGCGATCAAGCAAATGAAGTGGTATTTTGATCAAATGGATGTGTTGTTCATGAGCTTGATATAGGAGAAACAGTGATCAAAGGAATAAGATCTCCAAATAACCTATACATACTCAAGGGAGGACAATAACAGTGCTACCTAAGAAAAAATGATGAACATTGGCTATGGCATAGAAGATTGGGGAATCTAAGCTTTTCTCAAATAAGAAAAGCATGCAGATACCAGGCTGTTCGTGATCTTCCTGATATCAACATTCTAGAAAACACAATATGCAAATCATGTCAATTTGGTAAGCAAACCAGAGCTCATTTCCCTGAGAAGGAAGGATCAGCTAGTAAGCCTCTTGAACTTGTTCATACTGATTTATGTGGCCCATCAAGGAAAAAGTCACCTCGTGGAGAAGAATACTTCCTATTGTTCATTGACAACTTTTCCAGAATGTGTTGGATAGGACTTCTCAAGCATAAAGATGAAGCATTTGAAAAATTCAAAGCCTTCAAAGCATTGGTTGAAAATGAATCAGATCGCAAAATCAAATGCCTCAGGTCTGATCGAGGAGGGGAATTTACCTCAGATGAATTCTTCGACTTTTGTGAAGAACATGGAATAAAAAGGGAATTCTCTACCGCAAGGACTCCTCAGCAAAATGGAGTGGTAGAAAGGATGAACAAAACTGTTCAACAAATGGCTCGTGCCATGCTAGATGAGTCTGGAACTCCTGCAACCTTCTGGGGTGAAGCTGCATTTGCTGCCGTCACTATTCTCAACAAAACAAACGTTCGGGTAAACAGCACTCAAACTCCACATGAACTTTGGTATGGTAAGAATCCTACTGTGAAGTAATTCAAAGTTTTTGGAAGCAAATGTTACATCAAAAGGACTGATGAAAAGCTTGGCAAGTTTGAACCTACAGTAGATGAAGGCATTCGCCTTGGTTACTCTTCCCGAAGTAAAGGATATAAGTGTTATAATAAAAGACTAGGGAAAATTGTTGAAAATATTGATGTTGTGGTTGATGAAACAGGGAAAAATCCAAAGCAGGTAAAATTCGAAGATTATGAAGAAGATGAGGATTATCCTTCCACATCAAATCAAACTAATTCGGAAGAAGGAACCAATGAAGCACCAAATAACGATAGAAGAAAAGGCTCCATCTAGGTATGTTCAGAAAAATCATCCAGAGACTCAAATTTTGGGACAGAAAGAGGCAGGAGTGCAGACAAGAAGAACTATTACAGAAGCTTCAAGTTATCTAGCATTGCTTTCCACCATCGAACCTCAAAATGTACATGAAGCATGCAAAGATGAATTTTGGGTCAAGGCCATGAATGAAGAGCTTGAGAAAATTGAAAAGAATAATACTTGGGAATTAGTTCCTAGACCTCATGATAAGAATATCATTGGAATCAAATGTATATTCAAAAACAAGCTGAATGAAAATGGAGAAGTTATTAGAAACAAGGCTAGAGTTGTTTGTAAAGGATATGCTCAACAAGAAGGTATAGATTTTGAAGAAACTTTTGCACTTGTTGCTAGACTTGAAGCCATAAGAATGTTCCTTGCTCTTTCTAGCTTTCAGAACTTCAAAGTATACCAAATGGATGTAAAATCTGCCTTTCTTAATGGATACTTAGAAGAAGAAGTATATATTGAGCAACCAGATGGATTCATCCTTGGAAGTGATCCAAAAATTGTATGCAGACTCAGAAAAGCTCTCTATGGTCTAAAACAAGCTGCAAGGGCCTGGTATTACCGTCTTAACAAATACCTCCATCAATAAGGTTTTTCAAAAGGATCAGCTGACAACAATCTATATACAAATATTGACAATGATAAATTGCTAATACTTGTTGTGTATGTTGATGATATCATTTTTGGTAGCAATGAAGAAGCCATGAGTCAAAACTTTGCTTTGGTAATGCAAAAAGAATTTGAAATGTCCCTACTTGGAGAGCTCACATATTTTCTTAGTTTACAAGTTCAACAAAATAAAGATGGTATCTTTCTATCACAAACCAAGTACCTCAAGCAGATCTTGAAAAAAAATGGCATGGAAGAATCTAAACCTGTATGTACCCCTATGGTAACAAGATGCAGTCTCAGCTGAAATGATGAATCAGCAGCAGTACATCAACCAACCTACAGATCCATGATTAGCAGTTAGCTTTATCTAACAGACACCTGACCAGACATCATGCATGCAGTGGGAATAGTTGGAATATTCCAAGCAAATCCAAAGGAATCACACCTTTAGGCAGTCAAAAGGATCTTCAAATATCTTCAACGAACTCAGAATTTTGGTTTATGGTATCCTAGGGACATAGATCTTACACTTCATGCATACACAGATGCAGATTGGGCAGGAAGCGTGGATGATAGAAAAATCACTAGTGGTGGTGCATGCTATATGGGTTCCAGATTAGTGTCTTGGTTTAGCAAGAAACAAAGTTCAATTGCATTATCTACAGCTGAAGCAGAATATGTGGCCGCTGCATCTTGTTGCACACAACTCCTTTGGATGATGCAAACATTGCAAGACATTCAGATCGCATGTACTCCACCCATCTCCATTCTATGTGATAATACAAGTGCAATCAACATTTCAAAGAACCTAGTCATGCATTCCAAGACCAAGCACATACCTATCAAATATCATTTTCTCCGTGAACAAGTGCTTGAACAAAAGGTCAAATTGGAATATGTTCCCTCCAAAGAACAGGTCGCTGATATATTCACCAAACCACTGACCAGAGAAACATTTGAATATCTCAGATAGAAGCTGGGAGTAGTTGATGCATCATCTTGCTGTTGAAACTTATCTGTTTCAGAGAAAAGTGGTTGTACGCGAGTTTCATGAAGTGTATCCGCGTACATACGCTGGTTGCTGTGGATACAGTCGCGTATATGTTGGTTTGAAGAAAAACAATGGGTCAGACTCAGGATGAAAAGAGTCTAATATGGGTCTGACAATGATCATCTGGCACAGGTTTAGGGGGAGCACATACTTCTAATAATGCATTGTTGGCATTATCTTAGAAGATCTTGGTACAAATTCACAAGTTGTTTTGATTCAGGTGGAACAGGTGCAGAGGGAGATCATGGTTGTTGGTCTGGATGGTGATTGACAGATGTTGCTGATGATAGTTGCTGATAACTATCATAGTATTGTTTTAGATATTTTGTCTTTATGTTATATATATCTTTTATTATCAAGGTCATGAAACGACCTATGTTGTTTCCCCACTATGCATGGGATGAATGATGTAATGTTCTCGTTTTGTCATGTATAAACATTTGGTATATCCCCACTTTGTTGGGTGGATGAGTCAATCTTGGTATATCCCCACTTGGTTGGGTGATGGATGTATGTATGAGTCTTTGGTGATAAGAAGGTCATTTATGATGTATACAGTCATGTTCTTCTTGTAGAACATCTTTTTGCAGACCTTGCTTGCAGTCAGGGGGAGAATGGACAATACTCTTCAGCATATCAGAGAATTCAACATGCATGCAGGGGGAGCATAACCCTTTGCCCTTGATGAAAAAGGGGGAGAGTGACTTGGGGTTGCCATCAAGTCCCAAGGGGGAGATTGTTGGCATTATGACTCAGATTTGGCGCTATTACACAGGTGTTGTCCTTGATGGAAACTCACTCAGATGACAGATCTCAGTTCAGGCTCACAGAATGAAGAAAGAGAGGTATACATAGTTTCCTATTGACCAAGCCGCATGTACACATGGGTTCGCAGACCAAAAGGTGCGCATGTGTACACACGCATTTTCACGAAAGGAAAGGCGCATACATGATGGAAAACTTGGTTTTGGTTCGTGGTATTTGGTCCATGGTATTGTGATCCATGGTATTGGTCCAAGGTATCTTGTCCAACGTGTTGACCCCAGGTATTTGGTCCAAAGTATTGGTTCTAAGTGGTTTTGGACCATGGTATTGAGTAAGGCCTAAGACTATAAAAGGAGGAGAAGATCATTAGGCAAAGGCACTCATGAATTGAATATCTAATGAAGAGCAAGATCTAGAATACGAGTGATTGGGTTATGATGCACAGCTGGATCTGAATCAAGGAGGAACTTGAGCGCGTGACGAAGGATAAGTTCTATTGATGGGTCAAGATCTTAAGGCTTGAAGAGAAGTATCTTTGTGTGGTTTTGATCTTTTATCTGAATAATTGGCGCATGTCGTAATTTGTAAATATGATGATTTGGGTATAACTGATGTCTGAATACTTGTAAAGGTTAAAATCATCATTTATAGATCTATACGCAGGTTCATTATAGCAAAGGTGCATATACACGCTAGTTCGACATTTCAAAAGTGCGTATGCGCAAGTTTTCCTTGATACAAGTGCGTATGCACGCAGGTTCATCACATTGAAGTAGCGTACACCTCATAAAAATATGCTTTAGCTACTTTTGATTGCTATTAAAGTGTTCTGGGTTCTGGCTTGGGTTCTGGTTACTTTTACTGTGTTCTAGTTACAACATTCAGAGAAGTGATTGTTTGATTCAATTTTGGTTGGTGCAAAGGAGATTGGTTGATGCAGATATATTTGACGTTTGATTGATGTTATTGATGGATCCAGTCTGAAAATTTATGAAACGTGGTCCCTAGAAGAAAAGAGAAGGTTGTAGCCTTCTGTAGGTCAGCACCTACGTACTAGTACATCAACTAGTACAAGAGCTAGGGGGTTGTAGCTCCCTTCTAGGAGAAGCTAGAGAACGAGAGAAGGTTGTAGTCTTCTACAAGTAGAATCTTGTGTACTGGTATAAGACTACACCAGTACAAAATATTGTAAAAAGAAGTTTCTTATTAAAAGAAAGATAGAGATGATTGCAGCAGGTGGTTTTCACCCACATTGGGTTTCCACCTTATATCTTGTGTTCATGTGTGTGACTGTCTGTTTTGTTTTTACTACTCCTGGTTATTGTTTATATGTTCTGATGCACAGATCAACATATGAAGAAATAACTAAATTATAAGCTTTCAGGGTATATGCTAGTTTCCTTATTTACAGTTGCATATACACGCAAGTTTCATTAACTGAAGTAGTGTATATGAATCAAAATATGGAAATGAAATATAATTGACTTGCTAATACTGATTCACCCTCCCCCCCTCTCAGTGTTATTTCCAATAAATGAACAACTACTTTATGTATGGTCACACACCCCTAATAGAGCTTCCAGACAGTTTCTCCCTGTGTTGATACTTCAACAAGTATTCCTACTCTCTTCTTCTCCAAGTAAACCTGTGCATAAACTGTATCCTATGTTGCTACATGGAGTTGTTATGACTCTTGCCTGGAAACCTGTAAGTTTTGTGCCAATTGCTCATTTTCAGCCGTCAAATACTGAATGTTTAATCTAGTTTCTCCTGCAAAGGCCAAGTTGGCTTCGGCAATGGAATTTGGATGCTTCATGGTGTCCTCCACTATCACCATTTCTCTAACAAATGTAGGTGATGTGTGATCATCCAGAAAGTGCTTTCTCCATTTGTACAATCCTCTTCTAGAACTCATCAAATGATAGATTATACACATCCATCACCAGATCATCGTTGAGGGGAACAACATCCCCTTCTTCGCTTGGGGATGGCTTTGTTGTTGGAGGTGGTGGAGGCTGAGTGGTGACCTGTGGTGCACTCATCATCAGATCAACATCTTCATTTTGTGGCTCCTGTTCAATCTCCATGTTTGTCACTTCAATCAAGTGCTCAATCTGTCGAGAAAGTTGTTGATCTTGCATCTGTTCACCTTCCTCCTCAGTTGCTAGATGGTTCTGTTCTTATTATTCAACCTGTATCAGTGTTGTTTCTTCTATCATTGCACCTTTCCTTTCTTCTTCCTTTTACTTCTGCTTCTCTTCATGTTTCTTCCTCCTCAACTCCTGTTCTTCCTTCAATTTATGCTCTATCTCCTGCAGCTTCAGTTCTGCTTCCTGCAACCTCTACTTTTCTCTCTTCCTCTGCTATACTCTCTGTATCCTCTACTTCCTCTTTTTTTTTTTTCTTTCTAAAGCTACTTTCATGAAAATAGGATCTGCTTTCATATTGTAACTTTGTTCTCCCTCTGGAATGTTAGCAATCTTCCTCTTTCCCTTGTCTTGCATAAGATTGCTACCTTCTGTTGTTGTTTCTTCCGGAATTGCTGTCGAAAGTGGAGCAGCTTGTGAAGTCCATGCTAAACTAACAAACTCACTGAGTCTGGAGGCATTGTAGTAATTCCTCCATGGGTCCTTCTCTATCCAATTAAATTCTCCTCTGATCCATGGAAAGTAAACTCTTGCACAATCGTCTTTGCAATTACCATGGGGATCATACATATTAAAGTCTTGAGTACCAAATGGAAACATGACTATTTCCTTTCCCTTGGCATTCACGAATTTCAAGTTATTTATCTCATATAATCCAATTTTCAAAGGAACAGTGGGCAATGGTGCTTTATTCTTCCTGTGCAAAGTTGCTGACAACCTTGTGGCAAGATGGTATGATACTTATTGCATGACAATCTTACTGGTGGCATACCTGGGTAAAACATGCAAAGGATTCTCTCTGCCGAACACTCTAAGGAAGGTGCCACTTGGTGAGGCATACAAATATGCAATGTTTGTTATCGCCTACATTGCTTCTCGCGACATGTAAGGTGGATCTTCTTCAAGGATAAGCTTGTAAATCAAGATGATGAAGCGGTCAGTTAGTTATGCCATTACTCCTTGATGACTGCAATATGAAATTAACTTGCAATAAATATGCACATTTTTTTTTTTTTTTTTTTTTTTTTTGTGGTGTCCATTCCCAATTCATGCCAGGGAACTGCTGTTGTGCACAAATTGCATCCAATAAATATGAAGACATACAAAACCTTGCTCGCTCACCATTAGGAGGACTCCGAGCCTGTGATACATGGGCTCTCAACTGTTAAGCCAAAAAATTTGACCAGTTGAACAACTTCCCCTCGTTCACAACCTGGTCCAATAACACAGCCCACCCTTCAGGAAAGGTTTCCGTGCTCTCCTGACCATGGATCCTGCAAGTTAAGATAACCAAGATCTGGTAGGCCTTCTTGAGGTACTTTGTCTTGTATACATGGGTGGGTGTCTGTCGAAACTTCAATGGCCCTTTCACCCAACTTTTGACAATGTCTCTTGTGTTCACATAGCTATGGGTGGCATAAAAAAGTGAGCCCATGAGCTTCGTTGGCTTGGGCAAGTCATACATGCGCTGATAGTTTTCTCCCTGGAAGGTGGCCAACTTTTGTCCACTAGCACTACTCAATGTCATCATCTTCTTATTAATGTGTGAGACAATCCAGATGATGACATATGCACACAAGAAGGCTGGATACCTTCATGCAAAATTGTCCTCAGTATTGCTTTCAATGGTTTCTTTTGAAGCAACTCTTTTTGGTGCCATGGTAACAATGATTGTTGGAGAGATGCTCAACAACTCTTGTACCTGTGGGAAAGAAAAGACACTCATGGCAAGCAAACATCAATCTTAAGACAATCTACTTACAAGGTATGATCAAGCTACAATCTGGGCATCTGATGGGGAGGATTGCACAATTCTCATTGAAAATTAGGACAGACTACCTGTGGGAAATGTGCACTGCGTAATCCCAACAACCAGGGTCGAAGCTTGTGGCTTGAAACTGCTAAAGGCACCATTCAGCCTAGGCTAAGGTCTGGGAGAGACTGCGCATTTCATAGTCTCAGTGGCCAAGGTGACAGGTTGGCTCATGGAACTATGCATTGCAAAATTGGAGCTATCTTTTACTGTGCACTACATAATTCCAAAGGCCAAGCTTGTGGCTTGAACCTTAGGATTTCGCAGTGCCCAACTGGGCAAAGGGAAAACTAAACTACAAGTGCAGATCTTCCCAAGGGAAGCGTTGGAAATGAGAAAACCTGAGAGATTGTGTGATATTGGGTGAAGATCTGACTAAGTATGAGTAAATCCAAGTAGATCAAGTTCATCAATTAATCAAATAAAAGGAAAATCAAGTATTTGAGGGGAGTTGCCGCAACGACGACCATTGTTGCAAAATCAGGAAAACCAATGTGACATTTATGAAAGGCAATCTAAAACTTAAAACAAAACTTTTACAATTTAAAACAATTTGAAACACCAACAACTATGAAGAGAAATAAGTGAAACAACACACACAAGAAAAATGACAAAAAAGCATCATAAAAAGCCGTAAAAGACAACAAAAGCGAAACTCACTCGAAAAAGCGACGATGATCACACTGAAGGTTCCTTGATCTCCCCAGGAATGATAGAGCTCAAAGATTGAACGTGCAAACAAGCTCTAGAAGAATCAATTAAATATATTTGAGTGAATTAGGTCTTACGATGTGCATGCCTAAAATCAAGGAAAAGACGACACTTGGCAGAAGTTTCTAAAATAGCGAAAGTGCCTCCTTCAGGATACTAAAAATATAACCCTATTTTTTAGTGACACTTTTTCTTTTTTGGCTTTTTTATTTTTCCAGGGAAAAATTACCATGCACATTGTCGGGAAAGACTACGCAATTCCCGGGAACTATGCAACTTTCCGGCTTAGTGCACTGCGCAGTTTTTTGCCTTAGTGCTGGGTTTCCTTCCATGATTGCACAATTTCTGAGCTCAAGGATGAATTCCAGTCAGGACTTTGCAATTCCCATCATCAAGGCTGATTTCCCTTAAGGATTGCGTAGTTTCTAGAGGTAACCCCAAAACTGATGTGAGACCAAGTTGGGAGATGAGCTTGTGACGTAGAAAGACCAACAAGATGAGCTTCGGTGGATAAGAAGGGAGGCTCCAAAAATTGAAGCATAAACAAATTTTTTGGAGGTTGGTTGTAGCCGCTACAACAAAGGTGACACACTAGTACAACTCCAAATCTCTGTACGAATCTTGTCTCATGCAAAACAAGTCTAACTCTTTTGGAGGTATTGTTCAATTTATTGATTATCACCCCCCCCCCATTATCTTCATCGGCAACACATGTACCAAGCCAAGTCAAACTGATTTGTTTTGATTGGGGATGAGGAGTATATAATTGCACAAATAAAAGAGATTGCCAGAGTCTTAGTTTTCACCTCTGGTGTTGCTCCGCTACCATCAGGCCTGGACAGTACCCCGAAGGAGTCACTTCAAGAACACAAGCATTGCTTCGCTGCTAGCAATCCAGGACAGTACCCTGATGGAGTTTCTTGCTTCACCTCTCTGCATAGGAAGCCTTTCTCTTCTTTCTCCCTTTATTTCATTTTTCATTTTTTTTTCATTTTTATTTGTTTAAAGAACTGTGCATAAGCACTTACTTATTTCATGGGGGCTATTATCACCCCAAGAAACTCTCCTAGGTTATATATCAGAGATGCTCGGGAACATTACAAACTCAACAAAAATGTTGGAAAATTGGTGGATGAATGAAAGAAATGTTGCATATTCAAGCTAGATAACCACTTCTACTATGCTTAACCCCAGACATGGGTGAGCACCCCTAGACTACAAGGCTTTAGACCACCAATTACTCACAATTTTAAGGAAAGTGTGATGATGGAGAATACTGATCACACCAGCAGATGCACAGGACCTTGTGATGGCTAGCTACAACCAGTATGGAGGTCTGTAAATCTATTTCCTAATGCACAGACAGGATGACAACTCTCTGGCATTAAAATAACAGAAACCTTCATACAAATTCAATGATACAAGCTAGATTCTAACACAGATGTGGGATGATAACCCCTCTAATGATAAACATCTACAACATATGAATAAATGCATAACAGGCACAGCCTGGTACAAAAAAGAAGAAGTGGAAAGTGAGCAATTAACAACAAAAGAAGCTTGCATTAGCTGAAAATGAAGACTAGACGCTGTAGGTATCACAGTAGTTACAGTCTCCAGAAGTTGAAGTTTACATCAAAATAACATTCATCAACCCTCATTACATCTTGTTTGTGGGTATATATGGAGTTTGTTTACAAAATTTCTCTGCTGTTCAAAGTGTGGAGGGGTCATAATGGACCACCAACCACATTTACTATCAAATATGGTCTTTGATACCATTTGATTGTTTTAATGGACAAAATGACCTTTCTTCTGCTCTGTTGTACTTCACGAACAGGTGAAATGCCGTGTTTATCTGCTCAAGGCTGTCCTTCTCGTCCTTCAGGTGTACACTGCGTTGAATGCAATAGTTGAAGCTCTAATTGTGCTGGGAGTAGGTAGATCGTCGCCTTCATACTTCGGGTGAATGATACAGGTCAGAGGCACGAAAAAAATATGGATGCTGCATGAGCGGGACGGGAATAAACGACAGCCATCAGATCACACACATGAAGGGCTACGATCGGCTCACAGAGGGTATCGGGGGAAAGCATGAATGGAGGAGAGCGGGCCACCGGATCGCAGGGTGGACGATCGGACGGTCGACGGGCGGCTTACATGCACGGGTGATAACACGCGGGGGTCATACAAGATGGTGGAAAATGGTTTCCCCGCACCGCTTATCAGAGGCGGGCGGTTTCCGTATGCAGGGGCGCGATCCAACAGATTTGTGACATGTGGCAGGTGGGTCTCGCGGGAAACCGCTTTCCCCACTAACTAACATACATGCAAGTTATGGTAGTGGGAGCTGTGAAGGCCGTCAGATCTTGTGGCAGACGATCGGACGACGGAGGATAAGCACACACGTTTGGTGGATGTGATGTGACAGAGAAAGCCGCGTGCCCGGGATTTTGTTAAAGCTTAAGGTTATAAGGAAATGGGCATATGGCCGTTTTAATTCTGCGCTCGGGCTAAAAACAAAAACCCTTATATGTGATTTTAAAAAAAGGACCCCTGGGAAAGGATAAATGAGGATGAGCGAGGTGGAGAGTGGCTTAAATAGGGCTTTGAGAGAAAAACAGAGATAAAGGGGTTTAAAGGAGAATAAGGAGAATGAAGGGGAAGATGAAACCAACTGTTGTGAACCTCCTGAAAGCACAACTTGCACTGCCAAACCTGTTTTTTACCCATCAAAAGCTTAATCTTATAGCAGAGCTAACACTGGCTCCTTCTAGGGATGAGATCCTCCCTGCGAGGTCTCAAGAACCTGCAGAACAATGCCTTTCCAGCTGAAAACAATTTAGCCAAAATTCCTAGTGTTCCATTGGGCATGGAGTCTAATTTGCCTATACAAAACTGATAAAAAACAAATATTTACAAATTTTAAGTCCAAAAGACCTTAGATAACATAATTTTTCAGAAAACGCCCATTAACTAGGCCATCAAAAACTGCTTCTCCTCCCATACTTTTCAGTATGAAGGTGTTGTTCCCTTGAATTTGTGAAATGATGAAAGGCCCTTCACCAACTTGAAAATTATCTGATTTTATCTTCCTGTCAAAAGCATCCTTGATCTTTTTCTGATTTGCTGCAGCCTTTTCCACCAGCTGTTCTCTAATTTGATGTACCTCTGCTAAATCAGTGATCCTCTTTTCCATGTATTCTTCCTCTTCCTGTTCTTCTTGAAGGAATTTTGCCACAGGGAGAGTTAGCTGAATTGGGAATACGCCATCAGTGCCATATACCAGCTTGAAAGGAGAATTACCTATGGATTTCTTAATGGTTACTTTGTCAGCCCACAGTGCATACTTGAGCTTTGAATCCCAATTCTTTTTATTGTCCTCTAATAGCTTTTTAATTATCCTGATCAGACTTTTATTAGAGGATTCTGCCAGACCATTTCCTTGAGGATAATATGAGGTGGAATGAACAAGTTTAATACCCATTGAATCACACATTTCCACCAACTCTTTTGCCCTGAAGGCTGCTGCATTGTTTGTGACTAATTTGTGTGGACAACCAAATCTGCTGAAGATATTCTCTGTCAAAAACTTCATGACCACATTATGATTAGCCTTCCTTGTAGGGATTGCTTCAATCCACTTAGTAAAATAATCAGTAGCTACTAAAATCCACCTGTGTTGGCCACTGGAATGTGGATTGATTTCTCCAATAAAATCCAAGCCCCACTACTGAAAAAGGTCCTTTTGCAAGTATTGGTTTTAGGGGCAGGGACTTCAATTGTTGCTTTCCTTCAAATCTTTGACATCTGTCACAACATTTAACAAATGAAAACACATCAGAAAATAAAGTGGGCCAATAGCACCCAGCTCTGAGAATTTTGTGGGCAGTAGTTTTCCAAAAATGGTGTCCTCTACACATGCTGGAATGAAACTACTGCATAACTTCTTTTGACTGTTCTTTGTCCAGACACCTTAAAAGCACTCCAGATGAATCCCTCCAGTAGAGCAGATTTTCAACAATGCAATTGTTGGGTCCCTATAATACTAGTGATTATCCCATTACTATTGTAGTTATACCCCTTATTAATATTTTTGTGCCCCTATTGCCCCCATATTGTTATTACTGTGCCCCATAGAATCCCTTTATTGTTATTTTTGTGGCTTTATATTATTATTGTTAGGTCGGCTGGATTATATTGTGACTCCTTAGACTCCTATATATAGAAAGGAGGTTTTGTCATTTGGATAATAAAAGAATTGTTCATTTATGTAATGTAAAGGAGGTTGCCCCCTCGAAGAGGCTGAATTCTAAGGCATTGATCTATCTTTTCTATCTTTTCTTGAGCTGGTTTCATAACATTTGGTATCAGAGCTTTGGATTCTAGGGTTTCGTTGCTCCAAACAGGTCATCGTGGCATTTTCGCTATAACTTTTTTTCTACGATGTTTCAGAAGTTGCAAAAAAGACCCATTTGAGAAGAAATCGCGCTGAACCTTGGGCCCGAATTTCAGAGCTTTTCGCGCTATATTTGCGGAGATATGACTGAGGAAGTTGGTCTTTTTGCAGACTTCCGAATTACATTCCAAACAAGTGACCTGGGGAAAATCGTCATAAATTTCTCTCTGGGGATCGGATTGAAATTTCATAAGAAGGTACAGAAAGAGGACGGACTTTAGTTTCTTGTATGCATTTTTCAGATCCAAAGGTCGAAACAGTGACTCGTGGCACGTCGTACAAGTTCGCTCTACTTAACTAGTCTATAATCAAGTCACTGTGGGAGATTTCGCATAACTCTTCCTTGGAGAATCCAATTTGGGTTAGACTTGTGGCATTGGAAAGAGGACACAGAGGGCTACTGCAGGTCACAAACTCAAAACTAGATGATCGAAAAGTACAGAGATACATCAGAGGCAATATCGAGCTCCTACAAAGTGAAAAAAGGTGTGTAGATTTTCTTAAATTTTTGCTTAAGCTTGGTTTGAAAATTTATTTTGAAGGAATTCAAAGGGCATAATAGAGCATTATTATCGGTAACTGATGCCCCGAGGAAAGAAAATGCAAACACCTAGTAAGGAACCTGAAAGCTCTAGCATGACTCATGAAGAAGAAGAAGAAATGCTATATGATATATCAAAATTACAAGAACAAGTGCAACAAGTGTCACTTGCACAAAAAGCAACATAATCTAAGATGGATGGTTTACGGAAAGATGTAGAAGCTAAGATGGATGGTTTAAAGAAAGGCATAGAAGCTAAGATGGATGGCATGGAAGCTAAGGTGAATGGCATGGACGCTAAAATTGATGGCATGGATTATAAGATGGAAGAATTGAAGATAAATATGAATAAGTTGCTACAAGAAATGGTCACTAAGGGTGAAAGGGTACTAAAGGAAACTCATGATGAGAACAAAAGAAATGTTAATCATGATTCCATAGACTCTAATGTTGGATCGAAGACTCACCTGTTCCAAAAGTCGATATGAGGAAGTTCGATGGCAAGGATCCCACCACATGGATATTACAGATGGATCAATTCTTCGATCTCAATAATGTGCAAAACACACAAAAGGTACGTATGGCAACTTTATATTTGGAACCAAATCAGTTTGTATGGTATCAATGGCTTTTCTCTCGTAAACAATTTATCACTTGGGCAATTTTTACGGAAGAATTAATAGCACATTATGAGGATACAAAAAGCAACACTTTTTTTAGCCAATTGATAAGTCTCAAACAAAAGGGTTCAATAATGGAGCACATTGAGGAGTTCCAAAAATTGAACATAAGGGTAAAAGATATTCCAGAGGAGCATAGGATTGATGTGTTCATATGGTCTTTGAAGGATAATATCCAACATGATGTTCGCCTTTGGGAACCTGATTCATTGGAGAAAACATTCAGGTTAGCAAGAAAAATGGAAAGCAAAATTATGGCAACCAGGAAGCATACCACTCACAACTATAAAGAAGGAAGTGTTGTTGCCCCTAGTCTTCCACAACCTATAAGGTTGACACCACAACAATTGGAAGAAAAAAGAGCAAAAAGGCTTTGTTACAGTTGTGATAGCAAATACACTAAAGGTCATAAGTGTGCTGAGAAGAAATTATTCTACATAGATTGTGAAGAGGAAGAAGAAAAGGAGCAAGAAAGGTCAAAAGAAGAGGATATACTCCAGGAACAAAGCCTATATGAAGAACAAATAAATCCGACCATATCTTGTAATGCATTGGCAGGAATTACCACTCCTCAAACCATCAAGATAGAAGGACAAATCAAGAAGAAAAAGGTAATAGTGTTGATTGATTCAGGAAGCACCCACAATTTTATTCATTGTAAGGTAGCAAAAGAATTGAATTGCTTCCTATATCCAGCACCAGAGTGTCAAGTGATGATTGCAAATAGAGGAACAATAAATTGCTCTGGAAAGTGCCATAATATCAAGCTATCCATGGGAGAATATGTATTGACTAGCCCAATGCTTTCCATTCCAATGGGAGGTGCTGATGTTGTACTAGGAGTCCAATGTCTACAATCCTTGGGTACAATAGCTTTTAATTTTCAAGAACTTTTCATCAAAATTTCTACGGAAGGAAAGTAAGTTGAATTAAGGGGTATTGCAGGGAAACCAAGAAAGATAATCAACTCTAATGGTATGACAAAGCTTCTAAAAAAGGAGCAAAGAGGTGTAATTGCACAATTATGTTCGCTAGATGTTTCCACATCGGAATCATCTATTTCTCCAGATCTCCAAAAAGTCCTGGACTATCATTCCAAGGTATTTGAGACTCCCAAAGGTCTCCCACCTATGCGTGATCATGATCATGCTATTCATCTGATTCCAAGAAGTGTTCCTCCAAACATCAGGCCGTACAGATATCCCTATGTCCAAAAGAGTGAAATTGAACGTATGGTTGCAGAAATGCTAGAGGCTGGTATAATTCAACCGAGTCAAAGTTATTTCTCTGCTCCAGTAGTATTGGTGCACAAGAAGGATGGATCATGGCGCATGTGTCCGGATTATAGGGAGCTCAACAAGCTCACTATTAAAGATAAGTTCCCCATTCCTGTCATTGATGAATTACTGGATGAATTGCATGGATCAATTTACTTCACCAAGTTGGATCTTCGTTCAGGATATCATCAAATTAGAATGAAGACTGAAGACATTCCAAAAAAAACATTTAGAACTCATGAGGGTCATTATGAATTTTTGGTCATGCCTTTTGGCCTTACTAATGCACCTTCAACATTTCAAGGTTTGATGAATTCAATTTTCAAACCATTCCTTAGAAAATTTGTGTTAGTATTTTTTGATGATATACTAATCTACAGCAAGTCTTGGAAGGATCATGTTGAACATGTTGACAGGGTGCTACAACTATTGGAGGAGAAACAATTATATGCAAAAAGATCCAAATGTTTCTTTGGAGTCCAGGAGGTGGAATATCTGGGTCATATTGTATCTCATGAAGGAGTTAAGGTAGACCCTAGCAAAATTAAAGCCATTAAGGAATGGAAAATCCCCACATCCATAAAGCATCTGCGAGGATTTCTCGGGTTGACTGGGTATTATCGCAAGTTTGTTAAGAATTATGGGAGAATAGCAGCACCTCTAACAACATTATTGAAGAAAGATGCATTTTCATGGACTCTGGAAGCAACAAAGGCCTTTGAACATCTTAAAGAGGCAATGTGCCAAGCACCGGTCTTAGCTACACCAGACTTCACAAAAACCTTTATTGTGGAATGTGATGCTTCAGGAAATGGAATTGGTGCTGTTCTAATGCAAGATGAAAGACCCATTGCTTTTGAAAGTCATCCAATCAAGGGAAAGTTTTTAAGCAAAGCTATTTATGAGAAGGAAATGTTGGCAATACTCCATGCACTTAAGAAATGACAACCCTACCTAATGGGAAGACACTTCAAGGTAAAAACGGATCATGATAGCCTTAAATACTTTTTAGAACAAAGATTATCCTCTGAAGAGCAACAAAAGTGGGTCACAAAGATGTTGGGTTATGACTTTGAAATCATCTACAAAAAAGGGAAGCAAAATGTGGTGGCAGATGCACTCTCAAGAAAGGATGAGGATGTGGAAGCATTGTTGTGCGCCATTTCTATTATCCAACTAGATTGGATAAACGAAGCAGGGAGGAATGGAAGAATGACAAAGAAGTGTGGGCACTTATTCGAAAGTTACAACAATATTCCAGTACGTCTGATACATTTAGCTGGCAAAATGATTCGTTATGGTACAAAGATCGCTTATACCTCTCTAAGAATTCCCAGCTAAAAAAAAGATTCTTATGGAATTGCACACTTCTCCCTTAGGAGGGCACTCGGATTTTTAAAAACTTACCACAGGGTTAAGAAGGAATTTTTTTGGGATTGCCTTAAATCAGATATTCAAAAGTTTGTGGCGGAATGTTTGGTTTGCCAACAAAATAAAGTTGAAACAATTAAGACACCGGGTCTATTACAACCTTTATCCATTCCAAGCCAACGTTGGGAGGAGGTTTCAATGGATTTTATCACAGGTTTACCCAAGTCTGAGGGAAAGAGTGTCATCATGGTGGTAGTTGACAGACTTACCAAGTATGCACACTTTTGTGCATTATCACATCCATTTAAAGCCAGTACAATTTCTACTGCATTTATGGAAACAATTCAAAAGCTACATGGAAACCCAAAGATTATTGTAAGTGACAGAGATCCCATTTTCACTAGAAATTTTTGGACATAATTATTTTCTTGTCTTGGTACTCAGTTAGCTCATAGCTCATCTTATCATCCTCAATCTGATGGGCAAACTGAGATAGTAAACAAATGTTTGGAAGGATATCTTCGTTGCTTTGTATTTGATAAACAGACACAATGGGTCAAATGGTTGCCTCTGGCTGAATGGTGGTATAACACTTCCTTCCATACAGCAACAAAAATGACCCCATTTATGGCACTTTATGGGTATCAACCAGCATCCATCACATCATATTTAAGAGAAAATTCTAAGGTTCAGGCAGTGGAACATCGCATCGAACATCAACAACAAGTCCTCCAACTCTTAAAGGATAACCTCGTGTTGGCACATAATAGAATGAAACAACAGGCAGATCAACATCGCAGTGAAAGAAGTTTTGATGTAGGTGATTGGGTATTCCTACGGCTACAACCATATAAGCAAATGTCCCTCAAGCAAGCTAAGAAGGATAATAAATTATCACCAAAGTATTATGGTCCATACAAGGTGTTGCAAAAGATTGGTACTATGGCATACAAATTGGAGCTTCCTGCAGCTTCTCGATTGCACCCAGTTTTCCATGTTTCATGTTTAAAGAAGGTTATAGGCGACAAGCTCCCAGTTCAAACAATATTTCCAGAACTTGACGAGGAAGGAAAAATTATATTGGAACCGGAAGCAGTCACAGAAACAAGAAATCGACAGCTACGAAATCGATCAATTTCAGAGTATCTTATCAAGTGGAAGAACTTATCCGCTGAAGATTCCACATGGGAGGATGAGAATTTTATGCAGAAGTATCCAGAACTACTCAAGCGTTGAGGACAACACTTTTTAAAGGAGAGGGGCATGTTGGGTCCCTATAATACTAGTGATTACCCCATTACTATTGTAGTTATACCCCTTATTAATATTGTTGTGCCCCTATTGCCCCCATATTGTTATTACTGTGCCCCATAGAATCCCTCTATTGTTATTTTTGTGGCTTTATATTATTATTGTTAGGTCGGCTGGATTATATTGTGACTCCTTAGACTCCTATATATAGAAAGGAGGTTTTGTCATTTGGATCATCAAAGAATTGTTCATTTATGTAATGTAAATGAGGTTGCCCCCTCGAAGAGGCTGAATTCTAAGGCATTGATCTATCTTTTCTTGAGCTGGTTTCATAACAGCAATATTTGGCTGCCCTAAGCTTTACAGTTCTGGCTTGACTTTGAGTAAATCCTGAAGGAATTTCTAGCTTCAGCAAGAAATTAATTATTTCAGCATACCAATTACATGAAGCTAGATTCTCGGCCACTGACAGCTTTCTCTCTGTTTTAGCTACTTCCTCTTCCTTATCTGTCTGACCAATTTCTGCAATTGTACATAGGAAATAAATATCTAAATATCTGCAATTTTCTTCAGCCAATAACTTGGCAAGACCCTGACCTCTGACCAACTTGGTGGGCTTCAATTCTATATTAAACTCTATCATCTTTGCAATCCATTTTTCCCTTCCTCCATCAGCATCAGGTTGTGTCAAGACATCTTTTATTGCAGCAGAGGGTACATATGCAATTATATTTGAATGCAAGATATAAACTCAGAAAGCTTTCAAGGATTTAATAAGAGCATATGCATGTTTTTCAATAATATCATACCTCAGTTCAGCATCCCTCAAGTTCTTGCTGAAAAATGCTACTGGATGTTTTGAACCTTCTTCATCTATTTGCAATAAGACTGCTGCAATGGTGTCTTCAGAGGCAAATGAGAATACATGGAACTCCTTGCTGTAATATGGACTTATTAAAGTGGGAGCCTCCATGATAGCTTTCTTAATGGACTCAAAAGATTGTCTTGCTGTATTAGTCCATCTGATCTCTACCCCTTTCTTCAACATGGAGGTAATATGCTTCACATATTCAGCAAAATTCGGGATAAACCTCCTTACAAAGTTAATTTTGCCCAGAAAGGACTGGATATCCTTCTTTGATCTTGGGACAGACAAAGCGTGTATTGCTTTGACTCTCTCTGGGTCAATTTGAACACCTACAGTAGAAACAACATGTCCTAACAGCTTGCCTTCTTCTAAAGCAAATTGAGATTTTTTAGGATTGACTGAAATCCCAAAACTTTTGCACTTCAGAAACACTTTTTTCAAATGCTGCAAATGATTTTGATGGCTGCTGGAGTAAACAGTTATGTCATCCAGGTAGATGAGGACAAATTTATCCTTCTCTCCCACAAATGCTATATCCATATCTCTCTGAAAGGTTGCTCCAACATTCATCAATCCAAAAGGCATCTTAGCATACATAAAAGTGCCCCAAAGAGTGGTAAATGCAGTCTTCTCTTGATCATCTGGATGTACAACAATCTGATTAAAGCCTGAAAAACCATCCAAGAAAGACATTACTTTGGCTCCTGAGACTTTTTGCAGCAAATGCTCCATTTTCAATAAGGGATAATTATCTTTCTTTGAGCATTTGTTTAAATTTCTGAAATCAATGCACAGTCTGATTTCTCCACTTTTCTTCCTCACTACCACCAAATTTTCTACCCATTTGGAATATATAAGAGGAACTATAATCTTGGCAGCCAATAATTTTTTAATTTCTTTTTCAATTAGAGGAAGAAGCATAGGATTTATTGGTCTCAGCTTCTGTTTGAAAGGAATGGTGTCTTTCTCCAGAGGGATTTTGTGCTGAATTATGTTCTTATCATACGTTTTCAGATCACTATACTCCCAGGCAAACACATCAGCAAATTACCTCATTAAATTGCAGTATTCAACGCTTTGGTCAGCAGGCAGATGAGTGGACAAATTTACATATCTAGGCTGACCTGGACTTCCTATATCATGCTTACAGACTGTAGATTGGTCTTCTTTTTGGGCAACCTTGTAAGGCACATCATTTTGGTCAAACAATCTTTCTAAAGGAATTAAACCCTTAGGAATATGATTGCTGGGAAGCTGGACAATGCTATCTTTACCAATTTTATTTCCAAGTTGGGACTGGGGGCTTTCTTCCAAGGCTTCATTCTCTTGGTCAATTTGCATTTCAGAAAACTCATCAATGACCTGAAGGAACCTATTTATCTCATCATCATCATCAAAAACTTTCCAATGCTGAACATTGTCAGGCAAGGATGGTCTATACTTCACTTGGACTTCATACACTAGTCTGGGAGGCATGGGAGGTATAAATAGACTAGCAGAAACAGCAAGGGAATCAACAAGCTGATTTTGGGCTCTAGGAATGTATGAAATACAGAAATAATCAAAAGAATCTTTGATTCTCCATACCTCATCTTTGTATGCTTTTAGCCTTCGTTGCTTTGCTTGAAATGTTTTATTTACTTGCTGAATAATCATACCAGCATCTCCAAATACCTTCAACTTCTTGATTCCTTTGTCTTTTGCTGCATTTAGACCCAATATCAGAGCCTCATATTTTGCTATATTGTTTGTCACTTGAAAAGCCAGCTTAAAAGACAGCTGAATGCTTACTTTCTTTGGAGATACTAGCACTGCCCCTGCTCCTGCAGTCTCCCTGGAACATGCTCCATCAAAGAACATCTCCCAAATTTGACTTCCTTTCTCTTCCTCGACCTGAACTATTGGTTTCCTGATTTGCATTGAGGCCCTATGAGATTCTTCTATTTGGAGAATACATGCTCCAAAATCAGTGTCCACTGCATATATGGGATGATTTGTAGGATTCTTCTCATCACTGATGATATATTCCAACTGTGCTTCTCTATATAACCTCCTGCTTTCACCTCCAAAAACTGGGACAGTTGCATAAGATAGATCATTCTGTAATGTCCCACCTAGTCTCTTAATCCACCCTCTGGACAACAACATGCCAAACTTAGGAGGGACATCTGCTACCACAATATCCATCACCATACTCTTCATGGGCATCTGAGTTAAGGTAATGGCCAGGTCTTTAATCAATCCCAGACATTTCACTTTCCTTGAATCAAAAGAGAATAAATCATGATAAGGTCTGGTGATATCAAGGCCTAACTCTTCCATGACAGCTTTAGGCATTAAATTGTGGCTGGCCCCTGTGTTTAGCAGGCGATTGTGGAGGATTTTGTCATGAATGGTCAATGAGACATAAAAAGATGGTGAGTTATTATCAGCAGGTTCAATCATAGGGTTGAGCACAATGGCAGGCTTGTCATCTTGCAAATTGACAGAGTCAATTAAGGTTTGTGTGGTTTCTAGCTCAAGAGCTTCAAGGATAGGCTTTCTAAATACTTGACTCTTCACCAACTCTAGCAGAGGCACAGATATTCTTAATTTCTGAACTTCTGACTCAAAGCTGAAAGAAGAAAGTAACTTATCAGAACCTCTTACCTCTTGAATTGGAGCTTTGAGGATGATTGGATTAGCTGTTGGTCTTCTTTGTCTGATATTCTGTGATTCTGTTTGGACAACAGCTCTTTGGGCAGTATTTTCCTTGGCATTTTTTGCATTAGACCTTAGATTATATCTCTGCTGCTGTTCAGTTTATAGGACAACTTTTCTATCCCATTCTTGACTGTCTTGTTCCTGCAGCAATGATTTTTCATAAGTAGCCAATGTAAAAAATGTAGCACTACCTTTATCTTCTATGCAGTGAATTTCATCCTCATATTCTTCAAAAATTTCTTCCTCCATAACTACATTTTGGAAAGGAGCTTTAACTTTATGATATTCCTTTGATTCTTCACCCCTCTGCATAATTTGTAACTGCTCATTTACTCTTATGAATGAATTCTGATTTCTTGGAGCAAATGTGTTATGCTGCCTTGTTTTCCCTGAATTCTGTTCAACCTTCATCTTAGAAATTTCAGCAGCCAATGACTCTATCATCTTAGTCATTTTATCGAATTTAGGCTCTGAAGATGATGTAGAGGAAGTAGAAGCCTGAACTCTCTGCCTCCTTCTGTCGGCTTGACTTTTGAGCTTTTCTGCAGCCATAATATTAAAATCTACTTCTAGGGCTGCATCCTGCATATCTGCCAGCGTAGCACATCTCCTTTCTCTCAACAATAGGCAGAAATCAGAATCAAAAGCATTGGCATAAGTGAGTTTGGCAGAGGTGGGGGTAGGATTTACCTCAGCTGGTATCTTACTATACATATGGTTGAATCTTTTATTAAAATCAGGCAATGATTCACCATTTTCCCTCTTCAAGTTACCAAACTCAGTATGGTAATACAACAAGTCCTTTTTATCTCCCCAGTGCTTCAAAAATGCTTCATCTAAGGCTTCAATATCTGTTATAGATCTCTGGGGAAATTATCTGAACCACTTCCTGGCCTCTCCATTAAGGCTATGGACAGAAACTCTCATCCACACAACATTTTCACTTATATATAAATTATCAGCATAACTGTAAAAAGCTTCAAGATGTTCTTCAGCTGTTACTCCCTCTGTACCAGTGAATTTGGGCATATATTACTGATATTCTCCCACAAGCATAGGATTCAAAGGAACAGGCAAGACCAAAGGTCCATATCTAGTAGCAACAATTCTTTCTATCTTCGTGGGTGCTTGCTGGCCTGCCATAATTGGGATATGTGGAAGAATACTGGCAGATTGAATGGTAGGAAGTAATCTAATGGATGGCAGAGACACAAGGATGTTTTGGACTGAATGGGAACCTTTGTTTGGACTAAGATTCAAAGGGGAACTAACTTCACAAGGGGCTGTATTAATTTCTGACGGAATTTCCCTATTAACAGTGCTGGATTTTAAATCTTCAAACTGTATATCTTCAGCTACAACTTTATCTTTCAAAGATGCATGAGATTTCTTAGGCTTACCTGATCCTGATGCCCCTTTCTGTGATGCTTTCTTCGATTTGACAGTCCTCTCAGGGTCAGGCACTGGTTCAACTAATGATTTCTGAGGATTTCTTTGAGTATGCCTCACAAACTGAGCCAGAACTTCAATGTGGAGTCGCCAAAGGATGGTCTTCCTCCAATGGAGTCGCCAGATAGATGATTACAACCAAAAACTGTGTTCAAACCTTGTCTATCATCAAAGCTTGAAACTGTGTCATTCTCCCATGGAGGCTGAGCTTTGATTCTTCTCTCCCCGGCAACGACGCCAGTTAATGTTATCACCCCAAGAAACTCTCCTAGGTTGTATATCAGAGATGCTCGGGAACATTACAAACTCAACAAAAATGTTGGAAAATTGGTGGATGAATGAAAGAAATGCTGCATATTCAAGCCAGATAACCACTTCTACTATGCTTAACCCGAGACATGGGTGAGCACCCCCAGACATGGGTGAGCATCCCCAGACTACAAGGCTTTAGACCACCAATTACTCACAGTTTTAAGGAAAACGTGATGATGGAGAATACTGATCACACCAGCAGATGCACAAGACCTTGTGATGGCCAGTTGCAACCAGTAAGGAGGTCTGCAAATCTATTTCCTAATGCACAGACAAGATGAAAACTCTCTGGCATTGAAATAATAGAAACCTGCATACAAATTCAATGATACAAGCTAGATTCTAACACAGAGGTGGGATGACATCCCCTCTAATGCTAAACATCTACAACACATGAATAAATGCATAACAGGCACAACCTGGAACAAAAAAGAAGAAGTAGAAAGTGAGAAATTAACAACAAAAGAATCTTGCATTAGCTGAAAATAAAGACCAGACGCTGCAGGTATCACAGTAGTTACAGTCTCTAGAAGTTGAAGTTTACATCAAAATAACATTCATCAACCCTCATTACATCTTGTTTGTGGGTATATATGGAGTTTGTTTACAAAATTGCTCTGTTGTTCAAAGCATGGAGGGGTCATAATGGACCACCAACCACATTTACTATAAGATATGGTCTTTGATACCATTTGATTGTTTTAATGGACAAAATGACCTTTCTTCTGCTCTTCTGTACTTCACGAATAGGTGAAATGTCGTGTTTATCTGCTCAAGGCTGTCATTCTCGTCATTCAGGTGTACACTGCGTTGAATGCAGTAGTTGAAGCTTTAATTGTGCTGAGAACAGGTAGATCGCGGCCTTCATACTTCGGGTGAATGATACAGGTCAGAGGCACGAAAACAATATGGATGCTGCATGAGCGGGATGGGAATAAACGACAACCATCATATCGTGCGCATGAACAACTACGATCGGCTCACAGAGGGTATCAGGAGAAAGCATGAATGGAGGAGTACGGGCCGTCGGATTGCAGGGTGGACAATCGGACGGTCGACAGGCGGCTTACATGCACGGGTGATAACGCGCGGGGGTCGTACAAGATGGTGGAAAGTGGTTTCCCCGCACCGCTTATCGGAGGCGGGCGGTTTCCGTATGCGGGGGCGCGATCCAACAGATTTTTGGCACGTGGTAGGTGGGTCTCACGGGAAACCGCTTTCCCCGCTAACTAACATACATGCGGGTTGCGGTAGTGGGAGCTGCAAACATCGTTAGTTCTTATGGCAAACGATCGGATGACGGAGGATAAGCACACACGTTTGGCGGATGTGATGTGACAGAGAAAGTCGCGGGCCCGAGATTTTGTTAAAGCTTAAGGTTATAAGGAAATTGGCATATGGCCATTTTAATTCTGCACTCGGGCTAAAAACAAAAACCATTATATGTGATTTTGAACAAAGGACCCCCGGGAAAGGAGAAATGAGGATGAACGAGGTGGAGAGTGGCTTAAATAGGGCTTTGAGAGAAAAATAGAGATAAAGGGGTTCAAAGGAGAAAAAGGAGAATGAAGGGAAAGATGAAACCAACTGCTGTGAACCTCCTGAAAGCACAACTTGCATTGCCAAACTTATTTTCTACCCATCAAAAGCTTAATCTTATAGCAGAGCTAACATGGGCAAAAGAAGGATCCCAACTTATTAAGAGCAGAAGAGGTTGTCCCTTCAAAGAAGGATATTTATATACACCTCTAACATACTTGTTAAGGATTTCCTCCCCTCCTTACTCTACTCGACTTAGCTAACAAGGATAAATCGATAATAAAAGACCAATTAGAGTAGGCGGTACTAGTTAAATGTGCAAGCATCATGATTTCCCTATGATTCTTCCTGAAACGTATTTTCCATTAGAGTATCATCGACTAAGATAAATGCAAGATTCGCATAAAGAGAGGGAATAGACAGAATACCAAGCATTTATAGCAGTACAACTTTCTCTTGGACTTCAACTAGCTTGTCTTAGAAGCCAAACACGGTTTCATGCGGAAGCTAACCTATAACTTGAAAAGAAAACAAAGGATGGGAAGAAGCGGAGTGAAAGCAAAAGAAAGTAAAGCAAATATAAGGAAACAACAAATAAAATCAAAACTACTCCTACTCATAACCTAAATAGAGCATAGGCCAAACTTATGTAAAGTGATACTTCCAATGCAGCCACCAATGCATTGGATGACATATATAGATGAGGGAGTGCATGTCAAGAAAGATATACAAGCATAAAAAAAAAATAAGAAAGATAAGAAAATATAAATCAAAACGTTCGAACTTTGCATGAACATGCAAAAAAGTAAAAACAAAAAGTGCATGAAAGGCACGCTGCGGATGTATCATGGTGTTTAAACACACTACAAGTCAAAGACATGCAGGCACAAAATTTCAAACTTGAAAGACGAGTGAACATGAAGAAAGAAGAAAATTTTCATTTTGCAATTGTGCTCGCCACATATGACTTCTCCAATGACTGAGTGATAGGATTGTGTGATACAGATGGAGGATGCAAAAATTATAAAATAGATTGACCTTCAATGTGTATGAGAGCGTGATGAGTAGCCTGGAAAAATTCAACACATTTTTTTTTCCAGAAGTCGAACTAACCTCAAGACTACGAGAACTTGACATAACCATTAGCTTGTGATGAAGTGCCTCGATAGATTGGGGTAGTTCCAATTAATCATAAGATATATCGTCAAAGATCGTTGGCTTCACAAGATCAATAGTGGAAAAATCAGAATAGTGATTGAATGAATCAATGAAAAGATCACGACAACCATGATCAGAAAGCTCATGATTACAAATAGAGGCATCCTCATGATCCAATGAATCGTAAAGAGGGGATGATGAAAATTGAGAAATTTCACCCTCTATATCTATAGAAAAATAAGATGAGAGATTGGGAGGATCAGGCATAAAATATTTGTCCTCTCTGCACTCAGATGAAAAACTGGCATTCCATGTGTTCTGAGAATGATTGAAAGTAGTAACATCTACAAAAACTAAACTTTCATAAGATTCAACAAGAGTGACAGAATTGTGGAAAATGTCAGGATAATGTGGAATAGGTGCGGACAAAAGGAGGTCATGCTCCACTGCAGATTCTTGTTAATATTCCCACACATACTCATCGAAAATTATACTGCAAGTTGGATGTTCAACACCCACTCCATCCAGAATTTGATCCTCACGAAAATAAAAAGGGAGGTTGGAAAGCGGTGAATACAACACATCACAATCCAGAGGGTTAGAGGGACTAAAGGATGGAGGATGAGGAGATAACACTTCATCACAACCATTAGAATGATGGTCCAAACTTGTGCTGAAATTCTAGGTATGTGGAGTGGGAGAAGATGGTGGTCGATCAATAAATGATTTTTCAACTTCTCCCTCCTCAACCTACGGAACTAGAGTGATTGATGAGAAGGGGGCGAAGGGTCACTTGGAACAAAAACCTCATTCGTTGCAAATTTAGAAGCTCTAACACTAAGGTATGTTGGGATAGGTTCAAAAAATTCTAACTCGTGCGGATTTTCTGAAATGTGAACAAGATATTGAAATACTCCTGTCAAAAATTTCCAATAAACTTCATCTTTTAGAAATTCAAAACACAAATGCATGAAACAATTGTGAAAATGGATCAATGATTCATCAGGTGATTTTCGAAAGCCTAAAATTTTCTTGCACATATGTTTACGATCATACATATCAAAAGTACAAAACAATTTTGTGACAAGACATTCGAAAGAGTGTATGGAGGCATCGGGAAATGTGTGACACCATTACCTTACAAGCCCTTCGAACATGAGAAAGAACAACCAACAACCAACATCATTACAGTGTACATTGTGCTTGCATAAATCAAGAAAATGAGTAGTATGTTCAAATAAAGTTGTCTCACCCTCTCCATCAAATTTGAGAGTTGGCAAGTCATTTATGATGCTCGCTGGCACTTGCAGTCTTTCGTTTCTGTAAAAACATGGCAGGGTTATGATTGTGAAAGAAGTCTTAGATGAGTGCGTAAATTCAAAACAGACTTCAAGGGATCAACTTGTCATTTGGACCTCCTTCTAGAGTCAGAAATGTTGATGGTGCTGGACCTACCAACATTCAGGGGATCTCCCCAATATGAAGTCCCAACTAGACCTCACACCGTTTGGAGTAGGAGTTCCACCAATGGGTGGTAATGTTATGCCTTGACTGTGAAAACGTGCAGAGTAAAGTACTACAACTTTGGGTGAGAGAAAGTGTGTGACCCTGCGGGAAGTCAAGTACGATGCATGAAGGTTCCAACACACAAAGGGAAAAGGAAGTGTGACCCTTGGAAGCCTGTAATAGTATGAAGCTAGAAAGGAGCACACGAGCATAATGACATCACAAGCTAAAATGCGGAATATTCCACAAGTTAAAGTGATGAATTAATATAACAACATGCTTTCAACTAGATTCATACAAATGTAAACGAAAAAGTTCATAAGCATAAGCATAAGTTAAATAACATACATTCAAAATACAACAAGAATAGACCTACTATATTCAAAACATATGAATGAAAGCGTGTTGGCTTTGATTTTATTATTATAAGTGAAAGTTCCATTCATACAGACACCATTGACAAATCACTAGCCCCAACAATGGAACATTAAATTCAATAACACCTGCTCCTCCAAAGAAGTATACTCGCTCTACACTATGTAGAAACTAAGGCTCTTCACAATACTCCCAAGCTCCTTCTAAGCCTAAGCCGAGCCAAAAGCTTGGCTCCCAAAATCATGTTACATGAGTTATGAGGTGCTATTTATAACAGGAGGGGGTGACTCTTCAACTCCCCATTGTGACCTTTGGACCACCCTCATGACTTTTCAACTTCTTTACAAAATGAATCATTACATTACATCATTACTTTTCATATTCCAATATCGACACTTGGAATTTCATTTACAACATAATTACAAATAATATTACATTTTACACTTGTACCCATATAAGACAAAATGGGGTAGAGATAACTTGACAACCTAACAAGACACAACACTATGATGCTTGAGTTTGGGATAAATCTAGCTCAAGAACCCCCACTCACTGCGTCTCGGTCACATATGGGTGTCAAGCTTGGTATTGTGTGATGATGTCCCCAAACTGTGTGATGGTGTATGGATGGAAACAGACTCTATCCTCCTTGACATCTGGGTACAATGTCTTGGAACTAGTTTCAAGTTTGTTCTAAAGCATGAGCAACATTGTTTTGACTTGGATAGGATCACTGATGTAATTCTGCATGTTCTATTTGTTCAAATCCAAATCTTTGTTGGTGGAAATCTATCTCAACTATTCCAAGCACTCTTCGATCTCCTGCCGGACTTGGTTCCTATGTTTTGCTTTGGTGAGTGAACTGGGTGATGGGATCTGGAGTATTTTCACCAAGACATCCAAACTATTGAACAACCGTACATATGAGCCCTATATGCTACCAATAAACGAGGAGAGCTTCTTGTTGTTCTGAATCAACATCCAAACTCTCACTTTCTCTAGAGTTTCCTATGGCTTCATTTTCTTCACTAAGTCAAGCAGTTCCCCTTTGTATGCATTGTCAACGCTTGTAAATAGGTAATGAAAACTTGTACGTCCTTGAGTGTTTGAACGAACTCTTTTCTCTTTTGTTGTGGACCATGAAAATGGAAAACTGCTTTATGTATGATCACAAACCTCTCATAGAGCTTCCTTATGGTTTCTCCCAGTGTTGATACTTCAACAAGTATCACTACTCTCATCTCCTCCAGGTAAATCCGTGTGGAAGCTGCATTTTGTGATGATGTGCATATATGTTCTGCCTCTTTCCTGGTAGCCTGCAAGTTTTGTGCCAATTGCTCATTTTCAACCGTCAAATACTAAATGTTTGATCTTGTTTCTCCTGCAAAGGCCAATTTGGCTTCAAAAATGGCATTTTGATACTTCTTGGTGTTTGCCACATCACCCTTTCTCTAACGAATGCAGGTGATGCATGATCATTTGGGAAATTCTTTCTCCGTGCTCATACATCCTCTTTTGGAACTCATCAAATGATAGATTGTACACATCCATCACCGGATCACCATCGAGGGGAACAACATCCCCTTCTTTGCTCGAGGATGGCTATGCTGCTGGAGGTGGTGGAGTCTGAGTGGTGACTTATGGTGCACTCTGCATAAGATCAACATCTTCATTTTGCGGCTCTTGCTCCATCTCCATGTTTGTTACTTCAATCTATAGAGCAAGCTCCCGATCCTGCATCTATTCACCTTCTTCCTTAGCTACTGGCAGGATCTGTTCCTACTCTTCAACTTGTATCAGCGTTGTTTCTTCTATCATTGTGCCTTTCCTTTCTTCTTCCTCTTGCTTTCGCTTCTCTTCTTGTTCCTTCCTCCTCAACTCATGTTCTTCCTTTAGTTTCTACTCTGTCTCCTGCAACTTCAGTTATGCTTCTTGCAACCTCTGATTTTCTCTCTTCCTCTGCTCTGCTCTCTGTATCCTTTGCATCCTCTTTGCTTCTGCTACTAAAGATTCTTTCATGAGAATATGATTTGCTTTCATCTTGCTGCTTTTTTCTCCCTTTGGACTGTCAACAATATTCCTCTTTCCCTTTTCTTGCATATGATTGCTACCTTTTGTTGTTATTTTTTATGGAATTGCTGTCATCTAGCATGTGAAGTCCCTGCTAAATTGACTGGCTCACGAAGTATGGAGGCATTGTAGCAATTCCTCCATGGGCCCTCCTCTGGACAATGGAATGCCCTGTCAATCCACAAAAAGTAAACTATCACACAATGGTATTTACAAATACCATGGGGATCATACGGATTAAAGTCCCGAGTACCGAATGCAAACCTAACTATTTCCTTTCCCTCGACATCCATGACTTTCAAGTTATTTATCTCATATAATCCAATTCACAAAGGAAGAGTGGGCCATGGTGCTTTCTTCTTCTTGTGCAAAATGACTAACATACCTGTGGTGAGATGGTATGATACTTATTGCATGACAAGATTGTCCATGGCGTACTTGGGTAAACATGTGGAGGATTCTCTCTGCCGAACACTCTAAATAAGGTGTCACTTAGTGAGGCATACCAATCTGTAATGTCCGTTATTGCCTCCATTGCTTCCCGTGACATGCAAGGTGGAGCTTCTTCAAAGTTAAGCTTGTAAAGCGGGATGATGAAGTGGTCATTTAGTTGTGCCATTACTCATCAATGACTGCAATTTGAAAGAAAATTGCAATAAATATTCACAAAAATTTCTCGTGGTGTCCATATCCAGTTCATGCTAGGGAACTGCTGTTGTGCACAAATTGCATCCAAAAAATATGCAAACATATAAAACCTTGCTCACTCACCATCAGGAGAACTCTGAGCCTATGCTAAATGGGCTCTCAACTGTTGAGCCAACAAATCTGACCAGTTGAACGACTTCCCCTCATTCACAACGTAGTCCAATAAGACTGCCCACCCCAGGAAAGGTTTCCGTGCTTTACTGACCTTGGATCCTACAAGCTAATATAGCCGAGAATTGGCAGGCCTTCCCAAGGGACATTTTCTTGTATACATAGGTGGGTGTCTATCGAAACTTCGATAAATCTTTCACCCAACCTTTGAAAATGTCCCTTGTGTTCACATAGTTGTGGGTGCCATACAAAAGTGACTCCATGAGCTTCACTAGCTCAGGAAAGTGATACATGCGCTGATAGTCTTCTGCCCAGAAGGTGGCCAACTTCTATCCGCTGAAACTACTCAATGTCATCGTCTTCTCATCAATGTGTGAGATAATCCAACTGAGGATAGCTGCACACGGGAAGGATGGATACCTGCATGCAACCTTGTATAGTCTTGGCTATCGGATGTTGAGATACACCCGTCGGTCCTCTAAGCCAGCCTCAAGCAATTCAAGCGGTTCCCCTTTATATCACATTGTCCACTCGTGCACATAAGTAATGGCAACTTTTATGTTCTTGAGAGTTTTAACAAACTCTTTGCTCTTCTGTTGTGGACCATGAAAACGAACAATTGCTTTATGTATGATCACAAACCCCTCATAGAGCTTCCGCATGGTTTCTCCCAATGTTGATACTTCAACAAGTATCACTGTTCTCATCTCCTCCATGTAAACTTGTGCAAAAACTGCATTTTGTGCTGCTGCGCAGAGTTGTTCCGCCTCTTGCCTGGAAGCCTGCAAGTTGTGCCAATTGCTCATTTTCAGCCATCAAATACTAAATGTTTAATCTTGTTTCTCCTACAAAGGCTAATTTGGATTTGACCATGGCATTTGGATACTTTCCAATGTACGCCACTATCACCCTTTCTCTAATGAATGTAGGTGATGTGTGATCATCTGGAAATTCTTTCTTCATGCTTGTACAATCCTCTTCTGGAACTCATCAAGTGAAAGATTGTACACATCCATCACCAGAACATCGTTAAGGTGAACAACATCCCCTTCTTCACTCGAGGTTGGCTATGTTGCTGGAGGTGGTGGAGACTAAGTGGTGACCTGTGGTGCACTCGACATCATATCACCATCTTCATTCTATGGCTCCTATTCCATATCCATGTCTGTTACTTCAATCTGTACAACAGGCTCCTGAGCTTGCATCTATTCACCTTCTTCCTCAGCTGCTAGCTGGATCTGTTCCTGCTCTTCAACCTCTATCAGTGTTGTTTCTTCTGTCATTGTGCCTTTCCTTTCTTCTTCCTCCTGCTTTCTCTTCTCTTCGTGTTCCTTCCTCCTCAATTCCCATTCTTCCTTTAGTTTCTACTCTGTCTCCTGGAACTTTAGTTCTACTTCTTGCAACCTCTACTTTTCTCTATTCCTCTGCTCTGCTCTCTGTATCCTTTGCATCCTACTTTCTTTTGCTTCTAAAGATGCTTTCATGATAATAGGATTTGCTTTCATCTTGAAGCTTTGTTCTCCCTCTATATTGTTAGGAATCTTCCTCTTTTCCTTGACTTGCATAGGATCGCTACCTTTTTTTTTTGTTTCTTATGGAATTGTTATCATCTGTGGAACATCCTGTGAAGTTCCTGCTAACTTGACCAGCTCACCGAGTATGGAGGCATTGTAGAAATTCCTCCATGGGTCCTCCTCTGGCCAATGAAATGCCCCTCCGATCCATGGAAAGTAAACTCTCACACAATGGTCTTTACAAATACCATGGGGATCATACGGATTAAAGTCTTGAGTACTGAATGAAAACCTAACTATTTCCTTTCCCTCAACATCCACGACTTTCAAGTTCTTTATCTTGTATAATCCAATTTTCAAAGGAAGAGTAGGCCATTTTTCTTTCTTCTTCTTGTGCAATGCTGCTAACAACCCTGTGGCGAGATGGTATGATACTTCTTGCATGACGAGATTGTTGGTGGCATACTTGGGTAAAACATGCAGAGGATTCTCTCCGCTGAACACTCTAAGGAAGGTGCTACCTGGTGAGGCATACCAATATGCGATGTCTGTTATCACCTCCATTGCTTCCCATGACATGCAAGGCGGATCTTCTTTAGAGATAAGCTTGCAAAACATGATGATGAAGTGGTCAATTAGTTGTGCCATTACTCCTCGATGTTTGCAATCCGAAAGAAACTTGCAATAAATATGCACAATAATTTCTCGTGGTGTCCATGTCCAGTTCATGCTAGGGAACTACTGTTGTGCACATATCGCATCCAATAAATATGCATACATATAAAAACTTTCTCGCTCACCATCAGAGGACTCTAAGCCTATGCTACATGGGATCTCAATTATTGAGCCAAAAAATATGACCAGTTGAAAAAATTCCACTCGTTCACAGCCTAGGACAATAAGAATTCCTACCCTTCAGGAAAGGTTTCCTTTCTCTACTGACCATGGATTTTGCAAGCTAAGATAACCAAGAGTTGGTAGGCCTTCCCGATGGAATTTGTCTTATATGCATGGGTGGGTGTTTGTCAAAACTTCGATGGCCCTTTCACACAACCTTTGAAAATGTTTCTTGTGCTCACATAGCTGTGCTTGGCATAGAAATGTGAGTCCATGTGCTTCACTAGCTCGGAAAAGTGATACATGCATTGATAATATTCTGCCCAGAAGGTGGTCAACTTCTATCTGCTGGCACTGCTCAATGTCATCATATTCTCATCAATGTGTGAGACAATCCAGCTTATGACATTTACACATAGGAAGGCTGAATACTTGCATGCAACCTTGTATAGTCATGGCTGTCAGATGCTGAGATACACCTGCCAGTTCTCTAAGTCAGCCTCAAAGTCCTTTGCAAAAGCATCGATTTTCTATAAACAATTGAGTATCTGCATACACTGGTAAGTCTACAAGTGCTTGCTCAACTGCTTCCCCAGTACTGTTTTAATGTTTTCTTTTGAAGTAGCTCTCTTTGGTGCCATGGTAATATGACTATTGGAGAGGTGCTAAAAAACTGTTGTACCTGTGGGACAAAAAAGACACTCATGGAAAGCAAACGTCAATATTAAGCAAGTATACTTACAAGGCTTGATCAAGCAGCAAACTGGGCATCTAATGGGGAGGATTGTGAAATTCTCATTGACAAGAAGGAATGGATGTCTGTGGGAACTACGCAGTCCCAACAACTAGGGTTGAAGCTTGTGGCTTGAAACTGCGCAATGCGCAGTTCAGCCTGGGCAAAGGTCTAGGAGAGACTACGCATTTCGCAGTCTCAGTGGCCAAGGTGACAGGCTGGCTCCTAGAACTATATAGTGCATAGTTGGAGCCAACCTGTATTGCAAATTGCACAATTCAATAGGCCAAGCTTGTGGCTTGAGCCTTAGGATTGCGGAGTGTCTAGTTGGGAAAAGTGAAAATCGGCCAAGGAAAGGGAAGATTTGCCCAAGGGAAGTGTGGGAAACGAGTAGATATGAGAGATAGTATGAGTTTGGGTGAAGATATGACTAAGTATGAGTAAATCCATGTAGATCAAGTGCAACAATTAATCAAATAGAAGGAAAATTAAGTATGTAAGGGGAGTCACCACAACGATGACCATTGGTGCAAAAATAGGAAAACCAATGCGATACTTGTGAAAGGCAATCTAAAACTTAAAACAACACTTCTAAAAGTTAAACAAGTTGAAGCACCAACAATTATGAAGATAAATAAGTGAGACAACACTCACACAAGTGGAACGACAAAAAGCGACATAAAAAGCTGGAAAATATGACAAAAGCGAAACTCACTCGGAAAAGTGACAAGGATTGTATCGAAGGTTCCTTGATCTCCTCAAGAGTGCTATAGCTCCAAGACTGAATATGAAAATGAGCTCTAGAAGCATCGATTAAATATATTTGAGTGAATTAGGGTTTATGACGCACATGCCTATAATCAAGGAAAAAGCGACACTTGGCAGAAGTTTCTAAAAATAGAAAAATTGCCCCCTTCGGGATATTAAAAATAGATCCCTAGTTTTTAGGGATACTTTTGCTTCTTTATCTATATATATATATATATATATATATATATTTATTTATATTTTTTGGGGAAACTTGCCATGCACACTGTCGAGAAAAGCTATGCAATTCCGGGGAACTGGGCAACTTTCCGACTCAATACACTCCGCAGTTTCCGGACTAAGTGTTGTGTTGCCTTCCATGATTGTGTAGTTTCTGAGCTCAAGGTTGACTGCTAGTCAAGACTACGCAATTCCCATCATCAAGGCTTCTTTCCCTCAAGGATTGCGCAGTTTCTGGATGCAAGCCCATAACTGTTGTGAGACTAAATTGGGAGATGCGCTTGTGACATAGAAATATCAGCTAAGAGTGAAA
The DNA here is from genome assembly GCA_031772625.1 of Pinus tabuliformis. Classification (NCBI taxonomy): domain Eukaryota; kingdom Viridiplantae; phylum Streptophyta; class Pinopsida; order Pinales; family Pinaceae; genus Pinus; species Pinus tabuliformis. The sequence continues at coordinate 1,099,101,993 of CM062811.1, forward strand.
TCAAGCAGGCAAAAGCACAAATTAAAAGATCAGTCTTAGTTGAAGCATGAATACCTGAATCATAGCAAGATGAGCTCTAGTGGATAAGAAGGGAGGCTCCAAAATCGAAGCATAGACAAAATTTTGGAGGGTGGTTGTAGCCCCTACAACACTGGTGACACACTGGTACAACTCCATCTCTTTGTATGTATCTTGTCTCATGCAAAACATGTCTAACTCTTCTGGAGACATTGTTTAGTTGATTGATTATCATAGCTTCTTCACTTATCTTGAGTTAAAGATATAGTCCCGACCATTCTCTTCTTCTACAACACATGTACCAAGCCAAGTCAAACTGAGTTGTTTCGATTGGAAACAAGGAGTATATAAATGCACAAGTAAAAGATATTGTTAGAGTCTTAGTTTTCATGTCTGGTGTTGCTCCACTATCAGTAGGCCTAGACAATACCATGACAAAGTCACTTCAAGAACACAAACATTGCTCCATTTCCAGTGAGCTTGGATAATACCCCGATGGAGTTGCATGATTCACCTCTCTACATAGGAAGCCTCTCTCTTCTTTCACCCTTTATTTCATTTTTAATTTTTTTAATTTTTATTTGTTCAAAGAACTGTGCATAAGAACTTATTTATTTCATGGGGGCAAAAGAGGGGTCCCAAATTATTAAGAGAAAAAGAGGTTGTCCCTTCAGATAAGGATATTTATATACACCTCTGACATACTTGTTAAGGTTTTCCTCCCCTCCTTACTCTACTCGACTTACTTTACAAGGATTAATAGAAAATAGAAGATTGATTAGAGTAGGCGGTACTAGTTAAAAGTGAAAGCATCATGATTTCACTATGACTCTCTCTGAAAGGAATGTATTTTCCATCAGAGTATCATCGACTAAGCGGAATGAAATATTCATATAAAGAGAGGGAATAGACAAAATATCAAGTGTTGATAGCCATACAACTTCCTCTTGGACTTCACCTAGTTTGTATGAGAATCCAAACACGGTTTCATGCAAAAGCTAACCTATAACTTGAAAATAAAACAAAGGATAGGAAGAAGTGAAGTGAACGCAAAACAAAGTAAATCAAATATAAGGAAACAAGAAAGAAAAGCGAAACTACTCCTACTCCTAACCTAAATAGAGCATAGGCCAAACTTATGTAAAGTGATACTTCCAATGCAACAACCAACACATTGGATGACCTATATAGGCGAGGGAATGCATGTCAAGAAAGATATACAAGCATAAAAACAAACAATAAAGACAAGGAAATACAAACCAAAACATTCGAAGTTTGAATGAACACATGGAAAAGTAAAAACAAGAAGCGCATGAAAGACACTTTGCGGATGTACCATGGTGTTTAAACACACTGCGAGTCAAAGACATGCAGGCACAAACTTTTGAACTTGAAAGATGAGCGAACATGAAGAAAGAATATTTTTTTTGTTTTGAAACTGTGCTTGCCACATATGACTCCTCCAATGACTGAGCGATAGGATTATGTGATACAGATGGAGGACGCGAAAATTGTAAAATACATTGATCTTCAATGTGTACGAGAGAGTGATGAGGAGCCTAGAAAAATTCAACACATTTCTGATTAGAAGAGGAACTGACCTCAAGACTACAAGAACCGGACATAACCATCAACTTGGGCTAAAGTTCCTCGACAGCTTGGGGAATTTCCAATTCATTAGAAGATGGATCATCAAATATCGGTGGCTTTGTAAGATCAACAATGGAAAAATCATAATCGTTATCAAATGAATCAATGAAACGATCATGACAACCATGATCAGAAAGTTCAAGATTACAAATAGAGGCATCCTAATGATCTGACTAATCATAAAGAGGGGATGATGAAAAACGAGAAATTTCACCCTCTATATCTCTAGAAAGATAAAATGAGAGATTGGGAGGATCAAGTAGAAAATATTTATCCTCTTCGTCCTGAGATCAAAAAATAGAATTCCACGTGTTCTGAGAATGATTGAAAGTAGTAACATCCACAAAACTGAAATTTCATAAGATTCAACTGGAATGAAAAAATCATGGAAAATGTCAGGATAATGTAGAAGAGGTGCAGACAGAAGAAGGTCATCCTCCACCGCAGATTCTTGTTCAGACTCCCACACATACTCATCGAAAATGATACCGCAGTTTGGCTGTTCAACACCCACTCCATCCATAACTTGATCCTCATGCACATCAAAAGGGAGGTTTGAAAGTGGTGAACACAACACATCACAATTCGGAGGATTAGAGGGACCGAAGGATGGAGGACGAGGAGATAACACTTCATTACAACCATCGGATTGACAGTCCAAACCTGCGCTTAAATTATGGGTATGTGGGGTGGGAGAAGATGGTGTTAGATCAACGGATGAATTTTCATCTTCTCTCACATCTATGGAACTATAGATGATTGATGAGAAGGGGTTTGAAGGTTACTTGGAACAACAACCTCATTCATCGCAGATTTAGAAGCTCTAACACTGAGGTATGTTGAGAGAGGTTCAAAAAATTTGTGCGTATTTTCTGAAATGTGAACAAGAAATTGAAATCTTCCTATCAAAATTTTCCAATCAACTTCATCTTTGGGAAATTCAGAACACAAATGCATGAAACAATTGTGAAAATGTTGCAGTGATTCATCAGGTGATTTTCACAATTCTAAAATTTTCTTGCACAATCATTTACGATCATACATATCAAAAGCGCGAAATAGTTATGTGATAAGATGTTCAAAAGAGTGTATGGAGGCATCAGGCAATGTGCGACACCGTTCCATTACGCGCCCTTCGAACGTGAAAATGAAAAACCTACTACCAACATCCTCACTGTGGATGTTGTTCTCTGTGCAGAAATAAAGAAAATGAGAAGTATGCTCAAATAAGGTTGTCTCACCCTCACCATCGAATTTGAGAGTTGACAAGTCACCTATGATACTCGCCGACACTTGTAGTCTTTCATTTTTGGAAAAAATGTTGGGGTTATGATTGTGGAAGAAGTCATTAGATGAGTGCGAAAATTCAAAATAGAATTCAAGGGCTCAACTTATCATCCAACCCTACTTCTAGCACCAGAAATGTTGACGGTGTTCGACCCACCAACATTCAGGGGATCTCCCCGATATGAACTCCCAACTAGACCTCACATTGTTTATAGTAGGGGTCCCAACAATGGGTGGTAATGTTATACCTTGACTGTGAAAATGCGTAGAGTGAAGTATGGTAACTTTGGATTAGAGAAAGTGTGTGACGCCACGAGATGTCAAGTGTGATGCATGAAGGTTTCAACACATGAAGGGAAAAGGAAGTGTGCCCCTTGGAAGCCTGTAATAGTACAGAGCTAGAAAGGAACACATAAGCATAATGAAATCACAACTAAAATGTGAAATAGTCCACAAGTTAAAGTGATGAATTAATACAACAACACACATTCAACAAGATTGATACAAATGCAAATGAAATAGTTCATAAGCTTAAGCGTAAGTTAAATAACATACATTGCAAATATAACAAGAATAGTCCTACTATATTTACAATATATGCATGAAAGCGTGTTGGCTCTGATTTTATTATTATAAGTGAAAGTTCCATTCATACATACACCATTAATGGACCACTAGCCCCAATAGTGGAACATTAAAGTCAAGAACACTTGCTTCTCCAAAGAATTATACTCAGTCTATGCTACGGAGAAGCTAAGGCTCTTCATAATACCCCCAAGCTCCTTCTAAGCCTAAGCCGAGCCAAAAGCTTGGCTCCCAAAATCCTGTTACATGAGTTATGAGGTGCTATTTATAACAAGAGGGGGTGACTCTTCAACTCCCCATTGTGACCTTTGGACCACCCTCATGACTTTCCAACTTCTTTACAAAATGAATCATTAAATTACATCATTACTCTTCATATTCCAATATCGACACTTGGAATTTCATTTACAACATAATTACAAATAATATTACATTTTACACTTGTATCCATATAGGACAAAATGGGGTAGAGATAACTTGACAACCTAAGGAGACACAACACTATGATGCTTGAGTTTGGGATAAATCTAGCTCAAGAACCCCCACTCGATGCTTCTCGATCACATATTGGTGTCAAGCTTAGTACTGTGTGATGATGTCCCCAAACTGCGTGATGGTGTATGGATGGAAACAGACTCTATCCTCCATGGCATCTGGGTACAATGTCTTGGAACCAGTTTTAAGTTCGTTCTAAAGCATGAGCAACATTGTTTTGACTTGCACAGGACCACCGATGTAATTTTGCATGTTCTATTTGTTCAACTCCAAATATTCCTTGGTGGCAATATGTCTCAGCTGCTCCAAGTACTCTTCGATCTCCTTTTGGACTTGGTTCTTGGGTTTGGCTTTGGTGAGTGAAACCACTGATGGGATCTGGTGTGTTTTCACCAAGACATCCAAAATACTGAACAACCGTACATATGAGGCTTGAATTCTACCAATAAATGAGGAAAGTTGTTTGTTGTTCTGAATTAACATCTGAACTCTTGCTTCCTCCAACTCTGCTTGTGACTTCATTTTGTTCACTAAGTCAAGTGGTGCCCCTTTATATCACATTTTCCACTCTTTCACATAAGTAATGGCAACTTGCATGTTATTGAGAGTTTTAACAAACTCTTTGCTCTACTTCTATGGAACATGAAAATAGACAACAACTTTATGTACAGTCACAAACCCTTATAGAGCTTCCGCATGGTTTCTCCTAGTGTTGATACTTCAACAAGTATCCATGCTCTCATCTCTTCCAAGTAAACCTGTGCAGAAACTACATTCTATGCTGCTTCACAGAGTTGTTCCACCTCTTGCTTGGAAGCCTACAAGTTTTGTGCCAATTGCTCATTTTCAGTCGTCAAATAATGAATGTTTGATCTAGTTGCTACTGCAAAGGCCAAGTTGGCTTCGACAATGGCATTTGGATGCTTCCTGGTGTCTACCACTATCACCCTTTCTCTAACGAATGTAGGTGATGCATAATCATCCAGAAAATGCTTTCTCTATTCTTATACAATCCTCTTCTATAACTTATCAAATGATAGATTGTACACATCCATCACTAGATCATCGTCGAGGGGAACAACATCCCCTTCTTCACTCGAGGATGGCTCTTCTGCTGGAAGTGGTGGAGATTGAGTGGTGACCTATGGTGAACTCAGCCTCAGATCAAAATCTTCATTCTATGGCTCCTGTTCCATCTCCATGTCCATTACTTCAATTGAGTGCTCAATCTATTGAGAAAGCTCCTGATCCTGCATCTATTCACCTTCCTCCTCATTTTCCTGTTGGTTTTGTTCCTTCTCTTCAACCTGTATCGACAATGTTTCTTTTGTCATTTCACCTTGCCTTTCTTCTTCCTCTTACTTCTGTTTCTCTTCTTGTTCCTTCCTCAACTCCTGCTCTTCCTTTAGTTTTTGCTTTGTATCTTGTAGCTTCAGTTCTACTTCCTACAACCTTTGCTTTTCTCTCTTCCGCCACTCTGCTCTCTCTATCCTCTACTTCCTATTTTCTTCTGTTGCTAAAGTTACTTTCATGAGAATAGGATATGCTTTCATATTGTAGCTTTGTTCTCCCTCCGAATTGTCGACAATCTTCCTCTTTCCCTTGTATTGCATAGGATTGCTTCCTTCTATTGTTGTTTCTTCCAGAATTGTTGTCGTCTGTGGAGAATCATGTGAAGTCCCTGCCAAAATAACTGGCGCATGGAGTTTGGAGGCATTGTATAAACTCCTCCATGGGTCCTCCTTTGGCCAATGAAATGACTTTTCGATCCATGAAAAGTAAACTCTTGCATAGTGGTCTTTACAAATACCATGGGTATCATACAAATTAAAGTCCCAAGTATCAAATGCAAACCTGACTATTTCCTTTCCATCGACATCTATGACTTTCAAGTTCTTTATCTTGTATAATCCAATTCGCAAAGGAAGAGTGGGCCATGGTGCTTTCTTCTTCACGTGCAAAGATGCTGACAACCCTGTGGTGAGATGGTATGATACTTCTTGCATGAAAAGCTTTTCGTGGCATACCTGGGTAAAACATGTGGATGCTTCTCTCTGCCAAACACTCTAAATAAGGTGCCACTTGGTGAGGCATACCAATCTGTGATGTCTGTTATTGCCTCCATTTCTTCTCGTGACATGCAAGGTGGATCTTCTTCAAAGATAAGATTGTAAAGTGGGATGATGAAGTGCTTAGTTAGTTGTGTCATTAATCATCGATGATTGCAATTTGAAAGAAAATTGTAATAAATATGCACAACAGTTTCTCGTGGTGTCCATGTCTAGTTCATGCCAGGGAACTACTGTTGTGAACAAATTGCATCCAGTAAATATGCAGACATATAAAAATTTGCTCGCTTACCATCAGGAGGACTCTAAGCCTATTCTAAATTGGCTCTCAACTGTTGAGCCAACAAATTTGACCAGTTGAACAACTTCCCCTCATTCACAACCTTGTCCAATAGGACTTCCCACCCTTCAGGAAAGGTTTCTGTGCTCTGATGACCTTGGATCCTGCAAGCTAAGATAACCAAGAGATGGTAGGCCTTCCTGAGGGACTTTTTCTTGTATACATGGGTGGGTGTCTATCGAAACTTCGATGAATCTTTCACCCAACAATTGAAAATGTCTCGTGTGTTCACATAGTTGTGGGTGGCATTAAAAAGTGAGTCCATGAGCTTCACTAGCTCGGGCAAGTAATACATGCACTGATAGTCTTATGCCTGGATGGTGGCCAACTTCTGTTTGCTGGAACTGCTCAATGTCATCATCTTCTCATCAATGTGTGAGATAATCCAACTGAGGACAAATGCACACAGGAAGGATGGATACTTGCATGCAACCTTGTATAGTCCTGGCTGCCAGATGTTGAGATACACTTGTTGGTCCTCTAAGTCAGCCTCAAAGTCCTTTGCAAAAGAATCTTTAACTTGCTTCCATGTTAGTGATGATCCCTTTTCTATAAACAAATGAGTATATGCATACACTAGCAAGTCTACTGGTTATTTCTTAACCGCTTCCCCAGTATTGCTTTTAGTGGTTTCTTTTGAATCATATCTCTTTGGTGCCATGGTAACAATGAATTCTAGAGAGGTGCTCAAAAAATGTTGTACCTGTGGGACGAAAGACACTTATGGCAAGAAAACATTAGTCTTATGCACATCTACTTATAAGGCATGATCAAGCAGAAAACTAGGCATCTGATAGGGAGGATTGCGCAATTATCATTGACAAGAGGGACTTGATGCATGTGGGAACTTCCTACTATGCAGTCCCAGCAGCCAGGGTCGAAGCTTGTGGCTTGAAACTGCGTAATGTGTAATTCAGCCTCGACAGAGGTCTGCAAGAGACTGCACATTGCACAGTCTAAATGGCCAAGGTGACATGATGGCTGCTGGAACTATGCAATGTGCAGTTTGAGCTAGCTTTTAATACACACTACGCAATTTTAGAGTCCAAGCTTATGGCTTGAGCCTTACGATTACGCAGTGTCCAGCTGGGCGAAGTGAAAACTGACCAAGGAAAGTGCAAATTTGCCCAAGGGAAGTATGGGAAATAAGCGGATCTGAGAGATAGTGTGATTTTGGGTGCATATCTGGCTAAGTATGAGTAAATCCATGTAGATCATGTGCAACAATTAATCAAATTGAAGGACAATCAAGTATGTGAGGGGAGTTGCCACAACGATGACCATTGGTGCAAAAACAGGAAATCCAATGCGACATTTGTGAAAGACAATCTAAGACTTAAAACAACATTTCTACAAGTTGAAACTCCAACAAGTATGAAGCAAAATAAGTGAAACAACACTCACACAAGCGAAATGACAAAAAGCGATAGAAAAAGAGGAAAAGACGACAAAATCAAAACTCATTTGGAAAAGTGACGACGATCGCATCAGATTCCTTGATCTCCTCGGGAATGCTAGAGCTCTAAGATAAAATGTGAAAATGAGCTCTAGAAGCATCGATTAAATAAATTTGATTGAATTAGGGTTTATGAGACACATGCCTAAAATAAAGGAAAAAGCAACAGTTGGCGGAAGTTTCTAAAAATAACGAAAGTGCCTCTTTCAGGATACTAAAAATAGATCCCTATTTTTAGGGGTATTTTTGCTTATCTAGGTTTTTACTTTTTCCGAGGAAACTTTCCATGCACATTGTCGGGAAAGACTACGCAGTTCCAGGGAATTGGGCAAGTTTCCCGCTCAGTGCACTATGCAGTTTCTAAGTTCAATGATGGATTTCACAGTTTCTAAGTGCACTATGAGCTCAAAGCTGACTAACCAATTGCACAATTCCCATTATCAAGGCTGATTTCCCTCAAGGATTGCGTAGTTTCTGGAGGAAAGCCCAAAATTGCTATGAGACCAAGTTAGGAGATGAGCTTGTGATGTAGAAAGACCATCTAAGTGTGAAAGCAAGAAAGCACAAGCACAAATAAAAAGATAAGTCCCATTCGAAGCATGAATACCTGGATCAGTGCAAGATGAGCTTCGGTGGATAAGAGCGGAGGGTCCAAAATCATAGCATAAGAAAAATTGCGGAGGGTGGTTGTAGCCGCTACAACAAGATCATAATAGGAAAATAACTCATATTAACATAAGAAAATGCCAACAAATTCAAGGACTGCCACGTACCACCTGACCATATATTTGATGAATCAAAATCTCTGTTTCAGCGAATGAACACCGCACCATATTCCTAGAATGAATATGGGATCATATGGATTAAACCAAATAGAACCAACTAGGGCTTCCAGAGGCCATACCCCCTTAACCCTCGACCACAGTGATTTCACCTAATTGGTCCAGAAATCACTAATAACAACTAGATTTGTCTCTTCCCAAGTTGTATAGGGCTCCAGGGATTCTATCTCAACCCACAACCTCCAAGGAACCCAAGCTATTACATGGTTCTACATATGTCCCATCTCAACCCACAACCTCCATGGAACCCAAGTTGTTCCAGGGCTCTAGGGATTCTATCCCAACCCACAACCATAGGGAAACTGAGAACCAATGAAAAATCCAAATAAAGAACCCACTACATCATTAAATTACAAGGCAAGGCCGAAAGAATTTTCAATCTGGGCAAATCTCCATGCCAATGACAACAAATAATCGAGGAACCACATGCATGTACCATGCATCCAAATCTCAACAAGGAAATCACACATGCAACCTATTACCTGCAATGTATCCCTGTTGTAGCTGTTGATCCAATCCTGTTTTCTGTTGCCCACCAATTCCTTTCTTGTCCTTTGCTTGCTTTCTCCAAGTCCAAGTGAATGCTAGAATGCCCCAAGAATTCTCTAAGTGTGCAAAAGTGTATGAAAGTTTGTAAAGAGAGAACCAAAACTGAACTGACAAAAGTTGTGAACTATTTCTCTTATGCCTTTTTATTATTTATGTCTAGTCTCTTCCTTTCCTCTTTCCTTTTTCTTTCATTTTCCTTCACTTCCTCTCTAATTTCCCTTGCATGCATATTTTTGTTTCTTCATCTTCCTTTTCTCCTATTTTCTTTTATTTTTTATAATTAAATGCCAATTATTGCCTCTTTTCCTTTGCCAATTCCTTTACCAATTTCCATAACCACAAATAAACCACAAGTGATGCCCACTATAATGTTTACCCACCATTCAACCTGGAATACGTGTCTCATGACCTTGGTCTTATTTTATTTACACGGAAAATAAACCAGGGGTTGCTACAAACCCCTCCCCCTTGGGGGACACCATATTTGGTGTTCTATGATGCTTATGACCAACAAAACATGTTGCTTATGGATCTTTATAACACAACTTGATGTAGAATTTACAACATATCAAACTGCTGAAAACATGACCACCATACTGCTTATTGGAGCTTTATAACACAACTCATGGCATAATTTACAATACACATGAATATATATAAACCAAAACACATCAACCGAACACATTTTCTCAACCAACAAATAAAGAAGGATACAAGGCCCACATTTGATCAACCATCTCCCATGTAGCTTCATTGGGCCAAAAGTGTTTCCACCACACTTTAACCTGCTTTATTGCTCAGTCTTGGAGCATGAGTTGTTCGCTGTCATATGCATTGTGGCTCTGGCTAGAAATCTCCCTCTGGTTCCACCTACAATACATACCAATTAATCACATGATTAACACCCTAGGCATATCTATTAAGCAATGAAACATGGAAAACATCATGTACTTTCACTGTTGGCGGCAGTTCAAGTCTATAGGCCATTCGTCCAATCCTCTCAAGGATCTCAAAAGGCCCACAATACCAAGGTGTCAGCTTGGCACATGACCCAATCCTCAAGGAGCTCCTCTTGGGCTTGATGTGTAGGTACACATCCTCCTTAACCTGAAACTCCTTGAATGATCTATGTTGATCTGCATAACTCTTTTTCCTGTCTCGTGTTTCCTTCAAATTCCTTCTAATAACTTGCATCTCTTGCATATGACCAAATCAACACCCTGTTTACTGGATCACTCCAACCGATAGGAGTATTACAACTTCACCCATAGAGAGCCTCAAATGGACTCATCCTCAAGGACTCCTGATACCAATTATTATATGCAAACTCTACTAGTGGAAGATACTCCTCCAACTTCCTTTGTTGATGCACGACATACATCCTCAAGAATCCTGTTAACCCTCTTTGTTTTTCCATCTCTATGCGGATGATAAGCTGTATTGAAAGCTAAATTTTTCCCCAAGCCTATGAATAATTCCTTCCAAAACTTGGAAGTGAACTTGGAATCTCTATATGATATAATCTTCTTGGGAACACCATGCAACCTCATTATCTCCTTGATGAAGATTTTAAGTACCTAAATAGCTGAATTAATATACTTCACTACAATGAAGTGATCTACCTTGCTCAACCTGTCAACCACAACCATGATGGAATCATGTTGTCTTGATGTCTTCGAAAAACTTGTAATGAAGTCCATGGAAATTACCTCCCATTTCCATTTTGGAATCCGAACAAGCTGCAACAGACCAACTGGGTGTTTACATTCAAATTTCACCTGCTGAAATTCCAAACATCTTGTAACAAACTCAACCACCTCTTTCTTCAAGCTTGGCCAATGATAGAACTTATTAACATCTATCAAAGACTTCTGGTATCCCGGGTGGCATGAATATGGCTTGACATGAAACTCCCTCGGGATAAGATTCTTCAACTCATTGGCACATAAATCCTATTCCTGAATCTGACCAAACCATCTGTTTTGAGGTGATATTCCTCATCCCTATCACCTTAACCCTGTTTCAATCTCTGCTTCAGTTGTGGTACTTGTAATCTTGTTGATCTGCATGCAAGATCTTCTCCTATAAATATGTCCCATAAGAGATCACAATTAAAATGTGATTCACGTGCACTCTCCTACTAAGAGCATATACAACTTCATTCTCCTTGCCCTTGATGTACATGATCTCAAAATCAAACTCACTGAGGGTAGCCAACCATCTCACTTACCTAACATTCAGATTGGGTTGGTCAAACAGATACTTTAGTCCACTGTGATTTCTAATCAAAACAAGCCTCCTGTCAAGGAGATAATGTCTCCACATCGTCAATGCATGAATGATAACTGTCAACTCAAGATCATGAGTCACATAGTTCTTCTCATGCTAATTCGACTTCCTTGACTCATAACATATGGCATGTCCTTCCTACATTAGGGCTCCACCAAGTCCTTCCTTGAAAACATATGTATAAATCCCAAACTCTTCATCAGGATCTGCAATCTTCAAGACTAGAGCATTTGTAAGAAAATGCTTAAACTACTCAAAATTAGTTACACACTCCCTCGTCCATTCAAACATTTTCCCTTTCCCATGCAAATATGTAATCGGATAGCCAATCCTTGAGAATTTCCTGATGAACCCACTATAGTAACTTGCTAGCCCCATGAATGATATGACCTCATCCACATTCCTAGGAGTTTGCCACTCCATGGTAGATTTAATATTTTTTGGGCCTACTATTATCCCTTCCTTGGAAACAACATGTCCCAAGTAGTGAATCTAAGACTGAAAGAAAATGCACTTGCTAAGCTTGGCATACAATTGATGCTCTCTCAACAATCTCAACACTGCTACTAGGTGCTATGCATGCTCTTCCTCATTCATATAATATACCAATATATCATCAACAAAGATTATCACAAAACTGTCCATATGAAGATGCAACACAATGTTCATCAAACACATGAAAATGGTTAGAGCATTAGTAAGACCAAAAGGAACCACCATAAACTCATAATGCCCATACCTCGTATGGAATGCAGTCTTGTAGATGTCTTATTCTTTGATGCGCACTTGATGATATCCTGATCTCAGATCAATCTTTGAAAACACTATAGCTCCCTTCAGTTGATCAAACAAGTCATCAATCCACGAAAACGGATACCTGTTCTTGTTAGTCACCTTGTTCAACTGTCTGTAATCAATTCATAGACTGAGAGTACCATCCTTCTTCCTCACAAATAGTACTAGTACACCCTAAGGAAACACACTTGGCCTTATGTATCCTTTATCAAGCATTTCCTTAAGCCGCAGATTCAATTCTACGAACTCCAGAGTGCTCATCTTGTAAGGTGACTTAGATGTTAGTGTTATTCCCAGTACTAACTCAATAGAGAAGTCCACTTCCCTATGAGGTGGTAACTCTGGAATCTCTGCAAGAAACACATCTTGAAACTGTTGCAAAATAAGGTACCTCTTCAGGACTTCATCATCATCAACATCCTTCCCTTTATCACTAGAAATATGCATTGCAAATAATAAGCATCCTTTCCTACGACTACTCTTTGCTTGCATAGTTGTAACGATTCGCACTGATGTAGGCTTCTTCTTTCCCTACAAAAATATATCTTCTCCATCATCATCCAGAGACTCAATAGCCTTGTCATAACCATCCACTTTAGTCCTGTGAATTAACAACTAGTCCATACCCAAAAGCATACTATATGAACCCAAAGGAAGCACATTTAGATGTGCTCATGTAGGCATATTGTTCAACTCAAATGCATAATATATCACCCAATGATGAACTCTTCTCTTGGTCCCTGTAGCTGAATGAACCAACCAAGACTCTGCATGCACTTGTTTACTCAAACAACACCTATCCATGAGGTCAAGACTAATATAACTATAGTTTGATCCAGGATCAATCAAAATAAAAACAATTTGATCACAAATATTACCTTCCATCTCAATAATGGATGCCTGATGATATAATTGACTATTATCCACTGCCGCATAGATCCAAGGAATACTCTGACCAACATCTCCAACTATTTGTGCCTCCTGAGCATTGTAAATATGAGGCTTGCCACCTTAGTGCGATAGGCACTCATTCCTGTGATGCTCTCCACCACAAGTCCAACACCTCAAAGTATTTCTACCACCGCCCTTATTCTGCTCCTTAGGGTAAGACCCATGTCCTCTCTCAACTGAATTAAACTTCTTAAAAGGCACTACATTTTCCTTGTCACCTACATCCTAAGGTCTTCCTCACTTCTGAGGCCACTTCCCTTTAGTCTTCTCATTACCTTTCCAATCCTCTTAGGCTCAAACTTGCACTTTGACTACTCATAACAATGCTTCAGCTTTCTAATGGCTTCCTCCAGTGACTGAGGCTCATCAAACGCAATCTGATCCTTGAATGCTATTGACAACCCACTAATGAACCTTTGAATCTTTGCTTTCTCATCCTTAAGATAAGACACATACCTCAAAAACTCCAAGAATATGCTAGTGTAGTCATCATCTGTCATGGAACCCATCTTTAGCTCATAGAATTCCTTAATCTTGTCATCATAGTATCTTTCAAACAAGTAATTCTTCTTTAATATTCTCTCAAACTCATGCCAAATAAGACCTTCTTCTATAATGCTTCTGACATTCTTCACATCTTCCTACCAGATATCTGCTTTTCCTTTGAGACTGAAGGTAGCTATCTTAACTTTCATGTTCTTTGAATATTGATGCAATTTGAAGAACTTCTTAATTCCAAGTAACCATGCTTTTGCATCTTTTTATTTCTTCATCTCTCCATCAAATGTAAGAGGCTTGGATTTTTTGAACTCATCTGGAAAATATCCCTTCTCAGGTGTATCCAAATATCTACCACCTCTGGATGTATCATCTTTTTCCAACCTGTGTCCTATTCAAGACCTACTACCATATGCCCCATCAATATTTTCCTCCTGTCTATGATTGATCCTCAGATGTCTCTGCTTCTGCAAAGTCTTTCTCGTGCCTCAATCAACTTGTTATTTTTTTCCTTGCGACTTTGAATTTATGCTATCAAACTTCTCAGCGTATCTGCTATGTCAAGAGAATACTCTTCTCCTTGCTTCGCAACTAGCCTTTCCTATTACATATAATTCACATCAGGCCTATAAGGGGAGTCATGTGAATTGTAATCCACCATTCTGCTCTTCATCTCTTATCTTCTATTTCTTGCAAACTTACCATGTTAGATAAACCAAATATAAGACATAATCAAATCACATCTCATTGCATCTCAGGGGAGGCTATCACATCTACACAATTCAGTTCAGATTAGTACGACATAAGATCACAAGCATATCATCTCATACATAGATATCATAACCATCACAAGAAATAACCAACATCATGCATGTTATCACAGATTTGTAATACTAACTCCTACATGGCAACCATAGCCACAACAATGCATGCATAATATACACATACACCTGTGACATGCATGCATAATAATCACATCTACCCTAAGGTCCAATGCTACAACCTCGCTCTGATACCACCCTGTAACGCCCCCCTCCCATATTTACCAAATTTTACAAGCTATCTGGGGTAAACATGAGCTAAGTGTTAATATGGCATGACCTGACCTCCAAGTTCTACTTATGGAAATGGGGCCTACAACTGAAACACATACTACCACCCCTCAGGGTCACTAGATCATTCAACAACATGAAAACCACTCCTGGTGATCAAACCCCAAGTTGGAACTCATTTTCACAAGCTTAACACCCCAACCGCACCCATGACACACTGTGCATGTGGTTATAAGGCTCAAATTGGACCCATAAGATTTCCTACATGAGATTATGACCAAAATCCCCCTGTTTTGTGCATGCAATGGTGAGATCTATGCCACTTTTTCGGGCTAGCCTCCATACCACTGCCCAGAACTACCTATAACTTTCCAGAAACATAACTACAATGATAAAAATGCTAATCATCCAGAACTTGAGCGAGATCTTGACCTAGACATGCCTAATACATGATAGACATTTCGTCAAACAAATGGTAAACATAGGATTTACAGGTCATGAATGCATGTCTGATCATAAACTTCTAAAATTCATCTGAGGATCACCAATGTCGGTCAGATAAGTCGTTCTTGCGGACAAGACCGACCTCCCTAGTATATAATGATATCTAGTGACAAGCAAACCAAACAAATTCTATCTTTCTCTAAATATGCAATTTATAAATAAAGGCAAACAAGTGTTTTAGGCCTACCTCGGGTCCAGTGCAAGTTTGTGGAAGCTACGCTCCATTGATCCAAATGAGCTCCCTTGTAAAGAATCTGCAAACACAAACAAGCACACACATTAAATAGCACCTGAAAAGCCAATATAATAAAGCATATTTATCATGATGATCAAGGAATTCATGAAACAAACCATATAAGACAATTTGTTGAGAAAAATGAATCTGATTGTATTAACTTTAATCAAAGAAGAACTTTACAACCTTGGTGCCTTGATGTTGTACAAGCTCCTCCTAGGGTCCAGCAAGAATCTCCTCTACTTTGACAAGTTTCACTCTCTTCCCAATGAAGCCAAAAGGTATGTAATCTCTCCTCTCAAGCTTAACTATGAAGTCTTAATTCCAGCAGCATTTACCCTAAAAAATGTTCAGCTTCTAACCTCTCTAGCAACCATCCCAATGCCTTAATTTATAGTGCAATGGAGGGAAGTTACTAGGTCCACCTTTAAAGGGATAAAGCCCTCCTTCAAAGGGATAAGCTCCTCTCATCAAGGCATTAGCTCCTTTAATTTTGGGATGCATGAACCACCTAGGAGCGAACCATCCACGTCAAGATTCCTTCTATAATCATCCAGAATTAACCCAAAGTGAGTTTTTAAGAATAAACTTGCGCCTTTTTGACTTTCACGGGGATCCGCACCCACTACTTTAGAGACAGAGCGGGCAGGTCCGCAGGTAACATGATCATGGGGTGCGGGACCGCAGGTAACAGTAAGAGAAAGTGCGGAACCAGAGCTTTATTGATTTTCAAAGTCTTTCTCTCATTTTTAAAGCTTGACATGAAGAGTTGAGGTTTGAGACTTGCTAAGGAGGACAATACGAATGATGATAGACCCATACTGACTGCAAATAGTCATGGTGACAATATTTTGTGTAACAGATTGCCCCCTAAAGTGCGAAGTCTGTAGTAGATGAGGATTTCATTTATCATCTAAGAAGAGTGAAGTACTTTATCATTTCGAGGATCATCTTGTGGAGAGCCCAGTTGGAACCTGTAAAAACATTCAATACAAAATATATATATGAGATCATATCATCGCTGAGGTAGGCATTCCCATACTTAGATAAAAACTGACTAGAAAACTAACTACTGCTCTGATATAGGAATGATCTTGTAATACATCACAAGTATAGACACATGTAGACACAGTATGGACGCAGCCATTTGTTTATGAATAGTCCACTGTATAATGAATACAAAATTCCTTGCAGCCTGGATGGTGGAAACTAGATCCAGGGTCCTGATTTCTACTTCCCGAAATAGTACGATTCTATCCATGTGAATGAATGTGTCGAAGTCGAACATGGTAGAAACCACTTGATTACCAGTCAATGATGTAAACTATTAACAAGTGTGAGAGAAACCACCAGTAATGTCAATGGCTCTCAAAGTACTCAGTACAATCCATGAAATGTGAATAGATGTGTTGATGTCGACCATGTCACGTAATCCTTTGATCGAAGGTCAATGATGCAACCTATCGTCGAAGGCGAGAAACCTGCCATTGAGGCATGCAGATCCCAAGGTACTGATGATTTCTAGATCATCTTTCTAGATAATGAGCTGAAGTCGATAGAAAGCGATCCGTCATAGGCAAGCCCACAACACGAAATCAAGTTTGAAGAAATATAGTTGCAAGGACTGACTCAGGGATGGTCAAGATGGATGACAGATATTTTGCAGATGAATGGTTTATTTGCACTGACCTCTTGAACACATAACGACACAGCAGATGGTTTGGTGACAATTGACCCAAAGTTAATACCCAGAAACTGGTTGAAGACTTTCAATATGGTTTGATCAACTGTTAGGCAAAGGATTTCCCAACCCAGGTGAATAAAATGTGTCGTGTTCAAGAGTGGTTAAATTTTTTCTGAGACACAAAGTATGACCAACAGGCTCATTTTTCTCTCTTTTCCCCCACCATTTCTGGCAAGTACCTCTTTATTTTTAACAAGCTTGAGGAGGATAACATTTGCTTGATTATAAGCTCATCCTTCGGATGAGTCCAACTTAGTTTACATTCAAACCCTAAGAAGGAGTGGTCCGTTCCTATTTGTAATTGAACAGGTCCTTTACTGTTAAATTTTAACGAGTTTAGTATAGGAGAAACTCGATGTTTTTCAATTTTAGAGAGTCTGAAAAAACTTAAGAAAACTGCATGGTTGTCATTTTTTGTAAATTTGTGTCTCCCAAGCCCGAAAAAGTATAAAATAATACTTGAGAGAACGCTTGATCATTATGACCAAGGAGTACTTTTCATAATTAGTGTCTCTGATTCGAAAAAGTAAAAAAGCGACCAATGACACGTCGTTTTATAACCAATATCGAATTTGAAACGACAAAAATCCGGCAATCTTTTCATGTTTTTACGGTTAGAAAAGGGCTGTAAGTGGACTGTCTTTTTAGTTCCGTTTTAACGAGCTTAAAAAGAAAAACTCAGCAATATTTTCATATTTTAGGAGTCAGAAAAGAGCTTAAAGGTGACTCTAATGTTTTTTGTCGAAAATGACCAATTTTGCCTGAAAAATCCGTTATCCTGCACAAAAACTCAAACATTACTCATACCTGTTTAAAATAGATAAAAATGCTTCAAAAGTTACCTCTTTAAAGTAAAAAATAAACAAATTAACAACTCATTTATTCAAAAAAGCTTATAAAAAGGGCTTTTGTAAATTCATTTTTACCGTTTGACTTCAGAGTGAGAAAAGAGAGCTTTTGGTCAGAAACTTCCCGTGAAGATTACGGAAAATCCGTCCGTTGGAATTGAACGCCGTCTCCTCCAGGTAATCCACATCATCATACTCTTTCATTTCATCCGTTTGAAAATTGTTTTTAGGGCTTTATTTTGTTTTTTAGGAAATTTCTAGGTTAAAAACCCGCGCGTGCGGGTCCGTAGGCATAGCATAGGAAACCTGCGAACCCCGACTTTTTCGCAAAAGGAAAAGAGTCAAGGGTCCGCACCTGCCGTGAAGGCAGAGTGCGGACCTATGCACTGTCTCTAATAGAGAAGGTGCGGTCCCCGCAGCAAAGATTTTTAAACCTAAATTTTTCAAATTCCACCCAAAAATTTTGATTTTAAATATTCTAATTCGCCTTTTATTGAATGTAGGGTATACATCATGCTTGATTGGTGGGAACGGGAGCACGAGGATGTAGATCTCGCCGCGATTAATCATCAACCTTTGATTGATGCATTGAAGGCATGCAGTTTATACAAATTCTGGGCCATACCTGGCATGAGGGCCCAAGTGGACTTTTTGCAGTGGCTGGTAGACAGGTGGAATATACAGGACCAATGTTTCTTTATAGTTGGCCACCAGCTCTAAATGAAGCCGGAAGACATTTACTTTCTGACTGGTTTGCCTAAGAGAGGTGAACATTTGACTCTATTCGGGACTAGGCCAGGTGGCCAGTCTGTCGATAGCCTCCGACTAGAGTTCTGCAACGACCAAACTAGAGACAAAGGGATTGATATCAAAACCATATCCCGTCCTGAACTCAAAGTGATTGTGTTTACTGTTACCAGGCTCTGCGGAAGCGCAACACTACATGTGGCCACTAGATCCCAAATGCAGATGGCAGTAGACTTCTTTCGAGGCACCATCTTCAACTGGTGCGAGGTTGTGTTGGCTAATATGGAAGGCCAACTGACTAGAGCAAAGAACGGACAACTGAAGACCTTTGGATATGGTGCTTTAGTTGTGAGATTTGGTCTAGAGAGGGTCCCAATTTTGGTCCCACATCATCTTACCGTTGGAGCTGGACTTCCCCGAGAGCCCAAATTGATGCATTGGGTTGCAGTTATGGCCCGTCATCCTGAGGAGGGAACAGAAGTCGTTCGATTTACTCCTGAGTATTTTCATTGGTTGGAGAACCAAGTATTTGCCATTCAGGATTTTCCTTATGCTGGGGTAGATTATCGTGGTGACCCAGACATGGCTCTTCCACCAGGAGAGCAATGGGATGACTCGGGTAAAATCATTTTCAACATTTTCTAATTTATTTTTTTTTTGTTTTTAAATCATCCCAAAATTGATAGTAAAAGTTTCAAATGCAGATATAGGTCCACGGCGACCAGCCACTCTCCGGCCCTATGAGAGGAAACAACCAGCTGCAACAGCACTAGCCCCACAGGACGAATCTACAGAGACCTTGGCCGAATTGGAGAGTCATCTAGAGCGTTTGACAGCAGACATTCCGGAGACCAGCATAGATGACATTCCTCTTAGGCCACAACGTTATGTGATTGGGGTCCCAGGACCTTTCAAGAGGTTCCTTTGTAGGGTGGCTCGTACAGTGGTTTCTTATCGTGATCATCACCAGTGATAGGATGATCGCCTGTTGTAGACTCATATGACATTTTTTGCTTTTTGTACTATCATTTTTGTCGATCATAAGGTGTTTTTCAACCTATGATCGAAGACGATGTATATTTGACACACTTCTATGCTATATTATATCAATATTACCGGTTTATCTTGTAAAACATGTTATGGAATGTTTTTAAATTTACTTGCATGAACAATGTAAACTTTGAAACGAGAACTGATACTGTTACCCGTTTCGTAGAGATAGCAAAAAAATGACCCGATTTTCAAAAGTAGTGATGCAGAATACACATGTTTTTTTTAGAACATGGTTTTTGGAACTTTAATTTTTTTTCATGTTCAAGGATGAAATCAAGTTTTAGAATGGTAGTGATTTTCATGCTGATTTTAAAAAGTGAGTATTCTGCATCACACCCTTTTTTTAAAAGACCTATTTTTTGACTTTTAATTTTCTAGTGTGTGAAATGTAAAAAAATATTTTCTAAATTTGATAGTTTTTGAAGTCGTCATTTTATTCATATTTTCTTGTTCTCTATCTTAATTTTTTTTATTTTTTTTTTAGGGGGGTTTTTATTGTTTTGCGTTTTTAAATTAGAAATTCGATAGTTTGAATTTTAGATAATCTACATATTTATACATCCTTAATTAATTTTTCAATCCACATGAAATAATTGTTTCTAAAAAACAACATTTTTTAACAGTGGACATAAAATAACCATTTTTAACATAAATATAACAAAAAAACTAAACGTTTTGATAATTTTTTGCTAGAATTAACATGTCAAAATCACAATTTTTATACAAAAATATTAACTAAAAATGGTCAAATAATAGTTTTTTTTATGAATTTCATGTCAAAAAAATAATAATAACAACTTTTTTTCAAAAAATAATAATTAACTTAAAAATCAATGCGAAAATCACAAATTACAAATATTGAACACATAACAACTTTAATTCATTGATTATTCTTTTCATGAAATGTCAGAGTCAAAACATTGCAAAGCTTGATTTCCAGGTATAACTTAAATTTAATCAACAATGTCACGTAATCCAAACTCGTCGTCCTCTAGAGTTTCATCATTGTCATCTTCCACAATATTTTCTGCTTCCTTTTGCGCAATTTCCTCTTCTAATGGGTCTTTGATGTCTGCAAATCTCCCAATATATGTCTTTCCAAACATTCCATGTAATGGTGGTTGGGGTTCCTTTGCCTTTTTTGCCACACGTGATTCACTAAAGTCCCCTTTTCTCAACCCAATTTCTTGCATTTTATCTGGAAGAAATTGAAGAGCATTAATTCTTTGCTGAATGAAATTGCATTGTAATGGATCTTTCTCAATTGCAATGCAATTTCTTCCTTTTTGAAGGCAGCATGCTAGTGTTGTACCTAATTATCAAGCACAAAAAAATAATGAAGTAAATTAGTACAATGACATATTAATTAAAAAAAGAACATATTGAAATTCAATTCCATGTGGCAAAACCTACCTGAGCCAGAAAATAAATCCAGAACCCAATCTCCTTCATTTGAACATATGTCTATAAGATAGTTAATCAATAATTGTGGTTTCTGATAAATGTTAACTATCTCTCCTTTCGTTTCTTTGTCTTCATATGTTAGTTTTCTCACAACAGCATCATAAGTCAGTATTTGGCTATGACTCTTTCTCTCCACCCGATTAAAAATCATAGACATATGGCTATCATCTTTTTCCCAACTATCAATATGAATGAACTCACAGTCATTTATAAATTGTTGATCTTCATTGTTAAGAAGATTTGACTTTTGCCTGTAACATAAAATAGTAAAAGTTCAATTAACTTGTACATAAATGAATTTTTCAACATTAATCAAATATACCTTTAAACATCTTACCATGTAAGCTGCATCCTTGAATTTGTTTTCCCCTTGAAGCTTGACAATACCATTGCCAATTGTGTGTCTGAATGAAATGTCACAAATCTCCATAATGGTGATGATGTCACTTCCATAAATCCCGCCATCACTTTATTAAAAGCTTAATAAGTATAAGGGTCACTATCATAGTAAATGTTTGGAATATTGAAACCATGGGGAATATCTGCAATAACCAGGGCATAATCCCTTTTTAGTACGAGTTTAGCAATGTCTTCACAGTCGCCTTGTATTACTTGATATTGAATAGTGTCTAGCCCATTCCAAATGAAATGATTAAGAGTTGGATCAAGTACACCATTCTTAATACGTTGCTTTCTCAGTCTTTCAATCTTTATTTTTTCAATAAAAGTCTTGAAACTGTCTGGTGCTCCATTATCTTCTTTCTTCATCTTTTACCAAACAAACAAATGTATGTGTAAGTTTTAAATTAAAAATAGTACACAGATGATTAAAACTGAATGTATAAATCAAGTTACCTTTTTAAATGCAAGATAAAAAGCTTTTAATGTTGATGTAGAACTTGAATCTGGATAGTTGCGTACAACATCATCCCAACTATCTTCATTCAATAGTTTAACCATTTGTTCCTGAATTTTCATGTAAACTTTGTGACTGCATAGATAAAGTAAGAAAAAGTTAATATATTGATATGTATAACAAATACTACCAATAACAACATGTTTTTATTTAAAAGATAACTATAATCCTGGAAATAAGTAAAAATAATTCAGCAAACTTATTTTTGAAATTCTTCAGACATTTCTTCCAATGATAATTCCCCTGACCTCACACGAGATAATATTGTTTTGACAATTTTTTCATCTTTCACTCCTTGCATCGCCCTCCAAGGCGTGATGGTCATATCGTCTGGAAGTTGCTTCAGTTCAGGAGCTTATTTATTGTTGCTACATATCAATGGCTTAGACTTTTTGACCCTCTGGTTTTTAATGCCAATGTCTTCCCACATGCTAAAAATGTCATCAATCAAATTCCAAATATCTCCAGTTCTAAATGCCAATTGGAAAATGTTATCAATACCTCTGAATAAATCGTTATATCTGTTGTCTTTTCCACCTTTTGAATTGGTTTTCTCTTCAATTTGATAGCCTATTTCCATACAACATTCCTTTCGGAAATCTGCAGTAATATTTATCTTATCCCCACCACATTTTTCTAGGAATTCACTATGAATAAATCTAACCTTTTGGATCAAAGTCATAGAAATCCTATATTCATTATCTGAATTATGATCCAATGTCACTAACTTTGCTTCTGTTTCATTTAAACCAGCATAAATGATACATTTCATTGTTTCAAAACATGGGTTATTAGGATATTCCTCCATCAATTGTCTTTGAGCTTCAACAGAATGGTTCCCCCCAAGCACATAATAATTGTATTCAAAACATTTTGACTTATCAAATGCTTCTTTGTTGGGAACTTGAAGTGGATCAAACAGAAGCACATAACTAACCACATGAGCATATGGATTGTACCTCATCAATGTCTTCAAGTTGTGAACATGCAGATGATGTGGCTTTCTGATTTGATATTGGCATTGTCCTTCACTTTCCTTATAGGTTTGTCTGACATTTAACTGAAATGTACGACCACCATCAATTAAGTTTCTCTTTGTCAAATTCTGTCGAATGGCATTTTGTTTTGTTTTGATTATGCCATCATCTAAATCAGGTCCTGGTGTAATGATTTCTCTGCTTTCTTTTGAAGTTTCACTAGGTTCTTGACTGCTGGTAATGACTACTTCAAGATCTTCAACTCTACTTTTTTTCGTCATAACATTCTCAAGAGATCTATTCTTGGGCATTGTTACTTTTGGTCTTTTACGACCTTCTTCAGTTCCAATGTCATCTTCAGTAATGGCAACATATGCTTCATTGTCAATTTCAACTTCATCGTCCTCAAAAGTAACTTGTTTACCCTTGCTAGATTTATCCACCAGAGGCCTTTTTTTCTGATTCTTTGGATGTAGTTTTGTAGCATCATCAATTACTACATTTTCCATGTTTTCCATATCTTCTTCTGACACTGAGTAAAAATGGCTGACAACTTCCATGATATCATGCTCTATGAAATGAATGCCTCCCAACCTAATTGAACAGCTTTCAACAAAATTCTGCCAAACAAAATATCATATGTTAATATAAACAAAGTTAAAAAAATATAGCGAGACACTTTCAAAACGCAAAATAAAAATACAAACAACAATACTTACGATGTTTTGTGTCATCTCATTTACGATTTGTTTACACAACTTTGTAGATACCTCTCTCGTGTCATATAATGAATATGATAGTCGATATTTAATCCTTTCATGTGACTTGGGAGCTTTTGTAAGTACGTAAACAACTTCAGTGTTTGGTACCGAACACATATCTATGACTCTTCCCATCACCTCCAAATTTTCATTATTTTGGGGTATATCAATGTATAGATATATATTCACAGTTGTGCTCTCTCTTTCTTTCACATACCAGACTCTTGATGGAAATTTCACCTCTTTTGAACTTTTCCAATCTGAGATTAGCTTCTTATCACTTGAAGCACTTGAAATATTTGTAGGCATGAGCTCAGGTGGAGTTCGTTCACCAATGTTTTTTGAAGATACACCTTTAAGACTCTTTGGTCCAGAAAGATTCACAAAAATTTTCCTTGATGCCATTTTCCTAAAAAAAAACACATAAATTAGTAAATAAACAAACATATTAACTTAAATTAATAACTAAAATATACCATAAATTTTTTATTTGTATAATCAGAATTGCCCAGCCACCTCTAACGGGCAGGCGGGTCGATGGGCGAGCGGGAGGTCAGGTGAGGGATAATGAGGCTAAGTAGACATTTAGGCAAGTATGGGCGAGCCCCTACCCACGCGCCCCCCACAACCCCCTAAGCTTTCCCCCCTCCCTGCCCCCCCCTCCCATTCCCTCACCCTACCCCCTACCGTCCCCCAACACCCCCGCCCCCAAAACCCCCTGCCCCCCATCCCCCCCCCAAACCCCCTACACCCCCCAACACCTCCCCGCGCCGCCCCCCCCATCGCCCCCACTCCCCCACCACGCGCCCCCTACCACCCCCCCCACCCCCCGCCACCCCCGCCCCCCCACCCCCCCCCCTATCCCCCCCTACCCCCCCCCCCCCTACCCCCCCCTACCCCCCTACCCCTATACCCCTCCCTACCCCCCCCCATTCCCCCCCCACCCCCCCACCCCCCCCCCCCCCCCTCTACCCCCATCCCCCCCCCCGCCTATCCCCCCACCCTACCCCTACCCCTCCATTCCCCCCACCCCCCCCTACCCCTACCCCTACCCCCCCCATTCCCCCCCCCCCCGCCCCCTATCCTACCCCCCCCCCCCCCCCTACCCCTACCCCCCCATTCCCCCCCCCCCCCCCCCTATCCTACCCCCCCCCCCATTCCCCACCCTACCCCCCCATTCCCCCACCCCCCCCCATTCCCCCCCCACCCCCCTATCTTACCCATCCCCCACCCTACCCCTAACCCCTCCATTCCCCCCCCTCCCTACCCCTACCCCTACCCCCCCCATTCCCCCCCCCCACGCCCCCTATCCTACCCCCCCCATCCCCCCACCCTACCCCTAACCCCCCCATTCCCCCCCCCGCCCCCTATCCTACCCCATCCCCACCTGGCCCACCCGCCCCAGCCGCCCTACCCCGCCCACCCGGCCCACTCGTCCCACCGGCCCCACCCAGCCCACCCGGCCCACCCGCCCGACCCGGCCCCCCCCCCCCGCCCACCCCGCCGCCCCTCCCCCTCCGCCTCCCCCTCCCCGGCCCCCTCCGCCCACCCCTCCGCCTCCGCCTCCCCCTCCGCCCGCGCAGGGCGACCCCCGGGCCGCCCCGCCCCGCCCGACCAGGTGTAGGGGGGTTAGGGTAGGGTAGGGGGCGGGGGGTTAGGGTAGGGTAGGGGGCGGTAGGGGGGTTAGGGTGGGGAGGTAAGGGTAGGGGTTGGGGGGTAGGTGGGGGTAGGGGCAGAAGGGGGTGGAGGGCGAGGGGGCACGGGGAAGGAGTTAGGGGGTGGGGCCCATGGGGCCGGCGTTAAGGAAGGGGGGGAGGAGTTGAGATTGGAGGGGAATGGGAGTTAGGGGGTGGGCTTATGGGGAGGAGAGTTGTGGGGTAGGGAAGGAAGAGTTGGGGAAAGGGTGCATGGGTGGGTGAGTTGGGGGTGGCAAGGGCTGGCGCATGGGTAGGGTAGAAGGGGGAAGAGGGCATAGGTGAATGGGAAAGATCGGTAATGGGTTGGGGGAAAGGGTCACGACGACGGCCTACCATGGTTATTGGGTGATTGAGTTTGATTGGGCCCACCATGCTCACGATTGACATAATTGTTATTTTGGCTTGGAAAAATTATTAATTAAAAAAAAAAAAAATCTTCTTCGACGTTAAATTAATTTAATATGAAAATTTTGAAAAAAAAATTGAACTTACCTTTCAATTGCGATAATTCTTCGTTGAATATGTTGTTGATAGCAATATAGCTGCTCCACAAATTCACGTCTTTCAACAAACTTCAAAAAACCTGGATGTGAGGTAAGTAATAGTGATAACGAAATTTAATATATAAGTGAAAATACGAAGATGTTTTTCTGTACGATTAATGTGGGATAATTTATTTTAAATTATTATAGAGCGAATATTGTAGAGTTATTTTACAATGGATTGAATGTGGGATTAATTTGTTTTAGAATATATTATAAAAATTAAAAAAAATACTTGTTTAGTAAATATTATATACTTTAACTATTAGAATAATTAATATAAAAGTTGTAGTTTACAATTTGAATTTCAGTGATTGATTTCATAAAAAAAATTAATTTATGTTTTTCAATGAATTGTAGAATAAAATAATAAAGGTAAATAAATCTAACAAACTTTTGGAGGGAAATATTTTCGCGAAAATTTTTGGAGGGAAATATTTTCGCGAAAATTTTTGGAGGGAAATATTTTCGCGAAAATTTTTGGAGGGAATATTTCATTCTTTAAGCTATATAATATTCTTAGGAAACTCCATTTGTATCATTCAACATCTTCTATTTGAAAGGGATGGATTGTTCTGATGGTGAGGTTTCGATTTATACACCATCAACATCTTCATCGCGTAACAACTCTATTCATATTGATGAATATAGCGGGAATTCTTCCACTATGAATAGAAAGTCAATTCTTCCACTTAGTCCCGATTCTAAGGACTATGAAAGCAGCGGTGATGAAGAGCATGATGGTGAAGTTCAAAAGAATGGAGTGTCACGATGTCCACTTAGTCCTAATTCTGAGGACTATGAGAGTAGCAGTTTTGAAGAGTGTGATGGTGAAGTTCAAAAGAATGGAGGGTCATGGTGTCCACTCAGTCCTAATTCTGAAGACTATGAGAGCAGCAGTTTTGACGTGCATGATGGCGAATTTCAAAATAATGGAGTGTCACGGTGTCCACTTAGTCCTAATTCTAAGGACTATGAGAGCAGTAGTGATGAAAAGTGTGATAATGAATTTCAAAAAAATGGAGTGTCAAAGTGTCCACTTAGTCCTAATTCTAAGGACTATGAGAGCAGTAGTGATGATGAGTGTGATAATGAATTTCAAAAGAATGGAGTGTCAAAGTGTCCAGTTAGTCCTAATTCTAAGGACTATGAGAGCAGCGATGATGAAGCGCGGGATGATGATTTTCAAAAGATTGGAGTATCACAATGTCCTCTTAGTCCTGATTCTAAGGACTATGAGAGCAGCAGTGATGAAGCGCGGGATGATGATTTTCAAAAGATTGGAGTATCACAATGTCCTCTTAGTCCTGATTCTAAGGACTATGAGAGCAGCAGTGATGAAGCGCAGGATGATGATTTTCAAAAGATTGGAGTATCACAATGTCCTCTTAGTCCTGATTCTAAGGACTATGAGAGCATCAGTGATGAAGCGCGGGATGATGATTTTCAAAAGATTGGCGTATCACAATGTCCTCTTAGTCCCGATTCTAAGGACTATGAGAGCAGCAGTGATGAAGCGCGGGATGATGATTTTCAAAAGATTGGAGTATCACAATGTCCTCTTAGTCCTGATTCTAAGGACTATGAGAGCAGCAGTGATGAAGAACAAGATGAGAGCAGCAATGATGATCCAATGATGGAGATGTTGCCAAGAAATATTGTATCGAGGAGTAGGAGCAGACCTTTTTGTATCAATGCAAACTATTCTAGTTATACAAGGGGTAGAGCAGAATATCTGACGAGAAGAAGTTCTATCAGCGCTCTCATTTCAAGTGAATGTTGCCAAAAAAATTGCTTGAAACGTATGGATTTCACATCTGCATTAGAAAGCAGGAAGAGATATTTGTCAATGAATAAAAGCATGCAAAACTCATATTTAGTTGGCTGCATGCAATCTACATTGTCAGGTTATGATTATCATATTAGGAATTTATTATTGTGTAGAAAAGCTTTCAAAATGTTTCATTCAATTGGGAATTTTCGTCTCTCGAGAATTCAAGAAAATTTGGAAAAGGATCCCACATTTTATTCAGAAGTACATTATAAAAGACAGTTTGGGCCATTATCAAATACTGCAATGTCATGGATGAAAGATTTCTTTTCAAAGCATGGAGAGTGTATGCCAAATAGAGAGACAATACATATTCCAGATAATTTTTCAAGACGAGAAATCTACAACTTTACAAAGAATATGCAGAAAGTGCTGAGGGACAGGGCCAATTTATTACATATCAATATTTTGTGAAGATATGGAAGAAAGAATTCAATAATGTTCGTATTCCTAAGAAGACAAGGATGGTGATTTGCAGTACATGTGCTTCTCTTAAATCAAAAAGGGATAAATGTGAAGGCTCAGAAAGAGGTAAGTGTTCATAACTTTTACTTTCAAAATTGTATAGTCATCAACTATGAAAACATATTTCTTAATGAATTTCTTTTATGTTGTGTAGATTTAATTGTCAAAGAACTTCAGGAGCATCGCGAACAACAAACAAATGAAAGGAAGAAGTTGTACAAGCATCGAAAGAAGTGTTATGATAATCCAAATAAATATTTGGGTTTGATAATTGATGGTATGGACCAGAAGAAAACACTTTTACCACATTTTGTTCGCACACCCAAAAATCTACAAGAGGAAAATTTTATTCAGTTTCACTTGGTCGGTTGTATGGTCTTCAATGGGAAAATGTTGCCAAGGGTGTACTTCACAGCTCCAAATATTCATAATGATGCAAATCTGACCATAACCATAATTCATGATGTGATTTCTCATTGGTCTGGTAATCTTCCTGAAGTTTTGTATCTACAATTGGACAATACTTGCCGTGAAAACAAAAATCAGGTTGTTTTTGGGTATCTGAACATGCTTGTTGAATTGAGAATTTTTCAAAAGGTAAAGGGTGGTTTCCTTCTTGTTGGGCACACTCATGACCATATTGATCAGATGTTCAGTCGTTTTTCAGTCACATTGAGGAGGAAAGAAGTTGGGAGCTTGCCATCACTAATTGAATGTATTAAGAAATCATACATGCCAGAGCCTGCGTTTGAAGTGTTGCAAGAAACTGTTGACATGCGAAGGTTTATTCTAGGATCATATGGTGAGGGGAAATGCATTGAACAACTTAATGATATTAGCTTCCAACATCAATTTCGTATAAAAAAAAATTGATGGGAAAACACTACTATGGGGCAAGAAGTTTTCAACTACTACAGAATGGGCACCGTCATCAGGTTTGCAATTTTTGAAGTTCATTCCAGATCGTCCAATATTTGCATCAAAAATATTGTTATTACAATCAGTTGGTGAAGTTCAGAACGCACACAGACAGAATAGACATATAAATTATTCTGATTGCCTAAAAGAAATTAAAAAATGTATTAGATATACATATGAGTACTTTGACATTGCTGATTCAGTTTGGTGGGAGTCATTTTTCAATAATCAAAGTGATATCATTTCAACAACAACCAATGAAGATATACCTTTGATAAATCCATTTATTTGGCCACAAAATGTGTCGAATGAACAAGAAGAAGTAAACATTGTTGAACAGCAACAAACTCAAGGTATTATTAATTCTTCACAGGCAATGGAAAGAGAGATGTATATTGGTTCCAGAAGATCTCGTGCACAACGTGAAGCCATGGAAGACCTTTATAGGGGTTCAGTACATGATATTAAGGAGGGTTGCATGATTGCAGTGCTAGCAGATGGAGATCCCAAAGGCTATCCATTTTGGGTTGCTAAAGTTATAAAGGTATTTACATAAAATGAGGATGTTACAAGTGTTGAAGTACATTGGTATGCCACAAATACACACCCATTCAATGGTGTGTATAAGCCAGAGATGGTGGTGGAAAAAGAAAAAGAAAGGGTACAAATATAAATCGCCGCCGCACATACATATTACAATTGGAGGATGTTGACATACTTGTTTATGACATCAATTTAACAAAGAGAGGAACTCTTCGCTTCAAGACGATAGAGATTCTGAAAAGGTTGTTACCAGAAGGAATAGTGTTGACATGGGAGTCTGCTGAAACAAGTCGTAGATCTAGAAGACTTTTGAAACCTGGAATGTTGGGCATGCATGTGGACTCAGATGGGGCACTAGTTGATGAAAGAGAAGAATATGGAACATCTTCGTCAGCATCCAGTAACTCATCTGAAGATGTGAATTGTGATGGTGTGCAAGAAAATATGAGTGATTTTGAATAATTGTTTAAGACAAATTATATAACTGATGTATGCATCATATCTTCAAATAAAATTAATGTTTTCCATATGTTGTTAAATGAGAAGTTATGAAGCATTTTTATGTTGTTGGATTATGTCTTAAGTATGATAAATTTTATTGTTTAAATATCTACAATGCAATATCAAATTAGAGATATAATGTCTGTTTTATTCAATATACAAATAAAGACTTTTGATTTCATTTAGTGATATACTTTGTTCACAATGTCATGGTTTTTTAATTTTATAGTTGAAAAAATTTCAATTTCTTTTGTATCTAGCATGGTGTGGTTGAAAACATGTTAAATTTATACTTAGGAAAGAAAAATGATATTCTACCAGAAACATTAATGTGTTTTTTCCTTAAAAATTAACTTTGTTTGAGACATAAAAAATTGGTTTTATTAGCATTTTTTAAAAAGTTTGAAAATTGACCCTAAAAAAAAAACGTTATTCCAGTAGCATCACTTTCGTTTTGAAGCTATATTTTGCACGAAAATTTCGTAGTAAATTTCGTAGTCACCGCCATTTTTAAAACACGTTCAAAATTCACACCTAAAAAAAAAAGCATCGTTCCAGTATACACACTTTTCGTTTTTAGCACTGTTTTTGATGTTTTTTTGGGGTTTTTTGGCCAGAGTTCCCGTTTTGAGTTTATAGTTCCCGTTTCAAAGTTTACATTGTTTATGATTATTGCAAATGTCTACTTAACATTCGAGAAGAAATTGCATCTGCTAATGTATTTAAATATCTTGGAATATGTTGATATTCAATATAGTCAAATTCACGTTCCAAGAGACGAACTGTCAAAAATAGTCTCAATAACACTGGATTTCTAATGGCATACACTCTATTAAGCTGTAATACAATGAGTTCAGAATCTAACCTCACAATCAAACTCCAAATCCCAAATGAGATGGATTCAGATAATAACTCAATCACTGCACTATACTCTGCAATGTTGTTCGTTGTTTGACCGAGGCTTACCCCATGCATAGATACTAACTCATCAGAGGGCGAATAGATAACCCAAGCTGCGGAAGAAATGTTCCGTGTATTACGACAAGCACCATCAGCAAAACCGATGTATGTTTGGAGAGACGTCGACATCTGCAATATCAAGAGTAAAATCAAGATAAGCAGGAATAATGACAAAAAACATTCTTTGAACTAAGCACATTTTTTCATCTAAAACACACCAGCTAGAAAGAAAACTAACCTAACTAAAAATCTCCACACCCAGATTTAAGCATAATATCTCTTCAGGTAAAGACCATTTCTGGGTTTACCTAAAGAGACCCCATCAAAGTCTACCAATTCATAGGCCTCTTTTGCCAGCTTTCGCTTAATAACATAAGGACCATGCCACATGGGTATGAATTTTCCAGCGCCTAATTTATCATTTGCTTGATCGTACAATAAGACTAGGTCTCCTTCCAAAAAATTACGAGGGGTAACATTTCGATCATACTGAGCTTTAATACGTTTGGCATGAGTTTCGATTACTAATGCAGCATGTCGTCGATTATCATCTAGCTGAGCCAAGTACAACAAAAGTTTTTCCTCTTCGGAAGTGGCTGGAAGTAATTCTATGGCCATTTGCAATGACGGGATTTCGCATTCAATGGGTAACACAGCTTCCAAACCATAAACTAGTTGGAAAGGAGTGAAATCGGTTGACATTTTTACTGAGGTTCGATACGCCCAAAGTGCTGAAAATAGCATGTTATGCCAATTCGACCTATGAATCCCAATGATTCGTCAGATCATGATGACTAGAACTTTGTTGATGGCTTCAACCAGACCATTAGCATGTGGATAATATGGAGTTGAACTATCGTGACGCGGGCCAAGTTGGTCTGTAAGTTTAGTCATCATAATATTTCGAAAATGACGCCCATGATCAGTGATAATCGCTTATGGAACACCAAACCTAGCAATTATATGATTGAACACGAAAATCGCAGCAGTTTTGCCGTCTGCCTCAAATGTACGCATCGCCTCGGCCCACTTGGTAAAATAATCTACTGCAAGGATGATATACGCATGCCCCCTGGCCGAGTGAGGGTTACATGTAGTAAAATCGATACCCCATTTCGCAAAAGGACCGATGGCAATTATAGGGTGGAGAGGAGCAGGTGGAGCGCGCATCTTTCAATCAAAAATTTGGCAGTTGTGGCATTTTCAGATTGCATTAATACAGTCTTTAAACAAAGACGGCCAGAAATAGCCAGCGCGCAATATCTTTTGGGTTGTGGCAAGCCCAGACATATGACCGCCACACGCTCCAAAGTGACAGTCATTTAGAACCCTTTCAGCTTCCTCATGAGTTAAACAACGGTGGAAAACAGAGTTCGTCCCACGACGATAAAGTGTATCTCCAATAATTTTGAATTGTTGGGACTGGAATTGTATTTTTTGACGTTCTGATCTTGAAATTTCTGGCTGAAAGGATTGGGTTTGGAGATAAACTATGATATCCCCATACCATGGATCTAAAGTGTTGATTAGAAACAAGGATTCATCCGTAATGGGCTCCTCCGCCACAGTTTCCGTATCAGCACGCGGGAAGTCACACATCAACTCCACAAAAACTAAAGATTTCTTTGACTTAGACTTTTCAAATTCCAAGTCGAACTCTTGCAGGATCACAATCCATTTGGAGTACTTGCCCCCTAGAAATTGTTTAGGAAAAATATAGAGCATAGGGTTGCAATCAGAAATTACTATAGTTTTTCGTAGTAAAATGTAATGACGAAAACGTTAGACAGCTTGAACAGCTGCCAATGCCAATTTCTCCACATGTGAATATTTTAGCTCAGTTGGATTTAAAGTTCGACTAAGGTAATATATCACATGTTCACTACCGAATTCATCTTCCTGAACTAACACCATTCCAATGGTGGAATGCGAGGCGGCGAGATATAAGAAGTAGTCCTGGTTGTAGTTGGGAGGATGCAATAACGGTGCATGGGTCAACGCGTGTTTTAGTGCATCAAAAGATTTGTCAGCTATCTCATCCCAAAAGAATGGAGTATTCTGTTTCAACAACCGGGTAAAACCCTTTGTGATCTCGGCGTAGTTAGGAATGAATCGACGTAAAAAGTTTGCTTTCCCTTGCAAACTTTGGAGTTGGCGAAGACTCGAAGGAGGAGGCAATTTGACAATAGCTTCAACCTTCGAGGGATCGATGCAAATGCCGGCTTTTGAAACAAAAAACCCCAGTAACCAACCCGTTTCTATACAGAAAACACACTTTTGTGGATTCAACCTAATTCGATAATGCCTACACCTCATAAAGATTGCTCGTAAATGGATGAGATGATCAGCTCGATGTAATGAATGAGCACGTAAATCATCGAGATAGGGTTGCACAATGTGCTTGATGTCATGAAACGCGTAAGACATGGCTCTTTGAAAAGTTGCCCCGGCATTCTTGAGCCCAAAAGGTAATTTGCAATAAGCAAATGTCCCCCATGGACAAATGAAAGCCATTTTTTATTGATCAGCAGGTAGAATATTTATTTGATTGTATCCGAAAAAACCATCCATGAAGGAGAATATTTCACTGCCGACACAATCATCAATGGTCTGAATGATATAGGGAGTTGGGTAATTGTCTTTTGGACAGGCTCGATTAATATCCCTATAATCGATACATATTCTTATTGTTCCTTGCTTTTTGTTAACAGGAACAATATTCGATACCCAATCTGTTAACGGAATTGGATAAATGAAACCTGCTTTAAGTAATTTTTCAACTTCTGCTTTTATAGCAATAGCTTTTCGCGGGTGGATCTGACGCAAACGTTGCCGAATGGGTTTAGCATCCGGGTAAGTTTTGATTTCATGAACAACAATTGCTGGGTCAATTCCTAGCATTTCCTCATATGAACAGGCAAACATGTCGCGGAATTCTTGAAATAGGGCCTTATATGTTTGAATTTCATCTTCCGTACAAGAGGCACCTATATGAATGTTTTCAACAATTCCAGGCTTAACCGAAATGTCAATAGGAATAGTTTGAGAAATGTTTCCCAAATTTAACTCAGAATCAAGATTTTTAATTGGATTCTGAGGTTCCTTGACATAATCAGTCGTAAAAATAGATGAAAAATCATTTTCAATGCGATCAATCTCAAGTAAAAACAAAGATCTATGATGAAGATCTTCCCATGGTAAATCATCAACACATAGGATTTCACGAATTTTCTCATCAGTGTGAACAAGTTCGGAAAATGTTGTTGAGTCTGAGTTTGATGTTGAAAGTGATTCTTCCTAGACCACATTCATTAAGTCAATTTCGGTTGAAGAAGGGTCGGAAAACGACTGCACGGCCTGATATGCAATTTCATATGGACTCAAAGGCATAGCATCACCAAATGAATCTATCTCAGATTCGGAAGGTACGATCCAAGGATCATCATAAACAATAGTGTCTGACGAAATCATATGAATGGTTGCAGTAGAAGATGATGCATTGGGAGGAGGAAAGGGAAAAGTTCCTAGTAAACCAGAATCTTTAACTAGTCCTACTCCAACATCCTTATAAGGGATAGTTGTTTTCCCGACATGCTGGATACTTTCAGAAGAGGCTGGGTCGGATGAAAAGTAAGTTAGTTGGTCTATAGTTACGATCTTTCCATTATGAGGGAACTTTATAAGCTGAAAGACCGATGAAACAACAGTTGTCATAGCGCAAGACCAACTACGACCCAAGAGAAGGTTGTAATCTAGAGGGGCATCAACCACCTCTACATCTAGATTAACAATTTTGCCTTCAACCCCTATAGGTAAATTCTGTAGAATGCCAAAAGGATGGAACCCACGGCCATCAAAGGCCTTTAGAATCATCGAGGATTGATTAAGTGTAGGAGAACCAAGCAATCTCCAACACTGGATCGACATAATACACGTTGAGGCTCCCTCATCAATCACAGTCCTATAGCAAGGTCTGTTTTTGACTAACACTGGAATCTGGAAAGCCATTTGATGAGGTAAGCGAGGTGTACTATTTTCTAGATTGAAAATTATAAGGTTCGAGTCCTGAATGTCAACAGCTCTTATAGCCGACAATAGCAATTATGTTGTGCTGGACATGATTGCAGCACCTCCAAAGCTGACATTGCTGAAGGTGAAATAGCCAAATCTTCAACAATGTTATAGTCTGATCCGCTCTCGCATGTGGATTGAAAGTTGACTTTCGAAGTATACCCTTGGCGGGTGGTTTGATTACTAAGTCTGGGTTAGGTTTCTCGATCTGTAGTGGATCGGAACCGGGAGTTGAAGTTGATGGGTTCGAATTAGAAGATTCTGCTTCCTTACCACCAACAGGACTTTTACTTCCATAATCTTGCGATCGAGTCGCAATCCTAACATGGGACATCATCATTATGGGTTATTCTGAGGCATTTGAGGAAGAACCTATCATCTTACTGTCTTGACTATGAAAAGGATCCTTCAAAACAATAGGTGTTTGGGAACCTTTGACGATTTTCGCAACCTCAGCGCGATGAGGGCAGTCTCTTGTAAAATGCTCTTCGTCACAAATGAGACAAGGATAACGAGGTTTGCGTTTCTCACCAGTAGATTCTGTTTTTTCTGTTTTCTCTTTCGAATTTTTGTCTATTTTATTTTTCTTCTTTCCTTTCTTTTTACTGCCGGATTTTGATTTGGCTGTAGATGACTCTACAACATGAATATCGGCATAAATTTCCACGGAAGAATCTCCTGCCGAGGAATCTGGTAAAGTTATGATAGGAGAAGAATTATTGGAAGATTTCTTCTTACTTTTGGTATTAACCATACCAATCATACCATCAGCAGACCCTGAAGAAGCTGCAATTATTTGATTTTGTTTAGGAAGGTCAGGGATTTTCTCGTGTAACGTACCTGACAGCGTATAAACCAAGTCAAGGTACTGAGCTTGAGCAATTACTTGCTCTTCAGTAATGAATCCTGCCTTAGCTACATCCTCAGTGATTTTCGGTAATAAAGATTTGACAAACCATTCTGCTAAGATCTGATCCGGAATAAAAACTTTCACTAAACGCCGTCGACGTCTCCATTCATGAATGTGATCTGAAATGTAAGTGGACGTTGACTGTTTTAATGAAGTTAATAATTCTGTGCCATTATCATATCTGATGGTAACTGAAAATGAGTTAAAAACGAAGTAGCTAACTGACTAAAGTTATAAAAAGTGGCTCATGGTAACTCAATGTACCGCTTGGCCGCAAGACCAATTAGAGTGCGTTGAAAAAGCCTTAAACAGATTGAATCATCTGAAATGGAGTTAGACGCACACCAGAGGTGATAAGTCATCACATGGTTCGACGGGTCCTCTCCTGATTTGCCTTCAAACTTAGGAATATCGCTAGACAACTTATTCAACATTGGCGTCCAAAATGGAAGATAGTTAATTGGATCGTTCATAAGGTGCGACAAATCATGGAAGTCCAAAGTTGCAATGAACGGTAACTGACGATTAGGGTCCTTGAAACCCTGGGTCATGAGACCAGCCCCAGGAGGAGGATATCTGGGATAACTAGGAATTGGACTTGCATTTGGGATATTATATCCTCCCGGAAAACCAGGATTAACCAGACCGTACTGGGGTTGTTGAGGTTGCTGATATGTATATCCAGGGTACGGTTGATACTGATAGACTGGCTGTTGCACAGCAGGACCGAATTGGTACTGTCCCTGGTACGGTTGATAA
Source organism: Pinus tabuliformis (assembly GCA_031772625.1). Taxonomy (NCBI): domain Eukaryota; kingdom Viridiplantae; phylum Streptophyta; class Pinopsida; order Pinales; family Pinaceae; genus Pinus; species Pinus tabuliformis. Next base: position 1,099,139,315 of record CM062811.1, read on the forward strand.
GTAAATTGAGGTTGACTTGTGACAATCGTACTTGGACCAAGTTGTCCTACAGGCATTTGAACCGAAGTCTGAATTGTGGGTCCAGACTGAGGTAAAGATGCTTGAGGAGTTGATACAGGAACAGTAGAAACCGGAGCTGTAGATACTCCGGAAGTAGGTGGGGTAGATTGAACAGATGTTGCAGCAGTTGTTTGAGGCAGAGTTCGAGGCGAACTAGGCCCAGGCTGAGAAACTACAGAAGGTGCAGAAGTTTGAATAGTAGACTGGATAGGTTGCTGGGTTGAACCAGAAACTAAAGGTTGTCCAGATTGAGATGACAACTGCACATTCGGTTGCAAGATCTGTTGAGATTGAGATGGATCCCACACTAAGTTCATTCCAGGGTATGGACCCATAGAAGGTTGAGCATATTGAGGACCATAACCGGGTTGAGGGTAGGGTTGATAATTCAAAGGTACATTTCCAGCTCCTTGGACAAATGATTGACCGGAAGGTGGTTGGAAACCTTGGGTTGGGTACTGACCTTGAGGTTGATAACCTTGAGGCACGTACTGATACTGGGGTTGACCTTGAGGTACATATTGAGTCTGGGGTTGACCTTGAGGAATGTACTATCCCGTAGGTATGTATTGTCCTTGAGGTTGCCCCCCAGGCGGTAATTGGGTACCTTGAGGTTGCCCCCCAGGCGATAATTGAGGACCTTGAGGCTGCCCCCCAGGCGGTAACTGGCCACCTTGAGGTTGCGGATTAGGAATAGTAACTGACATCATAAGAATATCTTCTACACTCAATGGCTTAGTTTTGTCATTACCAGTTAATAACCCTTGTTCAATAGGTTGAGGAGATGCTCCCGAAAAAGTACCAGTAAGTGACTGATACCCAAAGGGAACAGAAGGACAACCATATAAAAAGGTTTCTGGAGATTGAGAAAACATGGATGACTGTCTCGACATACTTAATGGAGGATAATAACCCCTAGGTGTTGGGTGAAAAGGAATGCGAGGTGGTGAAAAACTTAGTCCCGGGTTTTCCAAAAAATTGGTCAATGAAAGATACCAAGCGTCCCTCCTAGGTGGACTATAAAAGATCGATTCACGCTCCCTAAGTTCTATAGCTGGTTGATTTTCAGGGATAGGTATACCTTCTTCCGGAGTAACAAGTTCTTCAATAGCAATAAGTCCAGAAGGAAGATTTTGGGTAATGACTCTTTCTACCCTGGGTGAACCAGGACCACTGGAAGTTGGAGAGGCAAATCCTGATGTTAGAGTAGCAACAGGTTCAGTTTTAGGTTCAGATATTTCAGGTTCCTCAGCTAAATCACTAGTAGAAGAAAAACTACCAGTAATTTCGGAAAAAGAAACAGGTTCTAAAATATACTCTGGTGCTTGAACTTGGTAATCAGGATATACAACCAAAGAAGACTCTCCTTCTTCAGGTGACCCAAATCTACTGTCACTAGGAGTTACAAGGGCTCGTAGCCCTTCAAGCTGGCTCGGTGAAAACTCAGGACGTTGGCCCCGAAGTCTACTGGACTTCCTCGGTAATTCAGCCACGATTAAATATTTTAAGAACTTCACACGCAAACAAAGAAAAATCTCAATGAAAACCACCTAAAGCCTCTAAATAACCATACAATTTTGAATCACATGCCTAAAGAATCTAGGAGATCAAACCACACACAAACAGTAACTTTCCGTACCGAAAACACTAGTTGGTGATGAAATCCAACGTCGCAGAATTCAATATAGAAATGGCGGTTGGAACAGTTACCCCAGCAACCTGCTTAATGAATAGACTGGCACAAGTTTCTCCACTAAACTATCTCGAGTGAAGAGAACCCCCCAGAAAATCCAAGTGAGTCTAACTGACGTCTCCTCCAGGTACAGTGGGATCTTCCCTCCACCGTCACCTTAAGAAATAACCCTATAGAATATGGTCACTATGGTTACCAACGGAAACAAATATACCTGGGGGAACAGTCTGTGATCCGATACACACGCAAGGGCAGAGTAGCAAGCTCAATCCCCTTGAAGGCTCCTTGACATAATCTAAGGTTTACCAACAAGTGACCCCAGGCTCCTCGACAATGGTTAATCCTAGGTTTACCGTTTTTAATACGTGTATATCTAGTATCGTTCCCAATGAGGAAGGATTGATTACCCCACTGGTTCGGACACGATCTCGTGCTTGACTCCTATAAGAGGAGTTTCCCAGAGCATAGATGTAACAATTAGAATTTATCTCCTACCACAAGATACAACTACTTGTTTGTTTTGCTACCTTGGAGAGTTAATTACTCCCTACTCCAAGATACTAGCCAAGCTATGTTGGTGATAAAGAGCCCTAGAAATAAAAAGATTACTAGATAGATTTTACTTTAAGCGTTATTTTTATTGGTTTTTTCTTAAGTCAAAAGGTGCGGAGATGAAACTTATGGTGTGAAGACTCGACTCCAAATCACTAAAAATGCACTTAAGATGAAAACAATCCTTTTTCTTCAATGAATTTCTAGCTAGAGAAAGAGTTGAGAATGCAAATGCTTGTAAAAACAAATCTTTCCTTAACAAACAAATAAAAAGAAGAGCTTTTTGTCTTTTTCAATACACTAAAAAATGAGACAACTAGTTATGCTCACGAAAATTTCCCTTTCTTTTCAAACACTCAAATACTACTAAAACAAAGTTTTTCAAAAGAGTTTTTTATTTTTATTTTTTTATTTTTATCAAACACTCAAAATTATTGAAAAATCTAATCTTGAGATCTATAGATTCTAAAAACTATTTGAAGTAAAAGCTTACAAGATTTCTTTTCAAGGATGTTTTACTTAGTTATGAGCAAACTAAGGAATAATTTGTCCAGAATCACAAATCAATCAAAAAACAACCAGCTTTTGTTTTCTTTTCTAAAAATGAAATCCAAAACTTTCAACACAAGTCCTTTCGAAGTTTCGCAAAGAGAAAAACAAGATGGATTCCTCAACAAAGGAAGATTTTACAAAACGGTCAGACTCATAAGAAGGCCAGTAAAAACCAAGGTGATCTGAGGTTTCTAAGGCTTCTAAGCTCTGAGTTACTACGAGACCAAAACAAAAATCAAGCCCGACACACAAAACTTCTAGGAATTTCACCTAAAACCCTAATGCCAATGGAATTAACCTAAGAAAAGTTCCTGACAAGTCACGTGCAAATCTGGGCAGAGGCTAAAAACACATAAACAAATCATAAGCTGACTGAATGAGAAAATTTCAAGTTTTTCAAAATTTTGACAGGGTCCGCAGGCCCCCATTCTACCGGTACCGCTCTGTGTGTAAAACAAAAGTTCGGGGATGTCCGCATTGTGTTACAAGCAGAGGGTGCGGTCCTCTCCCAAAAGTACGAAAAACAAAAAATAATTCAAGATCTACTAAACCTACCCAATCCCACACACATCAAGCCAAAAACAGAAACAAAGACACAGTGTCTTAAGTCAAAGTAAAAGCAAAGGAAAAAATCAAAAATTCAAGTCCCCAGTGGAGTCGCCATTTTGTCGGTCGGATAAGTCGTTCTTGCGGACAAGACCTACCTCCCTAGTATATAATGATATCTAGCGACAAGAAAACCAAACAAATTCTATCTTTCTCTAAATATGCAATTTATAAATAAAGGCAAACAAGTGTTTTAGGCCTACCTCGGGTCCAGTGCAAGTTTGTTGAAGCCACGCTCCGTTGATCCAAATGAGCTCCCTTGTAAAGAATCTGCAAACACAAACAAGCACACACATTAAGTAGCACCTAAAAAGCCAATATAATAAAGCATATTTATCATGATGATCAAGGAATTCATGAAACAAACCATATAAGACAATTTGTTGAGAAAAATGAATCTGATTGTATTAACTTTAATCAAAGAATAACTTTACAACCTTGGTGCCTTGATGTTGTACAAGCTCCTCCCAGGGTCTAGCAAGAATCTCCTCTACTTTGACAAGTTTCACTCTCTTCCCAATGAAGCAAAAAGGTATGTAATCTCTCCTCTCAAGCTTAACTAGGAAGTCTTAATTCCAACAGCATTTACCCTAAAAAATGTTCAGCTTCTAACCTCTCTAGCAATCATCCCAATGCCTTAATTTATAGTGCAATGGAGGGAAGTTACTAGGTCCACCTTCAAAGGGATAAAGCCCTCCTTCAAAGGGATAAGCTCCTCTCATCAAGAGATTAGCTCCTTTAGTTTTGGGATGCATGAACCACCTAGGAGCGAACCATCCACGTCAAGATTCCTTCTAGAATCATCCAGAATTCACCCAAAGTGAGTTTTTAAGAATAAACTTACACCTTTTTAACTTTCACAGGGGTCTGCGCCCACTCCTTTAGAGACAGAGCGGGCAGGTCCGCAGGTAACATGACCATGGGGTGCAGGACCGCAGGTAACAGTAAGAGAAAGTGCAGAACCAAAGCTTTATTGATTTTCAAAGTCTTTCTCTCATTTTTAAAGCTTGACATGAAGAGCTGAGGTTTGAGACTTGCTAAGGAGGACAGTACGAATGATGATAGACCCATACTGACTGCAAATAGTCATGGTGACAATATTTTGTGTAACAACCAAGAAGGCTCTAATCCCTCTCAAGCTAGTTGCAACAACACTTGTTAGCACATGCTTTCATAAACCATTCAATAACTTGTCAAATCATGAAAGCGATCCAAGGTAAGAGAAAATCATATAATTGTGCATATAACCATAGTAAAATCCATGGAAAAATAGACATAAATTAACACATTAACCAATACAATTTCTCATAGATCACAATAGGAAAATGACTCATATTAACATAAGCAAATGCCAACCAAGTCAAGGACATCCACGTACCACCCGACCATAGATTCGATGAACCAAAATATCTCTTTCAGCCAATCACCCCCACACCACATTCCAAGCATGAATGTGGGATCATATGGGTTAAACCAAATAGAACCAACAAGGGCTTCCAAAGGCCATACCACCTCAACCTTCAACCATAGTGATTTCACCTAATTGGTCCAGAAATCACTAATACCAACTAAATTGGTCTCTTCCCAAGATGTCTAGGGCTCCAGGGATTCTATCTCAACCCATAGCCTCCAAGGAACCCAAGTTGTTACAGGGCTCCAAATATCTCCCATCTAAACTCACAACCTCCATGGAACCCAAGCTATTCCAAGGCCCCAGAGGTTCTATCCCAATCCACAATCATAGGGAACATGAGAAGAAATTGGAAATCCAAAGAGAGAACCCACTACATCATGGCTATCCAAGAAATGGCAAGGCAAGGTTGAAACCATTGCCAATCCAGGTAAATCCCCATTATAATGACAATAAATAACCAAGGAACCACATGCATGTACCATGCATCCAAATATCAAAATGGAAGTCATGTATGCAACCTGTTACCTACAATGTATCCCTATTGTAGTTGTTGATCCAATCATCTTTTCTGTTGCCCACCAATTCCTTGCTTGATTTATCTAAGTCCAAGTGAATGTTAGAATGCTCTAAGTGTGCAAGAGTGTGTAAGGTGAGAACCAAAATTGAGCTGATGAAAGATGTGAGTTGTTTCTCTATTGCCTTTTTATTATTGATGTCTAGTCTCTTCCTTTCCTTTTTCCTTTTTCTTTCATTTTCCTTCATTTTCTCTCTAATTTCCCTTGCATGCATATTTGTGTCTCTTCATCTTCCTTTTCTCCTATTTTATTTTATTTCTCATAATTAAATGCCAATTATTTCATCTTTGCCTCTGCTAATGCCTTTACCAATTTCCATAGCCATAAATAAACCACAAGTGATGCCCACTATAATGTTTGCCCACCATTCAACTTGGAATACATGTCCCATTAACTTAGTCTTAGTTTATTTACATGGAAAATAAACCAGTGGTTGTTACAAAATGGAAGCCAAGGTCAAAAAAATCTTTGTTAAAGATATGGATGGCCCCCCATCAAACTCCATTTGTGAACATCTCAAGTGTTTGGAGAACAAGCATAGGAAATTCCTTTGGGATAACGAGAAGCGGTGGAGGATGAAGAGTCAAATTCTTAGATTGTAAGATGAAGATAACAACACAAAATTATTTCACCATCATGCAAATCATCCAAAGGCAATAAATATTGTTTGGAACATCACAAGGGAGTATCACTTACATGCTACAACTTTTTCAGATTTTCCAAAGGAGGATTCCAGATATTTCAAAACTATTTTCAAAGAAAACAATTAGGCTACAGTTGATTATTATGAAGGTTGCTTGATTTTTCACTCGTTTCATGTATCAAGAAGAGAATGATCAACTTATGGCAAAATTTACAAGATACGAGCTAGAAATAACAATGCATAGTTTCCGAAAAGGAAAAATTCTTAGCTTTGATGGGCTTCTAATTGAATTTTATCTAGAATGCTTTGAATTTATTAGTGAAGATCTACTAGAGATGATTGAATATTCAATGACACCATGCTAGATAGTTACTACCTTTAACTCAAATTTCAAATCCCTTATTCCAAAATCTGACTCTCCTTCTTCCTTTAATCAATTGAGGCCAATATCCTTCTGCAACTCCATCTAAAACTTAAAAAACTCAAATTTTAATGTTCACAAGAGAAATTCAAGAATGGGAAATATATGAAAATTGGGAGAGGAAAATAAAATTAAAATTAAAAGCGAATAAAATGAATAATAGTTTGTAAAATAATAATAATAATAATAATAATAATTCTAAGAAGACAAGGCACGGATCCGACACTTGCTAATTTTCCAACCATTGTCTCTATTCAAATTACTTGGCCTCCTTTTGTCCACAGGGCTTTGGACAAATGGTGATAAAATGCTCTGTTAAGGCACTCCTTGATGTGAAGTCACTGATTCAATTCCCCACCCTGATCGGGGTGATATATTGGACATGATGAAGATGTAGTCCTCATAAGCTTACAATTTTGTTTTACTTGGCCTCCTTTCAATTTCCATGGCCTCCGTGAACTTATGGTGATGAAAATGCTTAATCCTTGCAGTGACAATGGCCTCTTCAATATATCTGCATTGAAGAGGCGAGGGTCATTACAAGGATTGATCATTTTCATCACCGTAAGTTCAAAGAAGCGATCGAAATTGAAAGGAGGCCAAATAATTTGAATAAAGACGATGGTTGGAAAATTAGTAGGTGTGAGGGTTTTTTTTTTTTTTAAATACACTATTATTCATTTTATTTGCTTTTTTTTTCTTTCTCAATTTTCATCTCTTTCCTATTCTTGACTTTCAATTGTGAACATTAAAATTTGAGTTGTTCCTTTATTATCTATATCTATATCTATATATATATATATATATATATATATAGAGAGAGAGAGAGAGATATATGAGGTTTCCACCTTGTGTTTTGGAAAAAAATGGCTCTGAAGTTGTGACAGGAATCGAGCCTGCGTCCTCTACGTGGTTACGGTTAAGGTCTACCACCCACCTATGTATAGCCCAGTGAGCCATTGCAGAACCTTCTTGCCTACACATGGATCTGTGGCTACACCTAGGGGATCGGGCATGCATCTTTTGTGCTCATTGGGGCAACTGTCGGTAGATTGGAATCAACTGCAGGTCATCCATCACTTTTGGTCGGTTGATATGGATGAGAAGCTGGTTGATTAATTTGAAGACCCCTACGAATATGTGCCCATCTAGACAAAGCCTCCACATCACTATTTGTTATGGCTCCATCGATTGCTTAGGATCTAATGGTCCCTTTGGTTGTTGCCTCTAGGGTTTTGTCGAAACTTTCCCTACAAAACCCTAACCCTTCGGACTTCGAATCTCTTCTGGCTTTCGGTACCTCCTTTGATATTTTGTTCTCTGAATCCCCTGACACATATTTCTATCTTCCCACTGGCTATCACTTTCCATCCCCTGCATCCCTGTAGTTCCTGGAATATTTCCTTGACCCTCCCCTCCCATCTAGCCTGACTCTCGATTTAGTAATCCAACTTTCCTTGGATGGACTCTCTACTTATTTCTCTACTCCTGGTCCATCTTGGGTTTTTTCCTTGGCACCATATGGTTTTCTTTCATCCTCTGTAACCCCTTTTCCTGCTCCTCAAGCTGCTCTACCTCATTCATCAGGTTGTTTTGAAGGTGCACCCTCCCCCTTACCAAACGGTCAGGGTGCAAAGCTAGGTTTAGAGACGCTTCAGACTCCCCACCTAATGTGGTTATCAACTCTAAAAAGGGCAATTTGAAGCATAGTGTGAAGAATTACAAGTGCATCAAGGTTGATAATAAGGAGATTTCTTTGATTCTTAGGGATGGGCTGTAGATGGATGAGGTCCTCAATACAACTGATAAGGTTTTGGTTGGTCGGGTTTGAGGTCGCAATTACACCACTGCTCATTTAAGTAAATGGGTCTCGGAGATTTGGAGCCAAATCCTGGAGGTAATGCATTATGTGTAACAATGTCTCGGAGATGGTTTGCGCTTTGTTTTCACAGGTTGGAACATGCTACTTGGGTTCTTACGAAGTTTTGGCATACTGAGATGGTTCCTGTGCTGCTCAAAAGATGGAGTCCACTATTTGATCCAGACCAAGAACAGTTGGGGGATGAACCTATATGGGTCAAACTTCCTGGCTTGCCTCTCCATCTCTGGTCTGAGGACATTTTCAAATGCATAGGTAATTCACTTGGGATTTTTCTTGATTACGACCAATCTTTCATCAACACTAGAAAAATGGTATTTTCTCGCATTTTGGTCCATCTTGATACCCGCGAAGGATTGGAGGAACATCTGAAAATACAGTGGAGAAGCACTACTCATTTGCATTTTCTAGATTACGAAGGGGTTCCCTTTAGGTGTTGATGATGCCACAAAGTTGGCCATATTTATAAGGATTGTTCATTGCTCTCAACAATCTCTCCCCTATTAGAGTCTTCAGATGGCAATGTTAGCATGGAAGCGACTCCTACCTCTTAGGAACATCAAACTTAGAAAGCTGTGACTCGCTTGACAAAATCAAAAGATCTGGACAAAGCAAATGAAGTTGCTTCGACTCACCCCTCTTCACCTCTAAACACCAGAGCACGAGAAGCAACCTCCGACTCGCCTCTGGGTACTCTCTCCTCTCCCCCTTTCACTTCTCGTTTTAATTTGTTTGAGCCTTTTGTTTTTGGTCTATCACTATTAGGGGATTATATATTTGTTCGTGATGTTATTCCACTCACCTGTCCATCAACTTCTCCCCCTCTTTTGTACTCTGTTCCTCACCCCTCCATCCCTGATATTCCTCAGTCTTCCCCTTCAAATGAGGATTCCCCTGACTCTCACACTACTCACAGATATGATTTTCCCTCCTTGGCAAAATATACAACTGTGGATGGTTGTGGACTTGGCATTATACCTCCCCCGAAGACTATCAAACCCTCTCGAGGCAGACATTCTAATATGTCCAAAGCTATACACAAGGTTGGGTTGGATGTTGCTGAAGGTAGGAAACTATCCATTGATGGGGTCCTTAGAGCAAGACATGCCCCACATTTGGTTCCCCTATGAAGTGGCTCTCCTTCAATTGCCACGGGTTGGCTAGTCTCGCAAAAAAACTAGCACTTTGGAGGCTCCTGGGAATAGAGAAGGTGGATGTAATTTATTTACAGGAGAGTCCTGGTCTCTCTGATTCTATTATCAGAAGCATTGGTACCTAGATGGAACTTTCATGCCCTAGATGTTGTGGTCGCTTAGGGGGCATTGCGATCGGTTATAATCCCAGGTCCATTAAACTTACTAACATCTTGTGGGGGGGGGGGAGGCATATTAGGGGCTGATGTTTTCTCTGAAGAGATTGGGATGGATTTCAGGATGATTAATATATACGGCTGTTATCGGGAAAACTAGTGTCTATTCAGAGCTGCTAGTCCCACTAAGACGGGTAGTTATCTTAGAAACAAAAAATTTAAAGTAACTTGTGTTTTCCTTTATGAGAGATAGATGAGAGAGAAGTAGAGAGTACCAACCTTAGTCTTTCGCTTGGCTCCTTACTTGTTTCCTCTCTCCTTTGATAGAGCTTCTCCACTTCTTTCTCACTTGTCCCGCTTCAAAGAACACCTATAGAATCAAAGCAGCAAAATACCATCAAAGCATAGAAATCTATAACCATAAACAATGTAGAATCAGATGTACATTAACCATACAAATGCATACACAAATACAAGATTCAGAAATATACAAGTATATGGAGGAAAACTCAAATGGCTTTATTGATAGAACTAGTAGAAGAGAGGATTACAACCCAGCTGTCTGATCCAGCATCATCCTTCCAGCATGAAAGCCCTCTTCACCTCATAAAAAGCAAGATCACCCACCAATACAATGTCTCAAAGAGAAACCAACAGCACTTCCTTACAAATTACAAAATTCCAGCCTCCGGATCTCTAGGATGAGGGATCCATATATAGATATTTGCAGGGGGGTGAGACAACTTCTGGGATTTTGATTAGTGTCATTTCACTGATAGTTCTTGGTTCCACTTGGAGATTTCATGATCTCTTACTCATCCCTGGGCGAATTCAGAGAGGCAAGTGTCATATGAGCAGTTTCTAGAAGATTTTTTAAGTTTCCACCTAGCAAACTGCCTTTGCCATTTGTCTACTCTCGCTCATCGCACCCTACAGAAGGGCTTTTTAGTATGCATCGCACCCTTTGTGTGTAGCAGGTGAGATGCATCGCACCCTTAGCATGGAGCAGTCTATATGGTCCAGTTTTGACCAGTTCTAAGCAGTTTTTCAGGGAGAAATTCTGGGAAATGATGTAATCAGTTGACCTTGAACCTTTAGGGTATGAAACAACATTTTTAGGGGTTTGAGAGCCCTTGGTTTATTGACATATGTGATTGGGGTTGAAGTGCCCAAATGTGTTTATAACAGTTGCCCCCTAAAGCATGAGGTCGTAAATCTTCTAATGTCGGGTGAAATTCTTTATCATGAGGATCCGAGATTTTTCGAACTAGAAGGTGACCTGTAATAAGATACAATACAATACATTATTTTCATAATATTTTCATGATCTAGCTGAGGCGGGCATTCCCATGCTCAGCTTTATAAATTCATTTTCATGTACATAGGACAGACTATTGGACACAGATTGTCATTGATGTCAATATGGCAATATTCGAGAAGCAAACGGAGCCAAGAGGAGCAGACGGAACGGAGCCAAGAGGAGTAGACGGAGCCAAGAGGAGCAGATGGTGCCAAGAGGAGTAGACAAAGCAACCAAAGGAACTAACAGCAAACAGAGCCATCAGAGCAATAGAGGAAGCAGACAGAGTTATCGGGAGTCATCGGGAGCCATCGGTGGGCATCTATGGCACATTACAATATCGGGAGCGGCAATATGCCTCAAACTCATGTATTTACCCGTCAGCGGAAAAAACCATATATACATGCACTTAACACTATCAGAGGTGAAAAAAGAGGCCAAATCCTACATATTATAAATACACTATCGGAGGCGGAGCAGTATATTATATCAGCGGGTTCTATTAAGTGTCACACCCGAAACCTCCGATTGTGATTGCAAGAGTGGACCCGAAACTGTGACTGCCGATATGTTGCGATCGCCGATAGTGATTATCACATCGGGAATTCAGAGCGAAGTCATACAGTGGTAAGCGGCCCCTTTGTGATCGCCGATAGCGATGAACGTTGCGGACCCGATGCGACATCACAACTTGGCTTAATATAACATCGTGTCCAATGGTGAATCGCCCATCGGCCATCAGCGATATCATGAGGTTGATGTATAAAGGACCCCTGGAAGATGATCGTAGGTCGTTAGATCTGGGATGGGCAGATCCAACGGTCGCAGGGCGCGGAAGATGCATAAGGTTTATCGGGCGGGGAGAGCAGGCATAAGCAGTAAGCGGTAATGCTCGCACCGCCCTTGGGAGTCAAGTGGTATTCGTACACGGGCTCGATATTCCATTAGAACTGTGATGCGTGGTGGCAGGGAACAGTTGAAAACCACTTTATCATGAGTTAACGCATGGGCAGTTCGCGGGATCAGGAGGAGCGAACGTCGTTGGATCGCCTAATGAATAATCGAACAGTAGGTTTAACTTCATGTGTTTTTTTACTGATGTGATAGGAGAACGGCAGATTAAGGATTATGCGAAGGCACGCGGTTATATGGGTTTAATACTTAGCGCCTAGGGGCTTGATGGAACAGAGGTCTATGCTGAGTTATGGAGGAAAAACCAGAGAAGGTGAGGGTTAAGAGAGTATAAGAACAATAAAGGAGAAAGAACAAACAGACTGCTACGGGCTGCCTCGGCGCCTATCACACGGCCAAGCTTGTGTCTGGTCCTCCAAATGTCAAGACATGTAGCAGAGCTAACAGGAACCTCTTTGATATTTTTTAATAAGCATCATTTCTATTGTAATTCGGTCCCTCTTCCTCTTGAACATGTCCCGTGAAGCATTGGTTAATTCGAGCGCAGAGGAAGCTAAAGCGAATGGAGGAGGAGGGAAGCTAGAAGGTTGAGCGAGTGTTGAGAAAGCCGAAGCTCAAGCGAGCGAGAAGGAAGCCAAAGAGCCAGCGAGTAATCGAAAACGAATGGACAAAGGCATGAGAATGTATAAAACAGTAAAAAAAAAAACAGAGAACAGTTGTTGTTGTTGGTATGGTGAAGAACCAGAGTGTGAGATAGCAGAAGCATCAGCGGTGAATGTTGTTGAAGGATGTTGAACATTGTGGAAAATACACTGGAGGAGACAGAGGTAGCGAGAGGATCCAGCAGAATAGAAAGAGGGCCAAAGGGCCAATAGGTCAGCAGACAGTCGAAGGGGAGAAGTAGTCAGCAGAGAACATAAGCTTGAACAAGAAGTTGTTCTTTATGCAGAGCTTAGTGCAGCTAATAGTAGACTAACTAGATCTGTGTGAAGACATTATCAGAGAGCATGAAGGCTATTGGATACTATGTGTGGGCAGTGTGCAGAGTTGTAAAGACTCATTCATAAGAAGACTAGTTTCCATTGATACTGTAGTTTGGAGACTACAATGAAGCTGTAAATAGACAGAACTCAGCAGAGAAGAGTTCTGAGATCAGAACATTACTATCTAATGAATCTTGACAAGTAAGAAGGATTGGATTCCTTGTGGCTGGTGCCTCAGAAGCAAGAAGGATAGGAGTCCTTGGGGCTGGTGCCTTAGAAGTAAGTAGGATTGGAGTCCTTGGGGTTGATGCCTCATAAGTAGGAAGGATTGAAGTCCTTGGGAGTTTGTACTTCTAAGTCCAAGATTGGTGTCTTGGCGAAATAGAGTTGGTGCTCTAGAGGTTGGAGCCTCACCAAAGTCCAAGTTGGAGCTTGGCAACTGATTGTAACCATCTATATATTGTATTTATTTTACTGCACAGTTTATATTAATAAAAGAATTTATTCTTGTTGTTCATCTTATGTTCTGAACATATATGTTTTAACTAGTAAAACAATAGTGGGAAAAAGAAATACTAATTCACCCCCCCCCATTATTTCCAAAAATTGGTATCAGAGTCGGTACCTTCATTCAAAGCCTAACAGCTTGAAGGTTGAACCTTAGAACACAAATGGCGAAGTCAAGGAAGAAAGTCTCCAATCCTCCTAAGGATGTGTCTCCCTCTACTACTAAAATAGAAGACAATCAATTTGAGGAGGCTCCAAGGCTCAATGGGAACTTTAATATATGGGAAGAAAGAATGAGGAATTTCTTACAGACTCAAGGTATTGAACTCTGGAAATCAGTGATTGTTGATAGCAGGGTGGATGAAGAATCCAAGAAGTACAATGCAAAAGCAACGAAGGCTATCTTGAATGGGCTACCTGATTCTATAAAGAACAATATAGGAAAATATTCATTAGCAAAGGATATATGGGACAAACTTCATGACCTTCACTCAAAAGGAGCACTGACCATGACCATCAATCAAGAAGGAGATCCTCAACCCATCATAGAAGCTGAAAATGAGAATGATGACATCCAGGCTAAAGCAGACCTAGAAGATGAAGAGAATGAAAAAGACTTTGTAGAAGAACTGCTCGCTCAACTTATGACTGCCATGGAAGAGATTAACAATTTGAAAAAGGAGAATGAGGCACTTAAGAAGATAGCTCCTGTTGGTGACCAAGATCAAACAAGAAAGAAAGTTGACCTCATCAAGCTTCAAGTACAAGAAAGGATGAAGAGTTTGCCAAGCTTAAGAAGGAATTTGATCAAAGTAAAAGAAAGCATCATGAAGAAGTCATATCCATGACAAATCAACTAAATAAAGCAAAGAAGCATGAAGATACCTTGTCAGGTCAACTTGAACAAAGGCACAAGAGCTTGAACAAACTTGAAGAAGAGATTGGTCAGTACAAAATAGAGGTCTCCTCTCTCAAATCTCAACTACAAGAAGCAAGGAAACAAGCACAAGGAGCTGAGAAGGAAATGGAGAGCAGTCAAGCAAAGAATGAAGAAATCTTCAAAATGAAGTCAGATATCATCTCCCTTAAAATAGTAGCAACTGAAGCTACTCGTAGCAAGGAAGAAACTGAGGAACAACTTGCAAAGAAGAATAGTGAGTGTGAAAGATTGGAAGAAGAGATTGTCTTCCTCAGAACAAAGGTTGAAGGGATGAACAAAATCTTGAAGAGCTCTCAAGCCTTGGATGACATGCTCAGCTATCACAGATGTCCATCTAATAAATCAGGTCTCGGGTATGCAGGTGAACCCTCAAACAAGAATGAAAATTCTTTAAACAAAAGAGAAGTGAAGAAGCCAGAAAGAAATGGTGATGCTCCCAGTTCTAGAAAATGCAAGGAGAAAAATCAAGGCTACAATAGAAGAAAACCAGCTCCAAGAAGAAATGTAGATGATGAAAAAGATGCAAGAGGCAATGGCTATCATCAAAGGATCTTAAGGGAGAAAGGCTTCAGAAGTACATCAAGAAAACCTCCATCTCCCAGGTACCAAAGTTCATTTTTTGGTTATTGTTATTCTTGTTCAAAATTTGGTCACGTGGCAAAAGACTGTAAAGCATATCATAAAGATAGATGTTATGGTCCCCAACCATCTCATAGAGATAGATGTTATAGTCTCCGACAACCTCCAAGAAGCAATTTTGCAGGAAGAAATCATGAATTCTTATTCATGAACAATGTAGAATGCTTCAAGTGTCATAACATTGGTCATATGGCACGTGATTGTAACTTAACATGGGCTCTTACACAAGCTAGAACCATGCAAAATAAGAAAGTTATACAAGTATGGAGAAGGAAGGAAATACAATCCAAAAGTCCCTTGAGCTCTTCAGCCAACAACATATGTCATTAGCGTGAATTTTTGACAATCTAAGCATTTGATGGGAAGACTCTGTCAAAAGGAGATGATGCATACAGTTAGGGGGAGCCTATCATGTCTCAGGAGCACTCCATTGAAGCATATGATCCTGTAACAATTCTTTGGACTGTTGTTAAAGAAATAGGGCAAACAACCATGATGTTGTTATCATAGAAGTTTATGCATTAACTTAGGAATTTAATGTGAGAACAGACAAATTCTGGACACCAATAGAGATAGTCTTCAAACAAACAGATACATCTAGAATGGAGTTTGAAGTAAGAGCAGGTGGCAACATATAACAAAACTGAAGCCTTGCATGAAGATGCAAATCAGTAGAATAAATTTAAATGACAGTCACGGATTGGATATCTGAATCTGCAGAGATATGTACAAGAACACGAGGAAAAGATGGCTCATAGGAAGGAGAATGTTGTGCAGTCAAGCATAACTTAAGTTGATACAGATCACTTAAGAAACATAGCAACAGTAAGGCACAACCCCTCACATTTTTGTCCAAATGCAATGATGATTGAATACTAGATGGCAATAACTTAAGGAGAAGCACAGAGACACAAAGGAACTCAGATCTAAAGAAAGATAGCAAGAAAGACAATCTCAGGGGCATTTTCTCTTGATTCGGACTATGAAGGCCTCTCAATGTTACCTGTGGAGACAACAATATGGATTGAAGCATAAAAACTTGGACTTGGACACTTGGTGTATGGCCATTTGAAATATGAATGAAAGCATTAAAGTAGAGCATCTTTAAGCATTGTTGAAGCCATGATAAAGCAGTTCTGATACATGAAGAAGGGATAATGTGTTAATTGATGATAAAGCATCAATCCTTCTATCTTGAGTAAAAAGAAGAAGAGCACTATGACAGGGGGAGTCACAGACCCATGAAGATCTACCATTCATGAAGAACAAAAGCATCTTGATAGGGGGAGTCCCAAAGCATTCCTTTGCCATTGATGTCAAAGGGGGAGAGAGCAGAAGAATATTGCCATCAATAAAAAAGGGGGAGATTGTTGGACACAGATTGTCATTGATGTCAATATGGAAATATTCGAGAAGCAAACAGAGCCAAGAGGAGCAGACGAAACAGAGCCAAGAGGAGCAGATGGAGCCAAGAGGAGCAGATGGAGCCAAGAGGAGCAGACGGTGCCAAGAGGAGCAGACAAAGCAACCAAAGGAACTAACAGCAAACAAAGCCATCAGAGCCACAGAGGAAGTAGACAGAGTTATCGGGAGTCATCGAGAGCCATCGGTGGGCATCTATGGCACATTACACTATCGGGAGCGGCGATATGCCTCAAACTCATGTATTTACCCGTCGGTGGCAAAAACCATATATACATGCACTTAACACTATCAGAGGCGCAAACGGAGGCCAAAGCGTACATATTACAAATACACTATCGGAGGCGGAGCAGTATATTATATCGGCGGGTTCTATTAAGTGTCACACCCGAAACCTCCGATTGCAATTGCAAGAGTGGACCCGAAACTGTGACTGCCGATATGTTGCGACTGCAACTGCCGATATGTTGTGATCACCGATAGCGATTACTGCATCGGGAATTCGGAGCGAATTCATACAGTGGTAAGCGGCCCCTTTGCGATCGCCAATAGCGATGAATGTTGCGCACCTGATGTGACATCATAACTTGGCTTAATATAACATCGCGTCCAGTGGTGAATTGTCCATCGGCCATCGACGATATCATGAGGTTGATGTATAAAGGACGCCTGGAAGATGATCGCAAGCCGTTAGATCTCGAATGGGCAGATCCAATGGTTGCGGGTCGCAGAAGATGCATAAGGTTTATCGGGCGGGGAGAGCAGGCTTAAGCGGTAAGTGGTAATGCTCGCACCGCCCTTGGGAGTCAAGTGGTATTCGTACACGGGCTCGCGATTCCATTAGAACTGTGACATGTGGCGGCAGGGAACAATGGAAAATCGCTTTATCGCGAGTCAATGCGCGGGCGGTTCGCGGGATCAGGAGGAGCGAACGTCGTCGGATCACCTGATGAATAATCAGACAGCAGGTTTAACTTCATGTGTTTTTTTACTGATGTGACAGGAGAATGGCGAATTAAGGATTATGAGAAGGCACGCTGTTATATGGGTTTAATACTGAGCGCCTAGGGGCTTGACGGAACAGAGGTCTATGCTAAGTTATGGAGGAAAAACCAGAGAAGGCGAGGGTTAAGAGAGTATAAGAACAATAAAGGAGAAAGAACAAACAGACTGCTATGGGCTGCCTCAGCGCCTATCACATGGCCAAGCTTGCGTCTGGTCCTCCAAATGTTAAGACATGTAGAAGAGCTAACAGGGACCTCTTTGATATTTTTTTAATAAGCATCATTTCTATTGTAATTAGGTCCCTCTTCCTCTTGAACGTGTCCCGTGAAGCATTGGTTAATTCAAGCACAGAGGAAGCTAAAGCGAATGGAGGAGGGAAGCCAGAAGGTCGAGCGAGTGTTGAGGAAGCTGAATCTCAAGCGAGTGAGAAGGAAGCCAAAGAGCCAGCAAGTAAGCGGAAATGAATGGACAAAGTCATGAGAATGTATAAAACAGTAAAAAAAAACAGAGAATAGTTTTTGTTGTTGGTATGGTGAAGAACCAGAGTGTGAGATAGCAAAAGCAGCAGCGGTGAATGCTGTTGAACGCTGTGGAAAATAAGTTGGAGGAGACAGAGGCAACGAAAGGATCCAGCAGAACAGAAAGAAGGCCGAAGGGCCAACAGGTCAACAGACAGTCGAAGGGGAGAAGTAGTCAGCAGAAAACATAAGCTTGAACAAGAAGTTGTTCTTTATGTAGAGCTTAGTGCAGCTAACAGTAGACTGACTAGAGCTATGTGAAGACATTATCAGAGAGAATGAAGGCTATTGGAGACTATGTGTGGGCAGTGTGCAGAGTTGTAAAGACTCATTCATAAGAAGACTGGTTGTCATTGATACTGTAGTTTGGAGACTACAATGAAGCTGTAAATAGACAGAACTCAGCAAAGAAGAGTTCTGAGAGCAGAACATTACTATCTAATGAATCTTGACAAGTAAGAAGGATTGGAGTCCTTGGGGCTGGTGCCTCAGAAGCAAGAAGGATAGGATTCCTTGGGGCTGGTGCCTTAGAAGTAAGTAGGATTGGAGTCCTTGGGGTTGATGCCTTAGAAGTAGGAAGGATTGAAGTCCTTGGGAGTTTGTACTCCTAAGTCCAAGATCGGTGTCTTGGCGAAATAGAGTTGGTGCTCTGGAGGTTGGAGCCTCACCAAAGTCCAAGTTGGAGCTTGGCAACTGATTGTAACCATCTATATATTGTATTTATTTTACTGCACAGTTTATATTAATAAAAGAATTTATTCTTTCTATTCATCTTGTGTTCTGAATATATATGTTTTAACTGGTAAAACAATAGTGGGAAAAATAAATATTGATTCACCCCCCCCCCTCAGTATTTCCAAAACAGACAATCGTCTGTGTGGCAGACTGATGATTCTGGTAGAGCCATCATCCCTTAGCTTGCATGATTATCTGTGCAGCTATGATGTACATTTGATGTCTTTATTTTCCTGAATATATCGTAGCTCAGATTTATGAAACTAGATCTGGGGTCTTCAAACTCGTTCAATATTCACCCGAAGTACAAGTCGATCCATGTGAAAAGATGTTCTGATGTCAAACATGGAAAGGAATCACCTGATTACAAGCCAATGATGTAAGATGTTAACAGGCGCGAGAGGAATCACCGATAATGATGATGACCCTCAAGGTACTGCAGTACAATTCACGTGGTGTGAATACATGAGTCGATGTCGAACACCACATAAAATCTTTCGGTCGAAGGCCATTGATGTAAACCTATCGCCGGAAGTGAGAAACTTGCCGTTGAGGCATGCAAGCTTCAAAGTACTGAAAGGGTTGTTCCTAAGTTGACTTCTTGGATAATGAGCTGATGTCGACAAGAAGTGACCCGTCATAGGAGGGCTTTAATGAATCCCACATCTACGACATGGAACGAAGCAAATGATTTTGTGGAGGTGAAAACGATCTAATGATACAAGGTTCAAGGTGGCGGTCATGAAAGAATGGAGCATTAAGGTATTGCAGCGGATGAGGCGTTAGACGGTTTGGTGAATTCTTTGAGCGATTTCTCTTGGACATATCGGCAACACTGGAATGTATTGGTAGTGTTAACCCCAAAATAGATAGTACGGAGGACCAATGGTGATATGACCAGTGAACAGAATAACCCAACCCGACTCAATCATGGTGATGTAGTGAAAGTTTCATGTTCAAGAGCAACCTGCTACCAATGAAGTTCATCAAGTTTTCTTCCCTTTTTCCCCAGTCATTGCTGACTAGTACCTCTTTATTTTTGTCAAGCTTGAGGAGGATAACATATGCTTGTTCTATAATTTGCCCTTCTGGCAAACCTATCGCTATGTTTTAGCGAGCCTAGCGATAGTGAAGCTCGCTCTTGTCTGCATGGAAAAGTTTGTCGCTATTGTTTTAACGAGTTTAACGACAAAGATAACTTGGTCCTTTTCAGTTTTAAAGAGTCTAAAAAGAGACGGAAAGGAAAATCCGATAGTCCTTTTTTGTAATATAATCCCTTAAGTCCGAAAAAGTATAAAATAATACGAAAGGGATGACTTTTTGATAGTTTTAACGAGCCGAACAAGACAAGCGCTCGATCTTTTTGTGTAATGATCCCTCTGGTCCAAAAAGATTAAAATATAGATGAGGGATGGCACTTCCAATCACTTTAATGAGCTGGAGAGGCCAATTGCTCAGCAATATTTTCATATTTTACTAGTCTAAAAAGAGCTTAAAGGAGACTCTTTTTTTGAGGAACGAGTGATGTTTTTGGATAGCAACTGGTTCCAGGTAAGGTTTGGAACTTTTCAATCATGGCAATGTAAAGAAGGTGGCTAATAGAATCACTCATCGCAGCTGTTCCTCAAAAGGGTAAACAATCAAGTGGAGGCGTATGATCGGCTAAAAAGAGTGGAGGTGATGGTACGAACATGACCAAGATTCAAAAGCTGATAGCTATGCAATCACAAAGGTTATTTACCGAAGGTGGGTTCATTTTTTAATCAGCTTGAACTCTGGGGGAACGTATGCTCATTGCTAGGTTTATTTTTTAATGAGCTTGAACTTCGCGTAAACCTGTTCGTGCTAGTCGTATAATAAGGATGTCTCTCATTAGTAGGTTCATTTTTTAGGGAGTTTGCCTCATGTGCAACTTTGCTCCAGAGCCTTTTGTATGCAAGCTAGAAATGACCAACTACTATCCTAAGGGTTAAAGAACTACTGAGGTTAGGTAGGATAGTTTCTCGGTGGGAAACATCTCCTTTACTTTGTCGTTTCCGTTGGTCCCGACAAAGGTGAATGGTGGATCTGACCAATCACCTAACTTAAGTAGTTGAAGTTCGAAAAAACTACGGGGTTAGAGTTACGTTGGTCACTTTTCACTTGCATAAAAAAGGTTTGCATGCCCCTAGGTATAAAGAGAAGTAGAGTTTCCACGTTACCATATGGAAGTTCTTGCATAAAAGCAAGATTGTTCCATCCATGTAGCAGAAAAAAACACTCCCTTGGCTCTGTCCATCGAAATAGACAAAGGCAAATGGTGTGAGCTTCCAATCACATAACCTTCGATGAGGGAATCTTTTTCCAGACTGATCCCATTTTCCTAAATGGATGGGTGTGTCACACTAGTCATATATCCTACGAGGAAATCTACCTTATATTTGGGGTTTTTCCTGCCGAAGCAGACCAGGGTGCATGCCCCCTGGGTTTAGTCACATTCACTGAATCACTCATGCTCATCAAGTGGATGGACTAGAGATTGATGAGACATTCCTTGTGAAAAAATACCATTTAGGGATGGCATTTGACTAGTAGCCGTGTTTTAACCGGGGAATGAAAGCTGGTCTATGAGCTGGACGATTCTACCTTCAAACAGGAAACACATCACCCGAAAGAGTGAGGAAACAATCGCTCCCATGCTGTAAATGTAGTCACGTCCAAGGAGTAGATTGTAATCTAGAGGCCCTTGGACTACCATCACGTTTAGATGAACGGTTTTCCTTCTCAAATTTATAGGAAAATTTAGAAGGATCCCTAATGGTCAACTGGTTCCTTTATTAAAGCCTGACAGATTTCGAATCTCAGGCAGAAGCGATGGAGAACCAAGCGCTTTCCAAGCAGTTGAGGAAAGGATACTCACAGAAGCCCCTTCATCTATGATAGTACCAACCATGATCATTCTGTAAGCTTGTACTATGATTCAGAATGGTACATTAGATGGTAGGCGGGGTCTCACTAGTAGATTCCAATCAAAGGAAACGACTAGATTGCTTGGAGGAAGGACCGAATAAACGGCCGGATGAATCTCTAACGAACTTCCTTCCTGTGGTAAAGGAATGGGTAGATTGCCCTCATGTTCATCTGACTCTATGTTAACAAAAAGAATTTGAACGGTGTCGTTCTCATTCTCTTTAGTGACTGTATCATCTGAAGGTGGACCTCCTGAAGACAAGACTGGGCCAACTGCCATTTCGACCTGTTGACTTTCGTCCGGTGTGGACTCAAAGGGTTTATTTTCAATGATAGGTGCTTCAACTGACAACAAAGGTGTGTCAGTCGGATTTTCAACTAGCGATGGACTCGGCAAGAGTTTTTTATATCCAGGAGGAAGTCACTGTGGTGAAGCAAGACAGTTATCCAAGACTCTTTTAGCTTCTTCCAGGAAAGGGCAATGGTGGAGGACATGATCGCCTTCACACAATCTACAAGTAAACTTAGATCTTCCTTTTTTCCCATTGACTTCATTCTCACTAGTTGACGGTGTACTCTCAACATGATCGACAGAGGTTGAAGACATCGGATTGTGCAAGCGGGAGATCAGTCTCTTAAGATCCGCGGGATGCAAGGACAATCTCGATGATAGTGGTCTCCTTTGCAAATGACACATGGAGTTGGATGGTGCAGTGTATGGATTTTTTCAAAACGATGCATGGTTGCCCCCTTTTTCCGTTGGCTTCTTCTTCTTCTTCTCCTTCCCTTTCTTCTTCTTCTCAGTTACTTGAGTTTTAGAGTTAGTAGCTTCACCAAGCGAAGAGGAAGAAGGAGAGGGAGAAACAAACGAAGTAGAAGGTGGGGGAGCGACTTCAGTATCATCTAGTTGCTAATTTTATTGCTGAGGATTTACGGTGTTTGAATGACAGAGGTCGAGAAAAGCCATACTGGCAAGCCAATTGTGAGTCTTGGAAGGGACAATGTAGCCATGTGTGGAGCACCAAAATCTCCCCAAGAAGAGAAAGGACTAGGATTCCCCCCAAGGGGAAGTCCTTGATTGGTGGACTCCATTTTCTCAACCTAAGACCAATGAGGGAACAGTGATGTTATTCCGATTAAAATAAATTTTATGATGCTTTGACACAACTTGCTTTTTCAATTTTTAAGAGTCAAGAAAAAGCTAAAGGTGACTCTAGTCGCCTTCGATTTTTAATGAGCCTGAACTGACAAGTGCTCAGATGGACCTTTTCTTTTAAGGAGTCTAAAAAGGAATGAAAGTGACTACTCTGGAAATCTAGACAGAGGGATTACCAAACCAATCGCAAAACTGCAGAATACTTTTTACGTACGGCAGTCAATATTCCCGAATGTTGTGTTCAGTGCATTGTGATCGATAGGGCGGTAGACACGGCTTCCTAAGGATAAATGATATAGCCTATTGTGGTCTCCCAATATACACTCGACGGTACGTGGGAGCACAAGTCCGTACTGGCACTTGTCATATCAAAGAGGAGGAATCACCCAACCTACAATGAAAACGATAGTTACCAAGCTTTACGACGCCGGAATACGTCTCTAGCCTAGACTTCTAGATGTTGTGCGTTAGGTTCCAAAGCGTTTTTATGTTCATTGAGGTTTATTTTATAGTTGATCTTTCTTAAGAAGTTTGCCTTTAAGGTTCACCGCGTGATGTAGATATACAATTCCTAAACATGCAATCTAAGATGATAAACAATCATTTACTTTCTTTTAGCAATGAAAGTCCTAGCTACTAAGGAAAGAGAAATAAGATTCTTTCAACATAGAGCAGAGAGCACACACTAGATGCACTTTTCCTAAATCAATTTCCGCATGTAGCCTAAATGCAAATGCACATGCATGTATTTGTTTTTTAGTTCCCTTAATGTGAGAATGACAAAAAGACAACTAAGTACAAATCTGAACTATTTTCTTTCAAAGCAACAGTACTAACAATTCTCTTTTCGAAACAAAAGGAAGACTAAGACGACACTTTGCAATTTCGAATTTAAAACTGCTTTTGACACTTGAAATACTAATAATTTCAAAATCAAGTACAATGTCAAAAGTGTAATCGACTATCTAAAAGAGGAAGACTTTACGACACTCTTTTTCTTGACTGAAAACGACAATTGCAACACTTTCGAATCAAAAGGCGATAGTTCGATTAAGATACTTTTTGCAAAGGAGAACTGTAAATGATGAAAAATACATTTAAAAAATTCACAATTCTTTATCAATGGAGGCTGAATAATGCAAAGGAAGAAGGTTTCAACAGTGATATACTGATCATAGACAACAAAACTACTGAATAAAGCTGAAGACAATGAAGAAAAAACCAAAATCTAGAGGCAGAAATAGTCTCACTCAATCACCGCACCTGTAACACAGGGAAACATGGATGCATCTCACCTGCAACACATGGGAGGTGCGATGCATCCAGGTTGCCAATGAGAGACAGTGCGATGGTCTAGGGATGAGATGAGCTTGGTTTTCACTCACAGTTTGCAGCTAAGTTCAAGGGTTTAGGCCGAGATAATGATAGGCAGTAAACACAAAGTATAGGGACTAATCTAATGAGGTCATTTGAACTACCACCAGAGCACTTAGGATGTTTGCAAGTCAGATGTTCAGTTCATAAACCAACCCAGAGATTGACTGAAGCAGCATTGATCTACTTTGCAGTTGCATAGCAAAAGCAATTTGAAGGCTAGCTGGCTCCACTTTAGGCTCCGTCTGTAGTTTATAAAGAAAACAACATTAACAAAACAAGCAAACTATTCGATCCCCAGCAGAGTCTCCATTTTGTTATTGGGAAAACTAGTGTCTATTCAGAGCTGCTAGTCCCACTAAGACAGGTAGCTATCTTAGAAATAAACAATTTAAAGTAACTTGTGTTTTCCTTTATGAGAGATAGATAAGAGAGAAGTAGAGAGTACCAACCTCAGTCTTTCGCTTGGATCCTTACTTGTTTCCTCTCTCCTTTGATAGAGCTTCGCCACTCCTTTCTCACTTGTCCCGCTTCAAAGAACACCTGTAGAATCAAAGCAACAAAATACCATCAAAGCATAGAGATCTATAGCCATAAACAATGTACAATCAGATGTACATTAACCATACAAATGCATACACAAATACAAGATTCAAAAATATACAATTATATGGAGGAAAACTCAAATAGCTTTATTGATAGAAGTAGCAGAAGAGAGGATTACAACCCAGCTGTCTGATCCAGCATCATCCTCCCAGCATGAAAGCCCTCTTCACCTCATAAAAAGCAAGATCACCTAACAATACAATGTCTCAAAGAGAAACCAACAACACTTCCTTACAAATTACAAAATTCCAACCTCCGGATCTCTAGGATGAGGGATCCATATATAGATATTTGCAGGGGGTTGAGTCAGCTTCTGGGATTTTGATTAGTGTCATTTCACTGATAGTTCTTGGTTCCACTTGGAGATTTCATGATCTCTTACTCATCCCTGGGCGAATTCAGAGAGGCAAGTGTCATATGAGCAGTTTCTAGAAGATTCTTTGAGTTTCCACCTAGCAAACTGTCGCTGCCATTTGTCTGCTCTCACTCATCGCACCCTACAAAAGGGCTTTTCAGTATGCATCGCACCCTTTGTGTGTAGCAGGTGAGATGCATTGCACCCTTAGCATGGAGCAGTCTGTATGGTCCAATTTTGACCAGTTCTAAGTAGTTTTTCAGGGAGAACTTTTGGGAAATTACGTAATCAGTTGACCTTGATCCTTTAGGGTATGAAACAACACTTTTAGGGGTTTGAGAGCCCTTTTCTTATTGGCATATGTGATTGGGGTTGCAGTTCCCAAATATGTCTATAACAACGGCCCCTGTCAAATCGAGATGCTTACTAGGAAAAGATCATGAATTCTTCATATACACAAGCTGAAAATATCATACTAGGGGTGATCTTAATTGCTCGATTGGACATGAAAAATCTTAGGGGAATCATGCACATACTAATCCACTATCAGATACTATTGGCTACATCTTGGACAATCACCACCTTATTGACATTCTCGTGGCTCGCCCACAACCTACCCGACGCAATAGGAGAATTTGGGATGCCATGCTTGCTAGGGGACTCGATCGATTCCTTATCAAAGATGTTCTACTTGAAAATCTCTCCTTGTTCAGACAATGGGTTGAATTGGGTGGCATATCAGATACTTCCTCGATTTTTTTAGAGATTGTTGGTGTATCCCGTAAGCCAAAGGTCCTTTTCAAGTTCAGTTCGACATGGTTTAAAGATGAGGCATATTTAAAATTGGTTACAAACTTCTAGAAAACTCACCCTTCAATTCTTGGGCAATTAGAGATAGAATTCTTTGCATCAAAACTTACTTGTATTAAAAGGAAAACGATTGAATGGGCCAAGGACAAGAGGAAGAAGTATGACAACAACTTGAGATTGATTGAGGAGGAATTAGTTAGACTGGAAGAAGCAGGTGGAGGAGGATTTGACACCACTGAATCCAAAGACCGTGTCATTAAACTTGAAGCTGATAGACTCAAAATTATCAAAGACAGAGAAGAGACCTAGCAGCTCAAGAGCTGAGCCATTTGGTTACAAGATGGAGACAACAATACCAAGTTTTACCAGCAATTTGCTAGAGGAAACAAGGCCATCAACACCATATGGAACCTGGAAAATGAGGTTGGTCAAAAGGTGCATTCTTTTAATCAACTTTCCGCACTCAGAACCTCCTACTTTGGTCAACTATTCAAAGCCTCATAGGAATCTAAATTGGTGGAAGTGATCAAATTTTACTGTCTATTTCCGAGATTTGTAGATCCTGATATAGCTGAAGACCTCTCCAAGCCTATGTCAATGGGGGAACTGGAGGGTGTACTCAAATGGTTCAGGAAGGATAAGAGCCCAGAACCGAATGGCTGGCCTGTTGAAAATGCAACAAGATGATGGAGCTTAATGAAAAGAAGTCGCCTTCACTAAGTGGGCCCGCAGGCTATTTTTGACGCAAAGTCTATTTTTAGACATATGGATCATGGTCTATGAGTTGCAGGATGTTATTTATGGATGATTGGTCATGTTGGTAAAAATAAATGGACTTCTATTTTTAGACATATGGGCGGAGTCTATTTTTAGATTGCCAGTCTAAAAATAGAACAATCGAATATTATTAGCTCTTAATAATATTTGGACTATAAACATTATCTTATCCTCTTGCAGCACTTCGTTCAAGCTACGGATGTGGCACATGCAACTTCTAGAAGGAAATATGCTTTTCCTATGGGTTAGTTGAGCTATTGCATGATGGACTTCAGTTAGAACTCAAGTGATTGAGTTTGGTGGAGTTGATTGAGGAGTTGATGGAGTTGTGTTCAGTTTGACTTAGTTGAACTAGTTGTATTTAGTCTAACTGTCAAATACACTAGTGATGAGTGATGTGAATTAATTATTGATTAATTCACTAATTATTAACTCATAAATCAACTAAAGAATACATCAGTTAACTTATTGCATGGACAGTTCAGTGGAGACAAGTGTTAGAGGTGGGTGAAAGAGTGAGACTGCTATCAGTTGTGACTATAGCTGTGCATGAGATTTGTACAATCATTGATTGAGATTGCCAATGAGGATTGCGCAGTACAAGCCAAGGGAAAATGAGCTTGGATTGATCCTATTCTCATTTTGGATTGCGCAGTAGAGGCAGGCAAACATTGGAGGAGATTTGAACATGTGACTTGATTCAGATCTGAGCTAGTTTGTGTGTAGCAGGTGGAGATAGTATTGAGTACTTGTGAGAAGTATTGTACTATGTATTGTTACATGTTCTCTATCATTATAATATACAGATAGTTGGGGGTTTTTAGTTGTATGCTTTCCCCAGTACATACTATGTTGATATGTGTGATTGATGTTTCAATGTGCGCATGTGATTATTTCTTAATTCTGCAAATTGATGATCAATGGTAGAGGAGGTTATGTATTATGCATGCATTCCACTAATAGTGTATAATCAGGATAATCTCTGTGAATAAGTGTTATATTATTCAAAATTTCTACATGGCCGATGGATTTTTATCTCTCTTTCTATGAATTGATTGGACATGATCTTCTCCATGTTATTGAAGAATGCAGAACCAGTGACCAGATGTATGATGCGTTTAACTTGAATTTCATTTCCCTTATCCCTAATTTTGATTCACCTCATACTTTCAAAAAATTCAGACCTATCTCTCTTTACAACTGCATTTCTAAGATTATTACCATAATTATTGCTAATTGTCTTAAACCTATTCTATCCCGCCATATCTCCCTGAAACAATTTGCTTTCCTAAACCATCATCAGATTCATGAAGCCATTGGCATTGCTCAGGAGGGAATTCATTCTATTAAAATTAAGAACCTGAAGGGTATGATTCTCAAGATTGACAGAACCATCTGGTTATACTTGCGAATGTTATTGACACATATAGGATTCCCTATATATGTCATTAAATGGATTATGTGTTGCATTTCTAATGTGTCATACAACATTCTCATTAATGGATCAACCTCCTCTTTCTTTCATGCTGAGCGTGGTCTTAGACAAGGTTGTCCCCTTTCTCCCCTACTTTTTCTATTGGTTATGGAAGGCTTGAGTCGATTAATTGCTGAGGAAAAGCAGAATGGGAGATTAAAGGGAATCAAAATTGCAGACAACTATGTCCTTTCACACCTCCTATTCGTGGATGACGTCCTCATCTTTCTGAATGGATATATCAGTGATTCCTCTGCCTTCAACACTTCCCTTAAGATTTTCTGTAAATCCACTGGTATGGAATGTAATCACTCGAAATACACTCTGACTGTTGTAGGGTTCTCACAGTATGAAATTCATTATGCACATAAGAGATTCCCCTTCCCTCTTCTCGCTTTTGAAGATGGTCTTAAATACCTAGGCTTCTGACTCAAACCTAACAGATATAAAAATTTTGATTGGACATGGATGGTGGAAAAAATCGAAAGAAGGTTGAATATTTGGCATCACATATGGCTCTATAGAGCTAACCGCCTTGTCCTTATCAAATCAGTATTAGAAGCTATACTTGTGTATTAGATGTTGTTGGCCTAGATCCCTAGATGCATACTCTCTAGAATTCAACAACTTCATTGCATATTCCTATGGAAGGGCAACAAGGAAGGCTATACATATGCATGGGTTAAATGGGATCATATTGCTTGCCAACGAAATGGGGAGGTTGGTGTATGAAAAACCTTGTCGCTTTTTAAAAATCTCTTGCACCAAAAATGGGTTGGCATGTACTTACAACTAAAAATTTGTGGACCGATATAGTTTATCAGAAGTACAATTGTCCACTCCACACTATCAATTAGGTCCGACGACCACACTGGAACAGAACAAATAAATCTTCGATTTGGCGACCAATACTAAATTCTATAGCTCACATCCAAGATGGGTTGGCCTGGAGAATAGGCTTTGGAAGTCAGGTACATATTGATCTGGATCCCTGGTTGGGTTGCGGGAATGCTTTCTCCCTTCCTCACAAACTTATCCAACACTTGACGGACTCCGTATATCCACTCTAGACCACATTGCCGATCCGTATAACACTACTATCTTCTCTTAGGCTTGGAAATCTGTGGCGCATCTTGGCATTCCAGAGGTTTAGCATCATGAATGGATCAATTACACAAATGCACTTGTTGAATCACATGTCCAGATTCTGGATAGGGAAGACGAGCTCATTTGGGTACTCTCACAACATGGATCATACTCTCCAAAGGATGGCTATCCCATTATTTATACTGAGCATAAGCCCCCTGCCACTGTATGGTGGTGGCGTCCTCTCTGGAAGTTACAGCGCCGCCCCCCCCCCCCCCCCCCCCCCCAGATCCAAACTATTCATGTGGTGCATCCTGCGCAACAAAGCACCAACAGGGGATAACCTACAATGTCGGTCTTTCCAGGGACCCTCGTGGTGTGTACTTTGTCAGAATGCTGAAGAAAACATTGACCACCTATTTCTCCATTGTCCTTCTACATCTGCATTGTGGAATCAAGTACAACTATCTTTGAATTTGAATGTCAGATGGACTGGTCTGACTATTACATCAACATGGGAATCATGGTGGGATCAGGCACACCCCACCAAACTCAGGAATCTACTGCTTCTGGTTTGCTGGTGCATATGGCTGAACAGGAACAAACTTATTTTTCAAGGCATCTCCCCTCACTGGACACTTGTTTTTGCTCACATCACTACACTTTATAACTCATTACTGGACGATGATCACAAACAACCCCACATAAACATCTCGGCTGAACACATCGAAAAATCCCACCCATGGGCTTATTTTGATGGATTTGCACAACAAACAGGATGTGGAGGGGGTGCTATATTATATCTCAATGACGAACATTATTTCAAACTACATATGGGATTAGGAGGTGGCACAAACATTTTTTCAGAACTTATTACACTCAGACACCTTCTTCACTTTTCTTTAGAGAAAGGCTGCAGGCATCTTTAGATATTTGGCAATTCAAAACTTGTCATTAATTGGTTCAATCAACAATCTATTTGTCATGTGCACACACTCAAGAACCTTTTGGATGATGTATTATTATTGAAATCTCAATTTGACTCCATTTCTTGTCAACATATTTACAAGGAAAGGAACCAGCTTTCTGATCATACATTCAAGGAGGGCGCGCTCCAGCCACACAGGGCCACTGGTTGATACATGAGCAGTCTGGGCATGATTTCTACCAATATTTCCATCGACCATTTGATGATCATTAGCTTCTGGGGGAAAATCTGCCCTGATCTTTTGATGACATTTCTTTGTCAGATATTTTATGCAAACGTCAGTTTTTGTATATTTTTCCAGACATTTTATATATTGTATTTATTATCACTATATTAGTTACACTTATGTAACAGATAGTCATATCAGTAATGTGGCGTGGCCACCAATTTTGCATGTGCTTCTTAGAAGCATCTACAACATTGTAATTTTCAATCTATTAATGAAAGTTACGATTTTTCCTTAGGGAATATATATATTAAAGTTTGACCCATTATTATTTTTGTTTATTTTTAAGTTTTTAGAATGAATTATTTTATTGTTTTGATTATCTAAGATTGGTGTAGTCTAACTTATAGACGAAATGAAATTTTTCAGGACCATTTTTCTGGTTAATTTGAATCAAACTCTGACATATATTTTTAAAAACTTGCATTTAAATTTTTTAATATGCATAATTCAAGTGCTCCAGGGGTTTTCAAGGGTGTTAATCCATTTATGCATTTTAAATGACAAGAAATCATGAAATTGTATTGCCGGATTTTGGTGAATTTCAGTGAAAAATGCTATTTCGTCTATAAGTTAGACTACGCCTTTAAGTTCAACCTAAATATTATTTTTATTTTAGATATTATTTTCATTAGAATTTTACTCTTGACTAATTATTTTTCTAAATTCAATAATGACAACTATATTCTAACCGCTATTTCTTTATACTAAAATATTATTATTAATAAATAATATTTCCTTAGTCAAACTAACTGTTATATTATAACGACTAAAATAAAATAAAAATTCTCTTCATCTATTTAACTTGATGTCAAGGTATGGTTCTTCATCTTGTCCCGACGATGAACCACACTAGATGGTTCGAAATGCATCAACAAATTGTTTCTAATGTGATTTTTACCAAAAAAACTCTGAACGCTCTCAATATGGATCGCAAAAGCCTAAATTTGACTATTAATATTAGATTAATACAATAGTAATAATAATATATCATGTATTACTATTATATTCCTTTTGGTAAATTAAGATTTTATTGCTTTATTATAAAAAGTACAAAAATCCTTAATAATTATCCATTATTGGCTGGCCATTGGGGAAACTAGACCAAAAAAGAATAAGTTTTTGTCAAGTATGGTCCAAAATAGAGCTACGAGTAGCAACATAAAACTTAAAAGGATATGAGTTGTCCCATTAGTGGGAAAACCAACTACTAGCATACATACCAGTCTAATGTGTGACAACGAGATAACAAAAAAGATGGTTGTCCCATAATTGCACATCAAAAGATTTGATGCCTCTATAATAAATCCAAAATTAAGATGAATCTATAATGATAATATTATTATAATAATAAAATACATTAATAATTTAATTATTGTCTTGTTATAGTAGTAGTATTAATATATCATTTGTTAATATCACTACTATGATAATAATATTATTATAAAATATTCCTAATAAAATATAATAAAAATATCAATATAAAATCAATTAGAGTAATACTAATACAATTGTATTATTATTAGGATAATAATAATATTATTGAAATTATTGGTATAATATATTATAATGATATTATTACTTATAATATTATATAGTATAATATTATGTTAATATTATTTTAATAATAACAACAACAACAACAATAATACTAAATAATAGTATATTAATATTACTATTGTAGTCATATAATATTATCATTTTTATTGTAATTAACTATAAATATTTATAAAATAATACTATTATCACATAAAAAATAATAATGATAAAAGTATTTAACAATATTATTAGTAAAATGTTGTTATAATAATATTATTCTAATATAATATATTAGAATCATATTATTTAGCTTCAAGAGTTAGCTCAATTAGTCGAGGTCCCGTTGATAAAGTACCTTGCCATTGGGAGGTCACGGGTTCAATTCTCCTCACTCCTCGACACCCTTAGAGTTAGGCTCTACTAGTTTGACCGACACGATGTGATCTCTTAGGGTTGATGGATTTTCTTTGGAAAAAAATAAAAAAATCATATTATTTTATTAATATATCATAGCTTTATATTTATCAATATGATTCTAATATATTATATTACAATTCAATATAATAGAGTCATATATATAGTTTTTTTAACAGTAAAGAGTAATAAGTTGGTATTAATCCCAACCCATTCGCAACAAAAAACCGGGAGGATTACAGTTCGAGTACATTGCCAACCTTGGGCATCAATGTTTGCATACAATTCATCCAGGCCCAATTACTTTCCAAAACTACAAAAAACAACAGAGCTATTACATGATTACTGCTATATACCTTGCAGAACTGACTTAAAAGCAAAATACATTTATGTTTCATCATCAAAAAACAGACATAAGAAGTAGGCTAGTCCTCCATGGCAGCTGGTCAATTAAGGTTTATCCCTGTTGTTTCCTCGACAATCTGGGGGTTCTTCCTTTCCAATTTAATTTGGAGGTCCTTTATTTGATTGCGCAACGCATCAATTTCATCTTCCAACTGTCAAATCTTTTGGTTCTTCTCAATTTTCCTCCCTTGCATTACATATGATTCCTCCTGTTGCTGTTGAAGATATCTCTGAAGATCCGCCATGCCCTCCCGAAGCTCGAAGTGATCTCTGTCACAAGACTCACAGTCAGGAGGAGTGAAAGCTGCCAGAGGAGGGCACTTCTCCCACCTCTTTTCTAAACGGTCGGCTTGCCTTCCGAAGTGTGGGTGTCGTTGGCCCCAAGGTCCCGAGACTAATATGTCATGGGGAGAATGATCCATCACAGAAATTAACCAATGATTCGATTGACCCAGAGGAGCAGAGAACCCTATGACACCCGGGTTGAACACACAAAAGCAGAACTGTTCCCACTCACCTGCAATTGATTCTCCTTGCTCAACCAAACCAAAATTGACACCCTCACCAGTGAGTATACCCTCCATCACTAGAATTATCCCCTAACTAATGACAACCAGAATAGAGACTAAATATTTTATTTTGTAGAAGTTAAAACCATTATGCCACCATTTATAGAATTCACCTAGCCTAAGCCTTATGAGAGATTGAAAGAATGCGAGCTTACCTCCTGGATCCCAATGCTCCACCATGATTAACCTGATTTCTGAAACAACTTCCACCTTGTGCAAATTCTCCTTCCCTCGCGCAAACCATCTGATCCCACCCAGAGGGAGTAAATGAGGTTCTCATTCAGAGATATTTCACATGATAATTTATTGAATGCTCCTGTTAGATATCCAAATTCGAGGAGTGTAATGTAGATTTACCACACTTATACACAACCCCGCATCAAGTGGTATGTCATGTTGAGGATTGTAGCCATGGGGTAATTGAGAAGAATTAGAAGTGCTCTGAAGTCTCCAGGTGGGAGGGGAGAAGGGGCGCTTAATGTGAGGATGGATGTGATTGGGACAAGGAGGTCGGGAGGGAGGGTGAAGGAGAGAGAGTTGCTTTGGAGGGAGAGGTAGCCGGGAGAGGGGGGTCAGAGATACGTTGAAGTGGTGGGTGAGGTGGAAGAGGGGTGGATAGGTGGTGGGAACCATGAAATTAAGGGTGGAACCATTAAATCCATGAACCATGTAAGGAAGAGGGGCAATAGGGATAAGTATTGTCATTGAATCCATGATTTTTGACTTATGTTTCTGGTTTTTTGAATAGGAGTCGAGAGTAATTATCAAGTTTATGACTTTCATCCAAGCAATTAGGGAATGGGAAAGTGTCCTTCTATTTCATTGACATTGTTGCACCCTTCTTCCATTTGGCAGGCCTTGTTGGCTTGCATATCCACATCCTTGTTTTGACCTCTGAGGATGTGAAAAAAATTTAGATTCCCAAAGAGAGGAAACATTCCCTAGGCTCTCTTGAGTATCTGATTCAGTTTATTGTTCTAGGCTGCAGAGTTATATTTCATATGTTTTATGACCAGGAGGGAATCCCCCAGGATATTCATTTCGTGATTCCTTTTTGCTGAGCTATGGTGAGACCAAGATACAATCCATATGCCTCCACTTGGTTATTTGTCTTCTTGCCCAAACCCCAGGCATATCTATCTTCAATTATTCCTTCGAGATTAATGAGAATCCATCCCCCTCCTGTCACCCCAGGATTTCTTTTTGAGGCATCATCAAATTGAAGAGTCCACGAATTTGAATTTTGCATCCATTTCGTAAGCCCTTCCTGAGTTAATCTAAGGATCCAAGAGGTGTGAGGAGGAGGTATTTTTGATGGGGAAAATGAGGGAGGGGGACATGCCCAAGGAGAGATCCAAGCAGATTCATCAGGGTCAAGAGAGGGTTCCATAGCTGGTCTGTGATATTCAAAACAAGACGAGATAGCTTTAAGAGCATTGATTCTAGATGGAGGACAAGCAGTGTTGAAGATCAATTTATTTCTTGATAACCACATGAGCCATCATACATACTTGGGCAGAGTGGTCTAGAGCTCTTTAAAGTTTATTTTGTCCTAAAGGGAGCCTACATAAAAATAGGGCCAAGAGTCAAAGAACTGAAGAAGATCAACGAGCCACCTAGTTCTAAGGAAAAACGGGCCTAGGGCCACTGACCAAACAACTCTTGTAAACTGACAGCGGAGGAAGAGATGAGGGATGCTTTCCTCAGAATTTTCACAGAGAGGACATCTAGAGGGACCAATGAAACCTCTTTTCTGGATATTCTTCGTAGTTAGGATTTTTTTATGAGCTAACAACCAACAAAAGAAATTCACCTTGGGGATAACATTGATTTTCCAAATTTTATTCCAGATTGAGGACTTGGGGAGGATTTTGGCTTTGAAAAGTAGGTGGGAGTATCCTTCCTTGCCTGAGAATTTGGAGTTCTTCCACCCCCACCTGTCCTGCATTGATTTCACAAGGGTGGGGGGTGGCATTTAATTAACTTCTTAATTAGGTGGTCTCTTGATAGGATCAAGTTTGTTAGGATATTTTCCATTTTCCATCCCTTCCAAAGACCTTGTTGGTCCTAATTTGAAATTTGATCTAAATGGACCACCCTGTTTTGCATCATATTATCCCTGAGAAAGATGAGAGTGGGATCCAAACCCAAAGGGAGGAGTCCTAGGATTGAGTCTGACCAAATATTAATCGAAGCTCCCTTACCCAAAATTTACATAGATTATTCAAAATGAGATCCGAAGATGATCTCTTTAGTTTCCAGAGAGGAGAACCTTGAGTTGGCTTCGCTCTTCCCTTTTGTTGTGTTGATATAAATACTTTGTTTTCATTACTTGCACCCACCATTGATCAGACTTTGTTGTTAGGATCCAATAGAGCTTAACCCCCATTACCATATTGACCATGGCAGGGTCTCTTATGCCAAGCGCCCCATTCTGTTTTGGCACTCTCATAGTTTTCCAGTTTACTAGGTGGAATTTTTTATTTTCTATCTTTCCACACTCCCAAAGAAATTTCCTAATATAAATTCCAAGTTGATGGAAAACATATTTAGGAGCCTTGAGGGCTAAGAATTGGTACAACGGGATGGCTAATAACACCAATTTCTTTTTTTCTTTCCGGGGGGAGATATTCCAGGTGTAAATATGGCTTTTGTTGTCATTTGTGGCTCCTCCCGAGGCTATAAGGAACTGATTGAAATTCCTTTTGAAGCTCCTGGAAATCACAATTGAGGCACCACCAAACAGAATGGTGTCGTCTGTAAACTGACCATGATTGATACTTATGATCCCCTATTTATATATGATCCTAGGAAGGAGATGGGAGGGAGATGGGAGTCATGATCTTTCTCTAATATTCTACTCAGCGTGTCAGCCATAATTATGTATAGAAAAGGGGAGAGAGGGAAACCTTGGCGCAACCCCCTAGAGGCTTTAAAGAAGCCCACCACCCTACCATTGACCAAAGGGGCGATCCAAGGAGAAGAGGTGCAAAGGGAAATCCACTTTATAAAAGTTTCATCAAACCCCAACTTTTGTAGCACTTTCATCAAGAAACCATGTCTGACCTTATCAAATGAATTTTCCATATCCAATTTTATTATCATTCCTTGATCCCCTCTTTTCCAACTTGAATCAAAAGCCTCCTGAAGCAATATTATGTCATAAAAAAAATTTCTCCCCGACACAAACCCCATTTGATTGACCAAGATCAAATGAGGCAGGAGATATTTGAGCATGGAGGCAAGAAACTTTGAGGTGATCTTATATGAGACATTGCAAAGGGAGATAGGGCGGGATCTAGAGAAGGAGGAGGGGTTGGACTCTTTAGGGATTAAAGCCAAGAAGGAAGTGTTAATTCCTCCTCCCATTATAAATATATTGAAGGAGTATTCTACTATATGACTCAGGTCTATCCTTATCACTTCCCAGAAATTTTTGTAGAAGCTGGCTGAGAAACCATCTGGGACTAGGGCCTTGTCAGGCGATAGAGAGAAAAATATAGACTTGATCTCATCTGGCATTAGAGGGGAGGACAAGGCATTGTTCATCTCCACAGAGACCAGAGTATGGATATTCCCCAGGAATACATCCTCACTTTTGAGATTCATCAGAGGTCTTCTCGATAGAGGCTCTTGAAGTGATCCACCACAACTTTCTTGATTTCCTTAAAATTTGTTAGTGTCTGCCCCCATGATGGATCTGAGATATGTTTTTTTTATTTCCCAAAACTTTTCCTGGTTATGAAATAACTTTGTGTTTTTGTCCCCAACCAAGAGACAATTGTTTCTAGATTTTAGTCTACAATACTCCTCTTCTTCTGAGGCGAGCGTGGAGAGTCTTGAGGGTTTCAACTTCTTTTTGGAAGTCTGAAAGGTTCACCTAGGCAGTCTCAATTTGTCCATATAATGAAGCTAAATTTTCTTCCATATCCGTTATTATATATTTCCTTTCAGACTTATTTTCTTTTATCCACTTCTTAATATATCCTTTTTACCTTTTTATTTTTGATTCCCAGATAGAAATTGGGCTTCCCTCAACCCACTCCAACCAGGAGAGAGATACCAAGTCAAAGAACCCAGGAGAGTCCCACCAAAGAGGGGAAAACCAAAAGGGGATAGGACCAAGGTTAAGGGATGGGGAAATACGAAGGCTAATAGGGCAATGGTCCAAGCCACTCCACGAAATAATTAAGGATTTTAGGAAAAGGTTTAGAATTAGGAGGCTATCAGAAGCTAGAAAACGATCAAGCCTAGCAACAATATGGCCTAGGCCCGTGCATTTATTATTCCAAGTATATAGGAATTTATGAGGTTTGTAATCGAAAAGGTTGAGGTTGAGAATTAGGTCTTCCATGTTCTCCTGAAAGGAATCCATGACAATTGAGCCTCCTCATTTCTCCTTTTTACCCATAGTGGTGTTAAAATCACCTCCCAATATACAATTATGTCCATAATCAATGCTTTTCAACTCTATTAAGTACTTCCACAAATATTGTTTCTCTCTAAAGTGGACAGACATATATACATTTATCACAGTGAAATTTTGTTGCATCTCTAATGTTTTAAAGGTAGTTGCAATCTAGTGGGTGTTTTTTATAAAGCTTACCAGTTGCAATTTTGCTAGATTCCACATCATGCAGAGGCCTCCAGAAGCACCTCTCATTTGCAACCCCAAATTTTGGAGTGGATTGAGGAGAATTGTGTCTCACCCAACTTCGTCTCTTGAGGAGAGTGACTACTAGTCTTTCCTTTTGTATTAGTGATTTCATTTCCATTATTATTTTCCTAGATCCTAGTCCCCTACAATTCCAAGAGATAATATTCATTATTTACTCTTTGTGGATGTCGTCCCTTTCACAGGGCCTGCTATGCTTCCTTTTTTTCCTCCTTTGAACCCCAAGACAACTAACTAGAAAAGGATGGTATGTTGGAAGCCCAACTCTTTATCTTTTTCCATTTTTTCGCGCCTTATTTTTTTGTTTGTTTTCCTCCCTGATATTCTAACCTTTCTGTCGATATCCTTGAATCTTGCACCTTCTGATTTCTTGTCGGCTGAGCTCACTCGTATTGTTGTTCCCAATATCTCCTTGGAGGATAAGGACCCTTCTTCTTCCTCTTCTCCATTTGTGGTGTTTTTGCTTCTTCGAGGCTGAGGAGAGAATGGTAGCCTCAGTGCCATTGAAGGTTGTGTAGCTAGAATTGCGTACCTAATTTCTTCTTTTCCATCACCCCCATCCTAAATTGGGGCGCCCAAAGGAGGGGTGGGTGTACTTTGGCTTGGACCCGCATTCTGGGGGGCAAGCTTTGGATTTGTTACTAACCCATTATTCTGTTTTGTGTTTTCCTTTCTTTCTTCTTTTTACTTGCTACCATTACTCCTTTGCTTCTTCTTGTCGATTTTCCGACATGTCCTGTTGTTTTGGGCAACTTTTGGCAAAGTTCCCGTGTTCATGATAAAGTTTACATTTGAATGGAAGCTGGTCATAGTCCACTTGCTACACATGTGTTGAGCTATCGATACAGAGACTAACTGTAGATGGGAGACATTTTTCTAGGTCGAATTCCACATAAATCCTTGCACAGGAAAATAGACCATCCTTTGGCTCTGAACAATCTATGTACTTTCCTAGAGAGTTCCCAATTAATTTAAAGGTTGCATCATTCCAACAATGGAGAGGGGGGCAGGGTGACTTCACCTACACAAGGACTGAAGAGGGAACATCACATTCCAGGTTGAAGTTGGGACTCCACCTATCCAAATAAATCCCTTGAGCTCCCATGAAGTAAGGGCCACTCCTGAAAACTAAATCTTTGTCCAGTATATTTTCAAAGTGGAAGGTGTAGAAGCCCTTACCACAGAATGATGAGATAACCTCTCCATTGATGAACGACTTCTAGTTCTTCTCTATCCAAGTTTGAACCATTCACAGAGAGGGCCAGAGGCCCGTGAACTGACCAATGAGGCCCTGGTTTTCAAGTTGCAAAGCATGGGAGTGAGCTTGAGGGGCGCTAATCTCAATCTTAGGGATATTAGCCACCTTTTTAACGAAGCGCGACGGGCCTTACTTTTGAAACTTTGGTGTTGTGACCACCATGGAGTTGAAGGCTGCTATTTTTGCAACCAGAGAGCCATCCTGGGCTAACACAACCATTGGGGATGTTCGACCAACGAAATCTAACACACCAAGTCTGAAGAGGAGCAGGAGCAGGGTGGGAAAAAGGAAGGGGGGAGAGGGAGGAGAGAGGGCCCTCAACAAGAGGCCGAGAGCTTGAAACTAGCAAAATCAACGAAACCAACAGGTCGAGCTTCGCTAACCCTAGAGTTCAGAGTCATGTAATTTTATTAATAATAATAGTTTGAGCTTTTTGTCCCTAAATATGGGTGAAATGTTTACCCCAAACGCTAAACACCTCAACAAGATCACACAATGTGTAAAAGTTTTCATCGTCATCTTAATAATATTATTATAAATCATCATAAATATCTATAAAATAATATTATCTTTTACAATAAAAAAAATTTTAAAAAATATTATAATGATATTATTAATATTTTTTATTATAATAATAGAATTATATTAGAAACATATTATTTTACTAATATATCATAGACTTATATTGATTAATAAGATTCTAATATATTATATTATAATATAATATATTAAAATCATATTATTTTATTAATAATAATAATTTGAACATTTTATCTTTAAGGAAGAGTGGAGTGTTCATTGAAAACGTCTGATGCCTTAACAAAACCACACAATGTTCCAAAAGTTTTCATCATCATCTTAATAACATTATTATAAGATATTATATTAATAAATATGTTATTATATATATATATATATATATATATATATATATATATATATATATATTATTATTATTATTATTATTATATAGATATTCTTCAATTTAATTTTTGTTTTTAAGTTTTTAAAATTTTAGGGTTAAGTTAGCTTTTCCTCCTTTTATTTAACTGATCATTGATCTCTTTTGTTTTTTCCTTTTTTTGAACTTATAGTTAAGCTACACGCTTCTCACGTTTAAAAATCAAATGTGGATATAAGTATGACATTTTAAGAGAGTGCGCTTTTCATTTTCAACCCTCCAAATTCTTAAGACCAACTTAAAAATTATACAAAACTTTGTTTCACTATGGAGTTTGTGATCATTTTTATCTTAACAATATTATTATAATAATGTTAGCGTAAATTTATATAAAATCCATTTCTATTATGCGCATCAAACCTCATTTTAGAGTGCAAAATTGATGAAATGTTTACACCTCTAAGGATTTAATCCCTCTAAATATATGATAAATTTAGAGTTAAAATAGATCCATATTGATAATAATATTATAATACTAAGATGCATTAATAATATTACTATAGTCTTAATATAATAATAGTACTATTATATACTACTATTATTATGATAATAGTATTAACATTGATAATAATATTATAATACTAAGATGCACTAATAATATTACTATAATAGTAGTATTATTATATATTATTGTTATTATTATAACAATATTATTATAAAATATTCATGATAAAGTACAATAAAAGTATTAATATTAGATAAATACACTAGCAATATTAATAGATCATGTATTAATATTATATATATATATATATATATATATATATTGTTGAGTTTGAGATTTTATTGTTTTATTATAGAGTAGAAAATCCTTAATAAATTTTTTTTTGGTTAGCCATGGGGAAACCATACCAAAAACAAAATAATTGTTTGTTAAGCATGGTTCAAAATAGAGTTAGGATAACAACATAAAACTTAAAAAGTTATGAGTTGTCCCATTAGTGGGAAAATCAATTGCCAGGGTAAAGTGTGACATTAAGACTAAAAAAAATATGGCTATCCCATAATTATAATATTAGCATAATATATTATAATAATAGTGTTAGTGAACCTAATAATTCATTTGTTGAAGCACGGCAGGGAGGAGCGGAGAGCGAACAACTAGGGTTTCAGATTGTTGCGAGGGATTTCATCCATGGAAGGACACAGAGGAGGGAGCTCTACTCCCTCCTATAAGGAGGTCGTGGCCAATAAGGGCAAGAAGCCCCCAGAAAAAGTCAGAGGAATTGTAGAGGAAGGAAGAAGTAACATGGAAGAGGAAACAGATGGCGCCAAAATGAAGGAGAACAATAGCACTAAAAACAAGGAGGAAGATGACAAAAAATAGGGCACAAAAGAGAAAAAAAAAGGGACCTTGTAAACCCAAAGCTGAAATCACACCCAGAGTAGTTTTAAACGATCCTGCGCTGCAAGCACACAGGGATCACATGCAGACCTACGCAATCATCTGCAAATTCATGGGATTATGGCCCACCGAAAAAGCTTTACAAACATGAATCAAATACCACTGGAAACCTAAAGGGAGCATTGATCTACATCTTGGGTCAAAGGGATTCTTCACTGTGGTGTTCACAAATATTGAGGATAAAGATAGAGTGTTTGAAGGAGGGCCCTACTTCTACGCAGCAGCAGGTCTCTATATGCGGCCATGGAAGATGAACTTTGTCCCGGAGCGTGAAACTTTTACTTCGGTCCTGGTCTGGGTAAGACTCTATTCTCTACCTCTTGATTACTGGCAACCTGAATCGTTAGTTGCCATAGGCAATAAATTAGGTAGGTTTGTCAAAGCTTCTGAAGCTACTAGAAGGGGAAAATATACTTCCTTTGCAAGGATATGTGTTGAGATGGATCTATCCAGAGCTCTTCCGAATGAGGTAATATTGGAAGTTTTTTATGAAGAATGGGTACAAATGGTGGACTACGAGCATATCCCATTCAAATGTCGTAGATGTCATGAACATGGGCACCTTCTCAGAGACTGCCCTCTCAGTAAAGCAGAGAATAAAAGCAAAAATAATACAATGAAAGACCCAGACAACTTTCACAAGGTGGTACATAGAGGAAAAGGCGGCAAAAGAGGAAAAAAGCAACAATAAAATGACGGACAACAAGTTATTCAGAACCAGTTCCAAGTTCTTGAAGAGGACGAAGAAAGAACAGCAGAAAATCAAGCACAGGAAGGGAGTGCAGGGGAGAAGGAGAAAGAAGAAAACCTTGAACAAACGCAAGAAAATGATCAATAGAAAGGGATTATGATGAGTGATACAGAACCGGAGATGGATCAAGAAATGACCCAAAGTGAGATTGAACTGGAGGAATGCGAGCTACAAGAGATTCTTGAAAGAGAACACCGAGATATGGAAGGGTTCTTGATTTAGGGAACAACTGAAGGGGTAGAATCATTACCTCAAGAAGAGCTCAATAGAATACAGCAGTTGTATTTATGGAAAACTCAGGAAAAGGGATCGGAGGGGGAAAAAAGAATTGACAGGCTGAGTAACGAAGGTGTGAAAACGATAAAAACTACTCTGGGATTAGCACCTAGAAACCCAAGAAAGAAAAGAGGCAGAAAAAAGCAGAACGAGCTATTGATATAATGTGGAAAGCTTATGATAGATTTAGGTAAGATGAAAGATCTTGCCAGCTACTCCTTTACAAATCTTTAATTATGAAGTTCATATCTTGGAATATTAGAGGTCTAGGCAGTAAAAGAAAACAAAGAATGCTTAGTAATAGAATGAAACAGGCAGCTCCGGATGTAATCTTCATCCAGGAAACGAAATGTTCCATTCAAAAGTTAAGACAAATACATGGTAAATGGTTCAGTAGGTTTGTGTTTCCAGAAGTTAAAGTAGAGAAAACAGCAGGAGGCATTCTTACTCTCTGGAACCCTCAAAGAATTGACATAATAGATGTTGAGGCTTCAAGGAATTATTTATCAGTAGTTATTCAGCCTGTAGGAGATAGGGGTACCTATCTAGTCACACATGTGTATGGCCCTCAAAGGATAGAAGAAAAACTCAGACTTACAGATTCCCTAGCGAATCTCAGGGATAGACATGCAGGAATACCCTGGATCATGGGAGGGGACTTCAATATGATAAAATCACTTTCGGAAAAAAAAAAAAAAAAAGGGGGGGGGGAGGGGGGGGGGGGGGGGGGGGGGGGGGGGGCGGGGGGGAACCAGAGACAGATAATATGAAACTAGTGGACATTGAAACAAACAATGGCCTCTTTACATGGAACAATAAGAGAGGAGGAGAGTCTCATGTAGCCTCCAAGTTGGATAGATTCATTATCTCTAAGGACCTTATGCTCATAGATAAGGAAATAATAGCGAGTGTTCTTCCCTTTGGAGGCTCAGATCACTGGCCAGTTCAAATGGAGATCTAGGGCATAGGCACCCCCCGGAATAAACCTTTCAGATTTGAGAATATTTGGATTTGTCACCCAGAATTCATTAGCAACATTGAAAAATGGTGGGCATAAGATCTACAGATTTAGGGAACTAGAATGTTCCTTCTACATAAAAGATTAAAGCACATAAAGAAGAGGCTCAAAGATTGGAATAAGAATAATTTTGGCAATATTTTTGTAGGAAAGAAATCTGTGGAAAATAAAATGCAGGAACTCAACCAAGCTATGATCAAGGAAGGTTTTGATAAAGACAAAAATGATCAAGTTGAGAAACATCATCAAGAATGGGAGAACTTGTGTAAACAAGAGGAAATATTTTGGAGACAAAAATCTAGAGTCCAATGGCTAAAAGAAGGAGAGCGTAACACTAGATTTTTTCACAGATCCACCATGGCAAACAGAGCTCACAAAAGAATCTCCTCGATCAAAAATGAGGATGGGCAGCTTCTACAATCCCATGAGGATATAGAGGTTGTGTTAGTTTATCACTTCCGAGAAATAGCTCAGGAAAATAATCCAGATAGAGAACATTTCATCAGGGACTTAACCAAGAATATACCTAAGCTGGTGTCTAGAGAGGACAATTTCAATCTTAACATACCAGTGACTGAAGAGGAGGTCAGTGAGGTCCTCAAAGATATGCAGAATGGAAAAGCACTAGGCCCCGACGGCTTCAATGTGGATTTCTTTAAAGCTTTGCTGGAATATTGT
The DNA here is from genome assembly GCA_031772625.1 of Pinus tabuliformis. NCBI lineage: Eukaryota > Viridiplantae > Streptophyta > Pinopsida > Pinales > Pinaceae > Pinus > Pinus tabuliformis. Next base: position 1,099,183,730 of record CM062811.1, read on the forward strand.
AAAAGAGGATATTTTGAATGTTGTGGAGGACTCCAGAGTGAACAGAACTATTTTGAAGGTTCTCAACACCTCCTTCATCTCCCTGATCCCTAAACAGGACAATGCCCAAACACCGGAAAGGTATAGACCCATAGCTCTATGCAACGTGGTTTACAAGATAATATCCAAGGTAGTGGCCAACAGACTCAAACCTCTGCTTCCTACTCTAGTTTCGAGGGAACAATCGGGTTATGTAGAAGGCAGACAAATTTTGGATAACATCATTTAAGCTCATGAAGTGGTTCACTCGCTAACTAGCAAGAGGAAAGCTGGAATGATCTTGCAACTAGACATAGCCAAAGCTTATGACAAAGTGAACTGGACCTACATCAGGAAAGTGCTAATGGTGTTTGGTTTTGATCACAACTGGGTTAGATGGGTCATGGCCCTGGTGACCTCTTCCAGCTTTTCAATACTAGTTAATGGCTCTCCCTCTGAGATTTTTCTTCCTTCAAGAGGTCTGAGGCAGGGAGATCCGCTCTCTCCCTTTCTCTTCATACTCATGATGGAAGGTCTTGGTCGGTCTATCAAGCATGCCAGAGTAACGGGCAAAATTTAGGGTCTTCAACTGAAGGAGAATGGACAGGCTTTGACTCATCAACAATTTGTAGATGATACCATGTTACAGGGAATCCCCATAGTCAAAGAGGCTCTAGCGTACAAACAAATACTGAATGACTTTTCCATGGCTTTCGGTATGGAATTTAATCTTTCCAAATCCAAAACATTTTTCTTTAATACCAACATTGCTATTCAGAGAAATATCTCTAGAATTCTAGGCTTTCAAAGGGATTCCCTCCCTTCAAAGTATTTGGGAGTTCCTCTAACTGCGAAACCTTTGCACAAGAGAATTTGGGAACTGTTGATCAATAAGATGCAGGATAAAGTCAGAAAATGGACGAGCAGATCTTTAAATCTGGCTGGTAGACTGGTGCTGACAAAGGCGGTGCTCCAATCAATTCCAATTTTCATGCTGTCAGCACTCCCAGCCCCAAAAGGAGTCTTGCAGCAATTCAGAAACATCCAAAGAAAATTTCTCTGGGGCAGGGAGGAGACAAGGAAGAAATGGGCCTTGGTCTCATGGGGAAAGATCTGTAAACCCAAGAATCAAGGGGGTCTAGGCTTGGATGACCAGGAGATTCTCAACAATGTTTTAGGGGCCAAACTTTGGTGGCGTTGGGTTAAAGATCCAAAGGCTCAATGGGCAAGCATATGGAAAGAAAAATATGCTATCTCTTGGCATTCCACTGATCTCATAAGGATGTCTGGAAATGTAAAGGGTCTTCCATCTGGAACAAGGCCTAGGAGAACAGAGGTTTAGTACAAAGAAACAGCTTTTGGGAAATCAGAGAGGGAGATCTAGCTCTATTCTCGGACGATAAATGGCAACAAGAACCAATACTGTTAAAAGAGGATTTTTTGGACCTTAAGCATGAGACAGATACCCAAGGATTGACAAGGGTAAAAGATTTTTGGGATTATACTCACAATACAGGAAAATGGAGGACATGGAAAAATATAGATTGCAGGAATGATAGAACGCTGAAAAAAAAAGTAGAGGCTCTTGAGAAAATATTGGAACAAAGGATGATTTTGGTATTGGGAGGGCAGGACCAACTAAGATGGGGATACAACAACGAAGGCATATTTAATATTAAGGAAGCAAAAGGTATTCTCCTTGAGTTGGATTCCCAGGCTCCGAACAGGATCTGGCAGAACCTGTGGAGACATCAAGGTTGGATGAAGATCAAACTCTTCATGTGGCTGGGTCACCTCAGGAAAATCTTGACAAGGGACAACTTTAGAAAGAGGGGTATGCTGGGGCCTTCCAGATTCCAGCTTTGTGAAGCACAAGAGGAAAAAATGGAACATCTTCTCAACAGCTGTGTTTTCACATCCAGGTTATGGGATTCATTTGCCACCATTTTCCAACAGACCGACAGGGACAAAGAGAGTATCACCAACACCCTAAGCAGATGGAGAAGAAATTTTTCGGATAATGAAGTTCTCAACTCTGCTTGGGCTCTTATTCCAAGCTTCATTATTTGGAATATTTGGAAAGAAAGGAATAAGATAATCTTCAAAAATGAAAAGAATCTCGCTCTTCGCCTGTTTGATCAGATCTTAAAACAGCTTAAGGAGACGGTCAGCTCTTCAGTAAGGAATCTCCCCAAAAATCCTCCCACAGAGGCCGATTTGAGAACTCTCAGGCAATTAGGTATGCAGGGGATCATTCCTCAAGGTCTGGATAGAAAAGAAAGCAAAATGGAAACTAAGAAGGAGTTATGGCATCCTCCTCTGAAAGGTTTTTTGAAATATAACATAGATGGAGCTTCAAAAGGTAACCTGAGAACTGCGGGCTTTGGCGAAGTTCTTCGGAATGAAGTAGGCAGCGTCCTCTTCCTCTTCCATTGTCATTTAGGAAGAGCCACCAACAACATGGCGGAATTAAGGGCTCTAGAGCAATTCTTATAATTTCTGAAGCAGGAGAACTGCCGAAATGTGATTATAGAAGTTGACTCTGAGTTAGTCATTAACTCGGTAAAGAGAATAAGTTGCGGAACAGGGCCAGAGAAAGTCTCACAACATTGGAAGTTAATCTGGGTATTCCAGAGAATTCAGGGTCACCTCCAGGGACTAAACTCAGTAAGATTCAACCATGTGCGCAGAAAGGCTAACAAACTAGCAGACATCTTGGCCAACCAAGGTGTGAGCTGCAAGGAACGCAAAGTTTCGACAGGGTGGCAAGTAATGCCTCAAGGCAACCTAAAAATACTTTGTCATAACCAGGCGGAAGAGGATAAAGAAGTGTATCGGGAAAAAGCTAAAAAGGAAAGGTCTCAATGATCAATTCTCGGCTGGATTCTCTAATTTTGGTCAAACGGGTATTCGATGGGAGGAAAATCACGGTCGGCTTTAGAAGCATGGGTATATCAACTTCAGAAATCACCGGTATAGGTTGGGAAGTTTGCTCAGTTCCAGAAAGATCAGCACAAATCACGGTTTCGGTCTCAGAAGTAGTGATGAAGAGTGGGACGGATTGCTCAGTATTCCAGAGGGTAAGATCAGTACAAACCACGGTTTCGGGTTCAGAAGTAGCGACAAGGAGATGAAGGATGGGGTTCATGATTTTTCCGGCAGCCATTTCACCCACAGTTTCACTTTTCAGGAGGAAAAACCGCCTCCTGAGAGGTTTGGGGTTGATCACACCACTCTCAAGCAAAAAGTGGTTTTTGTGAAATGGAAGCGATTCCATACAGCTTCCGACACGTGGTTGAGGGTCGGTGTTGTAAACCGCCCTCATCGCACACTAAAATTCGGTGCAAATGAATCGTGCGATATTGATCTCGTCTGTTGGATTCCGCAGAGAAATTCAACGATCAAAAATGATCATGGAGGTTGGTGGGGTCAGGGCGTTATTCAATGTGCAACTTCTCGGTGCGATATCCTCCTCCGCCGTCAGATTGAGCACATGGAATGAACGGTCAAGATTAAGAGGCAAGTCCAGTGATTTAAGGCGAGGTAATTAGCGGGAATTTGGTTTTCTTAAGGGTTAAGTGATTACTTTTGTTGGGTTGGGAAGCTTGCCTTAGGCAGTAAGCACTCCCTTTTGCGGGGTCCACGATGCATGATAGACAGCTATACACTATGTAACATATTTTTGGTTTAATGAATTTGAAGGAATGACTCTTGCTTTAGCAAAAAAAAAATAGTGTTAGTAAACCTATTATAATATATTATATTAACACTATTTTAATAATAACGATATATTATTATTACTAATGTATTTATATTATATTAACATTTTTATTGTAATTTATTATGAATATTTATAAAGCAATATTATTATCACAATAAGAATAATAATGATAAAAGTATTATAATAATATTTTTTTTGTAAGTCTGGACCTTCTATTGACTACAATTATCAATATTTATATAGATATTCCACAAAAATCTATTGGTATCACCTTGACCAGGTTTGTTGACCAATGATAACATACCAGGACAAATATTCCAAAAATTACATATGCTAGTCAACCATAGCCTCAAAGGCCAAAGATGCCAAAAAAACCAACAAAACAAACAGGACACCAATAGTCATGATCAATCATCAGAATTAACAGATACTAGATTATCTACCCCAATCCTTGGTAGAGGGGGAGGGCAATAGTTGCACTTAACATGTTGCTCCAGGTGGATTAGTCATGATTCCAGTTTTTTAAGCTTCTCCAGAATGCAAGTTTTCTTGCGCCACACCACAATCACGCCTTCCCTCAGGTGACACTGAAAAATTATAACAACATTATATATATATATATATATATATATATATATATATATATATATATATATATCCCAAGGGTTAGCTCAATTGGTTGAGTACCTGTTGCATAAGCACCTTGCTATGAGAGGTCATGGGGTCAATTCTCCTCAACACCCTCGGGGTCAGGCTCCGAAATGAGCCAGCGAGACTGATCCCTTCCGGTGGATCTACCCGGCACCGTTTTCGTGGACGTAGCGGTCATCGATCTTCGAGTCCGTGAACCACATCTAAAAAATGATTCTAATATATTAGAATCATATTATTTTATTAACAATAATAATTTGAGCTTTTTGTCCTTAAGGATGGGTGGAGTGTTCACTTGAAACGTTGGATGCCTCAACAAAATCACAAGTATTCTAGATATTTTCATCATATATATATATATATATAAAGCTTTGAAGCAACATGGAAACTGTCTGCAGGGGGGGCTCTGCTCACTGCTATCACAATATTCTGATTGACAAAGGGAAAATTATCCAAGGGGGGACTATAAATTCTTCCAATAAGTCAGGTGGGATTAGTACTAGAACTATTTCGGCACAAGTGAAAAACACGGAGGCAACCAACACAAATCTCGATGCAGGAAAAGATGTAGAGGTAGCAGAGGAAAATCAGTTTGAACAATCAGTACCAAAAGGAGGCTGTAGACCCAAGTCAGGAAAGACACCAAAGGTGGTCCTAACAAACCCGCAAGCCCAAGCCCACAAGGACCACATGAAGACATTTGTTTTAATTTGAAAATTTATGGGGATTTGGCCCAACGAAAAACTTCTCAGGTCTTGGATTACGTATGTTTGGAAACCCAAAGGCAAGGTAGACCTTCACCTATGCTCTAAAGGTTTATTTATGACTATATTTTCTAACCTTGAAGACAAGGATATAATATTTGAAGGATGCCCTTATTTCGTATCATCAACATGATTATACATGCACCCCTGTAAGGAGAACTTCACTCTAGGACAAGAAAATTTCACATCAGTCCTGGTGTGGAGCAAGCTATATTTGTTACCGCTTTATTATTGGCTCCCAAAAACCCTTGAAGCTATCAGAAAATCCATGGGATGCTTTCTCAAACTCTCAGAGGCAACCCAATAGGGAAAATACACAACACATGCCCAGATCTGTGTGGAAATGAACATCTCTTGAGTCCTCCCAAAGGTTGTGGTACTCAAGTTCTAGGATGAGAGATAGACTCATAACATCGACTATGAGAAGATCCCATTCTGATGTTGGTGATGCCATGAACAAAGACACCATATTAGCGATTTCCCTCTAAATTCCAAGTCTGGTCAAACTAAGCTTAGTCCATAAAGAGATGTTGAAGGTTTCACAAAAGTTGGATCGAGAGGAAAAGTAGGAAGGAAACAAAAACAATGAAACCACAATGGGAATAAGGAGTCAAAGAAACAATATGAAGTGCTAGTCGAGGAAAATATTCAAGCAAAAGTAGAGCATCATCTCGAGTAGGAGGCCTTGGAGAAAGAAGAAGCAGAGAGTGACCCTCCCACAAATGATGAAAGACCGATGGCACCCAAGCCATCTGCTGAGAAGGAAGGTGAACCAACCATTCCACTGCAGTCGGACGAGGATTTGGATATGACACCTAGCAAGACAAGAACAAAAGACCCAGATTTGATGGACATAATAGAGCAGGTAGGACTGGACCTCCCTCAGCCCCTAGAACAATGGAAAACACAAGGGTTGGATGTGATTCCAAAGGATCAAATAGATCGGGTGCAATACATGTTCTTAACTAGGGAAGATACCTGGATGAGAGGATCCAAACGAATGCATGGGGAAGAAAAAGGCATGGGAATCAAGCTAAAGATTCAGAACAACCAGATATTAAGCAAATCCAACAAAAACGAGGTTGAAAAACGAACATTGTTGTGCTCAAGGAATTGGGGGCTCTCCTGATAAATTCAGGTAAGATGAAACCCTAGAACCCAAACTCCCTCCCCTCTCCCTCTTTTCCAATGAAAGTTATAACATGGAATATAAGGGGCTTGAATATCCCTCCTAAGCAAAGATTTTTGAAAGAAAAAATGAAAAAAAAACATCCTAATATTATGTTCATCCAAGAAACTAAATGTACCGCGGCTCGTATGAAAATAAGCAGTGGGAAATTTTGGTCTCAGTACGATTTTGTAGACATAGAATCTAGAAATTTGGCAGGAGGACTCTTAACCTTATGGAACCCCCAAACAATCCATGTTGTGTCCTTTAAACAGTCTCCCAATATGCATTTTCTCTAGTCATACAATATATAGGGTCACCAGATATGGTTTTTTGCACCAATGTTCACAACCCTCAACGAATTAATGAGAAGCTAAATTTTATCCAATCCTAGAAGATCTTTGAAGAAGGTACCCCACATCAAAATGGATCTTGGTTGGGGACTTAAACATGATTCTTTCTCTGGTATAAAAGAAAGGAGGAACTAGGAAACTGGATAGGGACTCTAAAAGTTTCCAAAATATGATTGATGGCTTGAAGTGGATCTAGAGACCTCAAACGGTATATTTACCTGGACAAACAAAAGGGGAGGTAAATACTTGGTGGCTTCGAGGCTAGACAGATTCCTAGTCTCAGAGGAGTTGATCTTGCAAGGAATAGCCATGGAAACAAACATCATGTATAGTAGTGGATCAAACCATTGGCTTGTATCTCTGACTGCCCAGATTACAGGTACCCCAAAAAACAGACCCTTCCAGTTTGAAGGTTTCTAGCTGGATCATCCCAATTTTGTAAACAAAGTGAAGCAATGGTGGCAGGAAGCTAGAATTATGAGAGGCTCCAAGATGTCCAGGATACAACAAAAGCTGAAGTTTATTAAAGAACAACTAAAATTATGGAACAAACATGAGTTTGGGAATATTTTCCAAGGAAAAAAAATACATTGAAGCTAAACTAGAAGCTCTACAAATATTTGTGGTGGAGGAAGGCTTCACAGAGGAAATGAAAGATCAAGAACTCTCCTTGCAACAAGAATGTGAAGAACAATGTAAACAAGAAGAAACACTATGGAGACAAAAATATAGAGTTCGGTGGCTTAAGGATGGGGAGAAGAACACTAAATTCTTCCATCGCCCCACAATCTCTAATAGAAATCACAATAGGATTTTGTGATTGAAAGATAAGGAAGGGAAGGCGATCCACTCCCATCAGGATATTGAGTACACGCTGGTCCAACACCTCCAGGATATTACATCAAAACATCCATGAGACAGATCAAGGGCCATCGGGAAAATCCTCAGAAATATTCCTAAAATAATCACAAAGGAGCAAAATGATAATCTAGATGGAGGAAGTAGAATAGGCAATGCAAGATATGCCTAATGGCAAAGCACATGGTCCTGATGGATTCACAGTCGACTTTTTCAAAGCATATTGGGAAATTTTGGGTGATGAGATAGCTAAGGTAGTCGAATATTCCCGCAAATCATGTAGAAATTACAATGTAGATTTGCAATTGCACACGAAGTTTTAATCAAAATCACAATACACAAACCTACTCTACTGCTCTGCGGACATTAATTCATAATCTAGAACAAAAAAATTTAGACATGCAATAAGAAATAACACACATGTAACAAGTATTTTTCCTGGGAAAAGAAAACTCCTAAAAACCATAATGCCTATTTGCATCAAATCAGAAGAATAGAGATGTATTAAAATTGCTTTTCTTAACTGAGCACACCTTGCAAGTGCTTAACCTATCTCTCTGCTCACTGAAAGGCTTTGACCCAGACTTGGTCAAATTTTTCCTTTGTTTGAGCTCCTATTTCCTTTCATTGTTCCTTGAGCATTAAGGCCCCTATTATTTAGGAAATTCCTCAAATTTATTATGCAATTCCTTTAGGTTGATCCTCTAACTGTATGCAACACCTGTACACTAAAGACTAGTCTACAACTAATGTTACACTACCTTGGGATCCCCACCTCAACTGGGTAACTCGAATTCTTTGCATGCACTAGCTATTTTGGGATGATTGATCAATTAACTAGATGATCACTAAGCTTGACTGAAGTCCCACTGCTTAATTGACCTTCCCCTAGTTCCTCCAAAAGTTGGAACTAGTTTAAATTGAAAACAACCTGAGATAACTGACCTTGATTGCTACAAATTAGAAATCACACATGCTGAACTAAACTCTATCTCCTCCAACTCAAATTTACTGAGTAAACTAGGTGACACAAGCCATGTCACACAAGTTAACATTATCCTAGTTGTCTGTTGATGTGGAAAGTCGAATTTTCTCAATTTAGTCAAGGAAAAATCAAATTGAGAATTTCTTGCTACATTGTTCAACAAATCAACATATGTTATAAAAGCCCTAATTGCTACTCTCATAACTTTGATCCCCAAAGAAAAAGAATCCAACACTCTAGACAGGTTCTGACCTATTTCTCTCTGCAATGTAATCTATAAAATAATCTTAAAAGTCATTGCAAACAGGATAAAACCCCTACTCCCAATTATGGTGTTAGAGGAATAAGCTGGATTTGTGCAAGGAACGCATATCCTTGATAATATAATCTAGGCCCATGAAATCATTCACTCCCTTAAAGTTCAGAAAAATGTGGGAATGATTATGCAACTGGATATTGCTAAATCATATGATAAGCTAAATTGGTAATACCTGGGGAACCTTTTTAAATCCCTTGGTTTCAGGCATCACTAGATCCAATGGATAATGTCTCTAGTCACCTCCACCAATTTCTCAATCTTGGTCAATGGGGCCCCTGTACAACCTTTCTCCCCCACAAGAGGCCTAAGACAAGGAGATCCTTTATCTCCCTTTCTCTTTGTTCTGGCCATGGAGGGCCTCAATAGAGCCATTAAAACCACAAATGCTGCATGGGAGATTAAAGGATTACAACCTCACGCTGAATGCAAACCGACCACCAACCAACAATTTGTATACGACAGAATGTTGCATGGAGTCAAAGGAGCCAAGAACCTACAAAAAGATCATTGGGGGTTTTTCTACTGCCTTAGGTATGGAGGTTAATCATTCCAAGTCTATGGTTTTCTTTTTTGATAGTCACATTGCAATGCAAATAAACCTTTCCCTCATTTTAGGCTTTCAAAGGAAATCTCTACCTTCAACGTACTTGGGATTTCCTCTAACGAGCAAAGCAGGCAAGAAATCAACCTAAGAGACCCTGGTAGAAAAATTACAACATAAGATCAACAAGTGGACATACCATGCTCTAAACATGGCAGGGAGACTAGTGCCGACCAAATCAATTATTTAGGCAATCCCTATGTTTCTATTATCAACGCTCCCAAATCCTAAAGGTATTCTCGACAAAATCATGTATATCCACAGGAAGTTCCTATGGAATGGGATAAAGGAAAAAAATAAATGGGCGCTGGTGAGTTGGGATAAAATTTGCAATCCAAAGTCCCATGGAGGGTTAGGCCTTCAAGACCTAGAAAAAATGAATGTTGTCTATGAACCCAAATTATGGTGGTGATGGATCAAACATATCAACATCCCCTGGGATTTGCTTTGGAAGGCTAAATATGCTCCACCTTGGCACCCTCAAGCTTTGATCAAATTTAATGACAAGATACCAATATATGCCTCATTGAACCTGGCCTGGAAAAACCGAGGACTGATACAGGGGCATTGTTTTTTGGGAGGTAAGGAACGAAAGGAAAACACTATTTTGGGAAGACACATGGTAGAAAGAACAAAAACTTGCTAGACCAGAACGAATGGAACTCCAGGAGGCGCTACAAGAAGAAGGCAAAAGGATGGTTCATCAATACTGGGACCCAAGTGGAAACAATAAAAAATGGAGATAGTCGACCATCCCAAACCAATTCACACAATAGTTGCTAGCCCAAATTTACCAAGGTCTAGATGAGGATCTTCTGCTACGAAGGATTCTCCATTCAAAGGATGAGGATCCATTTCTATGGGGGAGGTAGGAAGGAGGCCTATTTACTTTAAAGGAAGCCTGAAGATATATTATGGAGGACTAACAGGATAGTAAAGGACCGAACTGGAGTAAGATCTAGTCATCTCAGTAGTGGAAAAAAAAAATCTTTATTTGGTTGGTAATGCACAAAAATATTCTCACTTAGGAAAACCTCTGCTGCATGGGTTTTTCTGGCCCCTCACAATGCAACCTCTATCAAAATAAGGAAGAAACTATCAACCACCTATTGAATAGTTGTGAATACACAACTACACTATGGGACTGGGTTTCTCAAGTATTTTGGCAATCAAACAGACAAAAATATAGCATTCAAGAGACTTTAAATAATTAGATAGGAGAAATACTGAAAGATAGAGTGGTCAATCTTGACTGGAGCCTGAGTCCTGGATTTGTGATTTAGGCGGCATGGAAAGAGAGAAACCACTGGATATTCTAGGACAAATCTTCCCCTTCTTCATCATTGATCTCCCAAATCCTGCAACAATTACAAGAAACAATCCTTAGTGTTGGCTTGATGGGGCTTGACCCAAGTTCAAATTTAACTGCGCCAACCAACAAAACCCTAAGCTGTTGGCCCTTTCGGCAACAAACCACGTAGCGCAGGGTGCAGTCTCACCCGAAGCAATATTGGGGGATGCTAGAACCAGGTTTCTACATCCAGAGGCCTGTGTGATGGTTTCATGAAGTCCTTACGGCTTAGATCTACCTTCGTGAAACTTTATCCCTTCCGAATAGACAACTACTGCAAATTTAACTAAATGGTGTCCAGATCTTTGTGAAGGTATTTATTTGTACTTATTATGCATAAATATTATAGATCTACTAGGTTCACGCAGTAAATAAGCATTCATTCATATAAAACACATTAAAGAGCGAAGATATATAAACTTAGCATAAGTAAATAAAAGAACATAGATGCATAATTTTTGGCACCAAACAATCTTTATTAAGTGCAAGCATTCAGATACAAACTCTTTATCCCTGCGCACTTAGTTGTAGCGGCCCGCGCACTCAGCTTACAGACTTACCAAGGTCTTCACGCACTCAACTGCATGAGGTCACTGAACTCTATCTTCAAAACACCTATGTCAGTAGAACCCTATACAACGGCCTGCTGCACTTCCTCTACGAGCTTTTCTGTAGTCGGGCCTTCCATTGTGAGGCACATCATCCTTTGAGTCTGTTGGAGTGTCTTCAATTTTTACTGGACTGACAGAGTAAGCTGACTTTCTTTCTCTGTCCATGGATGTATTCTGGATTTTAAGAAAACCTCTTTCCTTTGCAGCTACTCATTCTATGTTTGAATCTATTTTCCTTTTGTTAGGTGCGCAAAGTGCTAGACTGGCGCCAAAGTGCGTGTAGTCTCCCTAAGTTCATCAAACTATTGCTGCAAATCCCTGATATATGTGCCAAGTTTCTACGGGTTTGGTTCCTCCTACAGATTCATCCATAGTTCCATTACTTGCTCGAAGATCAGTGTGAAGCCTGTGATGGCTGCATCGAAAGTGGCCATACTTTCTCTGATAAGTGCTCCATGTTGTTCCCTGACTTCTGGCAGAGTTGTTGGCTTCAATTTCAACTCTATCTCTGACATCTTCATATGGAACTCAAATTTTACTCGGTCGACATCATCCTTTGATTCTCTGAATGCAGTAGCCAACTTCTGAATTTTCATCGTTGATGTAGCATCATCTTGAATGTGAAGTTCTAGAAGCATCTAACATGCCTACATAATTACAGCCTCCAAGCTCTGGCTTTACGCGATCAATTCTTCCTTTTCCTTCGGCACTTGATCCTTTTCTGCAAAAATCTGCTTATTATTCATCTTGACTTTGCTGATAACTGATAGTGCGCGCTGCTCCCTAATCCTGAGCTCATCGAATACCCCCTAATGAAGTGTATGGGAGGTCTGAATAGGCAGCGCAGTTAAGTTGACACCCACATCTCTTATCTGTCCAAGTTGGGTGTTGGCTTCATTTGCTTCTATACGCAATGAACTGTCTGGTAAAGGAATAATATGAGGTCTAGAGTTCTATCTGTGTCTAGCACCGACGTGCTCACTTGAATCTCGCTCGCCTGTCCCATGCTCACCTGAATTCAACCTATTTGAATATGAAACTCACACAAATCCTTCTGAACGCTCCCCAACGTTTGCATGTACTGCTGCTCGAATTGCGTCCACAACTCTGTCGTTGTGTTGTGGACCTTGTCTTCGATCTCATCCAAGTCCCCCTCAATGAGGACCATTGGATCCGCATGTGCTTGCTTTTCCTACTTTTGCTTCTTCCGGGGTCTAGAAGTCATCTCCTTGGTCCGCTTCTGAAATTTAAACAGAGTGCTATACTCCTCGCCACTGCCTCCTTCCTCCTCGGACCCTTCCTTGTCTGAAGTATGCTGAAAAGAAAACTCCTCAACTTCCAATGTGGCCTCCTTTGTGGCGAGCTCCTTGTCAGCAACTGCCTTAGCAACAACTTCCTTCTTTTTCTTCTTTGCCTTTTCTTGAGCAGTAACCTGCTCAAATTCCTTTTTCTTCTGCCATGCTATGGCCTGCGCGAAAGAACTTTCCCTGACCGTGATGGTTCCTGCGCCAAGATCTGATGGCTTCTGCCACTCACTTGACCATTTTCCCATGACTTCCTGTACATATTCGTTAGTGACTAGGTATGGCAACTTTTTCCATACTTTCTTAGGATCTTGCCTCGCGCTGATGGATACATTTTGAAAATCCGCTTTAAACTCCGCATAGGCCTCTGATTGTCCAAACAATGTTGGTGACAGCCTTGGCCTCTAGCTAATCACGATGCAAAGGTCTAGCTCGACTAGTACCCAGAATACTTTCGTCTCCATGAACCTCTCTAGGTCCTTCATTGCCCATAGTGAAGTGAACTTCGCAGCATCTGGTAAATCATCATCCTATGGAAGGAACTGATTGTCCTCTGGGAGCCTCCACGCGACGAGGGCAATCAACAATAGCAATGAGACATAGTGAAACTCCTTAGCATCGTCCTATACTTTGCAGCAGTTGATCAAGAATTCCTTGCAGAGGTACTGCGCCCAGTTGTACTGCACCCCATTTGTGCACTGTGCAGCCAATGAAATTACTAGCATCAGAACCTCGTCTAGGCGACACTTTCTCATGATCTTGCAGGTCAAAATCTGAGCGGAAAACTGCACTGCCTTGTCTGTAATGGAGCGGATGGAGTATCCGTGTGACTTCTTTATCAAGCATAACTTGTTCGTCATCCTATCCATGATCCATAATTGAAAAAGGTACTATAGACTTTATGTGAAGTTTGCTTATGTTACTCAGTGCAATATATCGAAAAGATTGCAAATAACATAAACACATAAGAAAATTGAAACATAAACATACGCATCAACACAACAACAATTTGATAACGAAGTTCACCAAACTTCCTAGTTACCTCTCTGGGTCCTTAGCTTCCAGTGTGACCGCTTTATTAGTCTTCAAAATGCTTTCACAGATATGAAATCAAAAATAGAGACTCAAATGAGAAGAAGGATCTCACCATTGTGTTCAGCTCGAAATTTCGAGTCAAATGAGTATAAACTTGCCCATATTTGGCCTCTGTGACTTCCAGAACCCCTGGAGAAATCCAAAACCACCTCTTCTCCTGTGAAAACCACTTTTTGCTGACAAAAACCGCCTCTGTAGAGGAAAAACCACCTCAGAAATCGTGTGCGCTCCTTTGAGTGGATTGTACCTGCAACAGAACTGAAAAGGTGTTTGTGATGGCTTGTTAGCAAGTCCGTCTGGCTTGGTGCATTGGCAAGTGGCTTTGGGTGAAGGCGTTTATATGGAGGATGGAGGTTGGTGGGTCGAAACCCCCGCCCGACCTCTTGGCATTTTACATGGAACAGTTATTGCATTTTCGTGGCATTGGATATAGTTGATATATCGTAATATATATTACGATATTATATATCGTATGTGACATTCATATGTTAACATGTTGATGTGGTTTGACCCTTAATATGGTTGCGTATATATTACATAGCTCATAATCTGGTAAGGTGACTGATGGTCGTGGGGTTGACCCCGACTGTCCGGCCCTGTTTTGGTTGCCATATTCCACAAACAATAAATGTAACCTTATCCTCATCCATAACAAGTCATTGCGTAGCCCGTTTGGTGAGGGGATTCCATCCAAAATGTTGCTGGTCCGAGACGTTAGGGGTTCGATCCCTCTTGACCCCAAAATTTTGGGATTTCATGCCAACATTGAGAAAACCCAGGCTACCACGTGTCAGCCCCGGATTGGCCCATTTTGTCCAATCACATGCCTCCACGTCACTGCACCTGCTGACATCATCCTGGATGGGTGGTGTGTTCTCGGGAAACCACGTGTCTTACTGATGTCACCCTACATTGATTGTTGACTTTGACCTATTGACTTTTTGACTTGACTTTTTTACCATTTTCCCTAATTTTTCCCAAAAACTTTGGCTAGCCATAACTTCTTCATCTGAACTCGGATTTATGTGTCGTTCACACTGTTGGAATCGTATTGACGAGAATTTCGACTTGATTCTACTTTCAACTGCATTTGAAGACTTTGATCTAGAGGCAAAATTGAATCCATTTTGGATCACTCCTCCCCACAAGAAGCTTTTGGACCACTAAAAGTTGGTTTTAGCTGTAAGTGAGGATAAAGTTCCTTCACTTTTCCAATCTCGATCCATCATGCTTTACTTATATTTGTACCTTTGAGTCCAACTCGAAGATACTCAACATTTGCTAGTCACGAAGTCCTTATCCTCCTGTCAAGAACTGTGTCCTCCTGTAGCTCATTGCGATACTCGGGTGAAAAATATTCAATCGAAGGTAACTGACCTTGCTCTTCGAGATCTTCAATCAATGAAGGCTCATACAATCACAAGTTTTCAACATTGACGATGAAATAGATTTGCATATAAGCTAGTAGATCTAGGAGGAAGCATTTTCACCAATTTTTTCAAGTATTTTGAAATGACCATATCTAATTGGTTTCAACTTCTTACCTTCCCCTTGTAGTATTTCTTTGCTGTTGTACAACCATACTTGATCACCAACTTGAAAACCATGCTCAACTCAATTGTTTTCATGTCGCACCTTATATTTTGCTTGGCATTTTTCCAGCTGTTCCTGTACTGCCTCGTGAATTTCCTAGATTTTTTCAATGAACTTGGTTTCTTTATCCACATCACTGTGTCCATCGACTGCTATGTCTTTACCAAAGACAAAATCCAAGGGATACTTTGGTACAAAACCCAAACAAGTCTCAAAAGGAGATCTCTGAATAGAAGAATGTTTTGCATGGTTGTAAGCATGCTGCACATAACACAAATGTTAATCCCAAAGCTTAGGTGCTTGTTGCAATATCCTCGAAGCAATTGTATCACTGTCATGTCGACCACTTCTGTCTGACCATCTGTTTGCGGATGAAATGTCGTGCTCTTCTTTAACTTTGTGTCCATTAACTCCCATAGACTTGACCAAAATTTTCCGACAAATCAAGAATCTCGATCTGATACAATAAAAATGGGTAACCCAAAATGAACCCATACATTTTGAAAGAACAACTTTGTGGTTTGTTCAGTTGTGACCTGTTTATTACATGGTGTCAAAATACACATCTTACTGAACCTATCCACAACTACATACAAATAGTCATGACCCTTTCTAGACATTGGTAATCCCCCAACAAAATCCATGGAAACACATTTCCAAGGAACGAGAAGGAATTGAAAGTGGAGTATACAAGCCTAGTTTTCTATTACTTGGCTTGCTTGTAGCACACATTTTACATCCTTTAATATATCTAGAAACTGTCTCATCCATTCGTGGCCAATAGCAAAATCTTTGTAATTGTGCAACTATTTTACTTACACCAAAATGACCTAATATGAGAGAAGTATGTGCTTGAATTATATTAACTCTTTCAGTTTGTGGAATGCATAACTTTCCCAAATGATATAAGAGTTTGTCCTTTATGAAATAATCCAATTCTTCTACCTGCTTACCATGACTTAAAGTTGCATATACATCCTTAAAATCTGTGTCTTGAGCATATTGTTCAATGTAACTTTCATGAATCATTGAATTATGCTTAAGTATTGTGGATTCATTTATAATTGGTCTTCATAACATGTATGCAATTCTTATGATGTATTCCCTTCTTATATCTGATAACAAGATGAAATTTTTGTAGAAAACCCATCCATCTGTAATGTCGTGATTATTGCAATTTAGTTTGTGAGTGTAAGTATCGCAATGGTTGATGATCTGTATGTATGATTGTTTCTTTACCTATTATGTAATGTTTCCACTTTTTAACACTCTGTACTAATGCATACAATTCTTTATCATATGTGGGATAATTAACTATTGCTGACGTAAATGTCTCAAAATGAAAGCATATGGGCTTTCTGTGCTGCATCAACACTGACCCCATGGCATATTCACTTGCATTTGTCTCGATCTCAAATGAATGCTGAAGATCTGGCAGTGCTAGTACTGGCGTTGAACTGATCCTTTTTTTAATGTGTCAAAGGCTTTCTGATGTTTGCCTCCCCACTGAAACACCTATTTCACACTTGTTAAAGCATGTAGAGGCACTGCAATCAAAGAAAAGTTAGAAATAAACTTCCTCCAATATTGTGCTGCCCCTAAGAAACTTCTAACTTCTGTAGCAGTATTGGGCTTAGGCCAATTTACAATGACTTCGACCTTAGAGGGATCTAACTTCAATTCACCACCACCTACAATATAACCCAAATAATTCAAAGATGTCCTGTCAAATTCACATTTTAACGGTTTTACATAAAGCTTTTCTCTTTTCAAAACATCTAAAACCTGCTTTACATGCTTTAAGTGTTCTTCCCATGTTCTACTGAAAACAAGAATATCATCTAAATAAACTACTACAAAATCATCAATGAATGGTCTAAATACATTATTCATGACTCGCATGAATGTCGTTGGAGTGTTAGTTAAGACAAATGGCATAACCATCCATTCAAAGAGTCCTTGCTTCGTTTTAAAAGCAGTCTTCCATACATCCTGTTTTAAAATTCTGATCTGATAACGGGATGTATGGAAGACTGCTTTTAAAACAAAGCAAGGACTCTTTGAAATTCTGATCTGATGGTAGCTACTTCGCAAGTCCAATTTAGAGAAGTAAACTACATCTTTTAATTGATCTAACAAATCATCAATGCGAGGAAGAGGATAACGATTCTTTATTGTGATTTTATTTAATGTTCTAAAATCAATGCACATTCTCCACGAACCGTCTTTCTTACGCACTAACACAATATGTGATTTGCATGGTGAAGTGCTTGGTCGAATAAATCCTTGATCGAGCAACTCTTGTATCTGCGTCTTTATCTCCGCATTCTCTAGCGCTGATAACCTGTACATTCCAATGTTAGGTAGTGGAGCATCTTGCTGCAAATAATTCTCATGTTCTATCTCTCGCTTGGGTGGAAGCCCTTTAGGCTCTTGAAACAGAATATCATAATCAGAAACAAATTTAACTAAATCTGCTTTCTGTTTAGGATTACAGCCTTGGAAAGCATCAGATTTATTGATATCCTTTTCTTTTACAATCATAAGTAAAAATTGTTTACTTGAATTTACAATTCTTTTCATCTGTCTTGAATTTATGAGAGAGAAGTTATCTTTGAGTTTATGAGCTCTTACAATATATTCAATTCCATCCTTAGTGAGTTGATACTTATTTTCAGTTCGATAGAAGATAGCATTTCTATCGTACAAGTATGGACTGCCTAATACAATTCCACATATGTCCAATGGGACTATACCTAACTCAACCTCATCTACAAACTTTGACCCAATAGCAAAACAAAGTTTACATTGTTTTGTAACTTGCAGCTTAGTTTTATCACACACCCAACCTAATGGATATGGCTTTTTATGAGGTTTTGTTTCTAGACCCAATTTCTTTACAATTGCTTCAGAAATCAGATTAACTTGTGAACCACTATCAAACAAAGTATCAATTTTAATATGCTTGAAATGACTCTAATGTGAAATAGCTCATTTCTTTTCTTCTCTTCATTATCATTATCAACAGAATGTGAAGAAGTACTTGTACTGAACTGAACAACCTAGGCCATCTTAAAATAGCTAACTAAGACACTTGAAAGTGTTCATCCTAATGAGGTTGGAAAGACAAGAACGATAATTTCTACTAGATATAATGGAGGTGATGTAGATTATTTTCATTCAACTGTTCATATGGATGCTTCTTATGATTGTGAATTAAATTTGTCTACAGATTTCAAACAACTTCCTTGAAAGAAGTTGTTTTTCATGATAAATGGAAAGAAGCAATGCAAAAAGAGTATGATGCTTTGATAAAGAGTGGAACATGAAAGTTGGTGGATCCTCCATTTTGAACCAAACGGATTGGCTTCAAGTGGGTCTTCAAGAACAAGTATAAAAAAAATGGTCACTTGACAAGCACAAAGCAAGGCTCGTGGCCAAAGGTTTTGCACATAAAGAAGGAGTTGATTATGAAGATATTTTTCCCCCATAACAAAATGGGTTACCATCCAGACTCTCTTTGCTTTGGCGGCTCATAATGGATGGAAATTCCATCATATAGATGTAAACATTGATTTCTTGACTGGAGATCTGAAACAAAATGTTTTTGTCTCAACCATAAATATTTGTTGTGAAGGGACAAGAGCACAAAGCATGTAAGCTTATCAAATCCTTGTATGGCCTCAAACAAGCACTGCGAGCCTGATATGAGAAATTGACTAAGCATCTCCTACAACTTAATTTCAAACATTATGGTCTTGATGATGCAATTTTATTTGTCAAGAAGGTTGGAAAAAAATTTGTATATCTTGTAGTGTATGTAGATGATCTACCAATGATAGAGAACAATTAAAATTTTATTGCATCTATAAAGAAATAATTGAGGAAAGGTTTTGAGATGACAAATTTGGGATATGTTCACTACTATCTAGGTATTGAAGTAACCCAACATCAGAAGTTTATATTCCTCTCTCAAAAGAAGTACATTGGAGATTTGTTGAACAAATTTGGCATGGTTGAGTGCAATCCTTTGACCACTCCAATGGAACAAAATTTAAAGCTTACATCCAAAGAAGGAAATGAATTTGAGGATGCAAATAAGTACATACACCCCATAGAAAGTCTCAACTACCAAACTACTACTAGACCGGACATTTCATTTTTGTTGGAATCCAATCCAAGTTTATGCAAAAGCCTTGTAAGGGTCATTGGTTTACTGCAAAAAGAGTTACAAGGTATTTGAAGGGAACTCAAGACTTTGGACTCAAGTATACACAAGTGGATGACTTCAGCTTGATTAGATACTCTGATTCAGATTTTGATGGAGATAAAGAAAATGAAGTATCTACTTCGGGTTATGTTATGAGTCTTGGATCAGGAATTGTCTCCTAGAGGTCACACAAATAGTCAATTCCAGCAAATTCCACAACAAAGGTAGAATATGTGTCCACTACAGAAGTAACGAAGGAAATTGTGTGGCTTTGGAAAAATTTTGAAGATTTGCAAGAGAAACAAGTGCATTTTACTCCTCTTTTGATTGACAATACTTTTGCAATAAAATTGGCCATGAATCCAAAGTTTCATGATTGAACCAAGCATATCAATAGAAAGTATCATTTGACTTGACATCGTATTGACATCATTCACCTACGCTATTGTTCCACAAATGAACAAATTGCAAACATCTTCACCAAAGCACTTGGAAGAGAAAAGTTTAAAATTTTGAAAATGATGTTTAGACTCACCAACATCCCTTCAAATTAAGGAGAGGGATGTTGACACTCAAGCCTTAGGAATTGGGAAAATATTGTAAATATTGTAAATATAAAAATAAGAAGATGAAGAGACATTGGAATATGAATTCCAAGGGTCTCCCTAGTTTATATTAATTATTTTGATGGAAACTATTAATTCATGGTGTTACCAATAACCAGCCTAACACAATAGTCAAATCTATATTCAATCAAATCATTTGTAAATTTTCCAAGAGCATTACAAACTTTGGCTCTCCCTATCAAGTCTTGAGGTTTTGGATTTTGTCATACTAGAGGCTCGTGTTTTCTTTACAAAAATGGTTGATGGTTTATGCCAATCGGGTGAGTCAAAATGGCATGCCACAATCATAGAGAACACTAAATATTTTTCATCCACAACTTCCCTACAACCTTAGTGAATGAAATATTATATTGTTCTACACTTCAAATGCATAAGCAATAATATATTTATGATGTTGTGGCTTCAACTCTTTAGGATGATTTGAAATTAATTATGTATATAGTTAAATGTTATCCATAGATACTTTTATTATTATGTTTTATTCACACCCTAAGGCAGACATTCCACGGTGATTTTGAATACTTGAGAACATTTTTAATTAAAATTAATGAAATATACAATATTGAGCAAGAAGGAATGCCTAAAGAGGCTACAAGAGGGGAAAGGTGAGGGGCTTTAAGAGAATGTTTATATACCTATCTATCTTTGTCTATTATGTTTACTGTTCTTACCCTCATTGCCATCACATTAGCCTTCACTACATTACAATGTTGACGTTAACTATAGCCTATAGTCTAATTAGAAGTGTGAAAGATGGACCTAACCCTCTCCTAGATTTAGGTAACCATCTCCTAAATCTTTGCATCTTATCCCCAACATTCTAATTAGAGATATATGAAGTGCACCTAAACCTCTCCTAGATTTAAGTAACCATCCCTACATCTTTGCATCTTGTTCCCCACAATAGCCTTCACTACACTACAATGTTGATGTTGACCATGGCCTATAATCTAATTAGGGATATCAAAATTGGACCTAACCCTCTCTTAAATTTATGTATAGTCATCTCCTACGTCTTGGCATCTTGTCACATCTCTGCATCTTGTCGCCTACAATAGTGTTCACTACACTACAATGTTGATGTTCGCTATAACCTATAATTTAATCATAGATATCAAATGTGGACCTAAACTTCTCTTATATTTATATATAATCATCTCCGACGTTGGCATCTTGTCCTCTAAATTCTTAGAAATAAAATATGTTTGGTTACAATTATGCCTTTTTCCATGCTTCACTCAAGAGTTAATTCAATTGGAAGGAAAAGAAGGTTCCTTTTGGGAAACATTAGGAAGAGAACTAAAGCTTATTCTTGCAAATGAGAGCTACCACACTACGAGATTAAATATCCCATGAAGAAAAGCCATTAGAACTTTGTGAAGAAGAAAGACATCTTTGCACTTTCAAAGAAAACACTTATTGGTTGGAACATGATCTCATGGTTAAGGGCCTACATGTACAGTGTTACCTCACCATATCTAGGATTTGGTCAGTCTCTTCCAAATCCAGACAAAGACAAATTGAGACAAATTTCAACTCTTCATAAAAAATTCCAATGGGAAGACTTCCATCCGTTGGATCTACGGTTTGGATCTAGGGGAAATTTTGAACCGAGCCATTCAAAACAATATGGGTATACCAACAATGCTCCAAGTTTTGATATATGAAGGGAAAGTGCTCCATGATTCCCTACAACTGAAAAAACATGGTCTGGCAAGGGATTCTACCATGATATTAAATCTGTGACTTTGAGGTGGAGCTACAAGGTTCAAAAACCCCAATACAAAATCTAGAAACCCTAATGGTCCAGTGTCCTTCAAGGATGTCTTAAAAGGGAAGATTGTCGCTCCAAGTGATCAAATCCAAAATCTGTCAGTTCCCTACATAGTTGACCAAATGGAAAAGGTACCAACTATGGATGTAAAAACCCCAGAGGTAAAATCATATTTTTCTAATCTCCAAAATAAGAAATTAATATGCAAGTTTAATAGTTTTTAGTCGAGACCTGAAAAACTATATGAATGGGTGTTTTCTTCAAGGACACCAAATTGTGATATGTACCTGTGCTCTAAAGGGTTCTTCCTAGTACAATTTGTCACACAAGATATGGAAAATGTTCTTATGATGGGCCATGGGTTCGAGGTCAAGCTAGGCTTTTCATTACCCCGGGGTTCCCATAATTTGATGCTACAAGTATGGTGGTAACAACGATGTTGATATGGGTGAGGTTACCAAACCTCCCTCTTCTCTTCTAGCATCTCCAAGTCCTTGAGGATATTGGAAATACATTATGTAAATTCAAAAAGTGGACATGAATAAAACAGCAAAAGGTATCTTCACATCTACTAGAATATGTGTAGAGATATACCTTAGCAACGATCTACCTGATCGTATTCTTTTAAAACATGAAAGTCATCAGTGGACACATGTTTTAAATTTATGAGAATACGACATTCAAGTGTCTAACGTGTTTTCAAACAGGGCACTTGCAGAACACCTATCCACTAGCAAAAAAGGCCCCAAAAAAAGAAAAGGAGGCATGCGTCTAAGCCAAGGGGTTAGCAGTTTCCTGACACTGCTAAAGATGAAGAAGAAGAACCCATGGAACATAACCCAAATTGAAATGTATTATTGACACCTAATCCTCAGCGGTTGGGTGTACCCGGAATGTGAACAGTCATCAAGAAGATGAACTGATCAGTCACATTCATGTATATAAATAATAGTTACCTAATGAAATATATCAATCAGTTTTTCTGCCAAGTCTGGAGTTACCCTAGCCTGACATGGTATCAGAGCACAGGTCTCAGGTTCTAAAAGTAGTCGTAACTCCCTCTGTCCTGAGCACTGCACCTCAGTGGGAACAGATGCGTTCAGTTCCTTAATTGTGCTCATTATCTCCGGTGCAAGTTCCATCTCGACAAAGGAAGAAACAATGGGACTCTTCGTTTCCTTTTTGAGAATTGGCGGTTCCCTTGGACGGCAGCTTTGCGACATTTGGGGCGTTCTTAAGGTGCCTGGACCGTAGCTTTTCCAATAACGAAATCACACCAGACGTTCCGGAGACGGATTTGCCAAAAGGAAGGCATGTTATCCAACGTTTCTCTTTTTTTCTGACATGTTATCCAAGCGTTATAATTTGGTATTCTCAATGGAAAGTTATTGTTGTTTTCCACTAAAGCGGAGCCCCTGTATGAGACGCTAGTTTATGATCCAAATTCTCTGCCAGGTTCAGAGTGGCAGGTTACATCTATTAGACCCTCTGGCACTTGTATGTGTAGTGTGACTATCACAGCCTGAGATGGATTTCTGAGAATTGGCTGATACCATCTTTTCTGAGGTTTTGCTTATGTTTCGACGGGGACAACTTTTATGGTAATTCTCAATTGTGGCATGTTCAATTTTTTTAGTCAGGCATTATATTGAATATTTGTTGGAATGACATTTCTGAAGAACTCCATAATAGTTTTAGAGGCCTGGCATTATTAGATGAAGCATTGTCAGTTTTATACCTCTGGCATATTAGATGGCAGCTCTTGTGCATAAAATGCTCCATTTTGGACTGAATATTGTACATAAACTCCTGACACACGAATGAAGCCTGAAAACTTCTTTTACCCTTGAATGACCGAAGCTGGGACTCCACTGCGTGGGAATGTGAAAAGATTGATGCGTTGTTTTTGCTGATGCGCGGTGCTCCTCTTTGCTAAGATAATGGTGCTTGATTGATGCGTTGTTTTTCTGATGCATTGAAACATGGCTATCGTGCGGTGTTTTTTATTTGAGATAGAGTGTTGAATTAATGAGTGTTGTTGTGGCTATATTAAAGCAGTGATTTATATGTGCGCTAAAGCTGTGTGCTATATTGATCAGTATATATATATATATATATATATATATATATATATATATATATATATATGTGCGTTGTGGTTATATTAACCAGTATATATATATTATGGTTTTCATTTGAATGAGTTATGAACTGAGTTTGTAGATATGGAATATAGTGGATACATTATCCTCGGAGGGATTTGAAGAAACAGTACATAAAAGTATTTGAAATCTGTTGCCTTCTTGAATACTACTTCACTGTATATCAGCAGAAGTTTTTTTTTATCAACAGAAGTTTTTTTATCAGCAGAGACATTTTTTACAGAATGCATTCAATCATCTCTATGGTAGGGATAGTTCTCACTGGCAAGGAGAACTATCCTGAATGGTCCCGGATGGTAAAACACACCCTCATCTACAATGAGTTGTGGAAGGGAGTGTGTGTCGGAGAAGGAGACAATGACCCAGTACAGCCTACATCAGACAAAGAGCTCGTCATTTGGGAAAACAAGAACAGCAAAGCCTATGCATTAATTGCAGCCTCTGTAAATGAAGAAGTAAGTCGCCATATTTCATCATATTCAACTGCCTTTGAAGCTTTACAAAAGCTGAAAGAACTTTATGACTCACATTCTGCACTTGAAGTTGTTCAGCTCATGATTAAACTCTTCACTCTTGAACTAAAAAATAATGATCCTCTTGCTCTTGCATCTGAAGTAAAATCCATAATGCATGATATCAAATCCACTAAGGTTGAGCTGGATATCCCTCTTATTGCTTTTCTCAAGGAACTCTATCCTACTTACTCCAATTATCTTGAGTCTTTACAAGCAAATGGAAATCTTAAAGATATAACCTTTGACTCTCTTGTGAAAAAGTTTGCTGAAAGAGAGAAAGCCTTTGGAAAGAAGACAGTCCCTGAATCTTCTGAAGACACTGTTTGCCTTGCTCATAAAGAAAAGCATCCTGCTCAAGATTCTACAAGAGGAAGAGGTGGACGAAGAGGAAGAGGAAGATACTTCAGAGGCGGGGGGGCAGACATTCTCAAGGAGAAAAAGCAGATCTGCATTGCATTCGCTGCAAACGAAATGGATCACATGATGCTTCTACATGCAAGCTACCATGGGACAAAATTGAGCAGAAAAGAAACCAGCAGAAAGGTAAAACTGATGATACAGACAAAGGTAAAGCACCTGAATCCGCTCACTATATTGAGGCACAATGTAACATTGGAGTAAATGAAGATTTGTTTAATGTTTCACTTGCTTCTTCGAAAAATGATTGGTTGCTTGATTCAGGAGCAACCTGTCATATGACTCATAGGAAAGATTTTTTTGAAGATTTCACTGACAATGTTGATGGAGCAGTATACTTTGTAGATCAGTCAAAAATCAAGCCATCAGGGCTTGGCACAATCAGGCTTAAACTACCTGGTCTTCCAGACTTTCTTCTGGATCATGTTCTATATCTCCCACAGCTCAAGAGAAACTTGTTGTCCTTGGTCCACATCCGCCAGCAAGGTCACTCCATTCATATGTTTGATGGCAAGCTTGAGGTAAGAAAAGCATCTGACCACTCACTTGTCATGAGGGGAATAGAAGAAGAAAGGCTTCTCAAACTGCAAGGAACCTCTGCTCATGCACAACATTTCTCATATATTTCTCATCATGAATAAGGTACACTTCCATCAAGTTTATTATGGCATGCGAGAATTGGACATTTAAACTATGACAGTCTCCGCTTATTGAAGAAAAATGGTGTTGCTGGTTTGCCTACAATTCCTAGGAAACATAAGCAATGTGATGCTTGCATTCTAGGAAAGCATAGCAAACAGTGTTTTCATGATTCACATTCAAGAGCACATAGGAAGCTTGAACTCATTCATTCAGATTTATGTGGTCCAATGCCTGTTCCTTCTGCAAATGGAAATAAATATATCATGACATTTATTGATGATTACACCAGAATGTGTTGGGTTTATTTATTGAAGAACAAATCTGATGCTTTTCAAACATTCAAGAATTTTCATAAATGGATTGAAAATGATGCACAATCTCATATTGGGTCTATTCGCACTGATAATGGAAAAGAATATACATCAAATGAATTTGAACACTATCTTCGCCAACATGGGATTAAACATCAAACAATTGTACCTTATAATCCCCAACATAATGGTGTAGCAGAAAGAATGAATAGAACAATTTTGAATATGGTACGATCCATGCTTTTCTTCAAAAATGTAAAGATAATGTTTTGGGTTGATGCTGTTCTATGTGTTGCATATATAAAGAATAGATGTCCATCTAATGCTATAAGAAACAAGACTCCTTATGAATTGTGGTATGGACATGTTCCTTCGGTAAAACATCTCAGGATCTTTGGTTCCACCTGTTATGCTTTGATACCAAAGGTACATAGGAACAAACTTGGTGCTAGAAGTCGTAAGTGTATCTTCCTGGGGTATTCAAACACATCTAAAGCATACCGCCTCTATGATGAAGTAAATAAAAAGTTTGGTGTATCTAGAGATGTCATTTTTCTTGAATCATCCAAATCTGACAATGTTGTTGAGCGGCAACTTGATCGCTTGGATAGATTCGCAAAAACGAAATCATTTCAAGAATTTGATAATTAGATTCCACATCTTGAAGGGGGGATTCCTATACTAGAACAACATGTGGAATCTTCTTCTGAAGAACAATCTCCCCTGCATGAAACTCCAACAAAGGATGATGCTTTAAGTGATGTAATTGATAGAATTGGGAGACTCAATCTTGATTCAGTCCCAACTCAATCAACAGAGCAGCCTGGACCATCTCATAAAGGTCCCCCAAAGTGGCTGACAAAGACACTTGAAAGTGTTCATCCTGATGAAATTGGAAAAACAGGAACCAGAAATTCAAACCGACAAAATGGAGGTGATGTAGATGACTCTAATTCACCTGTTGATATGGATGTTACTTATGATTGTGAATTGAACTTGTCTACAGATTTTGAACCAACTTCCTTCAAAGAAGCTGCTTCTCATGATGAATGGAAAGAAGCGATGAAAAAGGAGTATGATGCCCTCATAAAGAATGGCACTTGGAAGCTGGTTGACCCTCCATTTGGATCCAAACCAATTGGCTGCAAGTGGGTCTACAAGAACAAGTACAAAGCTGATGGCTCACTTGACAAGCACAAAGCTAAGCTTGTGGCAAAAGGTTTTGCACAGAAGGAAGGGGTCGATTATGAGGAAACTTTTGCCCCCACAGCAAAATGGGCCACCATCCGGACATTCTTTGCACTAACTGCTCAGAACGGTTGGAAATTCCATCAAATGGATGTAAAAACTGCATTCTTGAATGGAGATCTAAAAGAGAATGTTTTTATGTCCCAGCCTGAAGGATTTGTTGTGAAAGGACATGAACATAAAGTATGCAAACTTGTGAAGTCCTTGTATGGCCTCAAACAAGCACCACGAGCCTGGTATGAAAAACTAACAAAGCATCTTCTGAAACTCAACTTCAATCATTTTGATCTTGATGATGCAACTTTATTTGTCAAGAAAGTTGGCAAAACAGTTGTATATCTTGTGGTATATGTAGATGATATTTTAATGACATGGAACAATGAAAGCTATATTGCATCCATAAAGAAAGAATTAGGAAAAAGTTTTGAAATGACTGATTTGGGCTATGTTCATTATTATCTTGGCATTGAAGTAACCCAACATCCAAAATCCATATTTCTTTCTCAAAAGAAATACATTGGAGATTTGTTAAACAAATTTGGCATGACAGAGTGCAATCCTCTTTCTACTCCAATGGAACAAAACTTAAAGCTCACATCTATTGAAGGAAAGGAATTTGAGGATGCAACAAAGTATAGACAGCTTGTAGGAAGTCTCATCTACCTCACTACTACCAGACCAGACATTTCATTTGTTGTTGGAATCCTCTCCAGGTTTATGCAAAAGCCTTGTGAGGGACACTGGTCTGCTACAAAAAGAGTTCTAAGGTACTTGAAGGGAACTCAAGACCTTGGAATCAAGTGTACACAGGTGGACGACTTCAGCTTGATTGGATACTCTGATTCAGACTTCGATGGAGACAAAGAAATTGGGGTATCTACTTCAGGATATGCTATGAGTCTTGGACCAGGAGCTGTCTCCTGGAGATCATGCAAACAATCAGTTCCAGCAGATTCCACAACAGAAGCAGAATACGTGGCAGCAGCTGAAGCAACGAAAGAAATTGTGTGGCTCAGGAAAATTCTTGAAGATTTGCAGGTAAAACAAGTACAATCAACTCCACTCACAATTGATAACACCTCTGCAATAAAGTTGGCCAAGAACCCAAAGTTCCATGATCATACTAAGCACATCAATACTAAATATCATCTGATCCGACATCATGTTGAGGCCAAAACAATCCATCTCCGTCATTGTTCCACAAATGAGCAAATTGCAAACATCTTCACCAAAGCACTTGGAAGAGAAAAGCTTGAAAGATTCAGAACGATGCTTGGACTCACCAACATCCCTTCAGATTAAGAGGGGGAATTGTTGACACCTAATCCTCAGCGGTTGGGTGTACCCGGAATGTGAACAGTCATCAAGAAGATGAACTGATCAGTCACATTCATGTATATAAATAATAGTTACCTAATGAAATATATCAATCAGTTTTTCTGCCAAGTCTGGAGTTACCCTGGCCTGACATGTACAAACACAACCTCGTGACCCAGTGAATGGAGGAGCAAGGGATCAATCTGGAACAATGATTCAAAGCCAAAAGGGTATTGAATCAACAGAGATTATCATTACAAAGCAATAGAAAGAGGAAACACCCGCCGAAAAGGAATCATGGAGCATAAAAAGATTCCATGTATCTAAGAGCTTAGATTCAAATAGATAAGTCCCCCTAAAGGTGGATGACAATCAACTAGCAAATTGTAACCACTACTCCCAACCAAAGGAGTTTGGCAAATAGTTTAAAAAAAAACAAGAAGAAGAAAATAAGTGATTTTTATCATAAAAAGCCAAGACAAAAATGTACTTTTTTATTGAATGTTCCTTTATTTATTGATCATGACTAAATGCTTATTGCCATCTGCAAAATGTAATTTTCTTCCTTGTTTTCAAGTTGAATAAAATTACAATTTTTCCTTTAGAATAAAAAATAAATTTATAAATTTAGATCATTTAATTCAAAAAAAATGGGCACATGCACAACATCAAATATCATTGAAATTGGTGTGTAGAAATGTCTTAACATCTTCTCCAAATTTGAAACCTTGAATTCAAAATAAGTACACTGTGACCAAAATACTAGTTCTTTGTGTATGCATATATTTCCTTACAAAATGGCTCTAGCTAAGTGGACATTGAATAAAGTGATCAAACCTAAGATTAAGGAAATTAACCCTAAACCCTAGAATTTTTTTTCTTGGAAAGAAAACAAAACCTACATCCAAATATTTTAGGCAATTGTTGAGCTAAAATGACTAATGAATTGTTGAAATAAAGATAATTATGTAAATCAAATGCATTTATTTATGATAAATCAATTATACCATTTAAACATAGTCATAACCATGCAAGTGTGTTATGGAGCTCACACTAACATAATTATTATGAGAAAGGGCTTTCGTAAACAATCTTCTATAGTATTTTAATTTACATTCCAGTGCCATCAATGAAATGTTAGACAAGCAAACCTTATATTTGATGTTGATAACAAAGTTACTTGCACCAACATAGTAGGATGAGGATCAACCATTTAACATTCACTTTGACAATAAGGTCCTTTACATTCTTGGATTTGCTTCAAGCTCCAACGTCCCTCACTACCCCACCAACCATCTTCACTTGTGCATTTTTTCCAGCGCATGGCATAATCCCACAAAGAAGTATTACACACATGTATATGTAAATTGATTTAGATTGAAATGCATAACTTCAATGGTTTCACCACTTTCCCTTCCTTGAGCTTTGTTGCTTAATTCCACAAAGGTGTTGAACTCTCTTTAGGTTTCTTCCATTTCTTCCTTTACACAACATCTGCCACTTTCTCTCCACAACATGTGCCACTTTCTACTTCCTCATCGCTGATAATTCAAATTATTAACATCATATTTTTTTTGTAAGCTTAGCAGATCCTTTCTATTTCTTTTCAAAAAGCAGACAACTCATCTGACAATGTTAGATGTGGCCTCAACCCGCCCAATGGGAAACCGAGTTTGTTGGCCATCTAACCACATTGTAAACCATCCAAAATTTAAAGGTTCTCAAATTGTCTAGTAGTGCCATGTAAGTTTGAATATCCTTGTTTCTCCTAATATCTATGGAATTATAACATAAGCATAAACACTGTAAACCCATAATATGAACTTCACAAAAATTTCAAAAAAAATAGACCATGTTAATCAACCTATTACTCATCAAAGGAGTCAATAGGCGTTAGATCTTTGGCACTAGGACCCAGCAACTTTGTCTGAAGGAGACAAGGGATGTGTTTCTCAATTCGGTTGAGGCAAACATTTTTTAGTTCAATTTGATGCTAGATCAATTGAAATTCTCTATGAATTTCCTGCAACACAAATTCTTGTTTGGGTGGCCCAACAGAGCTAGATCATATTGCTTTTGCCACTATGTTCTTCATAAGTCGGTAGAGATAAACAGTTTGTTGGAATTGAGTGTATCTTCCACGAGAGTGACCAAGATCTGAGGCTATGCTTCTATTCCTCCAGGTCTATATCATAGTTTTCAACTTGTTGCTTAAGCTTTGTTTCCCAACTGGAGGTCAATTGACGAACAGGTGTAGGTGTAGTACTGAAATAAATTAGAGCAACTTCCCAAGACTTACTAGCGATGCCTCTACAACCTCTACCCCAAGCTGACTGAAGCTAGGGTTGGTCACCACCTCGTCCTCAACCAATGTTGAGGTTCGGGGCCTAGGCTCCTCGACCATTAAACCCTTTCTGGGAGGAGGGTGAAGCCATAAGAATGGCTTACAGATCACCCATCAAAGCAAAATGCCAAAACCACCCTTCCTCGCACCCGACCACGCTGAAACCTTGCCCACAGAGAGGTTGAAAAACACAAGAACTTTACCAAAACATTGAAAATTTAACCGCACACCAAGCGTTTACCAACTTAGAGGCAAGAAAGCACAGGAGTCACTCATCTACAACCACGTCTAGAACATGGAGGAGCCTTTTGCCTAGAGCCAATGACCGCACAACAATTCTAAAGCCAAATTTCAAATCCAAATTTGATGATCGACATCTATACCTTCCAAATCCCTTAACATCACACATTGCCACCTTTCACATGCAAGGAGATAAACGAGGGTCGTCATTGGACCACCTTTCCTTTGCCATCATTAATACACTGTCCTTGGCTTGGTTTCCACCAAGACCATTAGACCTACTCACGCCCCGATTGGGGAACATCATCATCATATTTAAAAGCATGGAAAGAAAATAAATAAATAAATAACCCACATCAATCATGCTTCTTGAATCTTGAAAAGGAATTGAAAAGAGTAGGATAAAGGAACATCCAAGTATTCTTGAATATAAAAATAAAAATACACTGACCCAACTGCTTCAATGCTCCAACAACGGTCAAGAACATTCAAAGTCTCTTCCAAGTTCTCACAAATTAGCTCCTCAATGAATAGCAATAACCATTTCTTTTATTTGTATACAAATGTTTAATATAACCTTAACATATAATATTTATTTATTAATAATTCTACTAAATGACAAATATTTTTATTAAACATTTGCTTTCCTAATACAATATTGTCAATTATTAATATGACAAAGTTTGACATTAAATACCTACTTTCCCTACTTTCTTAACTATGTGAAAAATTCATATACTAACATAAAATTTTACTCGGTTTGACATTAAATATCTACTTTCTTAACCATATGACAATATCAAATATGAAATTTTACTCCTAGTGGTATTTGATAAGGTTTGATGTTAAATATCTTACTTTCTTAACCATGTCACAATATCAAATTTTGGTAAGGTTTAACATTAAATATCTTACTTTCTTAACCATGTCCAAAATCAAATATAACCTTCCTGTCTTCCATTGATAAAAGTCGAATATGAAATTCATTGATAAAAGTCGTATATGAAATTCTACTAATGTTGATTGACAAGTTACCTACTTTCTTACTTGTATGAAAACATCATACACTTGTATGAAATCTTATGATTAACAAGGTACCTACTTTCTTACTTAGGGTAAAGATTTGACATTAAAAACCCTATTTTTTTAATTAGGTGAAAATATCAAATATAACCCTCCTATCTTCCATCTTCAATGGATAAAAGTTAATACGAGTATCTAAAATTCCCATCCAACCAAATATAACCTTCTTATAAATATGAAATGCTCACTACTTTAATATACCCTTGTCTTATCATAATATCAAACACTCACTATTTCAAATATAACTTCATTATATCATAATATCAAACACTCGTTAC
The DNA here is from genome assembly GCA_031772625.1 of Pinus tabuliformis. Classification (NCBI taxonomy): domain Eukaryota; kingdom Viridiplantae; phylum Streptophyta; class Pinopsida; order Pinales; family Pinaceae; genus Pinus; species Pinus tabuliformis. Next base: position 1,099,216,289 of record CM062811.1, read on the forward strand.
TTCAAATAACCTTATTATATCATAATGTCAAACACTCGCTACTTCAATATAACTTTATTATATCTTAACATCAAATGTCAGTTCTTCAAATATAACCATATTTTATTATATTATATTATATTTACTTGTAAATAATGATATTTTCTATTTTTCAATCAATAAAATTTATTTATTTTTTATTTTTCCACAAAATTTAGATCAATGGGATTTTATTGTTCTCAACTCCTCTTTCTTATGTGTGTACTATATATTTAGTATATAAAGAAAAATAAATCTTACCATATTTACCTGTTAATATGAAAACATTCTGAACTTATCATCCGTATCCCTATCCCTACCCATATATATGTACAAAGACAAGACAAATTTCATCTGCTCTTTAAGAATAAGTTGTCCCATCTTCATGACAACACATTCTTGATTTTTCATCCACCTTTATAAAGGCCAAATATAAAAGGCACCATATTTACTTGTTAATATGAAAAACTCGCTTATCGCTTATGTCTGTCTTATAATCCATGTGTTACTGGTCAACATGTCATTTTCTTCGCCTCAATCAAGATTACATATAATACTAAAACCATGCACAAGGATACTTAAATAGACCAAATTTACAGACTTCTTTATAAAATGCAACAACCAAAACACCTTGTAAAGATGTCCAGACAATAAGAGCCAACTAGTGTACATTAAACCGTAAAAGAGAGACAAATAAGTTTTCATACTGGAAAAATAATATATAACATACTTAGAGTTTGCCCACTGGATTAGAACTCCTGGGCGTTAAAACGACACCAGACCCTACAATCATGTACATAAGGCATGGTTCCAAACAAGAACACTGAAGCAAGTTTACAAAAATAGGCAATTTGTCAAAAAACTAATTAGTTCCAGAAAACTAGTTTTTTGAAAATGAAAAGTAATTGTACCATATATATTTTATTATACGAAACATTGCCCGTTTGTAATGTGAAAGTTGCATATAGAACAAACAGTTAAAAAGGAATGCATATCCAAACCTAGTAACTTCAGAAAGCTTTAGTTAGTTTTAGATTTCAAATAGTGAATACATTCCTAAAAATAACTTTTAAATATCTGTACTGAACTTGAAACCAAAAATTGACTAAAGTTTTCGAATACTTGAACCAATCCAGAATGTAGAGTATTTCTCCCCTGTAGAGTTTAGGCTCTGGCTAAAATATTACATACACATGAAACACGAATATAGGGTGGACAACCTTGTATCCTAAAAGTTAGTTGGACTTATCTCAAGTAATTGGGAGAAATGATTGTTATCTGCTCTCCCCAGATTTCAGTTCCCAAAAGTGACCTGTTAAGCTCATATCAAGTATATGTTGTGCAGCCTTTGAGCTTTGAGAAATACCTTAGCCTTGCCTTAAGTTGGAGGGCTGGATGTTCATTACATGGCCAAAAATAAAAAAATTTACAACAAAAAACCAACAAATATAAGACCAAGTGATAATAATAATAAAACAAACAACCACCTTAGTATCCTCAACACACAGCTAAGAAACATACATGTGAATGCACTTGAAACTAGAAAGAGACAGCAGAAACTTTAGACAAATAAGATAGACGAGGACAGTTGACACAATCAAATATGCAAAGCAATGGAAAACAATAAATTCTCACCAATCGCATAACATGCAACCTCTACCAGTGAGACATTTGAGACAAAAAATAAAATGGCATTACCTAAATGCTCCCAGACAAACTTTTCATCCAGACACAACCTAAAAATGAAAATTGCTTGTAAATTATGGTTTTAATAAAATGTAGCATGGACAAAAACCTTTGATCCAGACATGCAACCACAAACGGAAAATTGCTTGTAAGTTATAGCTAATAAAATGTGGCATGGACAGAATCTGGACCATGCTATCCAGTTTGAAACAAATCCGTTAATGGAATTAGATAGACAAATATTTTTTTAAAGAAAACTTTACAAAAACAACTCCATGTCATTGCTTACAGTGACAACAATTCACATGTACAGCAACATACAAATCACAACTTCCATGTACAATAAAGCTAGCTATCACGACTACCTATCATTTAGGTCAAGCTAAAAGCTTTGCCCAGTAACATAAAATTAAGTTAAATGAATTGTTTTCGTTTGATCCTCACAAAACTAGCCATCTAAATTTGATTGGCTACATACTAACCAGCAATTCATGACCTCTCATGTATCATGACAGATCATTGCCCTGCATTGTAACCATATGATGATGCTGCATCTGAGACTGCTGAAATATCCAGAAAAGCTTTTATCAGATTAAGATTAAGCTACAGTTTCCTCCTCAAAATATTTGAAAGATGTATACCCTTTGGTTAGTACAAAATTGCAGTTAAAGAAGAAAAACATATAGATGAAGCATTACGTGATATAAAACTATACTCTAGAGATTACACAAAGTCTCTACTGAGAATTTCGTGCAAACCATGTTGCTAAACAGCACTTCAGAAGAGACACAGGTTACCTGGAAACGTTCTATAACTAAATCACAATTTCCTACAATAGTTTAACTTGTAATACAAACATACTCAGACCTTTCCTATACAAAAGTTGGGTAACCTAAAATACATGTAAACAGTATCCTTTAAACATAATCGAAAACTAGTTTCATGCTATGTTGCACAGGGACCCGTCCCCCAAAAAAATACTCACGTACCCCTACGTCCCCACATTCCGGGGACTTTTGGACCCTTAGGAAACATCCCCAAACTGTTGGGGACTCCATCGGGGACAGATTTCAGGGATGTTTTTGGCATATTTCAAGGGTTTTCTGGGCAGATTTCAGGGATAATCCAAGCACAGAGCTTCAGCTTTGACAATCATGGATATTGATGATTGAACAATATGATCATTTTTGGAATACATTGAATCTAAATTTTTTGTACAAGTTGCAGCTCAAAACATGGGTTTTGTATGATGGGTTTCATTTTGGATTTCTAGTGATTTAGATATTAGATTTTCAATGGTAAAATTACAAAAATCACCATCCATGTTAATAAAACAGAAAATACAAAGTTTTAAAAGGATGATCATTGTGGTTATTTTTCTTGTTCTTTCTTAGGATCATCTCAACTTTTACATATTGTATGTGGGTTTTGAGGACTCAATCAAGTTCAGTGCTTCCATCATCCCAACCTCAAGAATTGTGAAAACAATCAGATAGTTGTGAATTGGATTGAGTACTAAATGTTTAAATAAATTCCTATTCAATCCTCTTCTGAATCTGAAATATGAATTTAATATCATTAGAAAACCAAATTATTTTATAGTGGTTTTCAACATAGCTATAAAAGTTTGCAAAATTTATTGAAACGGGAATGCCTTTTGTGTTTAACATAATCATCATTAACAAGAAATATGAGGAAAAAAACTAATATAAAGACAGTTCTCCTTGATAGATTGTTCATGGACCTTATTACATATTTAAAGTAGTTACACTTAAGTTTCCTAAGGCACACTTAAGCTCATGTCTAGTGGCCAATAATGGAATGTCACTCAACCCCTTTTCAAATTGTAGGAGATTTTAAGTGTAAAGGTTGTACATAATACCAGCTTGAAACAACTACAAGTGTTAATATTAAATTCTGTATATGTATTGCCGTCCCCAACCCCCCGTCCCCTGAAACTTTGGGGGTGCACTCTAGCCGTTACGGGGACTCGTCCCCCTCGTTCCCCCATCCCCAAAACCAGTGCAACATAGGTTTCATGCTGTACATCATAGAACTGCAGCTCTATAAAAAATGAATTTGAATACAAACATAGTCACACCTTTCATGCTCAGGAGAATGGCAAGTTTTGACCAGCCACCAAGTCAATACTTATCTCATGCACGAGTGATTTTTTGAAATAATTTTTTGTTGCTCTTTAATACTGTCAAGTATACCGAGTGCGAGTATGGCAGGTATGACAAATCACCTGCCCTCACATGTACTCGTCAAGCACAAGTATGTAACTATGTTACTTGTGAGCCAAATCCTCTATAACTAAAGTAATACTGCACACAATGAAAAACGACAATGTCTATAACACCAGTCCAGCACCCTATCTCATAAACCCAAAAGAATAGGTGCATTTACAATGCATAAACGGAAATTTTTCCAACGTGGTCTAAATGTTAGTCACTAGCAACTTCTGTTGCATATTATTCTACCTCCTAGTTAAAACATAACAGGACTATTGAACCAACAATTAAAGTGTTTCCCAGAAAAATAGAAAAAAAAAAAGTCTCTTACCCTGCCCCCATCTTCAAAGAATGAGCAAATAATAACCGTGAAAACAGAACTATAATTGATTAACCCAATATTTTCTCAACTAATTGCGGGACGCATGAAAAGAAAATCCAGCAAATGAGCAAAGGAAACAGAGAAAAAAAACCCCAAGGGGCAAGCAGGATTCATGCTTGTGCACAATTACCAATAACCAAGGGAAAGGAATTGTGGGGTTGCTTCATAGATTTGTGTAAAGCCTTTCAATGCAAAGCCTCAGAAGAAGCTAAGGGAAAGACTCGCAGAAATGGGAGTCCTAAACAAGTGCAGAGTTGTGGTACAGAGATTAGATGAACATGTCAATGCAAAAATTGCAAGCCAGCAGGGGCTATCAGAGAGCTTCAACAGCATTGTAGTTGTAAAACAAGGCTTCACCATCTCCCCAGCCTTGTTCAAGTCCTAAAAAAGTGTATAGCAGTAGTATACAGGTTATATGGACGCATCAGCACAAAAATTACAACCCAGGAGGGAATGCCAGAGAGCTTCAACATGATTGTAGGGATAAAACAGGGCTTCACCATCTCCCCAGTCTTGTTCAAGTTGTACATTGATAAATTAGAGTGGATCAATGAAAAAAGGAAAGAAGTGTATTCACAGAAGGGACTATTAAAATAAATAACCTACTCTATCCAGATAATGCCATCCTCACAGCAAAGACACTATGCAGTGTCAACGCAATAATTCCCTAATGAGTGAAGCAATACAGAGGCTGATAATGTACGGGTAAAAAATGGCCAAACAAACAGAAAAAGAACTTGTGGAAAAGAAGAAACACATGGGAGTTCCAATGCAGAAAAATGTTCGAAAGCTGGAATATAGTGGAAGAAAGATATACACTAGAGAAAATGGATTTGAAATCAACCCAGAGGAGGCTTGGTACAAGGATAGCAAATACAAAGAAATGCAAAGAAAAACAATAGTATTCGATAGACAAATTCAAACCTGCACGTGAAATCAACGTACAAGAATACCTGAAATAAACATTAAACAGACCCAACTAAGAACAAGCTCATATAGGTTAAGATGTGAAATGTGAAGATGGAAGGAAACCAAGGAGGAATGAGAATATAGAACTTGTCAGGTGTGTGGAACAGGTAGAAACAAAGCAACACTTCCTATTCCATACAGCCACATAAGCAGTCAACATCAGAAGACAACAGCTGGGACACAGAATTCCAGCACGCACAGCTAGAGAACACTTCCAAAAAGGCATCAATGATGATGCACCCTTACAGACAGGTTGACATACGCCAACACAACCATAGCAGATGAACCCCCAAATCAACACTTCCTTACTCCATTGTGAACCATCCATCCACCACATTAGAATGTGGTTTGGTATTAGAAGACATCAGCTGAGAATCAAAAGTCAACAATACAGATCTCGAGGACATTGCACCTCAGAAACAGGTTGACACAAGCCAGTACACAACCAAAGCAGATGAGTAGCACAGCACTCTGTTTTCAACATTGTTTTCCCCATATATCTCCTCTCTCCCATCCATATTCTTGCATTTCAGTGTTGTCACTTTTGTGTGAAGGAACGCCACACTATGTGCCCTTTTCATCCCATAGATCAATTTTCTTCATAAATTTTTAACAAATCTATTGTGTTATTGGTCATTTGAAGCACAGATTTCCTATTCAATAATTATTAGTCTCAATGAAATGCACACCTCTTGATTTTTGTCCAACTGATAGAGAAAAAGGTTTTGAACTGGTAAGGTTCTATATCCACTTTTGTTTTATTTGTGCCTAAGAAGAGAAACGTGATTCACTGTTTCTATGAGCTCCTGACCTCACGTGATTCACTGTTTCTATGAGCTCCCGACCTTACGTGATTCACTGTTTCTATGAGCTCCTAGCCTCACATGATCTAAATTATAGCCACCAGTAGACAAACGTCTAGACTCTAGAGACCTCCTTGAAGGCAGAAGAAGAAGACCCATGGGTCATTAACAACTTTTGATCTTGTTTTAAACTTTTCATGTAGAATTTAATCCATACTGCGTTTCCATTTCCAAGTCTCGTTCTACTATCACAATCCAAGTTTAAAATACAGGCCCTTTGTATGTTATATTAAAGTTGAACTGTGATCTTATCTGCTTATCTTTCTCATACTCAACAATGTCAACCACCTGATCATCCTCCTAAAATGTAAGCCATTTACATATATCTTCACATTCAATTATCTTCCTTAACATTTGTGCTCTCATCCTACTCACGGTTATGCAAAACACCTGATCATTTCTCCCTTAAATATATATAAGCACAAAATGTGTATCTACACCCCAAATCTACTAAACAATAGTAGATATTAGAAAAACTCGAAGGTGAAAACCTCAATTGTTTTTAAACCTTTAATAAATTTTAATAAATATAGAGGCTTGCATAATTGCATTCACCTTTTCGTTGATCCCTCTTGAGTCTCAATAGATCCAAACTTGATAGATACATTGGCTTTTTGTACAATAATCTAAGTCAGCTGGTCTGTGTTCATATTCAAATTCAAGAAAATGGTATTAAAAAAAGGTTCCCCAATTTAACAAATATTTGGTCAAAATGTAAAGACCAAATACAAATATTTTTAACTTCAAATTTGATACAAAATTTTGTCAAGTTAATTGTAAGGACCCAAAACATGCATACATGTATTGGTTCTGTTTTTATAGTTTTTGATTTACCAAAAATGATGAAAATGACATTTATTTTCCAACATATAAAATTTTGCATCTCTGATTAGATTCAACATTTAATTTGCCACAATGAAATTGGACATAATCCAGGTTTAAGGAAAAGCTCCATAGACTGACTAAGACAATAAGGTAATTAAAAAGAAGATGTTGGCTGCTTTTTTCTATTTTATTTTATTAGCACTACGCAAGCATGCATGCACACAAGGATCACTACCACCCCACATTCTATAGAACCTTACTTCTCTTGGTGCATCTTTAATGCTTCATATTTTTCTCTCAAAATATAACTTAGCCTTATAGTCATCACTAAAACAAAGAGCAATGGCTGCCAAGTTGAATTTGGACAACCATGTAATTCCAAGCAAACACAACAAATACAGGATCATCAACACTTAGGTTTCATCTTAATAAAAGATCATGTCTGCTTATCATTACGAAATCTCAAATAGGAATTTCAATAATGCAGATCAAGTAGCCAACTCGACATCAATGTTGCTAGACAAGTGGCAGCAGAAGAAAACTTCAATCCTATACTGATCCATCTCTGCAAAAATTGGGAAGTTTCAAGACAATGTATAATAGATTGATTGCATGGCAATCATGTTGATAAAACCTTCCAAGGAATAAGACCACAGCAGTCAACAAGAGTGTCGTCATACTTAATACAGTCAAAGAAGGGTCAACAGCAAAAGTGAATTGACAGACCTTCATAACTTGCATTGGTTCTTTATCCTTCATCCAACCGTAAAATTTTAGACCAAGGTTAACATTTTGAAGGAAAATCAAGAAAAGTCACATGGTCTTGTGAAATAAGATTTACATTGCTACCATTAACTATGACGCAACAGTTTTGCAAAAACAAAACATTCTTGTCTAAAGTGAAGTAGTTAGTGATGATTAAGACTAACTGTGGGTTTAGAATTGTTTTTCCATTTTTTGTTTTGAATTGTTAGAATTACCGTGCTTAGTAGCAGAGGAATTCCCACCATGGATTGGGAGGTCCACAACAGCCACTTATGTAACTGGGATTGTTGACTATAATCATTTTAACCTTCTCCTGCCTTTTGCTCATCCACTGAATGTGTTGAGAACTCTTCGCTTAAGACATCCCTCATTAGAATGGCCATACCATTAGTGATAATTACAGTATTCTCGTAACATTTCCATTATCATTACATTTGCTTTTAGGCAAACATTTAGACTTATGGGTATCTTTGTCACGCCTTGTAAACAAATGAAGATGACTAGGGGAAGGAGCAGGAGAATAGGGATGAGAAAATTCAAAACATCCACCCAGAGGAGCTTGAATTGTTGTCAATGATGCTCCATCTTTAGGGGTCACTTCTGTAACTTGCTTTCAATATGCAAGGCAAGCCAGAAAGCCTTGCTCCAATGAACTGAGTGCATGCAAAGTCCATCTTGTGTTGAATATGAAACAAAAGACACTCGATAAAATCGAAACATTCATCCCCAGCAATGAAGTTTTCAATATACTGATGAACAATCAGTAGTCAACACTTAGCAAATTTTCCACAATTTGTGCTGTTGTACCAAGCAAATCTTCCACAATTTTTGCTATTGTACCAGAACTAGATCTTGGACCTATGCTAAGATGTGAGGTGTTTCCACTGCAAGACATCAAGCAGCATGCTTAGCATTTAGAGCTGACAAACTTGAGAAACACCTTGACCAGGGAGAAACAGTCAGCAAGAAACAGAACAAAAAATAATAATAATAATAATAAGTTAATAACTCTAGAAGGTTATAAATAGGAAACCCTAAGGCCTACCTATCACTATTTGCACAAAATCCCTCAAGTCCTAGCCTGTCACATTTTTGCATTTAGCAACAGTTAAAAGCACATTACAGCAATGAAAGGAGGGGTTTTTGTAGTTGCAAGACACAAGACCTACAAAATGGAAGTCACATGAAAAAAAGGCCCTTTATCCATCCTTTCCTCAGGAACAAGAAACCCAAAATATTTTCTCAGTTTTTTATATTTTTCTCCAACGACCCCAATGACTCGCTTCACTTTCCTTAATTTGGAAAAAAAAGAGAAATATACAGTAGCAATGATCAAGAATCCCAGAGACAAAAATGGAGGAAGATGTGGTGATTCAGAAAATGCCAAACTTTCACCATCAACTTGACTCACCACTCTACCAAATCTCAGGCAGAAGCTTCTTGCACATTTCACAAGCACCCTTATATTAGCTCATATACTCAATTGAAAGTACATTTCCTTCGGCTGCCTAAGTGTGTAAGTAAGCAGAGACTTTAGGAACCCTTCAAAGAGAACAAGAAGGAACTGATCCAGAAAAGATAAATCATAAAAGTAGCATGCCTCCTTTACCAACACCAATCCATTGTTTAAAATCATTAACAATGGAGAAGATTACCGACAGCAATCCATTGTGTAAAATTGTTAAGAATGGAGAAGAGAAGAATATGATAGCATAGTTCCTCATTGCATTTATGCACGTGGCATTTAACAAAATAAGGAGGGCAATGCAGACCTTGAGATCTAAAACCAAGAAGCTCCCTCATAAAAAGAGCTAAACACCTCTAATCCACGTACTGAAACTTGAAAGAATGTAGAGAGGGACCCATTTCAGTCTTAATAACGACAGCAAAACCTCCATTGGATCTCACATAATAAATGAAGCATCTAAAGATGAGGTGATCCTCTAACTCTATCTTATGCAGCTAACAAAGCTGGCAGATCCTATCTAAATGAGGAAAATGATTGATTTTGAGCCAGAGCCAATGGCCAAGCAAAACCCAAGAGTATGAAGTGCTCCTTGTACAAATCCATCATAGTGCTAAGGCCCACCGGAGGAGAAGTAATGTACTCTATCTATAAATGTCATCTAAAATAAATTATAATCCTATTCAAGTCCTGCTTAGATGCCAAGAGGACAAAGTTTCAGGGACTAATAATGGACTAATACAACCAAGCCAACTAGTACAAAGTAAGTTTCAAGATTCTAACTGATAATACTCAGTTTGTCAAAAAAGGAATTTGTCAAGAAAGAAAGGTGAAATTCGTCTAGCTTGAGGCATGCTTATATCTAGAACCATACACCTTCAATATAAGAATCAAGAGGATTTAAACCACCGAAATTAACTAAAGAGAAATTTAAACCAAATTTAAACATTTAAAAGAACAAATTAATAATAATAAAAAAAAGATCATGTGCCATACTATTTATATCAAAACAAGCTCACCAACTAGCATCCTATTTGACAATACAAAGAACAAAAAACTCAAAAGACAACGAGTTCATCAATCCAATAACAGTTTCCAAGAAAACTAAGAACAACAGTATAGCTACTTAAGAGATACACCAAGTTTATGCAACAAAGCTACCTAAAGTGTTTATTCACACCATGCATCAAAAATCATTCAAAAAGGGGAGTATATATCTACCTGCATATTTGGAATCCCTTGATGTACATTTGACTCTTTCTTTCCATATTGGTCTACTCCAGATTTTGAAGATCCCTTATTGTCACCCTGTTAGATACAATGTTGTCACTTTATTTGAAAATAGTAAAATAAGCAATTATATGAATTAGTCCTATAATGGTTGTCATTGTAAGCAATGTTAGTATTTAGTACATGTTATATTTCCCAAATCCTGACGTCATACCACCAGTCCTAATCTGAGTGTACTTGATGCTTCGATATAATATTAAAATATTACTGTTGGAAGCCTATAAATAGGCATCTCTACTACCATGATTGGAAAGTTTATTCTTTTGTAAGCTATCAATTTCCAATAGAAAATTTTCCTTCCATTACATTACGCATTATGTGTGCATCTTCTAAGTTTTTGTCCATTTCTTTCTGTATTTGTGAATGTATGAATGTCATTTCTAATTCTTTCTATGGTAGCATAAATATATTTCACCTTGGTACATAATGATATTTTACCTTGCAACAGAATTATATTTTACCACCAGAATTTTTTTAAACATCAAGCAAAGAAAAAGAAAAAAAAAATTAAGTATTGTATTGCATAGCTAAGTTAGGTAAGAATAAATTTTATATCAAGGGTTCTACATCCATGCACTACAAACCTATACTCTAGCAGAGTACCTTTCAGTAGGTGCACAAATTTTGATGCATCCCATTCTATTGGTTATTGTGTTTTATTTTATTTGTTCTCATTTGTCCTTCAGATGAGTGAAACAACCATCACGCTTAGAGAAGTTATATTGTTGAAGACATTCCAAATCTCTTAACTTACTTGGAAATGGGATTAGTTAATTTTGAGGTGAATCCCAAATTTTTGTAGAGTGATTGGAATCCGGGCACATTTAACTTTATTTTCTATTTGCATTCTACACATTAGTGCTCAACAATAGTTGGGTTTGTGCTCTGCAAGTTTGCTTCTCATCATTATTTCCAACTCCTGAGGACCAATTTTATCTGACTTAAATTGAGCACTATTATGTTCTAATTGAATAAATAAACTCCAAGATATTTCAGATCTCATAACTTACTTGGAAATGAAGTTTGTTAATTTGAGGTGAATGCATTTACCCTATTTCTTTTATTTCTGTTTTAAAGATTAGTATTCAACAATAGTTGGGTTTGTGCTCTACATATGTATTTCTCATCATTTTTTTACAAAAACTGGAAAATTTTATTATAATATAAAAGCTGTGACCAAATTCAAGAGGGAGAAGTACAGCAGAAGAGACACCCAGTGTCTTGCCCCAAGGGAAGATTAAACAAAATATTTTTCTTCTTACTAGACCAAAAAATTCCGATTTTAACCAAAATCCGTGGCTATGGAATGTCTTGATAAAACTCATGTCCATCAACTATCAGTTACCCTAATTTTTACATGTGTCGAGATTCGCGTCTGTGTCTGGCAGTCTGCCTGTTCATTTTTGGCAGAGGTATAGAACCATTCCACTGATTCAAACCTTGGTTCAAATTCAAAATTTACCTGAGCCAACTCATTGTCCTTTGGAGTTGCATCATGAATCATATGCCTGACAATAGCTGTAGAATCCCCAAGGTAGAATCCCCAAGGTCTGTCATTGGTGTACCAATGACAGACCTTGGAGCAGGGCATATGTTTCTGCCTGGTGGTGTGTCACATGACTGAGGCTCCATGCAAAACTATAATCATTATTTTCAACTCCACATGACCATTTTCACTTGACTTGGATTAAGAACTCTTTACAAAGGAGGCATGATTTGAACACCGCTCTCATCTGTTCTCCTAAAAACATGTTGTATACCATCTTTTCCTGTCACTTCTCTCAAGGCCTGACCTGGACACTGATTCCATGTTCTCCCACACCTCCATTCTCTATGATGTCCCTGTTCAACCCCTTATCCGAGTTGCATCCCCCCTCCCCCCAGTTGCTACTTATTTCCATACCAAGCCATCCGAGAGGCAATCAAAGTTCCAACAAAGCAACAAACAAGAAATGGCCCAAGCAGAACTCTTCGAACACAATCTTCATACTCTTGATGATCACTTGAAGCTTTCTAAGAAGATAGAACTGAGACACCTATAAGCTAAAGGGTAGGCTGGTTCAAGCCAGGTATCGTTTTCCAGAGAACAAAAACATTTATCCAGAATTTCTAATAAAAACGACCTTTTCAATGAAAATGGAGCGAGTTGATCCCTTGACCATTCTGTGAAAACGACTTGCCTAACCTCACAAAAGACTAAAGATTTGGTGTGTTTCACTCAATCTTTGCCTTCTATCACAACAATATGCAGATTTTCCTGTTGGTTCTCAGGATGACAGTGATCACAACACACAATCTGCCTTTTTAGGTGTTGCAGATAAATGCAGAAAAGATGTTCAAAATCCATAGTGGCTATTCTAACTATCCTCGTCAAAGCAGTGTCTGTGGCTCTTTCACTCGAGATGAGCCAACAGATGAGATGGATTCAAATATTAATCTATTCATGAGTCGATTTATAGTTCATAAATTGAACAGCAAACATTTGGATGCTTGCTTTGTTGCAAACTCAGTTATGGATATAAACCATGCTATTGAGGATAAATTCACCATAAAGGCAGCATAGATAGTGGTTATCCTAATGATCCTCGTCAAAGCAGTGCCTGTCACTCTTTCACTCCAGGTGAGCCAACAGATAAGATGGAATACAAATATTAGTCTATTCATGATCGATTTATCGTTTATAAACTGAACAGTAAACATTTGGATGTTTGCTTTGTTGTAAACTCTGTTATGGATATGAACCATGATATTGAGGATAAATTCACTATAAAGACAGCATTGTCTAAAGCCACGAAATAACTAAAAGCCAAAACATCGGACCAAATGGCCTCGACAGAGTGCCATATCATGCGGCTGCCAGCATAATGCTCACATCAGGAGGCTGTATATCCTCGAGGCCAGCCCAATTTTTGTTATGAATATGATTTTTTTTTTAATTTTATAATTAGTATGCTTTATATATATATATAATTAGAAAACTCTAGAAATGCTTCATATTACCAAAACTTGAGAGAATTTCCATTACTCGTCATGAACTTTTTTCATTTCGCGTTCCACAGTTTGCTAACATAGTTTCTAAAAATCACAGTTTTCTTTGTTCTTACACCATTTTTATGGTTTGTTTTCTTACATTATTTTAAGGAGACGTCCCATGGTTCAGCCCGGACTAAGTTGGCGAGATCGAACCTGAGATAGGTCAGACTGAACCTCCAACTATGTTTATTTCTATTCTAACCAGCATTGCAAACCCTTGCAGACTAGTTCAAGCAATTGTACTAGCACACAATAACGGTTCTTTAAAAATAGCAATCTACGCAAATCCATAAAACAAAACGTGCACAAGCTTAAAAAAAGATACGGAAGAGGAAAAATCTTACCTCCGCCTGAAGTAAAAGACGCGCGTTTGAAACCACGGACAAAACAACACACGGCATTTTCCCCATCAGTCCCCGAGGTTTTCCAAAAAGAAAGAGCATACAATATTCTTAAATATTTACGAAGGAATGCACAACTTTACTTCATCTTTGAGTCAAAAATAACCGAAAGAACCGGCTTTACCTCTCTGTACATGAGCAAGTAAACCTTCAAGGGCTCGATATAATCTTCAAACCCTAGCGTGCTCATGGCCCAGAGCAAGTCATCGCCGTTGATTGTCTTCCTCTTTTCTCGCTGGCATTTGTCACTGGCCCTGCCGCCTCCGGTCAAAGAACCAAACAAGCAAACAAACGCAGACAAAAACAACATCTTCTTGTCCGAGAAACCCTAATTAGAAGAAGCCCTAATTAAAGTAGAAAGAAAAGAAAGTAAAGCAAAAGGATACTCGCTGGTGATGAAGCTGATAAACTCCGAGACACACTCCTGCACGGTCTCCTTGGCGTCTTTAGCGATCTTGCCGTTGGCCGGCAGCGCCTTCTTCATGATGCGGCTAATGTTGGCGATGGGTAGGAACCTGTCCTGCTCCCGCACGCTGGACTGGGGGCTTTGTTCCCCAGAACGAGGACTTTCCTGGCTGCCCGGGCTGCCAGCTTCCGCCATATGACCAGGGACCTGGGATACAGCAACAGAACCCTGCGAAATGCAGCCATGGCCGCCGGGGCCGGGGAGCTCAGTGGCGACAGTAACAAGAAGAAGAAGAATAAGAGCAATTTGCCTATGGAATTCAAATATTATCAAAAGAGAGATTTGCTTACCGCGCTTGGAAAGCTGGAGGGATTTAAGGGCTTCCTTTGATAAGATCAGATCGGACGCTGGAGATAGAAGGAGGAGAGACGACGACGGAGATGAAGCCGTTGAGAGATCCTCTGTGTATCTTCACCGTTCGTTCGTTCGCTCAAATCCCCTTTTTTAATTTTTCGCTTTTGCCAATCACCTCCCACCCTCTCGCTGCCTTTATTTTATGGCCGCTCGCCTTATCCCCTCCGCCGATTTTAGATTATCTAAAATTATTTCTTCTTCTGCCGAATCCAGGTCGAATCCCCTAGTTTTCCTCCGCTGCCTTGCTTCTATTTACGGAAAGCGACTTGTGAAGACATGTACGACCTGGTCAAACTTCAAACCAAAGTGCACTCACATGGTATAGTTAATTTTCATTATTAATGTACTTGAGGTGTAATGGTTTGAATGGGTGTGAAATAAATTCCACAAATAAAATTAAAAAAAAATACATATATATTCTTAATGGTGTGACTCTTTTTGATATTTGAGTTTATAGGTTATTGATATATCTTGATGGTGGGTTGTTGGATATACTCTTGGGTATGATGGTCGTAAATTAATTTGATCTCAAGGCTAGGATTCCTCTTAATTATAGATTTATTAAATGTTGAGAGGGATCAAATCTCTCAAGGTGGAAACGATTTTTTTTCTAGTGCAAAATTTGAGTAAAGATTTACACCTAGAGAGATTTGATTATTCTCCATAATAAATTTAAGATGGATCTAGGTTGGTTATATATATATATATGTCATTGGCAAAACCTAAAGCCCAAAAATTGTCAACTACAAATTGACTCTATGACCTCAATTTTTAATTTAATTTAATTTTTATGTTTATGTTTATGTTATGCCTTTAAATATGCTACATTTTAGAAGAATACTATAGGAAAAACCATGGGTTGTCAAAACTCGAGTTTGAAAACTGCTAATGTTTACATAATATTACTATGTCTCTTCCTTACTAAATTGGAGAATGCTTCTCAGTGCAATGAATCACTAATTTCTCATAATTAACCAAAAAAAAAACTTTAATTGGTTTATTAAAACTTTACAAATGAAAATGTCTTTTAAATGGAATTACGATATTTTTAAGATAAAATACCTTAACAATGACATCATCAAACTCACTTTGATTTTTGTGGGTCCATACAATCATACACTAGCAACTTCTTCTCTCTATGTATAAGAAAGCAAAGTAATTTTCAATGCATAATCATTTTCACATCATGTAATTATTATTCCTACATCAACCTCCTCTCACGTAATTATTATTCCTACATCGACTTCCTCTCATTAGACCACCCTTAGTTCCTAGTTTTTTTCATGGTTTTAAGGAAAATGGCCTTATTTCTTAGCAACCATATGCCCCATGCAATAAATATAGCCAAGGTACAAAGATGATTATATTTTTCGCCCATATGTATATCGTTTCTGCAAAGGTGATCGACGTCAAATTTGCTTTGATACTCAAGATTTGGAGAATAGAAGACCAAATTTCCTAAGCAAAAGTGTAGTTTATTAGAAAATGGTCAGAAGTTTCTTCGTGTTGTTTGCATAGGCCACACTTGCTAGGACCCTGAAATTAAAACCTCTTTTTTGGATGTTTTCCCAAGCCAATATTTTGTTGTGAAGGGTCAGCGAAGCGAAGCATCTTAACTTGTTTGGAATGTGCCATTTCCATATGAATCTATACCACCATCTATCAACTGATGTAACCTAAGAATTAGTTATCGCTTCATAGGTTGACCTAGTTGTAATCTTTCCAGCTGAGAAATCGTAGCTCCAAACTAGAGAGTCCCTATAATTGTTTAATCTCACTCCATTGAGATTGATCTCTTTGATGAAAAGGTTCCATTCCTTTGCAAATGAGCCAACCAATCCTAAGTTTGTTGAGGGCAGGCAATAACTTTATGAGGATTATGAGGAGTTCACTTTTTTTTATGTTATGTAGAGAGAAGAGTCCCTTTGATGCTAAAGATTGTCTTAATTACGAGGACAAATTATAGACATTGGCACCACCAATGAAGGGGTCATTATCAAGGATGACTTGTTTTCCATCTCCAACTTTCCAAGTTAGCCAATTGAAGAGACGGGGAAAGGAGGACATGAGAGCTTTCCAGACCATGGAGCCTCTTTTGAGAGGATTAATATCTTCTCCTCTAATCCAATCCACCACCTTTTGTCTGCTTAAATATTTCTCTTTTATGACATGGCTCCAAAGACCGTAACACCCTCCTCCCACATCTACCCAAGTAACCAGCCAACCGGGGTAAACATGTGACGAGAGGTTACTATGATTAGATTCGACCTCCTATGTGACCTTAAGGAAGTGGAATCGACAAAACAAGACCTTAAAGACCTCCCTTAGGTGCTTCAAGACCCCGGGAGCTAATCCACCACTCAAGGTGCCCAACACGTGAGTTAACCTAGCATTTCAATTAATTAAACCCAAAGTCGCTCCCATGACAAGGCATGCATGCGACTGTAAACCTATAGTCGCTCCCACAGTGCCTACAAGGGAGAGATTGCAGTCTCTCTCAACTAGTTCTATGCCAGAGACTACGAGATTTAAGCCACTTTTTTAGGGCTAGTCTCCAAACCAATGCCTAGAACTTGATGAGACTTCCCAAGACGATAAATGAAACCAAGGAAAAGCCTCTACCACAAAACTTGATCAAGGGCTTGACCTAACCAAGCCTAACCATGACAGATATTTTGTCAAACACTTAGTAAATATGTAATCTACATATGTAAATAACAGATCTGAGCATAGTTGTCTCATACTTATCTAAGATTCGCCATGAAGCATTGTTTCTTTATCACTTTAACTACAGTTTCATCCATTAGACCATAGATACATTGTTCATTCATATACAAGTAAAAACATGCTAAGAGCCATACATAGTTGTCGTCATAAACATACATATAACCAGCATAATAACGACATAAATATTAATGAGAGTATAGCCATATAGACCACATATAATCCATCAAAATACTCATAGAAATACAAGGAGAAATAACCTTTAATTAATGATGCAATAGACCAACCGGAGATGGGACTACCACATTCCACCTGACCATAGATTGGCTAAGCCAAGTCTCTCTTCAACCAATCACCCTCGTGCCATATTCCAAGCATGAATGTGGGACTCATAGAATACATTAAAAACACCAATCAATATGGATGCCACCAGAGTTCTCCACCTACACCGTGAGGAATTTGAGTGCCTTCTAGTCTCTCAGGCTTTACCGTGCATCCACAATCTGATCCAAGTATCACTAGGCCCTACATCAAGACATACCCTCCAAGATTTACTATGTATTCCATCTCAGAACCACTAGGCCTAATGGAGAGAAAATCCACCACTTGGCTTTACCGTATATCCTACCATTCACCGGCAAAGATTCCTAGTCCCACCGAGGCACACAATTTGGCTTTACAGCAACCCACAGTCTGGTTCAGGGGTTACTAGGCCAGTGGCTTCATTATCCTCAGTCTGGTTCAAGGACCACTACACCATTTGTTTGTCAATTCAGAGATCCACCCCACTCAGCTTTGAATCCAATCCGACCATCCCACATAAACCGAATGAGAGAACCCATCTTATCAAGGCTATTAGGAAATGGCAAGGCTAGGCTGAAAATACCGTCAAAACTAGAAAAACCCATGCCATGGTAGAAAAGACACACATGTGATCCCATGCATGCTAAATCTAGCAAGGAAAATACACATGCAAGTCGATACCTGCAATGAAGCTTGTTGTAGTTGCTTGACCTGCCTTTCCTTGCTTGATCTTTGCTTCCTCTTACCTTCTTTTCCTTTCTTTCTCCAGTGCCAAAGTGCTCCAAGAAAACTATAAGTGTCCAAGAGTATGAGAGAGAGAAAGAGTAATGACAGAGCTCCAAAGCTAAATTGATCAAGCCTTTCCAACTGATCCTCATAAGCCTTTTTATCAATGAGGCCTCTATTTTCCATTATTTTCCTTCATTTTCCTCCTCACATGCAACCTGTGACCTTTCACCTCCTTTCCTCCTATTTTCCATTATTTTCATAAATAAAATGCCAATAAATGCATCATGCCTTTCCAAAGCCTTAGCCATTGCCTTTGCCAATTTCCTTAGCCATAAACAACCAAATGAACACACGCTAGGATTTCCTGCCCAACATTCAGCTTGGAATACGTGCCCCATCAACCATGGTTATTATATATTTTACATGGAGTTTTTATGGGGGTTGTTACAAAGACCCTCCCTAAATAGACATATCCACAAGCTTTTCAGTGTCAACGTTTTTGCAAACCATATTAGATTTTTAAAGCCCCATCCTCCTATACTTTTGGCATTAGATAAGATGGACCAGTTAGCAATATGGAAACCTCCTTTATTGCTTTTACCAACCCAAAGGAAATTGAAATCAACTGCCTAATTGAGACTAGAAAACAATGGGAATTTTGGCCAAGGAAAGCCAGTAAACAAGAATATTTTCCAAGACATATTTTGCCAAGTCATTCTGCCTCCCAAAGATAGCCAATTGTAGCACCAAAGATTTATTCTCTGCTCCACCCTTATGATCATCCACATCCAAACTTATTTATGATAGTCACTGGGCTTTAGAAAGAAACCTAGATACTCAATACCAATCTCCAATGTTGAGATTTGCAAGGGTAAGAAAGACTAGATGTCTAAGAGGATGTCTGGCCTAACTGCATGTTGATGAAAGGTAGATTTAGTAAGATTTATATCCATTCATGTAGCACTGCAAGAGAGAGTTATGCATCTATGAAAACCTGGCATTCAGCTACAGTACCTAGACCCAGAAGTTGAACATCATCCATACATAGAAGGTGGGTGATGTATTGGTTTTCATATATTTTTATACCTATTATGTTACCTTCATGTTTTTCTTACACCAGAAGACGACTCAAACCTTCCATCACAAGCAAAAATAGAAGAGGAGATAGTGGGTATCCCTTCCTTAGTCCCAGTGAGCAGGTGAATTTTCTAGAGGGCAAGCCATTTATTAAGATTGAATAGCTTGTTGAAGCAACACAACCCATGATCTAGTTTGTCACTTCCAGGCCTAACCCTATTTGAAGGAGGACAAGACTAAGATAGGTCCAATTGACTTGATTGAATTCTTTGTTTAGGTCCATTTTGAGCACCAGAGCTCTCTGGATTTTTGTTTTAATAGTGTAAGGTTTCTTGAGCAATGCTTATAGCATCATGTATCTACCTGTCAGAGAGGAAGAAAAATTGATTAGGGGACATCTTCTCAGCCAAAAATATTTTAATCGTGTTTGAGATAATCTTGGTGATAAGTTTATACACTAAATTGACCAAAGAAATAGGCCTAAATTCCAAAAATGACTTAGGCTTTGAGCATTTAGGGATCAAAGTTATATAGGCAGCTTTAATAGCTAGTGAGACTTTCCTGAATTTTCTAAATTCCTCCATCATATGACACATTTTTGGTCCCATAAGGTCAAAGAAGGAGAGAAATAGTTCCATTGTCCAACCATCAGGCCCCATACTTTTGTCCTTTGAGAACTTTTTTAGAACTCCTTTAATTTCCTCAAGTGTGACAAGGCTTCCAATTTGGACCGCTTCATCATGGATGAAAAATCTCGAGTAATGTTTAATAAGCTGTAGTTGAGAGTTAATATCAGACAACCCTGGATCTGTGTAAAGGGAATATAAAAAGGAAGAAGCAACATCTTTTAACTCATTAGAAGAAGAGACTGACTTTCCCTTCTCTATCTCAAGCTCCCAAATAGAGTTATGTTTTTTCTATGGTTAGTGTAACTATGGAAAAATTTAGTGTTACCATCCCCCTTTTTTATCAAGGTGGCCCTGCTTTTTAATCTTTGGGCTTCTTCCTCCCATTTTACAATCTGCCTTTTCATAGATTCTACTGAGCTCATTTTTTGGGCTATATCAACCAAGAAGGAAGAGGAGAATTTTTGGGAGATAAGATCATATTCATATTCAATTTCAAGGAGTTCTTCTTATTGTCATGCTTTCTTGTTTCTATCCTAAACCATAACTGCCTTCTTTAGCTCCATGAGTTTAAAACTAAGGTGGACATAGCAGAGGAGGAATTATTGAATGGGAAATTTGGCCAGATATCCATGACCAGCAGTCTAAAAGACTCTTCTTCCAACCATGAATGGTTTAATTTAAAGGGATAATTATGGTGGTGTGGATCAAAATCGATTTCCAGGAAAATGGCGATATGATTAGAAATCTTATCTTGAGAAATCCAGGAACGAGTCATACCCGCATTTTTAGCTAATAGATATGCCATCAAGAATCTGTCTAGTCACTTTGCTATACCATTTGAACCCGATATAAGATTTCTCTAGGTAGGGGATAGTGGGAAAGGGGCTATATCTCAAATGTTATGGTTTTGGAGCACATACAAGAAGTAGGAACACAAAGAATAGGACGGGCTCGCTAACCCCAAGACTCTCCTGCAGATGTAGTGAAATTTAAATCTCCTGTCGGGATGAGAGCTTGATCTAAGAGAAATACACTAGCTTACACCACATCCTAGAAGGCTTTTTTGTCATTATAAGGCCCATACCAATTTACCAGTTTTATGGGAATGGGACATCCTCTAATAGAGCCTTCTAGGATAATACTAATGGATGAAGAGAAGGCTTGTAAGGATGCAGAGTTAGGGTCCCATAGAGTGACTAGGGCATCTGACAAGCCATTTGATTCCATAACACAAGAAAGCCAACCTAGACACAACCTTCATAAACTCTCCTTGACTTTGTCTCCCGATACCATTATTTCTTGAAGAAATATAATGGAAGGATGATGGATGTTGATCAATCCATTGAGGGAGGCAAATTTTGAGGGTCCTCTAACCCCTCAAATATTGAGAGATAAGATAATCATTAATTGGGGGAGAGAGAGAGGGCTTTTGTGCTCTAAGTGCCCTTGAATCAACATCTAGATCTACAGGTGGTGAGACTCTTATTCCTCCCTAGATATGCTCAGAGATATTGCCTTCTCTTACGAGTGCTTTTTTGTTATTCTTTTTCTTTCTAACAATAACATTATGGAAGGAGAGACTAGGTTTAGCTAGAGGATTTACCACATGAGTAACCCCTGCGAAGGAAGGGATGGGAGAGAGCTTCAGTGCCTCTTTGTAAGAAAGCACTAGAGCAAGGAAACTAGAGTAGAGGTGTTTAGTGTGGTAGGGATATGGTAGGCCACTGAGAGAGGCTGAAAATCAGAAGTGAGAAGGCCAAAATGGCATAACTCAATCCTAGGTTGACCATTTATTTTCAGAACCAGATTCATACAGGACCCTTAGTAAGATGGTATATAAATTTGTTGTGCATAAATGTTTGATGTAGTCAATTTCAGAGCATCACTAATATAGGTTTGAGATATGTTATGACTGGAAGAGTAAGATGTAGAACTGGAAATAGAATTCATAATTATCTATTCTATTTGATCTAAAAGCAAAGAATCCTCAATAGAAGGATCTTGGATAAGAGATTCAACTTCAAAGTTGGACTTACCGGTGTGGTCTGCACCGTTGGAAGTGCCTTGTTTGAGAGAGGCTTCGAGACCTTGGTTAGAATTGATGTTTGTCTCTGCTTTGTCAATGATCGTTGCATCAACAACACCAGTCAACATTCTGTCCCGTGGAATCAAATACGGGATATTGTTCTCCAAACCACCTTTAGTCGAACTAGTAAGAATCAAGTTCATGATGTCAGGAATTGATGTTTGAGTTGTCAACATAGCCTCAATAGTCCCTTTTGTTAACTTAGGAGCAAGTTTCAACTCATACTCTGAAATCCTTAGGGGCGACCAAGAGAGTTTTTGAGGAAACAATTGAGTTTGTGACTTGGATAGGGTTTTATGATGTTTTTGGTTGTCAAAACCCCACCTTCAAGAAGCCTCATAAGAGCTAGCTAAATGGCATGCTTCTCTGCATATAATGCATCTGAAAGGGATCTTCCAGTAATCTAAGGCTGGATGATCTCCTTTTGGCCCCAAAGAATTTTTAGAGACCTTGGAAGCCCTTACATGGTGTCCATTTCTACTAAAACCCATGCCATTTGTTTGTCCATAGCCAACAAAGAAGCTTCATCTAGAAAAATAAATCTACCTAAGGCATTTTCCACCTTATGAGTACTTCTTTTGACCATAGTTCAAGATGGAATTAGCCTGGTAGCAAAACCCAAAGGTGTTTTCGCGGTTGATTTTATGTCTCGGGCATAACGTTGGGTGTCAGCGTTATAATCATAGCAAGCCCTTGTCTATGACACAGGGCTTGTTGAGGGTAATATCGAGATCAATCTTTGACAAAAGATGGAAATTGATCAATTTATTGACCAAAATGGTCATTATCGAAGTATAACCCACCAATGGCTTCCAAGTTTCCCTGACCCAAGATAACAGATGTTTGTGAGACATTTTTATGTAGCTGAGTTTACCAACCAGAGCCCTCATGGATAGGGAATCCACTCTGTCTAAGTTGGCATCTGCTCCTAGGGTCAAACCCTTCATGGTTGCTAAAGCCTTTACGTGTTTAAGGGCATGCTTATTTTTTGCTCTCCCAACTTCAAATTTGGAATCTCCTCTCGCTCATGTGGGTTGCTCGAAAGCATGACCGCTCTGATGGCTACTTACACATTCAGTGAAACCCAATATTTTTGCTGAAATTTGAGGTGCAAAACGAAGTTCCAAAGGCTGATGTCCTGCTCTAGACTAACCCCTGCATACATAATTAATTTGTGGAAAGTATCATGCGCTTTCTAGGTTTTCACCTGACAATCCATTTTGGTAGGATTGCTCCATGTGACTTCTAAATCGAATCTGCTCCAGTCTGTTACTGACTAGAAAACTAAACGAGAAAAATCTGAGAGCCTGAATGCAAGCAGGGAATGTTTTAAGTTGTAAATTGTCGTGAACCAGAACAATGAAATGATCAAACTCGACTATTTAAGATGTCACGAGGTCCACACCCTACAATCAAATCTTTTTGGAGCTCTTAACTCTCTTACGTATTTATCTTGGTCTTCTTTCAACTCTCTTACTCTTTTTCATTTACCTTGATTTTTTATCAACTCAATACTAAATTCAACATTGAGCTTAGCTCTAAACGACACTTTCTTAATGTCTATTCTATTTATTTGTTTCCATAACTCTTCGTATTGTATATCTTTGATCATGCAATGACATCTTCATCTTCAATAACATTTGTTAGCATCCATTGTTAAGGGTTCATAGCTCAAGTTGTTGGGCGAGCTATTTGTTTTCCTCCCCATCTAAATTCAATTCCAACAAATGGCATGTTGGTTTGTTGTGATAAGGGTAGGCGTCCCCTAGGATTAAGTTTCCACTCGGTGGGCTTCGAAATATCTCAACCCTTATAAATTCATAAGTTATCGATATATCTATCTTGCAAGTTGTTGGATATACTCTTAGGTTATAGTAGTAACTAATAGATTTTATTCATTCACGAGGGGAAGCTCAATTGGTGATGGTTGTGTTATAAAGTGTTATGTAAACCATGAAATTCAAAGTTCAAATCACCATTAATAAATCCAATTAAAAGAAAAAATTGATTCCAAACCTAATCTAAATCACTCCAATAAATTATTAGTTCCATATTTTTAAAAAACAATATCAACTATTTCAAGCTCATAACTTTAATATAAATTAAAATAATTTCTTATTACATTTATCAATATACTCTCTTAAATTGTTTGATATGTAATATTCCGAAACTTTTTTCTACACGCTTGAATGCCATGTGATATTTAAGGCTTTCCTTGTTGATAACAATACTCTCTATCATTTATCCTTGCGACACTTTCATCTTCTTAATCAAAATTATGCACTGATTTCATTTTCCTCTAATTATGATATATCCTAAATTGCTTTTTTAACGATATATTTCCTATAATTCATATAAGTTTCCTTTTCTTTGATTCATACTTCCTTTATTTGTAGATCTACGTCTCCATTCTTTTAAATTTGGATAAATTCCATAATAAAATGAGAATCAAGGTTATGCTCTTTCACACTTTTCACTGTCTTGATGTAACCAAGTAAACTTATAATAAGAAAATGTTTACATAACATAACAAGACATTACAACATCTCTTCCATATTAGATTTGAGAGCAATACAATAATTTTTTTCATGACTCAAGTATAAATGAAAACTAATTCTTTATACATTAAAAAAATAAATTTAATATATATAAAAATAAATAAATAAAAAACTAAACTAAACATTACCAATTCTTTCATACAATGCTAATCTGGTTGATTAATAAGTATATATTGTGTACTAATGTCTAGAAAGCACACACACACACACACACAGATATATATATATATACATATCACATTTTCCTCTAAAAACCTGAACCAAAATATACAATCACTTGCCCACCAATCCCAACTTAAATTAATGTTTTTCTTACTTTACGTTAACAACATCAACTCCTTTACTTAACTAAAAAGGACATGTATTATTGTGTACTCTTGTCTAAAAAGTACATATTACCATTTATTTTTAGCTTCAACTACTATATTTAAGTAGTCTAGATCCATCTCGAATCTGAATCTACCAAGCGTCGAGAGGGATCATGTTCAAAGTTAAAATGGATCTAAGTTGTACTCTTGCATTCGATAATGGAATTGCTCAAGTTTTTAAATAGGCATTGTCATAACAAATACCACTGCTTGTAAACTGATGCAGGAGCATCTGAATGAAGAGGCGACAGCTGGGAGATGTTTCTTGTTATTTTTATTTTCATTTTATTTTGACAAATAGAGAGGAAAACACTTCAAGTTTCTGTTTCATTTAGTTTCATTTTGTGTCATTTTAAATTAAGGCTGAATCAACCATTGTTAGTTTTTGAATTAGACAAAATAGGATTAGATAGGAACTAGTTTGAAGAAACTGTTTCATAACTGAGGAACAGTTCCTCGAACTGTAAAAGAAACTGCTAATGATGTATTGAAAAGGAAACAAGAGAGAAGAGTAGAGAGTTAGCTGAATTGGAGTATGATTGTAAGCCTATGGGTAGAATGTAAAAGAAGCCACTAGTATTAGGAGAGCAGGGCATAGACAGAGATAGAGTCTCAATATGTATCCTTTGTTTATTTGTTATGTGCAAAGATAAATTCAAATCAATATAAATGTGCGTTTCGAATGATTGAATGATGAATTCAATGTGAATCAGAGCTTTTGTAGCATATATATATATATGTGTGTGTGTGTGTGTGTGTGTGTGTGTGTGTGTAGGTGAATTCGGTGGACCTAAAGAGGAGATTGAATACATAGAGAAGAATTGCACGCGACACAACAGAAAGTGTTATAAGACTCGAATAATAGAGGAGCGAAAGATTGAGGAAGTGGCGCTCAAGGACCGTTGGATCTAATAGATCAACGGTTGAGATCTGATCACGGAGAATGAGCGAAGTTTTAACTATCGCATCGGAAAAAAACAAAAGGGCGTGAATAACCCCGACCTTGGGCGATTGCCGATTGCGATCAAGCGATAGAGCGAGGACCGTTGGATCTGTGGGGAGGATCAATGGCGGGGATTTAATTGCGATATTAATTCGGGGAGTGAATATACCGTGCCTTAAAGAAGTGCGACAGCGAATGCCGACGCGATCATCGGAGTGATCGTATCGCAACATTTAATGGTGTTTATCGATGGAGGAGTATTGATGCAAGTGATAAGGCAAACCCGATAATATATAGATGCAGTTTAATGGGATTTGAAATCCGTTATTGCGTTATCGCATATCAGATGCGATAGAGGCATGTGTTAAAGAAACCCGCGAGAGACGACGACTGCGATTAGCGATAAAGGAGCCTCGAGAATTGTGCAAGAGCCATGAAATAGGCGGAAGAAGGCATAAAAGACGTGTTTTATGTGTATTTCCCTTATAAAGGGTTTATAATGAAATAAAGCGCCGATACATTTATGTGTAAGTCCAACCTTATCATAAGATAATGTGGGAACTGATTATATATGCGGCATAAGGGTTAGTGGAAGGTTTATGAGGGTTTATAAAACTGGGCTATTGTAATGAATTCATTCCGCTGGGGTTTATTTAAAGGGGCCTTAACCGTAAAGGTTTGAAGACTAATACACGCAGGTAACCCTGTTCCAGGTAGCCTTGCGTCATAAACCACGGTAACTCTATAGTTTAATTTAACTTTATAATTTTATTGTTAAAATTACAATTATTAATTTATTTATTTTTGAATTTTAATTATCAAGAAATTTGTACCTCTTATTTATCTTATCTCAATTTTTCTTCTTCTTTTTTGACTGAGTCAAAATGTTTATGTTGGTATTACAATATAATTGCTATACTCGGTTGGAGAGCACCTGTGAGTGCAACTAAAAAGTGCATGTATTATTATGTACTCTTGTTTATTAAATACACATTACTATATATTTTTAGTTTTATCTAGAATGTAATTGAAATATATGATTTTTTAAATAAATAAAAATGTATAGATTATATCTTATGTTTTTATTTATTTATTTAGTTAATTATTTTCTAGTTGTTATAGATAAAATTTGAATGTAGTTTCAAGAGGAAAACACCATTTCCCAACGAGTTTGGTACAATACGGAAATAATAATGGGAATTACCTCATGGACAAAGGTTTTGTTCTTATGAACTTTTATAAATTACGGTAATATGTAACATATTTATGAAACATTTTGATGTAGAAATAGATTGTATGTCAATGTATAATGCATACTTTATTTAGATGATGAGACCTAGTCAAATATTTGATGATGGGAGGAAGTGCCACATTGCCATATAAAACTAAATATAAATCTTATGTTTTATCTAAAGATTGCCATATATTTTTATTTGGCGAGGTTCTAATTATGGAAAGTGACACTGTATTCAATATCCAAGCTCACTCAGTCCTTATCTACTTTGACCAAACAAAAATCCTTGCCCCTACCACATTCTAGTCTACATGCATCATTCGTGAAGCCTTAGAGATCGAAAAGCAGCTTGAAAACTTCAAAAGGGAAAAAGGGTACAAATTGAGTAGCTCATGGAAACCTCTTATCCACAACCTCAGTCATTAACCCTTCTTGCTCTTAGCTTTCTTATTAATCCCTTTCTTCTCTCCTCACCTAGTCTTTCTTGTCCCCCTCCTCTCCCTCCTTTCTTTTATGCCATCCTCGCCCTGCCCTTCCCCCCTCTTATATTTAACCTTCTCTATCTTTCCTTCTTCATAATTTTTTTGTTGTTGTTTTATATAATCCCTAATCCACTGAGATTTTATAGTCATTTACATTCATGTTCTCAATCATTACTATTTACACTCAAATATATTTATAATCCATTTATATTTAATTTCATTATTTTTATCTTCCCAATTAATATATTATTGAACAATTTATTATTATTATTATTATTAACATTCTTTCAAAAATAATAAATTTAATCTCTATATAAAACTAACCTGTTTTTATTAAATTTCTTCTAAAATTCTTAATCTTCTACTATGCACTTCAAGGATCAAATATATCTATCTTTACAATTTATGACTTTTTCTTAATTTTTAGGCTTTCTTCATCTTTTGATTTAAATCCTTCTATTCATATTATAAAAAAGTTTTAAAAATCATTAATTCAAGCTTAAAAGCTAAAAAAATTAAGTCAGCGATAAAGATCTTTGTTTATCTTTACAATTTTTAGGTTTTTTCATCTTTTGATTTAAATCCATTTATTACGTTTTGCCTTTGACTGCGTATTACTTTGTCTTTGACCAAAAAATTATGCTCTTTATCCATAGTGTAACCTTAGGAATTCAATTTTTGTTATTTTTTTATTATTTAAATTTATTTATTTGTAAGGTGATTGGTTGAGGTGTTATTATAGGTTGTTTAATAACTTCCATTTGTGTTAGTTACTAATTTTTTATTTCCTTTTTATTTAACTTTCTTACTTTTATTATTTTTTCTATTATTTCCATTTTCATGAGTTATAATTTTTTCTCCATATTTTCAATTTAAGATGACTTATTATTATATTAAAGACATATTTTAATAAATTTAATTATAATATATATATATATATATAAAATATATATATATATATAGATAATAACAAAACACACATATATATTAAAGTGTATATATGTTAATAAACAATATTAGTTAATCATATTTTTTATCTTTTGGTGATGCCGTTCAACAATACAATATTTTATTAGTTGTTTTATTTTTGTGTTTATTGTTTTTCACCTTAATTAAGCTATATTTAAACTAAGTCGCAGGTCCTAGCTACTATGTAGCCCTTGTTTATATTTTAAATCTAAAAAAAAATAAAAAACATTAATTCAAACTGAAAGCCAAAATTTTTAAATTAGGGTCAAAGATCATTAAATACATTTTTATATTTATGATTAAACTTATAATATATTTATTATAATTTAATAAATCTTTAACTATATTCACATATATTTATATAATTCATTTTTTTCTTAATTTTAACATGAATTTCTCTTTTCTTTGAAATTTGGGCTAACATTCTCTTAGACATTTTTCTCTAATGTTCATATCAACGTTCACTTGGTTATTATTTCTCCTTTCTAATCAACTTGATGCTCTTTTCTAATCCATTATGCTTTTTTCTCACACCCTTGATGATGGGTGTTAAGACCACTCAAAACATAGGACATTGCTAAACCTACACACAATGTACATCCAAAAATTTACATCAATATCTCAGTCCTATCATTTTTTCTTAATGGGCTTAACTTTCATGATGAGAAACAAGAGCTTCCACTGTAAATTGAGATTTTCTTTCATAGATTTTTAACATTTTATCGTAGCCATGGGCCAACTTAAAGGTAAGGGTTGAACTTATGGAAATGCATGGCATATACCTTTTCAAACTTGGGGTTGTCTTGCCCATCTCAATGTCATAATGAGGGTTCACTTGATGACATTAAGAATTAAAGCCCACCCTGTGTTCTCTTCAAGTTTCATCATTTTCTTTGAAGGCTCCTCAACCCCTTATTGCTATTAGCAAGTGAGGTTAAGAGGACATGCACAAAAATCTTGAAAGCAGTTGGCATGGATGCACACACATTGGAATGCTAATCATCATTAAGACAATTATGAAAACCCAACCAATTCTAAATGCTAATAGCAACACATAGTGTGCCAAGAGGAGCGAATATTAAACCGTTAACAATGTCAAATCCAAAGCACCTTTAACAAATAATATAAACCTTGTCATGTAAATGAGTTTCCAATATTAAACCAAAGTTAATGTATTTCATGCTTATAATTGATTGCCTTGCTCTTCATAGTGTTAATCAAGTACTAGGTTAACTAGAAAGTGCATGTATTATTATGTACTCTTGTCTAGAGAGTGCATGTGTTATTGTGTACTCTTGTATGGAAAGTGCATGTTTTATTGTGTATTCTTGTCTAGAAAGTGCATGTATCACATTTTTCATTTAGGAGCCTAAACAAAAGTATACAATCACGAACATAAAAGTTGATGTATTTCATGATTATAGTTGACTACATTACTTTTCACAAAGCTAGTCCAATACTTTGGTGAACTAAAAAGTCTATGCATCATTATGTCCTCTTGTTAGAAAGCACATATTATTATGTCTATTTTGCTTTCGCCTTCATTGTAATTGAAAGATATGGATATTTTTCTAATATATAAAATGTATAATTTATGGTTGAAAAGCTTTGATTTAGTTGATTATTTCCCACTTGTTATAAATAAAATTTGAAGACTTTCAAGAAGGAAACAACATTTACTAATAAGTTTGGCATGGTTGGGAAATAATAATGGGAATCGCACTATGGAAAAAGATTTTGTTCCTATGGATTTTCATACCCTTAGCATATTCATGGAATACTTAGACATATGAGCATAGCTTATGTTGATGAGTGACATATCCATGAAACGTTTGGTGTAGAAATAAAACTTATGTCAATGTGTAATGCACACTCTATTGAGATGTTGAAGCCTTGTAATGCTTTGATGGTGGGATGAAGTGCCACATTGCCATACTAAAACCAAAGCCAATCCCTAACATTTTATCCAAGGATTTCCATATTTTTTATTAAGCTTGGTTCTAATGATGGAAAATCATATCTAGAACCCAAGTCCACCCAACAGTTTATCTCAGGCCTGTCATTTTTTCTTGATGGGCTTGGTCTTAATTATGAGAAAAGAAGAGTTTCTCACTGTTAATTGAAATTTTCTTCTCATGGAATTTTGAAAATTTATTATAGCTAGGCTCTAGCTCTGAAGTAAGGGTTGAGTTTATGGAAATGCATGACATGCACCTTGTCAACCTTGGAGTTTTCTTGCCCCCTCTAAATGGGACAATGTGGGTTCACTTGATATTGTCAATAACTCAAAGTTAACTAGCATGCATGCACATGTGGCAACATGCACATGCATTGGAAATGCCAAATGTCACCGAGACTATTATGGAAACTCAACCAATTCTACATGCAAATAATAGCACATAATGTGCCAAGATGATGAACAATGACCCAATGACAATGACAAATCCAGCGCACCTGTAAGAACTCAACTCAATATTGTAATTGAAATGAGTTCCTAAATGTGTACTATGCATGATATGAAGCAAAATATACAACATAAAATAGTTATTCATCTATTATTTGTCTTACTATCTATCATGAACCATTGTACAAATTATTTACGTAGTAATATAAACACTTTACATTCTTATTTTCTTTGTGTCTGTCCTATTCATTATTTGCTTTCATTTTTTTCAAGCCTCTATGCCCATAACTTGATCAGTCCAACTTATTTGAGTTGTCACTAGTTTCACACCTTGTAATCAAATCACTTCAGAGCTTTCAACTCTCTTACTCACTTAACTTGGTTCTCAACTCTCTACTCAACTCAATGTTGGGCTTAGCTTAGTGTCTACTCTATTTATTTGTGCCCATAATTCTTCGCATTTTAGATATCTAACTATACAATGGCTTCTTTCTCTTCCTCGATGCATGTTCATCTTCCACCCCCTAACTATTTATCATCTATTAATTCACATATATCATTTTAATATCCATCCATGTGGTTTTTTACACCAATCTCTACACTCACTTGAGTTGTTTCACATGTGATATTGTAATGTTCTTCAACTTCCTTTTGCACAAATTATCACTCTGTGATCTTCAACATATTCATTATGCATGTCAAACATCCTTTCATCCCATCATTTATGCTTGCATACTTTCCCTTTTGAGTCAAAATTGTGAACTAAGTCCATTCTCCTTCGATTGTGAATTACACCAAATTACTTTTGTGAGTGCAATATCTATCATGTTCAAACCATTTCCCCTATACTTTTAGTCATGCTTCCTTTATATTTAGATCCACCCCTTGTAAGGTATTACATATTAATATTATTAATATTATTTTATTATTATTTAGCTTTAATTTGATGAACCTCAAGACTCATACATAGTTTCATATTTATTAAACATCCACATTGAAACTCTACTCAATAACTTTATTTATATTGTTACAATTTATCCATTTCATATTTCACTTGTATAACCTAATCCACTCTTTGAAGCACCTCTTAATGGGTGAAATGGAAGGGTTAGGGTCCATTAGTTCTCTTATGCATAACTTGAAAAACACGTACCTTACTTGTATTAAAGTCAATTTATTGTGTGTTAACAATATTAACATGGAGGTGCCAAGGACCATAATTCATTATGTTGGGTTAGGGAATGTTTGCGACAAGGAGGAGGAGGGAGGTGAAGGAGGATAGTTTCCCTCCACAAATCCAACTTTTGCTAATGTGTCACCATGTTGTAGTCTTAAGACCTCATAATGATTGATCTCCTTGGATGCTATAAGCAATAACAATCTCACTCAAATGCATGTCACATTGCATTGAATTCACCATGAATTGCTCATTGGGTTTGAAGGATACCATTGAAGGCATTGTGTAATTCAAGTTTGGATCTAGTCATTTGAGGCAACAAGAAGGAATATTTTCCATCTCTAGGGATTTTTATAACAATCAACATAATTACACTCTTAGAAACTTGTAGATTTTAAAGGCTTTTGCATACTTCTTTGCTTGTTCCAAGTAAGAGGAAGGACCAAGGCCTCTTAGCCTGGTTCCTTCCTTATCGCTCCTACATCACATTTGATTAATACTTTCGCTCCTGCATGCTATCATTCGACAAGGAGAATTTGTTCAATTTTCACTTTGGACGAGCTAGTTTCTCACATAGCCACCCCTAGTTTTGCAACTTAAACTCTAATGTAGAGAGGAGTCTCAACTATCCTTTCATTTTGGATGTGTTAGCATTTCTAGGTGACTTTCCTCTCAGTTGATTGTCATTTTGAATCTTAAGTATTATTTACCTCCTCCAACTGGCTCATTTCGTTCTTTGTCAGGAATCTGCATAAGTTTGATTTATTAGGAAACTTTTTTCTCTCCCTCTTATTCTTCTCCTGAACCTCTTTTGTGGAGGATTCTTATGTTTTCTCACTGCTCCTTTCTATGGTTATTCTCTCCCTCTCCCTCCTAATTTCTTTATCCTACTCCACTCTTCTTCCAGTCATTGGTTCTATTCGCTTGTCATGCCTCACTAGAGAGCGTGCTCGAGAAGGGGGTTGGAGGCCATGATGGGATTAGCAATACCCAAGCTCAAGCTAGAGCACATGCCTTCTCAGATAGATGTCAAGCACACACATAACTGCCAACCTAACAAGAAATTTAAGACATTAAATAGGAAGTGGTTGAGGAAAGATAAGATGTCTCTAACTCAAAAGTCCTAGCATCCATCTCTAGTTGGGTACCCGACCTGGGTTCATAAAGGGGATGTCACAACCAATATCTAGTGCCTTAAGGAGCTTTTGTGCAAATTTTTATTGGAACGTAATGAAAATCGTGATGAGCTCCTCCTTCAAAAGGAGGAATTAAACTTGCTATACAAGATCATGGATGAGCATAACCAGTGCATGGAATTTATTCTCCTACACCATCACAACCAACCTCCTCCAATGAATCCTGATTCTCCAACTCCAGGCAATTATCATCATTGTTCTTACTGGTCCTTCTGTAGATGACACTTGATTTACTAGATATTTGTAGCTAGATTCTATGTGCTTTTTGTTTGATGTAATTGTAGTTTATATGGCTGAAAAAACACAACTTTTGTACTAGTCATATCAGACACATAATGTAAATTAGGCATATTTTGATAACTTTATGCTAGAATCTTGAGAGAGAGAGAAAGAGAGAGAGAGATGTTTTGTTCTCATGAACTTTCATACACCCTAAGGTTTCGTTCTCACCATTACCCAACAAATTTAAGGCTATTTATATATAAAAAAAAAGATTTCATATATATATAGAGAGAGGGAGAGAGACCATGGACAAAGGTTTCGTTCTCATGAACTTTCATACATCCCAAGGTTTCGTTCTCATGAACTTTCATATACTCCAATGTATTCACGAGAGAGAGAGATGGGGGGGGGGGGGAGCGAGAGAGGAAGAGAGACCATGGACAAAGGTTTTGCTCTCATGGAATTTGATACACCCCAAGGTTTTGTTCTCATGAACTTTCATACACCCCAATGTATGCATGAAGCACTTGGAACTAGGAGTATGACTCATGTTAATGTGCATTGTATTCATGAAACTCTTAGATGTAGGAGTAACACTCATGCCATCATCTAACACAAACTTTATTGGAATGTTAAGGCCTTATCATTCTTTAATCGTGGGATCAAATGTGGCATCACTTTATTAAAACCAAATCCAACCCCTATGTTTTATCTAGAGATTGCCATATTTTTCTTTGTCTCTCTCTCTCTCTCTCACACACACACACATTAGAGCCAAACCAACTCTCTCTCCTCTCTCTCTCTCTCTCACACACACATTAGAGCCAAACCAACTCTCTCTCCTCTCTCTCTCTCTCACACACACACACATTAGAGCCAAAACTCTTTCTCTCTAGATAAAAAAATATGAGAGAGAGAGAGCCACATTTGATCCCATGATTAAAGAATGACAAGGCCTTAGCATCTCAATAGAGAGAGAGAGAGAATGACAATGCCTTATCATCCCAATAAAGATGATGTCATGAGAGAGAGAGAGAGAATGACAAAGCCTTATCATCCCAATAAAGATGATGTCATGAGAGAGAGGGGGGGGGGGGAAGAATGACAAGGCCTTAGCATCCCAATAAAGATGATGCCATGAGAGAGAGAGAGAGAGGTTTGGCTCTCTCTCACACCACACATTAGAGCCAAAACTCTCTCTCTCTAGATAAAAAAATATGAGAGAGAGAGAGAGAGAGAGCCACATTTGATCCCATGGTTAAAGAATGACAAGGCCTTATCATCCCAATAAATATGATGACATGTGAGTGTGTGTGTGTGTGAGAGAGAGAGAGACGTTTGGCTCTCTCTCACACACACATTAGAGACAAAACTCTCTCTCTAGATTAAAAAAACATGTCAATCTCTAGATAAAACATAGAGGTTGGCTTTGGTTTTAATAAAGTGATGCCACAATTGATCCCACGATTAAAGAATGACAAGGCCTTAATATCCCAATAAAGTTTGTGCTAGATGATGGCATGAGTGCTAATTAGAATGAGAGAGAGAGAGGTTTGGCTCTAACGTGTGTTTGTGTGTGTGTGTGAGAGAGAGGTTTGGCTCTAATGCATGTGTGTGTGAGAGAGAGATAGGTTTGGCTCTAATGTGTGCGTGTGAGAGAGAGAGAGAGAGGTTTGGCTCTAATGTGTGTGCGTGAGAGAGAGAGAGAGAGAGAGAGAGAGAGAGAGAGAGAGAGAGAGAGAGAGTTTTTGCTCTAATGTGTGTGTGTGTGTGTGAGCGAGAGAGAGAGAGAGAGAGAGAGAGAGAGAGAGAGAGAGAGAGATGTCGTTCTCATGAACTTTCATACACCCCAATGTATGCATGGAGCACTTGGAAGTAGGAGTATGACTCATGTCAATGTGCATTATATTCATGAAACTTCTAGATGTAGGAGTAGCACTCGTGCCATCATCTAATGCAAACTTTATTGGGATGTTAAGGCCTTGCCATTCTAGTGCGGCATCACTTTATTAAAACCAAAGTGAACCCTTATGTTTTATCTAGAGATTGCCATGTTTTTTATTAGGTTTGGATCTAATGATGGAAAGTAACACCATGTTAAGGACCCAAGATTACTCAGTAGTTTATCTCAGTCTTTCCATTTTTTATTGATTGTCTTAGTTTGATAATGAGAAAGGAAGAATTAATTATTTACAATAAAGGTTTTCATTTCAAGGGTGGTAGGAGTAAGGGAGGATCCTCTTTTATCCTGGTTGAACAATGGAACTATCCTATGCTTGGGAATTAGGAACACTCTCAAACAATCAAGTAAACCCTTATTGTTGCTTCAAAGGCTAGGGAGAAACACAAAAGAGCACATATCATCTAATTTTTGTAGGAAACTCCACCATGATTATCAAGTCTATGATAGAAAATCCTAACAAACCATGAGTCAGACTCAATCCTGGTAATGACATGCCATGAAGCTTCAAAGTTCTATGAAATCGCATATTTTCATGTCCTTCAGAGCAATGAATGAAAAATATGGCAATAAAATCTAAAATGAAGGTGATATGGGTAAATGGACTCCAATATACCCAGGTCATTCCTTAATCACCAATTTAATGACAAGTAATTCATTTATTGATTTTGGAACCATAACTTCTTTTGGTTTTCTTTCATTCTTGACCTTAGTTCATCTCTCTTATTTCAACTATATGGCCCATCAGTATATTAATCCTTTTCTCCCTCTATTCAATATTATATTTTGGGTAAAAGTTCCCTTTCTTGAGATAAGGGTTAGAACACTATGTTTCTTTATAGTTCCAAACGTCAGATTTCTTGTTGGTTGAGCTTTATCTTTCTGGCACTTGGGGAAATTCTCTCGTTTCTTACCTAATGTTAAGATTGGAGGTTTTTCATCTCTCAAACCCATTTCCTTCAATCTTCCTGAACAAAATGGAACCTCATGATTTATTGGATCCTAGGAGAATTTTAAATTCCAATGAGGATATGGTACAAAGAAATATCTCTTTATACCAAGTTCAATGATTTTGATTAAATAGTATATGGTACAAATAACATAAACCACGAACAACCCTATTGTGGACCAAACAATAGTTAGCAACTCTTGAGATGGAATGCAACCTCCTCGAAAATATTGTGGAAACCACGAACAAGGATGGTCATTCGATGGCTTCCAATTAGAGGACCTCAAAGCAAGTGGGAAATAGGGATGAGAACATGGTAATTTAGATGATAGAAGTCATGTATATTGCAAAATAATAATCAATATGCAACATCATAGGATTAGACAAAATAACAATTCCTTTTATCTTTCTTTAGGCCACATGTTTTAGAATAATTAGTATATTGGTTGCCTTTTGTATGATCTACAATACTATAACATTTGGAATAGTTTATCAAAGTAAACTAGTAAGTTTTGTATAATCCTTTGCATGGATATGGATAACCGGAATCTTGTTGACTTTATATATGTATTCCTTCTATTGTTGATCCTACTATAACTTCTTTTGATGATATAATTTACTAGGGAAATATGGCATTATTGTCGTACCTATTCGGGGGGAGGGCCGGGCTATGAGACAATGTATATAGGGGAACTCTCCTGAGAAGTCATTAGAATTGTCCTTGCTTCCTTTGGCGATGTAGCCATGGGTTCTACAAATGGGTCTGTCGTTGAGAAAGGAGGGAGAGGGTCTTGCTCATTTTGTTTCTTCCTTACCCATAACTACTTTATCTTGCCTATTGAACAATCTTTCTTGAGGTGGCCATAAGTATGGCACCTTCCACATTTGAAGGTTATTCCCTCATAGTATAGCACTTACCTATAAGTAGTTTGACCCATTTTGATAGAGATCGTATTTTGAAGACCTGAAGCTAAATTCAACCCCATAAGGATCCTCGCCATACCCATGTACCCTATCTTCTAGAAGGATAAATCAAACTCATAAGAAAACCCCAATATATTTTTTATTTCCTTAAAAACTTCTTCCATCCAAAAAAATAACGATAAGCCTAGAAGATGAACCCAAATTGGGATGATAATGAGTTTTTTTGACTTGGTGTCAAAGTCTATCGTCCACCTCTTCAGGAATAAGGCCTATATTCCCCAACTCTAGTAATATTTTAAAACCTTATTTGCATCTTCACCAGATAAATCAATCCATCCAACCAACCTTTGTTGGGAATCATACATCATGGGGTATATCCTAGAAGAAGCATGAAATTTTGGTTTGTCCATCCTCTCAATGTAGCCATGGATAGGTATTTACCCAAAAATCTACCAACAAGAGCCCATTTCTCCATCTTGGATATATCATACAACTTAATGTCTTCCCCTAAGATAATACTTGGCTCTTCCACCTTCCTCTTAACACATATTTGTTTTGCTTAGGGTCTCCTTTATTAGAGGGATAAGAGGACCATTGGATCGAGGTACAAACTCCACTCAACATATTTATGATTACTAAATAGCTTAGGAAACTAGATTGTGAGGAGGGTGGAGTGGGGGAGAGATAGTAGGACAAGGAGGAGGTAGGATCCATGGAAAATTTACTAAGATTAGTTATATTTTCTAGAGGAGACTGCAGGAAAGAAATAGATGCAGACAAAGGTAAAAAACTATCATAAAGGGGAGAAATTGCCAAGGAGACTTAGGGATCGGGCCCTCCTTGGGAGAGGAAGTGGGTAATGATTCATTGACATATGATATCTGCAAAAATTGGTACAAGTCCAAGTGAGATGTTGGATCATTTGTTGTCTAAACATATTGTTGAAGAGACTCTATCATACCTTGAACATATAAAATATGCATTCACTGATTTGTAACCTTGCATTAGGATCTCAAATAAGAATTTGCATCCACTTGTCCCCAATACCAACTCAAAGTCAATGCATTTTGTACTTGCAATTTACTACAACACTCTTCACAATGCTAGCATAATACTTGGTTGATTGTAAACTCATATATTAATGTGTATTATTGACTTCTACCTTCATTGAAGTTGAAATATATGTGTTTTTTTTTCATACAAGATTGTTTTATTTCTACCTATATAAAATATACAATTGATGACAAGAAGACTTTGACAAAGAGGACAATGCCATTTCCTAATAAGTTTGGCATAACATGAAAATAATAATAATAAAGGAAGAATTTCACACTATGGATAAAGGTTTTGTTCTATGAACTTTGGCATATTCATGAAGCACTTAGACATATCATTATAACTTATCTCAATGTGTAATGCATTATGAAGCACTTAGACGTACAAGTATAACTTATGTTAATGTGTAATTTAGTCATGGAGAAATTAGATGTAGGCATAGAACTCATGTCAACATGTAATGCCTACTCTATTAAGATGTTGAGGCCTTGTCATGCTTTGATAGTGGGATCGAGTGTTGCATTGCCATATTAAAACCAAAGGCAACCCATGTATTTCATCCAATGATTTCCATATTTTTTATTAGGTCTCGTTCTAATGATGGAAAGAACCACCATTGTTGTCTAGGTAAATACTCTCTGCGGACAGAGATGATCCCTCTAGCCCAATGAGTGGGTCTAGCAATCGAAGTGACAATCTACTAGACACTTTACTAGGTTGCAATTAAAAAGAGAGACGAAGAAGATGGCCTACCTCGTTCTGATGCTATCTCGATCTCCTTTGTTGAAGACCTTGAATCACTCGCGTCACGGGCTCGTTCCTGTTGCTCTCAGCGTTTATGCACCTGCACATGAGATCAAGACACAACGAGGCATGCAAATACAGATAGAATATTCAAAAGAAGCCTACGTAACTAATCAAGGAATGTTAAGCTAAATGATACACGAGCATACACATTTAGGGAAAATGAACCAGCAGTTGTATATTAATAGAAAATAAGGGGAAGCATACAACCAAGCCTTGATGTTGATAGGCTATTCTTAAATGAATATCCAATTCCAAGCTAATCTACCCAAGCACTCCTTCTCCAAGCCAAATGAGTAGCATATAAGCACAATC
Organism: Pinus tabuliformis; assembly: GCA_031772625.1. Taxonomy (NCBI): domain Eukaryota; kingdom Viridiplantae; phylum Streptophyta; class Pinopsida; order Pinales; family Pinaceae; genus Pinus; species Pinus tabuliformis. Next base: position 1,099,256,149 of record CM062811.1, read on the forward strand.
TTAGCATAAGGGTGCAAATAGGCATATACCAACCAACCTCTAACCATTTGGGAATGGGAGAGGATGAATATATAGGATGGGAAAGGGAGTTAGGATCTCTCCAAAGATAGGAATAGGTCCTCATCTCAAGGAGGTAGGTCATAGGGATAAGATCAAGAGGCCAAGTTGGGAGAATTCAACCTCATCTATGTCGAACAACCTCTAGCTCGCAGCTTTGGAAGCTTCTAGATCACGAAGCTTCTCATCCTCTTTGGGAAATTTCCTTTTTGGGATCATCGCAGGTATACAAGTGAATAGAGCGAGCCATCGCGGGTCAAGTACAGTGCAATAGGTGATCATCGTTGTTTTTGGCCTCATAAGAGCGACGATCCTCAAATTATGATCTTAGAGCTATTTCTTTCAGGAAAAGCTCAAGGCATTTTCCAATAAATGTCTTAGGAAGGATATAAGCTACATATATGAATGAGCACACTGCATAATGGTCATGTTTCGGGCACTACGGGGTAAGTCACAGGGAAGTGTAGGAGGTGTGAAAAAATACTATGTAACAGATGCTCCCTAAAGCATGAAGGCAGAACGAGGAGTGATGGCTAAGATGCTTTATGAGCTTTTGCAAGGACGAGGACAATCACTGTCAGGAGACCTACAAATCAAGGATGTGTATACATATACATATCTGATATCATGATTTCACGGTATGGACGCAACTATCCAAATGATAAGGACTATATGAAAGGATCCATGGTATGGGCGCAACCATCTAAATGAGAAGGATCATCTGTGAATCTAAGATCCAAGGTATGGTCGCAGCCATCCAATATAGAAGGATCATCATAAATATAAAGTCCCATTGTATGGTCACAACCATCTGTATAGAAGAAACATGTGTACAATCATGAATAACATATAAATCCACACAGCCTGAGTCATATCAAACAAGACTCAGGGTCTTGTGCTCCATCCCAACCTGATCAAAGTACGAATTCTAACATGCAAATAAACGTGTTGAAGTCGAACATGCTAGAAAACCACTTGATTACCAGCCAATGACGTGGACCATTAACAGGCATGAGAGAAACCACCAATAATGATAATGGCTCTCAAGGTACGACAGTACAATCCATGAATGTGATAATGAAACTGAAGTCGAACACTCATGGAATCACCCAATTGAAGGCCAATGATGAAAACCTGTCGTCGGATGTGAAGAAATTTCCATTAAGACATGCAAGCTCTAAGGTACTGAAAGGGAGTTTCTAAGTCATCTTCCTAGATAATGAGTTGAATTCGACAGGAAGTGACGCGTCGAAGGAGGGTCATAATGATTCCCTCAACATCGACACGAATCAAGGAATAAAGTGGAATGAAATTAGTAGGATCCAAGAATGTAGCAAAGAGTAAGACAATGTATAGGTAATAGATTGCAGATAGGACTTCTCTTGAACATATCGGCGACACGACTCCAGAGTGTGGCAACATTTGACTCAACATAGGACCAAGGGTCATAATAACGAAGTGGAATAGTCAAATGAGAGGCAAAATAGATCACCCAAACCCAGAAGGACAAGTGACTGAGTGAGGATATCCAAAAACCGACACGATAAGCAAAAGAATGTCATGTTCAAGAGCGACATGATGCCTATACAAAAGATGTTTCACTTTCATTTTTTCCCCACTATTTCTAGTGAGTACCCTAATTAATTCTATCACAAGCTTGAAGGGGATAGCATATGCTTGTCATGTAAGTTCATTCTTCGAATGAATCCATCTTAATAAGTTTTACGAGTCCTAGGAAGGAGAAACTCAGTCTCATCATGGTGACGAGTCTTTCGTTGTAAGATTTTAACGAGTCCGACATAATAATAACTCGATATCTTTTTCACATTTAGAGAGTTTGAAAAAGAGACCAAAAAATAAAACTCCATCATGTCCATTTTCGTAATTTGTCCCTCGAACTTGAAAAGGTAGAAAACAATATCCGAGAGAACCTATTGACCATGTCGACCAAGGTGTACCTTTTTCTTAAATAGTCAATCTCAGCTCGAAAAAGTGGTAAACATATACCGAGATGACGTCAATTCATTTAATTTAACGAGTTCGAAACGATAAGTACTCAACGATCTTTTCAGTTTTTAAGAGTCATAAAAGGGCTTAAAGATGACTCCACGGGGGTTCCTTTTTCATTTATTTTTTAACAAGTCTGAAAAAAGAGATAAAACAAGAACTCGTGAGAATCAATAAAAAATAAATCATTGTCCACCGAAAGCACCTGTAACTGCATAGAGAAATGCACCCATCACTGATATCAAGATATAATAATAAAATATTATTAAAATATTGACAAACAATAACTTCAAAACTTATAAATAGCCAAAAGTAACATTATTTTTTACCATTTTACCACAGTAAGTTCTAAAAGTGCATTTGTGCCCTAATTTTCTCAATTTTCAGGTAACCATTGTGGGAGATTCAGGGTGCCATTTCGCAAACTGTTTGTAGCAGGTAAGAGATATGTCCCTGCTCTTGCATTTCATCACATTTTCATGCATTTTTAATGGAATTTTGTGTGTGTGTGTGTGTGTTTTTTTTCACTTCTGGTTCACGGATACCCGGGTCAATGGGTAGCCGCTACATCCAGGGTTGTTCAACACTGAGTGGACGCACCCGAAGGCATCAACACCCCTCGGCCTATTTACTGACCTAACCCCAAGAGCTTTCGGGATTCGACCCTGTGACCTCCCATTGGCAAGGCACTTGATTTGACCGATTGAGCTAACTCTTGGGGCTTGGAATTTTGTGTGTTAAAAGGAAGGATTTGTAAAATTTTGAGCGTTAGCGATCATCGCGGGTTTGGTCATCGGACCCACAATAATCATTCTTTAGCTCAAATGCACCAGTGATGACATCATTATGTTTATAAAAACAGGCGCGATGGCACCGAGGCAGAATTTTTTGAAGAAAAAACCCTTTTTAAAGCAAAATTTCTTGATTTCAATCCATGAAAAAGGTTCTAATTGGTGTTAAATGATGTTTTGCAGGAGATCATGGTTCTGGAATGGAAAGAAAGAGGCCATGAGGCCGAAGATCACCAAGCAGCCTAGAATCCAGAATGCATCAATGCCTTGAGAGATTGTGGGTTGCTGAAGTTCTTCAGGACCACAGGATTGAGGGCTCAGATGGAATTGCTGCCCTATTTGATCAGTCTTTGGGATGTGGATCGAGAGATCTTTATCATCAAAGGCCAGGAACTGGAAATAGAAGAATCAGACATCTATTTTATCACAAGATTGTCCCGAAGAGGAGAAACAATCCAACTCTTCGGATCTCACTCAGGTGATGAGAGTACTAGTGCTCTGATTAGGAGGCATTGCCCAGGTGCAAATATGACAAGGGGTGGGAAGGTGAAGATCGCCACAATCACCAATAACCTTCTTCTACGAACCATCCTATTCACCATAACTCACGTATTTGGGACGCAAGCCCTGCATGAGAGTTCAAAATCCCAATTCCAGTATGGAGTTAAGTGTCTGACCGCCACCATATTCAACTGGTGTGGCAGCCTTCTGGCGAATATGAAAAGACAACTGACCAAAGGGAAGCAAGGGAACTTGATACAATTTGGGTTCAGCTCGATACTGGTGACTTTCTTCCCAGAGCGAGTGCCCCTATTCTGGTATCAGTGGGAAGAGGTACCAGATCCTATTCCCCAAGACCCGAGGTTAGTAACAATGTAAACTTTGAAACAGGAACTCATACTGTTACCCGTTTTGTAGAGATAACAAAAAAGTGACCCGATTTTGAAAAGGGTGATGCAGAACACACATGTTTTTTTTAGAGCATAGTTTTTGGCACTATAATTTTTTTTTATGTATATTGCATTTTAGAATGGTAGTGTTTTTAATGCTGATTTAAAAAAGTGGTAATTCTACACCAGGCCCTTTTTTTAAATGGTGGTTTTTTTTTTTAAATGTATGAAATGTAAAGAATTGTTTTGTAAATTTAATAATTTTTGAAGTGGTTTTTTCTTCATATTTTCTTGTTTTTATTTTAATTTTATTTTTTTTGTAATGAGGTTTTTATTGTTTTGCATATTTAAAGAAGAAAGTCGATATTTTGAATTTTCGATATTCTACATATTTATACATCGTTAATTAATTTTTCAATTCACATGAAATAATTGTTTCTAAAAAACAATATTTTTTAACAATTGACATAAAAATAACCATTTTTAACATAAATATAATTAAAAAACTACACTTTTGATAATTTTTTGCTAGAAATGACATGTCAAAATCACAATTTTTATACGAAAATTTTAATTAAAAATGGTTAAATAATAACTTTATTTATTTATTTATTTTTTATGAATTTCATGTCAAAAAAAAATAATAATCACTTTTTTTTTTTTTTTTTTTTTTTTTTTTTTTTTTTTCAAAAAATGACGAATAACTAAAAAAGTAATGCAAAAATCACATATTATAAATATTGAATGCATAACAACCTTAATTGAGTGTATATTCTTCTCATAAGATGTCAAAGTCAAAACATTACAAGTATAACTACTTAATAGTTACAAAAAATGAACTTGATTTCCATGCATAACTTAAATTTAATCAACAATGTCACGTATTCCAAACTCTTCGTCCTCTAGAGTTTCATCATTGTTTTCTTCCACAGTATTTTCTGCTTCCTTTTGCTCATTTTCCTCTTCTAATGGATCTTTGATGTTTGCGAATCTCCCAATGTATGTCTTTTCAAACATTCCATGTAATGGTGGTTGGAGTTCCTTTGCCTTTTTTGCCACACGTGATTCACTAAAGTCTCCTTTCTTCAACCCAATTTCTTGCATTGCATCTGGAAGAAATTAAAGAGCATTAATTCTTTGCTGAATGAAATTGCATTGTATTAGATCTTTTTCAATTGCAATGCAATTTCTTGTTTTTTGAAGGCAACATGCTAGTGTTGTACCTAATTATCAAGCACAAAAGAAATAATGAAGTAAATTAGTATAATGACATATTAATTAAAAAATAACATATTGAAATTCAATTCCATATAATAAAACTTACCAGCTAGAAAATAAATACAGAACCCAATCTCCTTCATTTGAACATATGTCTATAAGATAGTTAATCAATAATTGTGGTTTTTGATAAATGTTAACTATCTCTCCTTTTGCTTCTTTGTCTTCATATGTTAGTTTTCTCACAACATCATCATAAGTCAGTATTTGGCTATGACTCTTTTCGTCTTCTCGATTAAAAATCATAGACATATAGCTATCATCTTTTGTCCAACTATCAATATGAATGAACTCACGATCATTTATAAATAGTTGATCTTCACAGTTAAGAAGATTTGACTTTTGTCTGTAACATGAAATAGTAAAAGTTCAATTAACTTGTACGTAAATGATTTTTTTAACATTAATCAAATATACATTTTAAATGTCTTACCATGTAAGCTGCATCCTTGAATTTGTTTTCCCCTTGAAGCTTGACAATACCATTGCCAATTGTGTGTCTGAATGAAATGTCACAAATCTCCATAATGGTGATGACGTGACTTCTAGAAATCCCGCAACCACTTTACTAAGAGCTTGATAAGTAGAAGGGTCATTATCATAGTCAATGTTTGGAATATTGAAACCATGGGGAATATCTGCAATAGCTAGGGCATAATCCCTTTTAAGTATGAGTTTAACAATGTCTTCAAAGTCGCCTTGTATTACTTGATATTGAATAATGTCTAGCCCATTCCAAATGAAATGAGTAAGAGTTGGATCAAGTTCAACATTCTTAATACGTTGCTTCCTCAGTCTTTCGATCTTTATTTTTTCAATAAAGGTTCTGAAATTATCTGGTTCTCCATTATCATCCTTCTTCATCTTTTATAAAATAAACAAATATATGTGTAAGCTATAAATTAAAAATAGTACACAGATGAATAAAAATGAATGTATACATCAAGATACCTTTTTAAATGCAAGATAAAAAACTTTTAATGTTGATGAAAAACTTGAATCTGGATAGTTGCGTACAACATCATCTCAACTATCTTCATTCAACAATTTAACCATTTGTTCTTGAATTTTCATGTAACCTTTGTGACTGCATAGATAAAGTAACAAAATGTTAATATAATGATATGTATGACAAATACTACCAAGAACTATATGTTTTATTTAAAAAAAAAGTATAATCTAAAAATAAATAAAAATAATTCAACAAACTTACTTTTGAAATTCCTCAGACATTTCCTCCAATGATAATTCCTCTGACCTCACACGAGATAATATTGTTTTGACAATTTTTTCATTTTTCACTCCTTGCATTGCTCTACATGGTGTGATAGTCATATCTTCTGGAAGCTGCTTCATAACAGGACCCGATTTAATGCTGCTACATATCAATGGCTTAGACTTTTTGACCTTCTGGTTTTTAATGCCAATGTTTTCCTACATGCTAAAAATATCATTAATCAACTCCCATACATCTCCAGTTCTAAATGCCAACTGGAAAATGTTATCAACACCTCTCAATAAATCACTAATTTTGCTGCCTTTTCCACTTTTTGAATTGATTTTCTCTTCAATTTGATAGCCTATTTCCATACGACATTCTTTTCGGAAATATACAGTAACATTTATCCCATCCCCACCACAATTTTCTTGAAATTCACTATGAATAAATCTAACCATTTGGATGAAAGTCATAGACATCCTATATTCATTATCTGAATTATGATCCCATGCCACTAACTTTTCTTCTGTATCTAATAAACCAGCATAAATGATACATTTCATTGTTTCAAAACGTGGGTTATTAGGATATTCCTCCATCAATTGTCTTTGAGTTTTTACATAATGGTTCCCCCCAAGCACATAATAATTGTATTCAAAACATTTTGACTTATCAAATGCTTCTTTGTTGGGAACTTGAACTGGATCAAGAAGAAGCACATAACTAACCACATGAGCATATGGATTGTACCTCATCAATGTCTTCAAGTTGTGAACATGCAGATGATGTGGCTTTCTAACTTGATATTGACATTGTCATTCACTTGCCTTATAGGTTTGTCTGACATTAAGCTGAAATGTACAACCACCATCAATTAAGTTTCTCTTTGTCAAATTTCGTCAAATGGCATTTTGTTTTGTTTTGATAATACCATCCTCTAAATCATCTCCTGGTGTAATGATTTCTCTGCTTTCTTTTGAAGTTTCACTAGGTTCTTGATTGCTGGTAATGACTACAAAATCGTCAACTTTACTTTTCTTCTTCATAACATTCTCATCAATAACTGTAACAGATTTATTCTTGGGCATTGTTACTTTTGGTCTTTTACGACTCTTCTCAGTTCCAATGTCATCTTCAGTAATGGCAACATGTGCTTCACTGTCAGTTTCAACTTCATCGTCTTCAAAAGTAACTTGTCTACCCTTGTTAGATTTATCCACTAGAGGCCTTTTTTTTGATCCCTTGGATGTAGTTTTGTAGCATCATCAATTACTACATTTTGCTTGTTTTCCATATCTTCTTCTGACACTGAGTAGAAACTACTAACGACTTTCATAATATCATGCTCTATGAAATGAATGTCTCCCAACCTAGTTGAACAACTTTCAACAAAATTCTGTCAAACAAAATATCATATGTCAATAAAAACAAAGTTAAAAAAATATAGTGAGACAGTTATAAGAACGCAAAATACAAATAGAAATAACAATACTTACGATATTTTGTTTCATCCCATTTACGATTTGTTTACACAACTTTGTAGATACCTCTCTCGTGTCATACAATGAATATGATAGCCGATATTTAATCTTTTCATGTGACTTGGGAGGTTTTGTAAGTATGTAAACAACTTCACTGTTCGGTACCAAACACATATATATGACTCTTCCCATCACGTCATAAATTCCATTATCATTCGGTATATCAATATATAGATATATATTCACATTTTGGCTTTCTCTTTCTTTCACATACCAGATTCTTGATGGAAATTTCACTTCTTTTGAATTCATCCAGTATGAAATCATCTTCTTATCATTTGAGGCACTTGAAATATTTGTAGCCATGAGCTCAGGTGGAGTTCGTTCACCAATGTTTTTTGAAGATTCACCTTTAAGAGTCTTTGGTCCATAAATATTCACAGAAATCTTCTTTGATGCCATTTTCCTGAAAAAAAGAAACACATAAATCAGTAAATAACGAAAACATATTAACTTAAATTAAAAACGAAAATATATCATAATTTTTTAATTTGTATAATCAGATCATTGAAATTAAAAAAATATTAATACTAAGAGAATCGCCCGCCACCCGCAGGCAGGCGGGTCGTCGGGTGGCACGGGGGGAGGCTGTGGCAACAACTTCTACTATTTCTCCCCACATTGATCTCCTTCTCTGCCTTCAATCTACCCCTCAGGGGGGAGGCTGAGGGGTAGATTGAAGGCAGAGAAGGAGATCGATGTGGCGAGAAATGGTAGAAGTTGTTGCCACAGCCCCCCCCGGCGGCCCGCCTGCCTGCGGGGTGGCCGCCAAGGTGGCACGGGGCGCCGCCACAGACTTCCCCTTGCGCCACCCTGGCGGCTCGCCAGGCGGGGTGGCACGAGAGGGGCTGCGGCAACAACTTCTACCATTTATCCCTACATTGATCTCTTTCTCCGTCTTCAATCTACCCCTCAGCCTCCCCCTTGAGGGGTATATTGAAGATGGATAAGGAGATCAAAATGGGGAGAAATGGTAGAAGCCCCCAGTGCCACCTCGTCGGCCCGGGGGGGGTTTGCCATAGCCCACCTGCTTGTGGGGTGGTTGTTGGGCGATTCCCAAAATCGCCTAACAGCCCCCAGGCGGGCTGCCGGGGTGGGCTTGCCGGAATCGCCCAACAGCCCCCGAGCGGGTCGGCGGGCTGCCGGGGTGGCGCGAGGTGGGGTTGCGATAGCCCACCTTGCGCCACTCCGGCATCCCGCGCGCCCGCGGGGTGTCTGTTGGGTGATTCCCTTGAGCCACCCCAGCAGCCCGCGCGCCCGTGGGGTGGCTTTTAGGCTGCGCCACCCCGACAACCCGCGCGCCCGTGGGGTGGCTTTTGGGTGATTCCGGGAATCGCCCAACAGCCACCCCGCGGGCGTGCGGGCTGCCGGGGTGGCGCAGGGTGGGCTGCGGGAATTGCCCAACAGCCCACTTGGCGGGTCGCCGGGGTGGAGTTGCTGTTGTAAGCTTTACCGGGACCACCATGCTCACGACGGATGTATTGGTTAATTTGGCTCATAATAATAATAATAATAATAATAATCTATTTCATTAAACTTACTTAATATTAAAATTTTCAAGGAGAAAAATTTAACTAACCTTTCAATTGCGAGAATTCTTCGTTGAATATGTTGTTGATAGCAATGTAACTGCTCCACAAATTCGCTCCAAGTCTTTCAAGGAACCTCAGAAAACCTTGATGTGATGTATGTAATAGTGATAAAGGAATATATTATATAGGGAAAATTACAGAGATGTTTTACCGTACGGTTTATGTGGGATTAATTTGTTTTAAAAAAATTTAACATGTTAATTTTTTTATGGCGACGAAGGAAAATATGATAAAGCGAATATTATGGAATTGTTTTATAGCGGGGTGAATGTGGGATTAATTTGTTTTAGAATGTAGAAAAAAAAAAAAAAAAAAAAAAACAAAACAAAACAAAACAAAAAACATTCAATTGTTTAGTAAATATTATATACTTTAACTACTAAATAGTTTAGGTAGAAGTTGTAGTTTACAATTTTAACTTTAATGATTTATTTCATAAAAATTTTAGTTTACATTTTTCAATAAATTGTAGAATAAAATAATGAAGGGAAATAAATCTAACAAACTTTTTGGAGGGAAATATTTTCGCGAAACTTTTTGGAGAGAAAATTTCATTCTTTAAGCTATATAATATCTTTAGGAGACTCTCCATTTGTATCATTCAACATCTTCTATTTGAAATGGATGGATTGTCTTGATAGTGAAGTTTCGATTTATACAACATCAAGATCTTCATCGCGTAACAACTCTATTCATATTGATGAATATAGCGGGAATTCTTCCACTTAGTCCTGATCCTAAGGACTATGAGAGTAGCACTGATAAAAGAGGGGATGGATAATTTCAAATAAATAAAGAGTCACAGATTCCACTTAGTCCTAATTCTAAGGACTGTGAAAGCAACAGTGGTGATGAGCTTGATGACAAATTTCAAAAGAATGGAGTGTCACAGTGTCCACTTAGTCCTAATTCTAAGGACTATGAGAGCAACAGTGATGAAAAGCATGATGGTGAAGTTCAAAAGAATGGAGTGTCACGGTGTCCACTTAGTCCTAATTCTAAGGACCATGAGAGCAGTAGTGTTGAAGAGCATGATGACGAATTTCAAAAGAATGGAGTGTCATGGTGTCCACTTAGTCCTAATTTTAAGAACTATGAGAGCAGCAGTGTTGAAGAGCATGATGACGAATTTCAAAAGAATGGAGTGTCACGGTGTCCACTTAGTTCTAATTCTAAGGACTATGAGAGCAACAGTGATGAAGAGCGTAATAACGAATTTCAAAAGAATGGAGTGTCAAAGTGTCCACTTAGTCCTAATTCTAAGGACTATGAGAGCAGTAGTGATGAAGAGCGTGATAATGAATTTCAAAAGAATGGAGTGTCAAAGTGTCCACTCAGTCCTAATTCTAAGGACTATGAGAGCAGAAGTGATGAAGAGCATGATGATGAATTTCAAAAGTATGGAGTGTCATGGTGTCCACTTAGTCCTAATTCTAAGGACTATGAGAGCAGCAGTGATGAAGAGCAGGATGATGAATTTCAAAAGAATGGAGTGTCACAGTGTCCACTTAGTCCTAATTCTAAGGACTATGAGAGCAACAATGATGAAGAATGTGATGATGAATTTCAAAAGAATGGAGTGTCACAGTGTCCTCTTAGTCTTAATTCTAAGGACTATGAGAGCAAAAGTGATGAAGGATAGGATGATGCACTTAGTCCTAATTCTAATGAGTATAAAGGTAGCAATGACAAAGGACAGGATGTAGCATTTTCAGTAAGTAAACAGTCACATTTTCGACATAGTCCTAATTTTATGGACTATGAGAGCAACACTCACAATGCACATGAGAAAGAATATCCAATAAACATCGAGTCAAATTTTCCATTCAGTCCGAATTCTAAGGACTATGACAGTAGCACTAAAGAAGGGGAAGATGAAGAATATCCTCCAAGTCAGTATTTCAAAAGCACAGCTGATCATAGTGTGGATAACATTCCTCTTAATAATGATGAAAATCCTTATACAAATGATGATCCAATGATGGAAATGTTGCCAAGAAATATTATATCGAGGAGTAGGAGCAGACCTTTTCGTATCAATGCAAGATGTTCTAGTTATACAAGGGGTAGAGCAGAATATCTGACGAGAAGAAGTTCTATCAACGCTCTCATTTCAAGTGAATGTTGCCAAAAAGATTGCTTGAAACATATGGATTTCAAATTTGCATTAGAGAGCAGGAAGATATATTTGTCAATGAATAAAAGCATGCAAAATTCATATTTAGTTGGGTGCATGCAATCTACATTGTCAGGTTATGATTATCATATTAAGACTTTATTTATATGTAGAAAAGCTTTCAAAATGTTTCATTCGTTTGGGAATTTTCGTCTATCGAGAATTCAAGAAAATTTGGAAAAGGATTCCACATTTTATTCAGAAGTATGTCATAAAAGACAGTTTGGGCCATTATCAAATACTGCAATGTCATGGCTGAAATATTTCTTTTCAAAGCATGGAGAGTCTATACCAAATAAAGAGACAATACATATTCCAGATAATTTTTTAAGACGAGAAATCCACAACTTATACAAAGAATATGTAGAAGGTGCTGAGGGACATGGCCAATTTATTACATATCAATATTTTATGAAGGTATGGAAGACCGAATTCAACAATGTCCGTATTTCTAAGAAGACAAGGATGGGGATTTGCAGTACATGTGCTTCTCTTAAATAAAAAAGGGACAAATGTGAAGGGTCAGAAAGAGGTAAGCATTCATAACTTTAACTTTTGAAATTGTATAGTCATCAACTATGAAAACATATTTCTTAATGGCTTTCTTTTATGTTGTGTATATTCAATTGTCAAAGAACTTCAGGAGCATCGTGAACAACAAACAAATGAAAGGAAAAAGTTGCACAAGCATCAAAAGAAGTGTTATGATAATCCAAATAAATATTTGGGTTTGATAATTGATGGTATGGATCAGAGGTAAATACTTTTACCACATTTTGTTTGCACACCCAAAAATTTACAGGAGGAAAATTTTATTCAGTATCACTTGGTCAGTTGTATGGTCTTCAATGGGAAAATGTTGCCAAGGCTGTACTTCATAGCTCCAAATATTCATAATGATGCAAATATGACCATAACCATAATTCATGATGTGCTTTCTCATTGGTCTGGTAATCTTCCTGAAGTTTTGTATCTACAATTGGACAACACTTGCTGTGAAAACAAAAATCAAGTTGTTTTTGGATATCTAAACATGCTTGTTGAATTGAGAATTTTTCAGAAGGTAAAGGTTGGTTTCCTTCTTGTTGGGCACACTCATGACCATATTGATCAGATGTTCAGTCGTTTTTCAGTCACATTGAGGAGGAAGGAAGCTGGGCGCTTGCCATCATTAATTGAATGTATTAAGAAATCATACATGCCAGAGCCTACTTTTGATGTGTTGGAAGAAACTATTGACATGCGAAGGTTTATTTTGGGATCATATGGTGAGGGGAAATGCATTGAACAACTTAATGACATTAGCTTCCAACATCAATTTCGTATCAAAAAAATTGATGGGAAAACACTAATATGGGGCAAGAAGTATTCAACTACTGCAGAATGGGCACCGTCATCAGATTTGCAATTTTTGAAGTTCATTCCAGATCATCCAATATTTGCATAAAAAATATTGTTATTACAATCAGTTGGTGAAGTTCATAATGCACACAGACAAAATAGAGATATAAATTATTCTGATTGCCTAGAAGAAATTAAAAAATGTATTAGATATACACATGAGTAGTTTGATATTGCTGATTTAGTTTGGTGGGAGTCGTTTTTCAATAATCAAAGTGATATCATTTCAACAACAACAAATGAATATATACCTTTGAAAAATCCATTTATTTGGCCACAAAATGTGTCGAATGAACATGAGGAAATAAACATTGTTGAACAGCAACAATATCAAGGTATTATTAATTCTTCATAGGCAGAGGAAAGAGAGATGTATATTGGTTCTAGAAGATCTCGTGCACAACATGAAGCCATGGAAGACCTTTACAGGGGTTCAGTACAGGATATTAAGGAGGGTTGCATGATCGCAATGCTAGCAGATGAAGATCCCAATGGCTATCCATTTTGGGTTGCTAAAGTTATAAAGGTATTTACAGAAAATGAGGATGTTACAGGTGTTGAAGTACATTGGTATGCCACAAATACACACCCATTCAATGGTGTGTATAAGCTAGAGATGGTAGTTGACAAAAAAAATGGCGGAAAGAGAAAAAGAAATGGTACAAATATAAATCACCGCCTCACAGACATATTAAAATTGGAGGATGTTGACATACTTGTTTATGACTTCAATTTAACAAAGAGAGGAACTCTTCGCTTCAAGACGATAGAGATTCTGAAAAGGTTGTTACCAGAAGGAACAATGTTGAGATGGGAGTCTGCTGAAACCAGTCATAGATCTAGAAGAATTTTGAAACATGAAATGGTGGGCATGCATGTGGACTCAGATGGGGCACTAGTTGATGAAAGAGAAGAATATGGAACATCTTCGTCAGCATCCAGTCACTCATTTGAAGATGTGAATTCTGATGGTGTGCAAGAAAATATGAGTGATTTTGAATAATTGTTTAAGACAATTTATATAACTGATGTATGCATTGTATCTTGAAATAAAATTTTTGATTTCCATATGGTGTTAAATGAGAAGTTATGAGTCATTTTTATGTTGTTGGATTATATGTCTTAATTATGATAATTTTTATTGTTTAGAATATCTACAATGCAACATTAAATTAGAGATATAATGTATGTTTCATTCAATATACAAATAATGACTTTTGAATTCATTTAGTGATGTAATTTGTTCATAATGTCATGGTTTTTTAATTTTATGGTTGAAAAAATTTCAATTTCTTTTGTATCTAGCATGTTATGGTTGAGAACATGTTGAATTTATACTTAAGAAAGAAAAATGTTATTCTACCAAAAACATTATTGTGTTTTTTCCTCATAAACAACTTTGTTTGGCACATAAAAATTCGGTTTTACTAGCATTTTTTAAAAATGTTGAAGATTGACCCTAAAAAAAAATCATCGTTCCAGTATCATCACTTTTTCGTTTTCAAATTGTATTTTGCATGAAAATTTTGTTTTCACTGCTATTTTTAAAACATGTTCAAAATTGACCCTAAAAAAAAAACCATCGTTCCAGTATACACACTTTTCGTTTTTAGCACTGTTTTTGATGTTTTTTCGGGGTTTTTTTGCCAGAGTTCCCGTTTTGAGTTTATAGTTCCCGTTTCAAAGTTTACATTGTTTAGTGAGGTGGAGTCAACTCAAGCCTCGAGGAGGGACGGTTAGCATATGCACTACCCTCCACAGTTCTTTAGTTGGTTGCAACGCCAATTACTCGTGGTGGACGACTATGCATATTTTGGCATAGATTTCCAATGGGATCCAGATCTACCTCTGCCACCAAGAGAACAATGGACTGATGTAGGTAAAGACTTGTTTTTTGGATTTTTTTCAAGTCTTATGATTTTTTTGTAAAAGTGTAAACTGAGACTCGATTTATGATAAATGTGTAGATGTAGTATCCGAAAGACTGCCTGGCATGTCGCCAATAGCACGACGGGCTGCTCATCAAATAGTGGGCACTGACTATGAGGAAGGGGCAGACCCCTTAATTGAGATGGAGCACAACCTAGAAGCAATTACTCGGGGAGTTCTGGAGTATGCTACTATAGACGAGGTGCCACTGTGTTGGAAGAGTCACCATTTTGTTGTCTAGGTAAATCCTCTCTGCGGACATAGACGATCCATCTAGCCTAATGAGTGGGTCTAGTAATTGAAGTGACAATCTACTAAACACTTTCCTAAGTTGCAATTGAAAAGAGAGACGAAGAAGATGGCCTACCTCATTCTGATGTTATCTCGATCTCCTTTATTGAAGACCTTGAATCAATCGCGTCACAGGCTTTTTCCCACTGCTCTCAACGTTTATGCAGCTGCACAAGAGATCAAGACACAACAATGCATGCAAATACAAATAGAATATTCAAAAGCAACCCACTTAACTGATCAAGGAATGTTAATCTAAATGATACATGAGCATACACATTTAGGGAAAATGAACCAGCAGTTGTATATTAATAGAAAATAAGGGAAGCATACAATAAAGCCTTGATGTTGATATGCTCTCCTTGAATGAATATCTAAGTCCAAGCTAAGCTCTCCAAGCAAAATGAGTAGCATATAGGCACAATCTTAGCATAAGGATGCAAATAGGCATAGACCAACTGGCCTCTAACCATTTGGGAATGGGAGAGAATGAATATATAGGTTGGGAAAGGGAGTCAGGATCTCTCCAAAGATAGGAATAGGTCCTCATCTCAAGGAGGTAGGTCATAGGGATAAGACCAAGAGGCCAAGTTGGGAGAATTTGACCTCATCTATGTTGAATAACCTCTAGCTCGCCGCTCTGGAAGCTTCTAGATCACGAAGCTTCTCATCCTCTTAGGGAAAATTGCCTTTTTGGGATCATCATGGGTATACAAGTAAACAGAGCGATGCCATCGCGGGTCAAGTACATTGTAACAGGCGATAATAGTTGTTTTTGGCCTCATAAGAGCGATGATCCTCAAATTAGGATTTTAGAGCTATTTTTTTTCAGGGAAAACTCAAGGCATTTTCCAGCACACTGCATCATGGTCATGTTTCAGGCACTTTGGGGTAAGTCACAGGGAAGTGCAGGAGGTGTGACAAAATACTGTGTAACAACCATGCTAAGGAGCCAAGCCTACCTAATAGTTTTTCTTAGGCTTTCCATTCTTTCTTAATGGGGTTAATGATGAGGAAGCTGAAATAGTTTTTTTTGCTATCAATCAAGATTTTCACTCCATAGGGTTTTTTGACACCTTGGTGTAGCCATGGGGCCAGTTGGAGGTAAGGGCCAAACTTATGGAAACACATGGCAAGAACCTTGTCAAACTTGATGTTTCCATAACCCACTCTCAATGGTGTGACAAGAGTTCACGTGATGATACTAAGAATTTGGGCCACCCTTGTTCTCCTCAAGTTTCACCATTTTTTTAAGGCTCCTTATTGCCATTAATTAGTGGGGTTGAGGGGTGGCACCCCAAAAGCTTGACATGGTTGGCATGCACACACTCTCAATAACATGCACACACATTATGAATGACAATTGTCATAAATATTGTTATAGAATTTGGCCAATTTTGAGTGCCAATAGCAACACATGGCATGCCAAGAGGATGAACAATGATCCACTGATATTGATGGATCCAAAGCATATTTAGTAATTGAAATTCAATATTGTCATTTAAATGACTTCCTATGTACCCTATGTACGTTACGAAACAAAAAATAATATATAAAATAACTATACATATTTTCTCTATCTTGATTTTCTATAACATTGCATCACATGGATCAATTAGATAGTAATATGAACACTATTACATTTTAGTTTTCTTGATATCTATCCTATTCATTCCTTGCCTTCAAATTTTCATGCCTCTATGCTTATAATTCAATCATTCCATTCTAATTAATTCATTATCAAATTCAAACACCATAGCCAAATTATTTTAGAGCTCTCAACTCTCTTACTCACTTGACATGATTCTCGATCAACTCCCTACTCTACTTAGCTCTAGACTTGGCTCCATATCCACAACAATTTCTTAGTGTTTATTCTATTTGTTTGTTCTTGATGCTTTTCAATTTTTATCTCTTACCATACAATGGTCTCTTTATCTAATGCATGTAAATATCTAACATCCATTATTTTATGTGCATCACTTTAATGTCCATCCACATGGTTTGTTTTCACAATCATCTATGCACTCACTTGTGTAATTGTTTAACATGTAATGTTTCTCACATCCCTTTTGTAGACTCCAACACTCCTTGATCTTCAATGCATGACTTCTACATGCTAGCCTCCATGCACTCCATTCTTTGTGCTTCTGCGCTTTCTTCCTCTAAGTCAAAATTGTAGGATAAGTCTAGTCTACCTAGATTGTGAATTACACCAAATTGCTTTTGTGCATACATGCTCTACCATTTTATACTATTTCCACTTGGCTTTTACCCATGCTTCCTTTATATCTAGATCCATCCTCTCAAAGGTATTACCTATTTAGGATCTTTTAGTTTGATCTCAAGTTAGCAAAGTTGAAGACTCATAGAACTTCGTATTCATTAAATATTCACATTCCCATTATAGCTTGGAATTTCTACTTCAATTATTTTTAAAATACTCTATAAATCACTTGGGCAAGGAGTGGTAAATATCCATTAATTATCTTATGCTTACCATGAAAAACATGAACCTCACTTATAGAGGAATCAACTCATTATGTATTAATAACCTCAACATCATTGTCATTTGTATTGTACGACAAAATACCATAGTTTTAATGATAAAAGTGTCTCACCATTACCTAACCAATTTATAATTAACAATGTAAAACAAGGTTTTTCACCTCATATGCCTATGCTTCATTTCCATATATCTTTCACTGCCTTGATGTAGTCATTGGACATCCAGAAATAAGAGTCAAACTTATTGCGATGTATGACATGTTCTTGTTAAAGGCGAGATGTTGTTGGCAACTTAAGAACTCAATAACTTTCTATGTTCCCTTTAAGGTGTGAGATTTTTTATTCGATAAATTTAAGAATAACAATGACAACCAAAGAATTTTGTATTATTTACCAAGTTCTTGATCCTGAAAACATTTTATTACATTGAAACAAGCCAAAAACACTAAAATTAACAATAAAACTTATAACAATGTTAATGTGTACCATATTTTATGATGTAACCTTGTATTATCTTAATGACATAAAAAAATCCATATTACTATCTTGAAAAGTTAATCCCATTCCATATTCCATGTTTAACTATTGTACATTTTCTTTAAATACTTGCATAAACAATTTCTTCCCAATTCAAGTAAAATGATATTTAAGTTTTTAGGAATATTTTCTATAAAATTTTGAAAATCAACCCAAAAAAATTTCATTCTTTTTAATTCAAATGCAAATAAAAATTGGGTACAAAGAGAATATATATATATATAAAAATGAAAAGTAAAGCTTAAAAATGCAAAAGGATATACCTACAAAATATACATTCAATGAGTTTTAAACTTTTACTAAGATCTCAACTACAAATACACATCCACTTGTTCACAATCCTAACTCAGAGTTGATGTACTCCAAGCTTATAACTGAGAACATCACTTTTTAATCTCGTACCAAGATCCCAACTCAAAGCTCAAAGTTGATGTAGTCCAAGATTTTAATTGAGTATGTCACATTTTAACCTCGTACTGAGATCCCAACTAAAGATATACATCCACTTGTCCGCAATCCCAACTCAAATTCGATGTACTTGATGCTTATAATTGAGTACATCACTCATTTCCTAGTCTACTAATCTAGTTGATTAGAAAGTTTACTATAGTTGATTAGAAAGTGCATGTATTATTGTGTACCCATATTTTAAAATGTACATATATATGATGCATATTCTTGTCTTCTACTTTCATGTGCATATATTAATGTGTATTCTTGGCTCTACCTTCCTTGCAATGTGTATTTTTTTTTGTCTCCTTCCTTGCAATGTGTATTTTTTTGTCTCCTTCCTTGCAATGTGTATTTTTTTGTCTCTCCTTTATTGCAATATAAAAAATATATGTTTTTTCATTTTATCAAGCCATATAAAAAATATATGTTTTTTCATTTTATCAATATAAATAACTTATTTTATTTTTTCATTATATAGATTATACAATTTACGACTAAAAGGTTTTGACTTAGCTAAGTATTTTCTAGTAACTAAACCAAATGCTAACATGTGATGGGTAAAATTTGAACATGATTTCAATGTCAAAGAGGGAAATACCATTTGCCAACAAGCTTGGAATGACCAGGAAATAATAAGAGAATGAAAACTTTTCACATGGGGAATAAGGTTTTACTTCCATGACTTGTATACATCATTTTGTATTTGTGAAGCACTTAGACATAGGAGTAAAACTTGTGTAAATGTATAATGTATTTACAAAGCACTTAGATATAGGAATAGAAATTGTGTCAACATGTAACCCATATTATATCAAGATGGTGAGACCTTGATTATATGTTATATTACAATATTAAAAATCATAACTTACTCCTTTGTTTTATCTAATGATTTTCATATTTTCTTCTTAGGCTTGATTTTAGTGATGCAGAACAACACCATTCAAAGAATTTTGGGGTTGCCTCTTATTAGAACCATCCGACACAACATTGATTTGGTTCCAAGTTCTTCATGGATAGAGAAGTAGCTACCAAAACTTCTTGAAGTATCTCATGATCCAAGGCAAACTCAACTATAGTTTTTTTTTTTGCATCTACTAGTTTCTTGGAACATACTTCAAACCAATTCTTTCAATAACTCACACTATTAACGTGTGTCAAACCATTCCAACTCCACTACATGGTGAGACAATGGTGTTAAATAATTAATAATATGAAATTAAACTTGACATGATCATCTAAGGTGTCATTGTCTTCAACATACCGTTTTATTTTTTATTCATTTGGAACTACTCTAGGAGTACTCTACTTCTTTGGCTATATCTCAAACAACTTCTGAGAACTTCAAAACTCAACAAAGAATATTCTTGTGCCTCATGGTTAACCATTTTTTTGTCATGCTTTAGGTGAGGATTTATTGGACATTTTACTCCCATCAACTATGAAGTAGAATGAGCTCACAAATCTGTGTTTAACATCAATATTTGTGTGGAGGTTCCCCCCCTCTTGTTAGAAACAATGGAAACCAAGACACTACTGAGAGGGGGAGGGGGGTGAATAAGAATTGTGACCATATTATACAACTCTTGACAAATTACACTTTCAATATGATCTAGGTGGATCCCTAATGGCTCAAAAATCAAAGTCCTTGAATTACAATGAAACCATAACCAGATTGAAGAGCTTGTCACGCGGAATCCAACAACATAAACAATGCCTCAATCCAAGTTCGTATGCGGAAGTTATGTTCAGTCAAATTTGTGGTCAAATTTGGCAAAAGGAAAAGGTTAGTTGGCACCAGATAAATTTGTACCAACACCAAAGTTGGCGGACTGACCAAATTTGGTGGCTGGGAGGGGGGGATGGTGCTAAAGATGGCGTACCTCTAGATAAAAGTAGTGGCATCACTACAGTTGGCATAATTGCTAAATATAATGTCATCCACTAACTTTGGAGGCAAGTGTTGGCACAATAGTAAGGGGCCACATGGTCCAATTAAATGGTGCCATGCGGCACCCAATGGGTGGCCAAATAGGCATGATCAACCCATGAATTGGTAACTTGGCGGATTCAAACAGGTTCAACGACATTTTTAAAATATAAAACATTTTCTAACGATTTGGTTCGACAGTTAATAATCCACGGTGGTTTAACAGATATATCAAATGGTTACAACAAATGCTTTGTAACGAGGATGTTTATGGCATTGTTTTAAACTTGGCGTCAATTAACGACGAGTTCAACGAGCGTTAAATATACATCTATTATATATAAAGAAAACAACACAGTTGGGGTCCGTAGGGTTTGAACCCACGACCCCCCACCAACAACAACCTTAATATGTCATTTGCCAACTGGGATTCCAACTGCCAGAAGCTTGTTAACTCTGTGACTCTAATGTTATTTAAACTCTCTACATTTATTTGACCAACAACGAATGAAGGTCGAGAGTGGAGCGAAACTAGGCAAAGCCCTATGGAGTTCAAAGTGCTAGAACAATGCGCAAGGTGGAACACTGTGGCACGATTTTTAAGGAAGGTATATTCTAGGTGAATATTCCCTAGAATTGTCCCTTTAGATTCTGTTGTGGAATCTTGAAGATTCTCTAGGGGGTTCAAAGATGATGGTGGTATAATATAATTGAGTTTATAATCATTTTACTCACAATTTCGCAAGGATTTCACTGGTGCAATCAGAATTGGGATCTCAACAACGTAACTTGGGGCTCATGAAAAAATTCCACATGCTTCATTAATTGTTAGACATGAAGTTTGAGACAATAATGCACCTTTTAGAAGCTGGTCATGTTTACAGTCAAAAATCTCAAAAGGACGAGATGGACCTGTTGGTGTTGTGATTGTTGTCTTTTGAGCAATGGAATTTCAAGTCACTCCTAGGATTAGAGGTATAATGATGTATTTTTCCATGTACTTGCCTTTCTTTTTGCTGAGATGAATGAAGAGACCTCCCCACTATTGAAGCGGGGCTCGAAGACATAGTCCACGTTAGACAAACTCCGTTATGAAACATTGTGTGCATTGTCTTTATGGTCACCTTTATGTTGCTTCTTCTTTAAGTTTTTGCACATATGGTTTTCACATGCTCTTTCATACAATTCTCCTAACATCAACTGAAGAAAAGATCTTGGATCATGCTGGTATCAAAGGCATACCAGATCAAGTTTGGTATCAAAGCGATCTTCTTGTTAACGTGAATTGTGAGTGTGGAGGATAATGAGGGTCAAACTCAAAGAGGGTGAAGGTAAACTCAAGTCTTTTGACCCCAAGATTGGACATTCAACACAAAGAAGGAAAATGGAGAATGCTGATGTTTGCATTGAAAATTTCCATAAATCTTTCTACATGATGGTAGACAAATTGTTTGCAGATTATGAGAAGAGAGTGGAAAGGAAGGAAAAGAAGAAGAAATAGAAAGCAAAGGACCATGCTTCGGTAAACCAAGGAAATGGAGGAGATCCTCTTGGACCTCCATCTTCAAGTGAATTTTCTTTTTCTTCATCTTCTTCTCATCATTCAAATATAATATCAATGAATGCATGGTTATAAGAACTTGA
Source organism: Pinus tabuliformis (assembly GCA_031772625.1). Lineage (NCBI taxonomy): Eukaryota > Viridiplantae > Streptophyta > Pinopsida > Pinales > Pinaceae > Pinus > Pinus tabuliformis. The sequence continues at coordinate 1,099,278,390 of CM062811.1, forward strand.
GGAGGTCAACCAGAGCATTCAAGCAGAGAATGTTGAATTGAGAAGACTACTACAAAAGCAAAAGAGGAGAAGTAGGGATTGAATCTTCAATTACAAGCCATATAAGAGGAATTGGAAAAGTTGAAGTGCAGCGAGGGCTTAACAAAGCCATCATCACCTACTTCAGAATCGAAAACTAAGGTAAACAATATCACTTATTCTTGAATCAGTTTCATGTTCTCTTTATGATAATAATTTTGGTGCATGTGAAAGACACTCCAAACCCACAGAGACAAGAGAGTCTTCAAGCGACAAGTTTGAGTCAGTGCAGGATGTTGAGAGCACATCACAACCTTCCAGTGATAATGTGCATTTCAAAGGAAGAAATAAGTCAAGTTTGCCTCGCCAGAGCCACACCAAAGATAGTCATTCAAGGAAGGTTATGTCGCCCAAGAAGGAGACACAAAAGAAGGTCAAGAAAGTATGGAGGAAGAAAAACCATTGTAGCCATTGCAACAAGAGTGGACATAAAAAAGCCACATGATGGAAGCTACATCCAAAGCTAGTACCAAATAAGGACCGAGAGCATATGAAAGCACCTGTGAAGGAACCAACCGATGAACCGGTTCAACAAGGAAGCCAACTACAAGAAGAAAACCCATTAGCTTGGTTAGGTAAGAGATGGGTAGCCTTCTTAAGTAGTTGAGCATGGAAACCATTGTAAATCACATGTTGCTTTTTAAAGACCCCATAAATGGGTAAAAACATGTAAAAGTGATTAACTATAAAACATCACTTATTAATGTAACATAGTTATATTTTGGATTTTAGTTGGATAGCAAAGGGTATGGGTTCTGTTTTAAAACTTCACCATGAGTTTTTTATAAACTCATGGCAAGTATGGTCTTGGTTGGAATCTTGCAAGTTGTACAATCAAGTTGCAACTACAAATTTGTATATGGATATAGGTGTTAGTTTCATCATTCCTGATTCCGAAGTACAAAGGTGAAGGAAAGGGAAGGTGGTCTGTCAGGGACATTTGTTATGCAGATCAAGTAGTGGCAGTTATAGATTTGCATATGGATACAGGTGTCTGCTTCATCATTCCTGGTTCTAAAGTACAAAGGTAAAGGAAAGGAAAGGTGGCCTGTTAGAGGTAGTTGTTATGCAGATTAAGATTGCAGTACTGTCTATACCTTTGGAGGACTAAAATTCCTTTAGTGGGGAGGAATGATCCAAGTGGATCCCTAATGGCTCAAAAATTAAAGTCCTCGAATTGCAACGAAACTAGGACTAGATCAAAGAGCTCGTCACAAGGAATCCGATGACACAATGACGCTTCAATAAGAGTTTGTATGCAGAAGTTATGTTCAATCAAAGTTGTGGTCAAACTTGGCAAAAAGCCAAGGTTAGTTCGTACCAGATAAATTTGGATCAACGCCAAATTTGGCGGCAATGGGGGGGGGACTAAAGGTGGCATACCTCCAGATAAAAGTAGCAGCATCGCTACAGTTGGTAGAATCACTAAATGTAACAACATTCACTAACTCTGGAGGCAAGTGTTGGCCCAATAGTAAGGGGCCACGTGACTTAATTAGATGGCACCCGGTGGGTGGCCAAATAGGCCTGGTCAACCCACGAATTGGCAGCTTGATGGATTCAAATGGGTTCAACAACATTTTAAAAATATAAAACATTTGTTAACAAATTTGGTTCAACAGTTAATAATCCACGGCGGTTTAAGAAATATATAAAAAGGCTACAACAAATGTTTTGTAACAGTGGATAATTATCACATTGTTTTAAACTTGGCATATAGTCAATGACAAGTTCAACAAGCAGTTAAATATATATTCGTTATATTAATAGAAAACAACATAGTTGGGGTTATTGCAATTTGAACCAATGACCCCCCACCAACAACAACCTTAATATGCCATCTGTCAATCGGGAGTCCAACCGCTTGGAGCTTGTTAAGTCTGCCACTCCAATGTTATTTAAACTCTCTACATTTGTTTAACCAACGACGAACAAAGGTCAAGAGCAAAGCGAAACCAGGGATAGGTCTGTGGAATTTAGAGCAATGGAACAATGCGCGAGACAGAACCCTGTGGGGTGATTTTTGAGGAAGGTATATTCCAAAGGGAATATTCCCTTTAGATTTTGTCGTGGAATCAACATAGTTACCTATCAAACAATAAAATTACCTAGTATCTGTTTTTTTAAGGTAGCAAAAAAAACATCCGATTTTGAAAAGTGTTTATTCAAAATAACCATTTTTTTGGAGCATATTTTTGGCCTTTTTTATGAACATTTTTTTTTATAGATGTGAGTGATTTTCATGTTGATTTTGAAAAGTGTTGATGTAGCATCAACCCATTTTTTTTAAAGGGTTTATTTTTGACACTTTAAATTTTTTTATGTATCCAGTATGATTTTTTTTTTTTAAATGTTAGTGATTTTCATGCTAAGTTTGAAATTTGTTGATGCAACATCAACCCCTTTTGTTTAAAGGGCTTATTTTTTACACTTTAAATTTTCTAATGTATTAAACGTGGATAATTTTTTTAAATGTTAGTGTTTTTCATGTTGGTAATAAAACATAAAAAATAAAAATAAAAAAACGTGACAAAAAAAATTAAATCTAAAACAATATATAAAAAAGAAAAAGAAAAAAAACCATAAAAATGTTAAAAAAAACAAATTAACTTGTAAAAATAAAAAAATTTAAACAAAAAAATTTAAAAAATAAATAAAAAATATCAAAAAATAAATAAATGAGTGGGAAAATATTAAAAAAAAACACATACTTTAAGGAAAAAAATAAAAACTAACAAAAACACATCAAAATCATCTTTTTAAAGTTAAAAATAGAATAATAAAAAACGCATAATTAAAATAAATAAAATTAAAAAATAAAAAATAAAAATATTAAAATTAAAAAAAAAATTTATATTAAAAATAATTAAACTTTTAAAATATTTAAAATTTTCAAATTTATATTAAAATTGATTAAATTTAAAATTATTTAAAAAATTAAATTTAGAAAATTTAAAATTTAATATATATATATATAAACATATTTGTAATTTTAAAAGTTTTGAAAAAAAATTAAATTAATAAAAAAAACATATTGGCTAGGTAGCGGGCCAGAGGGTCATTGCACGGATGACGGAGGGGTTCGAGTGGCTCAGACCCTGGCTAGGTAGGGGGCCCGAGGGCTGCCGCAGGGCCAATAGAGGGGCCGAGCCACCCGACCTCTCTGCCAGCCCTATGATGACACTCGGGCCCATGCCTGGCTAGGGTCATCGACCTGGGCCAAACAGGGTGTAAGGCCTCCGGGCGATTGTGCGACGGGCGTCGGGCGAAGTCACCGTGCACGAGGGCGCGGGCAGGCGCGCGGGCGCACGACGGGCGCGCGACCAACGGGCGTGCGACGGTGCTGCGGAAGAAATGCGACGATACCGTGAACGACAATGTGACGAAACCATGGAGCAGATTACGACACTTGGGAAATGCGACTAAGTGTTGGGAGTTTTATATTGCGACTTGGAGAAGGCGTGCATTGAGGCATGGCCGACGGTAAAGGAGCATCTTAAAGTGCGTTGTGGGCGCATGTTAGTGGCTTTGGGGGTCGGCCAAGGGGCTGCACACCCCATGTAAACCCATGTAGGAAGGCTATATATGAGTGGAGCATGAGAGCTCATAACTCATCATCTCATTCACTCTTACATCTTCGCAAGGAGCAAGAAGGAAGTGTGCAAGTCAAGAGGGAGCTGCACATATCTCATGCGCATTGCTCCAAGAGGATTGTACACTTGGTTGAAGTCTTGTGATCAGGTCGAAGGTTGGGCAAGTGTGCCCGGGTGGATTCTAAGGTGCGGTTTTGGTGTAAGACTTGGCATAGGATTTTAGGTGGCTCGGGTGAGCACCGTCCTTTGTGCAAGAGGTGCACAAGACTGTTGTAAAAGGCAGGGTTGCCTCTCTTTGTAAATTCGGTTAAGTGTGAGACTTGGTTCGGCCAAGACACACTTGTTTATTGTAAACTGATATTCTTAATAAAATTGTCGGGCAGACTCACATTACGGGGAGTTGCCCCTCCCCTTTATACTTGTTGCAATTGTTATTGTTCTTGGTATAATTGCATGATGATAATGAATGAGTATGGGCTTCATTAAGTATAAAGGATAATTGCAAGTTTACTTGGTTGCGAAACACAAGCTAAGTAATGTTAATGTGAAAGTAGGCGTAGTCCACGAATGTTAGTATTGGTGAAAAGAAAGCGTTCGGTGGTGCCGCACCTTGCTACAAGCGGTTGGAAGACTACCGCAGGTGTAGGGGCGTGACAGTTGGTATCAGAGCTCGGTTGGAGCTGGTGTTAGAGCAGGGTTGCTCGTGACGAAGTGCAGGTGTGGGTACACTTGGAAACTTGACAGTTGATGACAGTGGAAGCAGGTTTAGCAGAGGTGAAGCTTAGTGCTTGGACCAAGCTGAACGACAAGGCATGGCAAGTTTGGGAGAAGGAGAAGGGAAGCTCTTGCTTACCTTATACAGGTTGAAGCGGTTGAAAAAAGAGAATCCCCGAATTCGAGAGAAGCTTGCAGTCTTGGAAAAGAATGTTGAAGGAGAGCTTCTTCAACTTGGTTGGACAATGGAGCAAGATGAAGTTGCAGATTGTGCTAGCAAGGAAGAGGAAGCCGTGACAGTTGAAGATGTTGCAGACATGACCATGATGGAGGATGAACTTGAGGATGATCAAGTTGGACCAGGATCGTGCAGTTTGTGGACATGGATGGATGAGGATACTCATGTGGAGGAACCTCATGATGATGATGAAGTAAGTATTGATACTTGTGTTTCATTTGGACATTTGGTGGATGAACCATATGCAGGGAGAGGCAAAGGCAGTTTGCCTATGCTATGGAGGGTCTTGCCATGGATGTCTATGATGAGACCTTGTATGGAGAAGCAAGGATTGTCGATTGTTGCAGGACTTGTTGGGGTTGCTTGTGACCTTATGGTAGAAGGTGCAAAGGCCCTTGACAAGGGTGGAACTTGATGATCGTTGCGGATGAATGGGTCATGCTTTAGCCATATGGAAGATTGGCTAAGTGCCTGGCATGACTCATGGACAGATTGGAGGGCACACTCTTGGGTGGACTTCTCATGGCCGAGACCAAGAGATAGTCTTGGTGGGCACTTTGGTGGAGGAGCTGTGATGGAAGAGACTCATGACATGATGATATGGTTGGGTGACCGAGTTCACTAAACCGAAGATTGTAGACTTGGATGGGGATGACCAATTGTTGTGATGGGTCTACTTGGTTGGACTATATGGACAACTTAGTCACGGACATTAGGTTGGAGGCATGGAGCATGGCAGTCTTATGCAGAGACATTGTGTGGGAGCACTTGTAGAGGTGTCATGGACATCCAAGGAAGAGTGCCGAGGTAGGGATGTTGTGCAGATGGATTTGCTAGCGTGACATGGAGATTTATTACTTATGAGCCGATGGAGAGGTTGTGCACTCTTGTACAACAAGACCATGGACTTGGTTGGATTTGTGAGCTGATTATGGAGCTCACGATGACATGAGATTGTTGTAACTTTTAGGGACTTCATACATGGTGGACTTAGAGGATTTGATGTATTGAGGAGCTGAGGTCAAGGGACTTTGATGCAGTATGGGATGCATACTTTCAAAGTACATCTATGGGCATGGCTTGGAAGAGTGACTTGATGTGGAGGATCGATATGAGACACTTTGGAGTGATGGAGTTACGATGATGATGATGCCTTGACTTGGGCATGGGTTGAGCCGAGACTCAACTACCTTTGACATGGGAGCTGATTGATCTATGATCGTGGGCAGCACATGGGGAGATGAGACAAGTGCATACCTGTTTCTATGGATGACTTGAGGGATGGTACATTGCAGATATGATGGAGGTTGCTTCATGGACCTGGATGTGGCACATCGAGAGTCGATGTTTGAGGAGAGGGTCTCTTCATATGGAGGAGACACACAAATGGATGGTGATGTTGGGATAGATGTGGCTGATTTCATGTAGCACATTGACACCAAACATCATGGACAACATGTTGCAGATGAGATGGATGGAGTTCCATGGACCTGAGCATGGATTATGGAGAAAGATTCTTGATGAGTCGAGAATGTGGCAGGATGTTTTGAGAAACGACTGATGATGGCATGAGGATGTTCACTCTCATGGTTTGAGCGTGATAGTTGGACTGATCACCCAGCTAGTTCGAGACATGAGGGCATGCAGTGGGCAGAGATGTGTTAGCATTATGTTGGAGTATCATGGTAGTAGTTCACATGAGGACACATGATGAAGACAGAGGGGTCAGTAATCATGGATCGAGATGACATCTGATGAAGAGCATACCGTTGAGGTACATACCTTGGTATGGTGAGCTTGGTGGCAGTGGTCACTAAGTTGAGGCATGATGGAGATGAGGCTCTACATATGTTGCAAGGATGTTTGCTTTGTGTGGAGGAGTCAACATCGTGGATGATGATGATCTTGGTGGATGGCTACCGGGATGGTATGTTGTCAAGGACGACAATGATTTCAGGTGGAGGAGGATGTAAGGCCTCCGGGCGATTGTGCGATGGGCGTTGGGCGAAGTCGCCGTGCACGAGGGCGCGCGGGCGCACGACGGGCGCGCGACCAACGGGCATGCGACGGTGCTGCGGAAGAAATGCGACGATACCGTGAACGACAATGCGACGAAACCATGGAGTAGATTACGACACTTGGGAAATGCGGCTAAGTGTTGGGAGTTTTATATTGCGACTTGGAGAAGGCGTGCATTGAGGCATGGTCGACGGTAAAGGAGCATCTTAAAGTGCATTGTGGGCGCATGTTAGTGGCTTTGGGGGTCGGCCAAGGGGCTGCACACCCTATGTAAACCCATGTAGGAAGGCTATATATGAGTGGAGCATGAGAGCTCATAACTCATCATCTCATTCACTCTTACATCTTCGCAAGGAGAAAGAAGGAAGTGCGCAAGTCAAGAGGGAGCTACGCATATCTCATGCGCATTGCTCCAAGAGGATTGTACACTTGGTTGAAGTCTTGTGATCAGGTCGAAGGTTGGGCAAGTGTGCCCGGGTGGATTCTAAGGTGCGGTTTTGGTGTAAGACTTGGCATAGGATTTTAGGTGGCTCGGGTGAGCACCGTCCTTTGTGCAAGAGGTGCACAAGACTGTTGTAAAAGGTAGGGTTGCCTCTCTTTGTAAATTCGGTTAAGTGTGAGACTTGGTTCGGCCAAGACACACTTGTTTATTGTAAACTGATATTCTTAATAAAATTGTCGGGCAGACTCACATTACAGGGAGTTGCCCCTCCCCTTTATACTTGTTGCAATTGTTATTGTTCTTGGTATAATTGCATGATGATAATGAATGAGTATGGGCTTCTTTAAGTATAAAGGATAATTGCAAGTTTACTTGGTTGCGAAACACAAGCTAAGTAATGTTAATGTGAAAGTAGGCGTAGTCCACGAATGTTAGTATTGGTGAAAAGAAAGCGTCCGGTGGTGCCGCACCTTGCTACAAGCGGTTGGAAGACTACCGCAGGTGTAGGGGCGTGACACAGGGGGTCTGAGGGCTGCCCCAGGGCAGGTGGAGGGGCCGACTCAGCCGCTCTGCTGGCCCTGGGCCACAAGAGACAACCCCTCCGCCGGCCATAGGGCGACCCTCAGGTCCCCTTCCTGGCCGAGCTCGATTCCAGGAATCGACCCCGGCTAAGCAGGGGCCTGAGGGGGCTCAATTTAGAAAAAAAAATAAAAATAACAAAAAAAATATAATAAAAAAACAAATTATTTATTTTTAAATTAAATTTTATTTAAATTAATTATTTTTAATATATATATATATATATATATATATATATATATATATATATATTTATTTATTTTTTTTAATATTTTGTTTGTTTTTTTGGTTTAAAATGTATTTTTCTTATTGAATTGAGACTTCTGTGATCCATATCCATTTTTTGAAGAATCTTCGGCGAAGATCACATAGAAAAACTTTTGTCGACGCGTTTCGAACCATCCAGTGTGGTTCATCATCAGGACAAGTTGAATGAGCAGAGCTCATTTAACACATTAAATAGACAGGGCAGAGAATCCATTACTCAACACCTAAAAAATAACAGCTAGAATTGACTTGATAACGGCTAGTTTGACCAAGATAAAGGGAAAATATTATTATTATTATTATTATTATTTTAAATTAAAATTAAAATGAAAGGGGACAATAAAAGTAAATCAAAAAATAAATAATTTCAAATACGTTGATAAATATAAATTAAAATGAATTAAATTACAAAATTATATAAAATAAATTACTTTCAAAATTAATAGTTAGTTATAAACGTAAAAAATAGAGTAATATATACTTTAATAAATATTCGTCAAAAAAGAAAAAGAAAAATATTACAATTTTAATAATTAATTTAAGGAACCAAAAATAGTATATTAGTTTTAAATTAAAAAAATAGATTAATTTTAGAATTAATTTTTATTAATTAAAATAAAATTAACAAGCAAAGAGATTACACAAAAAATAAATAAAATACATAACTACAAATAAAACTAACCATATTAAGAACCATTAATAGTTTAAATTAAATAACTAATTTGAAATTAATATTAGTAAATATATTATAATTAAATCAAATTTAAAACACAAAGTTTAAAAATAAATAATAATAATAAAATAAATAAATAAATAAATAAATAAATAGATAAAGTTTTAAATTAAATAAATAAATAAATAAATAGATAAAGTTTTAAATTAAATAAATAAATAATAAAGTTAATAATAATAATAATAATAATAAATAAATAAATAAATTGATAAAATAAAATAGAAATCATAAACTTAATAAAATAATAATAATAATATTTTCCCTTTATCTTGGTCAAACTAGCCGCTATCAAGTCAATTCTAGCTGTTATTTTTTAGCTGTTGAGTAATGGATTCTCTGCCCTGTCTATTTAATGTGCTAAATGAGATCCGCTCATTCAACTTGTCCTGACGATGAACCACACTAGATGGTTCGAAACGCGTCGAAAAAAGTTTTTCTATGTGATTTTCGCCGAAGATTCTTCAAAAAATGTATTTTTCTTTAAATATTATTATTATTATTTTTAATTTAAACATTTTTTTTTATTAATGTTTTTTTTTTTGTTTTTGTTTTTGTTTTTGGAACTAATTTTTATTTTTTATTAAAAAAATTTAAAGATTTTTTTTTTAATAATATTTTTTTATGTTTTTTTTTTAATTGTTTATTTTTAATGTTATATTTTTTAATTTTTTTAAAACAAATTTTATGCTTGAATTTTTTTATTTTTTTTAATCTCAGTGTTCATGATAACAAATTTTATGCTCGATTTTTTTTATTATTATTAATCTCAGTCTTGATAAAATAATAATAATAATAATATCTATTTTTAAGGTCACAGCCAAGCCAGACACCAAATTGGTGTATGAGACCCCCTTGTTTGTGGGACAAGGGACCCACCTCCGCGCAGCGATTTGACTGCTAAGTCTACGAAGGCATACATACTCTACCCCCCTCTGGTTTTGAACCTGTGACCTCTTAGGAGGAAACACATGCTCTTAACCATTAGGCCCACTCAAGCTGATGATAACCATAGCAAGTTGGTTCGTGAAAATTACTTTGTGATTATTTTGTGTATACATACATATATATATATATATATATATATATATATATATATATATATATTTATTTTGCAAGGTTTGTGTCGATCCTCAATTAGCAACCCGATCTCTCTATGTGTCAATTTGATAATTGATTTTAAAATTTTCGTTATAATGGATCAAGTCTGCCACTACTGTGTGTCAATTTCATGGTTGATTTTTAAGATTCATTGTAATAGGTTGAGATTGCCTACACTACATGTCAATTTGATGGTTGATTTTTAAATTTTCGTTGCAATGTGCCACATTGTCTTAGGCTAAGATTTTAAAAGAGCTATACTTTTAACATTTAAAAAATAAATTACTTTTGGTATAATGGCTCTTTCATTTAGGTGGTCACTTTTAAAGTTTTTTTTAGCCATAAATTTTCCATAATGTCATGGTTGAAATATATTGAAAATTAAGGTTTTTTGTAGTCGTGATATTTTGTTTTAATTCCATGGTTGAAAAATTATCAAAATTTTAAAGTTTTTCTAAGTCACGATATTTGATCTTTAATGTTATGGTTGAAAACGATTATAAGTATTTTATCTTTAACATCATGGTTGAAAATTGTTTGAATTTTAAGGCTTTTCAGAGACATGATATTTTATCTTTAATGTTATGTTTGAAAATTGTTGGAATTTTAAGATTTTTCTGAGTCTTGATATTTTATCTTTAACGTCATTGCTAAAAAATGTAAAAAATTTACCCCGGAAAAATATACGTTATTCCAACATCAACACTTTTCATTTTCAGTGTGGGTTTTGCACCAAAAGAATTGGTTTTTACTATCGTTTTTAAAAAATATTGAAAATTTACCTCAAAAAAAAAGTGGTGATGCAGAATCAACACTTTTCATTTCCGAGTTGTTTTTTCATGTTTTTTGGGGTTTCTTGGCTAGAGTTCTCATTTTGAGGTAACAGTTCTCGTTTGATCAGTAACTTTGTTAATCTTGAAGATTCTCTAGGGGGTCTAGAGATGACGGTGGTGGAATATACCTGAGTTTATACTTATTTTACTCACAATTTCGCAAGGATTTCACTAGTGTAGTTAGATTTGAGATCTAAGCAACGAAACTCAAGGCTCATGAAATAACCCACATGTTTTATTAATTGTTAGGCATGAAGTTCAAGACAACAATGCACCTTTAAAAAGTTGGTCATGTTTATAGTCAAAAGTCTCAAAAGGACGAGATGGACCTGTTGGTGTTGTGATTGTTGTGTTTTAAGCAGTGGAATTTCAAGTCACTCTTAAGATTGGAGGTATAATGATGTATTTTTCCATGTACTTGCCTTTCCTTTTGCTAAGATGCCTCCCCACTATTGAAGCAGGGCCCAGAGATGTTGTCCACATTGGACGAACTTTGTTATCAAACATTGTGTGCATTATCTTTATGGACTCCTTTATGTTTCGTATTCCTTAAGTGTTTGCACATATGGTTTTTACATGCTCTTTCATGCAATTGTGTTAACATAAACCGAAATAAAGATCCTAGATCATGCTGGTATCATAGGCATACTAGATCACAATCCCTTTAGCAATCACTCATAAATTAACAACACAACTCAATCATGTAAAACACAACTTTATAACCATTGTCATACACATGTGCAACATATATATAAGACATCACTCTTCCTTTTATTTATTTGGTAAATACAAACTTCAACTTGATATTACATCACTACCCCACAAGCTTCTACTTGTAGGTTTATTCATCTGCTATAGTAGGGAACTTCTATCCCTATTCGTTTATTAGTTTTCACTGAAAGAAGCTATTGCCCCCACTCGTTTATCAATTTTCACTAAAAGGGACTCCTTCCTCTTCTCACTTATCAACAACTGTTGAAAGGGACTCTTGCCTCTGCTCGTTTATCATCCATTGTTGAAAGGGACTCCTTCCCTTGAAATGCAAGATACCACTTGTTGGACCTATTGATCCATATTTCATCCATTTTTAATCTCAAATCAATAGGCCACTTTCTTTCATAAACTTCTTACCTTAACTACTCACGAAAATCACCATTTAAAGACCTTCAACAACTCTTTGATTATTGAACTAATCACCAAAACACCTTCAATGATTACTGATTAATAATCAAAACATCCATACACACTAACAACATCAAGCCTCTTTGCTAATTACTCTAAAACATCATTCACCAATTAATTCTCTGCCTTCTCAACACCTTTAAGACACCAAAATTGGTCTGCATAACAACATTATGCATCTCGTTGCACCAAAAACCTCTCACTCACCTCTTCCAACCGACACGGTTGCACTCTTGCTCGCGCACACACACACACACACACTTTGAAAATTCGATTATGCTTATGAAGGAATTTGGACTAATATTTTTGGATTGAGACTTCAGTTAACTAGCTCTTGAATGCTTACATGAATCTTTTATTTTTTTTCTTTCTTCTGTGAAGTCATTAAAATGCGCTCTTCAAGTATTCAAACTCTAGTTTGTTATTTCTTTGAGAAAAACTAAGTTAAACTATTGTTTTCTTCAAATTTGGTTAGTTACAGGATTTAACAGAGGTTCTTCTCATTTTAGCGAGCTCCAACTTTGGTGGAATTTCCAAATCTGGCACTAATCTGGTTCATGCTGCCAATAATGGCCAACTCATTCATGCATGTTTTATCAAGCTTTAGCGCTTTGCTGTTATGTTTGGCATAACTACCAAAATCCAAAAGCTATTGACTCATTTCATGCCAAATCCTGAAGGCTCAATAAAAAACATTTCCAAATATAATATATGTGTTGTAATATCCAAAGTGCTTTATTTAACTGCATATAATTTTTCTGTTGGCCCTTGGTTCTTTTGATCAGCTACCAACCCGCTCATACTTAAGGTGCTAAGACTTTTTATTTTTTCACCTGAGATTTTTTATATTACAATTAGCCTGAAGGCCTTCGATCATAATACACATAGAACCGCAATAACATCATGTCCTGGCGCACTCTCTATTACTTGATGAAACTTCACTTGTTGGCCATATTTCCGTCTCTCAAGCACGTCATCCCGATCAATTTCCTTTGTGCACCTTTATTTTCCCTTCATGGATTAATCCTCCAAGATGATGTTTTTACTGTGGGACTGCCATGTGCCTTCCTCCATTAACTCTTTATTTTCCATATTATTCTGTCGTCGTGTCCCAATGCTTTGTCAGATCGACGTTCCTTCTTTGAGCACACTTATGTTACCTCCAGGGTCTGGGGACCAGGATGAGCTATCTTGGTGGGTACCACCCTTATGCTTGTGGAGCAAGCAAATGCTAGCTTAAGTGAGTTGTCTGTCACATGCACCTGATGCCAAGTCAACCCACAACCTTTGCTTGTGCACTGCTCAAAACCTTCTGGGTTGTCATCATGTTGATGTCACTAATGCCATGTGATGCCATATGAGTGGTGACACATGTCACTCAGATTTGGCTCACTAGGGCACCCAAAAAAAATAATCTGTATGCCATGTGTCTTCTATATTGACGTCATGATGATGTCATCTTGCCACATGTGCATGCCAAGTTGTCTATACAGGCCAATCATATGGCGCCATCAGTCTTTCAGTGAGGAGAGAGAAATGTGTTTGGGCCTTTATTTTTCATCGATTTCCTTTGTTAGAATTTCAAAGGAAAAACCATTGGATTCAAGCCTTTACACTTATGCGTCTGCCACGTGAGCCAAGCTTCTTTTCTATTGGGTTCTATTGCTGCTATGCTTTGCCACACTACCACGCACTTGCATCATCCTATGCTTTAAATCTTGTGTGCCCTTTGAAACCAACTAGGGTACCCTCTTGTCGAGATGATGTGGTTGTGGGACCTTCGTTGTTTAAACTTTTGCCAATATAAATCCTTTGTTTCATGTTTCTCTTCTCTCTTGTTGTTGCTCCATGTTCTCCCGGGCTTGCGTCATCCCTTATGCTCAGCTTATTGCATTGCATTGAATCCTTTGGGATAATGTATTATATGGGCTACACCACACTTTTGTCGCTTTGCTTGTAGAGCCATGTTCACACTATGCTTACCGACATGGTTCTTTGCGGGCCCCCCTTGTCTAGTTTGGTGGTAAAAGGGGAAGGGGTCCCAATATTAACTAGAGTTGTCGATCTCACAATCATCGGTATAATAATACTGCCAATAATGGACCCCCCCTTAACATTAACTCTCAAACATCTATAGCACCATGCATTTTTCATGTTAACTCATAGGGGATGCATGACACTCATCGAACAATGTACTTGTGCAGGGTTTAACGATTGTCTTTCACCAAGAGTTCCGTCGTGTTTGGGAACACTGCCGCACTAAACTTCCTCCAAAGGTCCTCCACCAACTTAGCTCTACAACTTTGACTTTTGGGAAACCTGCCTTTCTCTGGCCATAACTTTGATTCCAGGAGGCCATTTTTGAACTTCCACATACCACTGAAAATATCTTTCAAAGCTCTATCCATTTGAGTGGATGCAACTGCATTTGAGGTGAATTGCTATACAAGAAATGACACCAAATTCTCTGCACCTTTACCAATTAGATCCACCACTATTGTTCACCAATTTGCTTGAAAACATCTGAGCCTTGTAACACCTTTTCTATAAGTGTGTCGATCTTCCTTCTTCTTGCAGTCTTCTATGATTTTTCCATTGCAATACCTTTGATCTATATACAACACCATTGACACCTGTGACATCAATGAACTAATGACAACACCTTTGCAAATACTTGGCATCAATTATTTGACATTAATGAGCACCTCCTTTACAACATATTCTCACAATCTACCATCACCTTCTTTGCCTTTGCCTTCATCCTCATCACCTTTACCATCAATGGCAACATTTCTAACAATCTCCTCCTTTTGCATTGATGGTAACACCATGATCAAACAAAACAACATCACCAATAATCAAGCAAAGATAAATGTACTCTTTGTCTTCTCCTCCTTTCAGTGCTGCTCCTTTGTGAATTAATGCTCTAATATACGTCTGTTGGTGGAATTCTCCTTTTGATTGATCAATAATACTTCTCCCTCTTTTGTTTTTATCTTTTCTTGAGACACACCCCCCCCCCTTTGACATCAATGGAAAAGAAACTAACATGCTCCCCTTGACAACAATTTCCCCCTTTATTGTTGATCATGTGGGCTTGTCCACTGCTTCTTCTTAGGCTGAAAACTCCAGGTATCTCTTATGTGATCTAAGTAGCTTATTTTTTGTCTTGTGGAGAAGATTGATGTTGAAAATTGCAACAAGAATTGTTGAAAATAGCATCAAGAAAGATCATGATTTAATTTTTCCTTGAATTAAATTGGGAATAAAAATGTAATTGCACATCTCATGACAACTTGTAATAGTTAACTAAGTTAATTTGTCTTAGTTGGCTCAGTTAATTTGAGTTGAGGGTCTAACTAGAGTCATGTAGAGTGTCTCCAACATTATAGGAGCCCTGGTTGAGTTTATTTTGAGTTGCAATTAATTAATTCAGTCTAACTGAGTTAAAGATAGTTAAACTAGTTCCAACTGATGGAGGAACTAGTGGGAGGTCTAGCAGTGTGGTGCTGTTGAGTGTAGTTCTACCTGAAGTGTAGTGTGGTGCAACTTGAAGTACAGTGTGGTGTTTCTTGAAGTACAGTGTGGTGCTGTGTGAAGCGTAGTGTGGTGTTGCTTGAAGTGGAATGTGGTGCTGCCTGCAGTGATCAACCAGTAAATTGTAGATTCACTCATAATTAACTCATGCATGTCAGATCGGAGAAAGTCACAGTTGAGATTGGAGTTCAGGGACAGTGTACTATCAGTTGTATAATCATCCGATTTGTACAAGTAGCTCATGCATTCAGAGGAAGAGCCTAAAGGAAATGTGCAATCCAATGGAGGAAAATTCTATTAAATAAGGGCCTAATTTCTCATTGAACAACACAAGGAAGTAGGAGCTTGGAAGGCTAGGAATTTGTCTAAGTATTGGCCAAAGGCAGTTAGTTAGGCAGAGGATAGAAAATACTTGTGTAGATTGAGCTCAAGGTTGAGCAGAGCATATTGTATTCATCCAAGGCTTGTCTAAGAAGCTTTGAGACAGATAGAGATAGTGCAGAGGTTGCTCAGGCTTGAGCAAAGGATTGTAATCTTCTCATATTTTCTAACTAATGCAATATACATATAACAAGGGTTTTTAGCTGTGGCTTTCCCCAAGAAATCATTATGTAATGAGTTCATTGAATTCTTTCTCTTGTATGCTTCATGATTTCTTGATCGTTTAATTATTTCCGCTCATGAGTAGAGTAGATTCAAGTATATTGTTTTAACATATTACAATTAGTAGTTTGAATCCACAATGAATTTCTACATGGTATCAGAGCTAGATTTGTAGAAATTTCTACATGGTCTCTGAGCTAGATTTGTAGAAATTTCTACATGGTATAAGATCTAGATTTGTAGAAATTTCTACAATTGAGTTGAAAGGAGAGGATTACTTACTCCCAATATCTGCTTCAAGTAGTCAAGAGGGATCTCTTTCTAAAACAACACATGCTTGCATAATTGAGCCATGAGAAAAATCATGCCTATTGGTCTAAGTCTCTACTAGGCTTACATTCATAATAGTCCCTCTTCCTGGACACATACACCTGACTTCTAACAATAAAAACAATCTATCCCATGTGTTGTAGCCAAAATTTACAAGGCTAAATTTTTCAAGGTCTCTTCAAACAAACCCTAGTAAGGGAATGAAATTAAAGGTTTACTAGGGTTACAACAATAACTTTGACGGAAGGGGTAGTTTATTAGTAAGACGGGGAAGTATTTGTTATTGTTTCCAATGGTGTTTTTTGAAAAAATGTGTGACTATGGCATCTTCATAGATGGACACAACAACTCCTATTTCATAACAAAAGATTACCTTTTGAAATCACATTAAAAAGAGTATTGGTTACAATGGTAATCCAATTGGAAGATGAGTTCACTTTTGTAATTATTCTCGACACAATGGTATTTATCAGTTATGGTTGGTTGGAAATGATAAAGGTTTTTCACACAAAATCTATGAAACATTGAAAGGAAGGCACATTGGTTTGGTACTGTTTTTAATTTTAGACAAAGAGCCAATGGTGAAGAGGTTGCATGTTGCATTGTTTTCTTGAACTACCTTGAAGAAATCACAAGATCCTACACCTCCAGTAAATCTTGTTGATAGAAAAAGTGCTACTTATGGTAGCATAACTAGAGAATTCAGTAGCCAAAGTCTTCCTTCAACATATTATGAAAAATGGAGATTTCAAATGTATACTTGTATCAATGAATGGATCCCAAAAAAGGCATGGTCAATTCTAGAAGAATATCTATTTATGTGTCAAAGAAATTGGGTTAGGATATTTACTGGAGTAGAAGAGGATTACTATGGATGGGTAGCTCTTAATTATATGATGGGTAAATTACAAATTTCATGACCATGCTTGTGTTATGGCTACAGTTGTAATACCTAAATCCAAATCTTTGCTTTTCTTTCCAAGGAAAATGTTTTATGGGATGTGATGGCTTCTTTTGAGGATGTCATACTCTTGTCCTTATGGCCTCCTGCTACTATTGGTGAATTCCTTTGGGGACCCTTATTTCATGTTCGATGCCAAATTGTGAATCTATGTTTCCTGAAAAAAAGAGAAAATTAATGGATATTCAGAACTTTATATTGCTAGTTATTTTAGATACCCTTCTTTCCCGATCTATATTTTTCTATTTGTACGTGCTGATAAATTCAATCATTTGAGTATGAGCATGTGGGATTCAAAGAGTAAAAAAAAGTTTGTAATTGAGTGGACTAATGCTATCAGAAAGAAAGAGAATAATGCGGTTTTTTCTTATTACCTATCATCATTCATGGCCACAGTATATACAATCATGAAATACCAGCAACCTCTGAGGATTCTGTTAGAGGCAAAAGAATTGTTACAACTCAATAAAGATAACAAAATTGAAGATTGTTATATCTTTGAGGACTACATTGAAATAAGGTTGTATGGATCAGAAGTGCAACAATATCGGTTGCCAACCTTTTTTCCTATGATAATATTTTCACTTGAATTCATAAGGAAAAATATGAATTTTGACTAGGCTGACTTTGTTCTAACACACAAAGGTTATCTTTTCAAATTACTAAGGACTATTGGGCCTTTCATTGTGAATAACAGACAAGCCCTCCCACAAGTTGAAGAAATGATGAAGGAATTTGGCTTTGAGTAGGGAGAGAAGTGGAAATATGATCCTCATCAAATAATTTCAAACAAAGGAGTGGATATCACTTGTGCACCTTACCTTCATGAAAGTAGGCCAAAACTTGAAAAGATGGAAAAAAAAGAAACTAAAAAAATGCAACAAAAGATGGATGTTGAAACTCCAATGTTAAAAGAGAAGAGTTTCAAAATAAATGCACCTAAAAAAATGGATGTTGAAATGGACGATTCACAGTTACATAAAAAAGCAAAGATTCAAGAAAAAGAAGAGGCAAACATATCAGTGAAACTAACAAAAAGGCATTCAAACCAACCAAGTTTCCAAATACAATTAGGAGACTCATAGTGATCCACTTCATCTTCAACTTCTACTAATTTGATCACATTATCCACATTATCCAACAAAGAAACTCCTTTTATAGTAGAAATTTGGCAAAGGAATTATCAACAAGTTGAGGAAAGGTGTTATAAAGCATGGAGTAATGTGGCAATTCAGTTGGAGGTACAAGCAATCCCAACTTATCATACAAGGCTTCTTTCTACAATTGACATAGAAAGAAATCATTTAAAGCTATCTCTCATGCATCCAATTGTTCAATCTATTCATTTAGGGCCAAATTTCAAAACATTGGACCTTTCTATAAATGTTGCAAACATTCCATTGCTTGATAAAATTAATTTGCATAGGCAAGCAGGGGAACTGTTATATATAGTGACTTGGGAATAATTTCTCTGATAGCTAACAAAGCAGAGAAGCTCTTGGAGAAAGTCTCAAATCAACTTAAGTAGGAAAAAGTAAACTCCAGGGCTCTGCATATCCAAAGTGAATAATATAAGAGGCTAGTTGTAAAATTGGGAATAGACCCTGAAGACAAGGAAGCCATCAAATACCTATTACAAGATACAAAGTCTGAAGTATATATCACTAGGGAAAAAGCTAAAATGCCTGCCATTGGGCATGCTCAAACAACTGAATTAGCACAGGTGGAAAAAGAGAAAGAAGTGTTGATGAGAGAATTAGTAGATAGAAATAAAGAAGTTTCTATTTCACAACAATAGGTAAAGTCTACAACAATCCATTAAAAGTCATGTCTATAGTATTATTGTTTTAGCTAAATCAGAGGACCCTATAGAGAAACTTAAAAGGGTAATGACATAACTTAATATTTTAGAAGGTGAGATGAAGAAAACTCAGGATAATTTGTGCTTGATAAGAGAACAATTGAAAATAAAGGAGAGGCAGTTGAACGTGACCAATGAAAACAATAATCAATTGACAAATAAATATAAAGAAGCAGAAGATGAAATAAAGGAGCTTAAAGCTAAATTGAAGGGTAACATTTCCCTTATTGAAGCTAGGAAAATCATTTTAGACAAAAACATGCATGATTGTCACCATCAACTTGTCAATTGATAGTCAGCAAAGTACAACACTGAGAACTCCTAATATGACAAACATAGGGGGATTCTCACCAATGCATGCCTAGACCAACAACTCAACTTATAATTCACCTAGAAGAATTCTAATGACAATAGAATCACCACATTTAATTGACTTAACATGAACATTTACAACATTCAAATAAGGAATATTTCACCAACACTTGGATTGACAATCTCCTTACTAACAATATGAATACCACACTCTGACAAAAGTCTAATGACAATTAATACCAATTTTTAATATTTGATACCAAGTGTTAATACCTTTGAGACAAATGATACCAATTTCTTAATTTATACTAGCGTTACCCGTTTTTTAGCACTTGATAACTGAGTATTCTCCCCCTGTGATCATGCTCTTTTCACCAATATGCCTTCTCTCCAAAAATATGATGTCTGAACAGTCCGAAAGCATCACAACAGTCAAGCCATTCTTCATATATGCAACTCATACTCTGAGTTTGTGAGCAACATTAATATGCAACAAACACCATTAGCCGATGTCTTCCATGATTAACCCTAAGCAATAAACAACTGATACTAATTGATGATAACAATTGTTAATATAATAATATGATACCCAAATATTAACTTGAGTATACTCCCCTTGTGGTAATGCTCCCACTTTGGCATTAGGAATCTATAAACATACCTTCACAAGGCAAGAAAACTTTGGTAGCAAACATATTATCACCATCTATACTTAGTCCGTCAATATGATTTGGCAACAAAATCAAATTAACCACACTACTCAACAACATCAGTCTTCTTCAACAATTTCATAAACTCAGGAAAACAAAAAAATGGCATACTCCCATTATACTTCAGATGCATTACTTGGCATGTTCCTTTCTGCTCCTCACATATGACCTTTATGGTTTCTCAACATGATTCATGCCTCTATTTGACTTGTTCTGGAAAGAGGTGAATTCTTTCCAAGTTTGCATGCAATTGATTTATGCCCAAAATCCTTACACATGTAGCGTCAACCATTATTCATGAAGGGGGCAAAGGAATTATTCTTACCAAATCTTATGCTCATCCAATTTCTTGCATTGATACTTTCTCTCCTAGTGCTTTTGAGCCTCTGATGATTTTTCCTTTGAGGGGTAAAAGTTCTCTTGACATGGTTGTTCGAATTACTTTAAGAAACTCATGGTTGTTGTTGAAATATAGTGTTCCACCTATGCTGTTTCACCTTCTTTTTCCTCTCTAGACTCTTAGAGGCAAAGTGCGTTGTGTTACTACACCAAAAACATGTGAGGGGCTACATACCTTTTTATTTATTTTTGGAAATCCATTTGTCTCCTTGGTGTTGTGTTAAGTTCTCTGCGACTGTAGTGCTATTGGGTCTTTTTTTAACAAAGTTGGTGTGTTATGTAACCAACTCACAAAAAGATAGAAAAGATAGATCAACGACTTAGAAATCAGCCTCTTCAAGGGGGAAACCTCCTTTACATTACACAAATGAACAATTCTTGGATGATACAAATGATAAAACCTCCTTTCTATATATAGGAGTCTAAGGGGTCACAATATAATCAAATCCGACCTAACAATAATAATATAAGGGCACAAAAATAATAATAGTGGGCTTCTATGGGGCACAATAATAACAACATGGGGACAATATGGGCACAACAATAACAATAAGGGATATAATGACAATAGTAATGGGGGAATCACTAGTATTATAGGGACCTAACATGCCCCTCTCCTTCAAAAAAGTGTTGTCCTCAATGTTTGAGTAGTTTTGGATGCTTCTGTATAAAATTCTCATCCTCCCATGTGGAACCTTCAGTGGGTAAGTTCTTCCACTAGATGAGATACTCTGAAATTGATTGATTTCATAGCTATCGAGTCCTTATTTCTTTGACTGCTTCAGGTTCCAATATGATTTTTCCTTCCTCATCAAGTTCTAGCAATATTGTTTGAACTAGGAGCTTGTCACCTATAACCTTCTTTAAGCATGAAACATGGAAAATTGGAAGCACTTGGGAAGCTACAGGAAGCTCCAATTTGTATGCCATAGTACCTATCTTTTGCAACACCTTATACGGACCATAATACTTTGGTGATAATTTATTACCCTTCTTAGCTTACTTGAGGGACATTTGTTTATATGGTTGTAGCCGTAGGAATACCCAATCACCTACATTAAAACTTCTTTTGCTACGATGTTGATCTTCTGTTGTTTCATTCTATTCTGTGCCAAGGTGAGGTTATCCTTTAAGAGTTGTAGAACTTGTTTTTGATGCTCGATGTGATCTTCCACTGCTTGAACCTTAGAATTTTCTCTTAAATATGATGTGATGGATGGTGGATGATATCCATAAAATGCCATAAATGGGGTCATTTTTGTTGCAATATGGAAGGAAGTGTTATACCACCATTCAGCCAGAGGCAACCATTTGACCCATTGTGTCTGTTTATCAGATACAAAGCAATGAAGATATCCTTCCAAACATTTGTTTACTATCTCAGTTTGCCCATCAGATTGAGAATGATAAGGTGAGCTATGAGCTAACTGAGTTCCGAGACAAGAAAATAATTTTGTCTAAAAATTTCTAGTGAAAATGGGATCTCTGTTGCTTACAATAATCTTTGGGTTTCCATGTAGCTTTTGAATTGTTTCCATAAATGCAGTAGAAACTGTACTGCCTTTAAATGGATGAGATAATGCACAAAAGTGTACATACTTGGTAAGTTTGTCAACTACCACCATGATGACACTCTTTCCTTCGGACTTGAGTAGACTTGTGATAAAATCCATAATATCAAGCTCACAAAAAGATAGAAAAGATAGATCAACGACTTAGAAATAAACCTCTTCGAGGGGGAAACCTCCTTTACATTACACAAATGAACAATTCTTGGATGATACAAATGACAAAACCTCCTTTCTATATAGAGGAGTCTAAGGGGTCACAATATAAGGGCACAAAAATAACAATAGTGGGCTTCTATGGGGCACAATAATAACAATATGGGGACAATAGGGGCACAACAATAACAATAGGGGATACAATGACAATAGTAATGGGGGAATAATCGGTATTATAGGGACCTAACATGGTGGGTCCCTTTAATGCTGCTACTGAGTTACTTTCACCTTCGAATGTTATCTCGATCTGAGGGGGACTTTAGATGGTTCAAGTCTCTTCCAAAATTTCAGAATTCTTTGCATGCTTCTAAAGATTCAAAAATTTCTCATTTAATGTTCTATTCTCCAATTCCAGATTTAGATTGATGGCTATGAGACTCTTGATCTCCTCAAGGGATGATATGACCTGCCTTTTTAAACAAGTATTTTCTTCAAGATATTCCAACTCAATAGAGGAGCTACTAGATTCACCATTAGTGTCTATTTCACTCATGACTTGTTCAAAAATTTGTTCCCTTGTCGACTCTAGGGATTCTTTTGCTGACACATGATATGTTCTATCTACCTCTCTACCAAAGGTGCACCCATTGACTTCTTGAATAATGTCTAGATCCGTTATTATTATCAAGGTAGTCCCTTCTTCATTACTACTAGATAAACAAATCTCACTTTCACCAGTTCTTGCTATTGTGCAACTTGAAGATAATTGGATTACTGTTCTACAATAGCAACATAATAACAACTTACTTATAGATTGCATAGATAAATAACTCTCACTTTCACCAGTTCTTGCTATTGTGCAACTTGAATATAAGTGGATTATTGTTCTACAATAGAAACATAATAGCAACTTACTTATAGATTGCATAGATAAATAACTCTCACTTTCACCAGTTCTTGCTATTGTGCAACTTGAATATAAGTGGATTATTGTTCTACAATAGCAACATAATAACAACTTACTTATAGATTGCATATCCTCTAAATCCTCTGAGGGTTGATTAACAACTTAGCTTCTTGATACAAGGAAATCATCCTTTGATTCATGATCTTTAATACTGTTCAAACATTTGACTGCTCTATTCTTCAGAGAAAGACTGTTAACACCACATGCAACTTGTATATCTATATCATAGATGGACTGCAACTCATGTTATATCCCTTTGGCAGTCTTACAATATATTACTTTTTCAATATCTGACTTGGAAAACCCTCTCAAAATTTCCTCCTTGGCTTAATCATCAACCTCATTGTTTGTTAATCCATTATCCAAAGATAGCCATACATCTAGATCAAGATCATGCAAGTATATTCTCATCCTTACCTTCCATGTTGTATAATTTGACCCATTAAAAAATGGAACTCCATCTGAAGTAATCTAGCCTTGGATCTCCATGATCCCCGATCTTCCTTCTAGATGTTAGACTAATCTTGAAGGAACCTGGTTGCTTTGATACCAATTGTTAGAAACAATGGAAACCATGACACTATTGGAGGGGGGGGGTGAATCAGTAGTGTGACCAAATTATATAGCTCTTGACAAATTACGCTTTCAATCACTCATAATCAACAACACAACTCAACCACGTAAAACACAACATTATAATTATCTTCATGCACATGTGCAACATACATATAAAAGATCAATCTTCCTTTTATTTCTTTGGCAAATACAAGCTTCAATTTGCTATTATATCACTACCCCATAAGCTTCTACTTGTAGGTTTATCATTTTCTACTGAAAGGAACTTTTATCCCTGCTCGTTTATCAGTTTTCACTGAAAGGGACTATTGGCCCTACTCCTTTATCAGTTTTCACTGCAAGGGACTCCCTCCCCTGCTAATTTATCAACCACTATTGAAAGGGACTCTTGCCTCCACTCGCTTATCAACCACTACTAAAAGGGACTCTTGTCCCTACTCATTTATCAACCATTGCTGAAAGGGACTCTTGCCCCTGGAATGCAAGCTACCACTTGCTGGCCCTGTTGATCCATCTTTCATCCATTTTCAAACTCAAATCAATAAGCCACTTTCTTTCATAAAATTCTTATCTTAACTGCTCACCAAAACCACCATTAAAACACCTTCAAGAATTCTCTGATTACTGAACCAATCACCAAAACACCTTCAACAATTATTGTTTACTGATCAAAACTTCCATACACGCCAACAACATTAAGCCTCTTTGCTAATTACACCAAAACACCATTCACCAATTCATTTTCTGTCTTCTCAACACCTTTGAGACACCAAAATTGGTCTGCATAACAACACTATGCATCTCGTTGCACCAACAACCTCTCACTCACCTCTTCTGACCAACACGATTCCACTCTTGCACACACACACAGACACACACTTTGCAAAATTTGATTATGCTTATGAAGGAATTTGGATTGATATTTTTGGATTAAGACTTTAGTTAACTTGCTCTTGAATGCTTACATGAATCTTCTATTTTTTGCATTTGTCTTGCTTTAGTTAAATTATCTAAATGTGCTCTTCAAGTCTTCAAACTCTGCTCTGTTGTTTCTCTGAGAAAAACTAAGTTAAAATATTATTTTCTTCAAATTAGGTGAGTTACAGGATTTATCAGAGGTTAATCTATTTTTAATGAGCTCCAATTTCTGTGGAACTGCGAAATCTGCCTCTAATTTGGTTCATGCTGCCAACTCGTTCATGCCCGTGTTATCCAAATTTAGTAATATGTTGTTATGTTTGGAATAACTACCAAATTCCAAAATTTGTCGACTTATTTCATGCCCAAACCTGAAGGCTCTAATAAAAACGTTGCCAAATATAATATTTGTGTTATAATCTCCAAAACACTTTATTTAACTGCATATAACTTTCCCGCTAGCTTGTGGTTCTCTTGATTAGCTGTCAATCCATTCATGCTTAAGGTGCTAAGCCTTTTTAATTGTGGACATGACACTTTTATATTGCAATTAGCCTGAAGGCCCTTGATCATACTAGACAGAGAACCACAACAAAAGTGCGTCTCGACGTGCTCTCCATTACTTAACGGAACGTCACTTGTCAGCCATTTTTCGATCTCCCGGGCCCATCATCCTAGGCAATTTACTTTGTGAACCTTTGTTTTACGTTCAATGATTAATCCTCTGGGATGACGTGTTCATCGTGGGACCACCTTGCGCCTTCCTCCATTGGCTCTTGCTCTACCATATTATTTTGCCACTGTGTTGTAGTGCTCCACTAGCATGATGTTCCTTCTTTGAGAAAACTGATCCAAGTAGATATTGGTGGCCACCCACCTATTCCACCTAGACCCTCCAGTTAGTTTCATTTGTTTCCTTGTTAATTCCAGCATTTACTATTTTTAGCAGTTTTTTCGGTCCTAAACTTCCGGAGCAGTTTTGACTCCCTAAAAGGTGCTTTTTTGAGGTCAGCTGCAAGCCCGTAACCATAGGTAGGGGCATGTAGAAAAACCTATATTACTCAAAGAGACCTTTCCAACAAGGTATCGTACACGCCAAACAAAGATAATATGACCAAGTTACGACCCCGAGAAGTTGGCTGCCCAACTAACCCCAATGGGGCCCACAAAATCTTGGCGTTACATCTCCTGGGGTTATGGTTTTGGTTGTTTAGGGTTTTCTCATGTTTTTCAATAATAAATAGGCCCTTGAGCCTCATTGTAACACAGTTCAGTTGGCATGTAGCCGCCACATCTCTTCTCAGAGATAAGCTACCATCACCTGAGCTATCTTATTTCCATTATGTTTGTAAGCATAGTTCAATATTTTTCTATTAATGAAATTAAGTGTTTTTTTGTTGCATCTCTATATTTATGATTATATCTTTAATTTTTTGTGTTCCTATTTAAGTTCATATTACAAACTTATGTAACCTCTGGGGTCTAAGGACCAGGGTGAGATGTCCTGTTGGGTACCAACCCTGTGCTCATGGACCAATTAAAAGCTAGTCCGGGTGAGTTGTCTACCACATGCGCCACACATCGAGTCAACCCATAGCCTCTTCCTTTGCACCACTCAAAAACTTTTGGGCAAGCCCTTCCATCTTGTTGTAATGCTAACCTCAACAAAACCACATGGTGCCATCTGAGTGGTGATACATGTCACTTAGATTTGGCCCACTAGGGCACCCAAAAACGCTAAATCTACATACCACGTGTTCTTCATACTGACGTCATGCTGATGTCATCTTGCCACCTGTGCATGTTAAGTTTTTTGTATGGGCCAATCATATTGCGTCAACTGTCTTTAAGTGAGGAAAGAGAAAGGGGTTTGGGCCTTTGTTTTTCATTTATTTCCTTTGTTAAAATTTCAAAGGAAAAACCACCTGTTTCAAGCCTTTACACTGCTGCGATTTCCATGCAAGCCTGACTACCTTTATATTGGGTTTTTCTACTACTATGCTTCGCCACGCTATCCCTTGCTTCAACTCTTGTGTTCCCTTTGAAACCATCTGGGGTACTATCTCGCCGGGATGATGTGGCTGTGGGACCTCCATTGTCTGATCTTCCGCCAATATAAAGCCTTTGTCACTTGTTGCTCTTCTATATTGTTGTTGTTCCATATCTACCCACGATTGCGTCATCCCAAATGCTCACCTTAGTGCACTGATTTGAATCCTCTAGGAAAGAACTCCATCGGGATGATGTGTTATATGGGATTCACCGTGCTTTCGTCGCTTTACTTGTAGAGCCACGTTCACATTGTGCTTACTGCCATGGTTATTCACAAACCTCCCTTGTATGGTTTGGTGGTAAATGGGGAGGGGGTCCCGCTATCAACTAGAGCTGTTGATATCACGATCATCGGTATGGCAATACTACCAATAACAACACTGCACCCCCCCCCCCCCTTAACGTTAAATCTCAGGCATGCATGGCCCCACACATTTTTCACGCTGGGTCATAGGGGGGCATGTGGCCCTCATCCACCAGCATACTTATACGAGGTTTAATGATTGTCTTCTACTAAGAGTTCTGTCGTGTTTGGCAACACCACCAAACTAAGCTTGCTCCAAAGGTCCTCCACCAACTTAGCTCTATAACTTTGACTGGCCATAACTTTCAATTCAGGAGGCCATTTCTGAACTTCCACATACTATTGCAAATACCTTTCAGTGCTTTATCCATCTAAGTGGTTTGCAATTGCATTTGAGGTGAATTACTATACAAGAAATGACTTCAAAGTCTCAACACCTTTACTAATTAGCTCCACCACTATTGTCCACCAATCTGCTTGGAAACATTTGAGCCTTGCAACACTTTTTCTATGCATGTGCTAATCTTCCTTCTTCTTGTAGTCGTATTTGCTTTTTCCATTATAGTACCTTTGATATGGATACAACACCATTGACACCTATGACATCAATGAAATAATGACAACACCTTTGTTAATACTTGACATCAATGAGCACCTCCTTGACAACATTTTCTCACAATCTCCCATCATTTTCTTTGCCTTTGCCTTCATCCTCATCACCTTTTCCATCCATGACAACATATTTATAACACCTCCAACACACATAGAAATAGTAACAATCATTCTTGTTAATATTTCAAGTTTATGAAATAGTAACAATCATTTTTTAGATCACGTTAAAAAGTATATGGAATCTATTAAAGCACTCAATGTTTGACATGAAGATGTAGTATGCTACCTATTATAAACACAAACACACACACACATATATATATATATATATATATATATATATATATATATATATATATATATATATATATATATATATATATATATATATATATATATATCTATATATATATATATATATATAGAGAGAGAGAGAGAGAGAGAGAGAGAGAGAGAGATGCACACAAACATACATATACACACACACAAAAATAGTAACAATCATTCTTCTAAGTATTTCAAGTTTATGAAATAGTAACAATCATTCTTGTTACGATTTTAGGTCTATGAAATAGTAACAATCATTCTTGAGGTCACATTAAGAAGTCTACACAAGATATTATCGTACTTAATGTCTTACATGAATATGTAGTATGATGCCTATTACCTTTTACTTTAAACGACTAATCAAATACCTGATATTTCAATTTTACTATCAAATCCATTACTTGTTGGGTAGAGTTTGACACCACCTTTAACAAAGTTCAATGATGAAAATATCCCCACAACCTTGTTTAAATGCAATTACCGATAATATAAATGGAACCAAAGGAGAAGATAAAGGATTTCAACCAAATATTCATTACTCCAATCAACAAGCACAACAACTTATACAACAAAATACAATACACTAGTAAAATTTTATTCCATAGCCATTAGAAAGTCTATTGCCTTACTCCTCAAGAGAGAAAGTAAAGATATTTTGGTGCTTTTGAAGAATCCCACAAAATTTAAAAATAGATGAGAATTCTAAGTGGAAATCCATATTTGGGAGAAAGGAGGAATTCACTTGACTCAATCTGAAAGAAAACTTCAACAATAATGAATCCCATTGGTGATTATAAAGCTAAGGATTCAAGCCTAGATATGGAATATTTGCAGTGATGTTTTAAAAGATGTCAAATGATATGGTTGGTTTTAAAAATAAATGATTCGAATTGAGCAATAAACCTATGGCACGCCCATCTCACCGATACAATCCCCTCTTCATGGAATTAAAATTGCATGTCTACGCAATTCATTATCAGTCTAAGATCAAGTTTCTTAGCATGCATTCATCAATTAGGATGAATAACTATGTTCATTTTTAGTTTCAAGTCAATTTTACTTGCCATGTAAAGACCAATGCTCAATCTCGGTGAGAGACCATTCTTTTCTATGCTATGCCAACCAAACAATACTTTATTTATATAAAAGTTCAAACCTAACACTCCTAACACTCAACGAATATAATCAAGTGATAACATGATGCACTTCTTGTTTTAATTGCTATATCCATGGACATGAGATACTACACACATAACTATAATTATAACCATGGAAACTATAATTATAACACCCCCCTCCTCCCCACACCTCCACCCCCATGCGTAGAAATAATAACAATCATTCTTGTTACTATTTTAGGTTTATGAAATTGTAAGAATCATTCTTATTATCATTCTAGGTTATGAAATAATAACAATAATTCTTGAGATCATGTTAAAAATTATATGCAATTTGTTAAATCACTCAATGTTTGAGATGTATTATGCTACTTATTATGGACATAGACACATATTGATCCAATTTTTTTTGTGAATACTCTTAAATAAAAATCTTAGTTACATGACCTTTTACTGACACTTATATTTGCATGTGAAACATGAGCAATACATTCTCTAAATAATACTTCAACAATCCATCAACATAAACAAGAAGAAAATAACAATGAAGCAATCATAACACAAGATGTGATAACAAAGTTCGTCCAGTGTGGACTATGTCTCTAGTTCCTGGGTCAAGAATGGGGAGGCCGCTTCATTAGTTTCTGTTAAGCACACATGGAATGTGGACATAATGTGAATGATAAAACCTTGAATTGCATTTATATTAACAAAGTTATACATTTATAATACACTCTTGTGACTCTTGGATTCATCTTCCAAGGTCTCTTGGACTCCCTTTGACCGTTCAACTTCCACACCATAATCCTTAGTGGATTAGGTGTCCAACATTCCCCCCTTTAATCTGAAGGGGTATATACGAGTCCAAGAAGAGAGCTATAATACAAAATGAAATAATGCATGAAAACAAAAGGTTGAATGAGCTCTCTGAAATGAAGGTATAAGGTGCAAGAAGCTGAAATATTCTACTATAGGAAGTGTCCCTAATTGTTTGAAGAGGGAGACCTTCAACATGGAAGAAGGGAGGTATACAACCTACAATGGTTTAAGGATGACCACCAACTTTGGAATGCTTAGTGCGATTCCCAGAACTCTTCTAGATCTAGCAAGATGCTAAAGTCTTTTGCTAGAGGAAGTGCTCCTTAATTCTTTGGAGAGGGATACCTTCAACCTGGAAAAAGGGAGGTCTGCAACCTGTGGTGGTTTAAAGAAATCCGCCAAGAAAAGGCATGCTTAGGGGTTTCTGTGTCTCTGGCTACAACTCAGAATTTGGGTATGGCTATCTCTGGCAGTAGGCTCAAGCAACAGGTTTAGGTATACTAGGTTCAGCTTGTGGCTCAGGCTCACTTGATTTATCTTTGAAACTTGTATATGACCATTGTTGAGACCTAGAACTACCTCTCTTCTACATATTTTCCTAACCCTTTTCTCTTCTATTTTCCCACATCAGTGCCTCATAAGCTATCAAAAGTTGTTACATATTGATTTTAGGAGTGCATTTGAGTGATTTTCAAACTATATCCTTGTGTGTTCTATTTGATTTAGATTTTATTCATCAGCTACGGAATGTAGCCACTTTCCGCAGCTAATTTGCAATTCCGTAGCCATTTTTATTGTTCTGTAGGTTACAAGTGTCGGCAGGAGAAACAAGACACATGGTCAGCTCAGAAATGATCCGCACATGGACCAGGTTCTATCTTCTTAGCCGAATTCGTGAAGAAAGGCATCGGCCAAAGGATGGTCAACAGAGAGTCCTACGTCAACTAGGACTCTGTTCCAACACGTGAAAAAGTCTGAAACCATTCCTGGATTCATGGATCCATTTTTTCCATCTGCAGGCCATCTCCATAACACAATTTAATTCCCACTTTGCGTAGATTTAATGTTTATGGAAACCAAGAGGCTGAACTTCTGTATTCTGCCCTACTCACGTGTCCATTGCTGAAGAATTTTCTCCAAAAGACAGTTATCTATTTTCTCTATAAAAATAAGCGTTTGCAACGCAAGTAGTTAGTCTTGATGCTATTGTTTTAGCGTTATTTTGCTGTTGTAACCGAGAGATATCTCCTCTGTTTCATAATACAAAAACTCTATTTTTCATATGACTGTTTAAAGCGTGGTTTGAAGTGACAACATATTGATCCAAGGCTGTGCAGAGGGCCTCTGCTGGCTGAGGTTTTTCTTTCGTTTTGTATAGTCTTTTTATGCATGTTTTCTCTTATCTGAACTGTACATTTCTCATGTTTCGTTTATGGTATTAATCATTTTACTCTTGTACATGTTTTTGCAGCATTGATACATTTTCCACTAACACTGATCAATGCATTTCAGGATAGGTTATGCTCGAGCTTTTTAATATAGTTTGCACATCAAGTGGTGATTTGAGACTTGCTTCCTTTGCTGAATTTTAGCTTTTAATTCCTGTTGATATGCTTTTATTTTAGTGAGATTTGTTTGCTGCTTTTAGATAGTTTAGATATCAGTTCTTCATGCTACATGATGATATCTCCGGTGCCTTTAGCTTAACCCGTTTTAGAAGTTAATTGGCAAGCTATCAGAATTGTAGGTGAAATAATTGATTTTACTTTCATTAGTTTGCAACTAGATAGTTTAGATATCAGTTCTTCATGCTACATGATGATATCTCCGGTACCTTTAGCTTAACCCCGTTTTAGAAGTTAATTGGCGAGCTATTAGAATTGTAGGCGAAATAATTGATTTTGCTTTCATTAGTCTGTAAGTTTAAATGTCGTTCTTTCATACCATATGACGATATTTCCGATGTCTTTAGCTTAACCCCATTTTAGAAGTTAGTTGACGAAATATTGTGATTATGGGTGAAATCAGTGACTAGTTTCCAACTTTCTTACTTCTTGGTTTTGAGTGCAGAAGTTTAGATTTTATTTTTGTAATTAGATGGACAACAAAGATAGTAACCTCATTTTCAGTACTTTATCTTTTTCTTGATTTATGTAGCTACATGTTTACACTTTTGTTCTAGTTCTGATTTTATAAATTGCATGTTTTGAGAACTTTGAAGTACTAAATTTGGAAATTACCATAAAAGGCATAAACCTTGCCTTCAATTCTACATCCATACTTGATCTTTAAAAGTATTCTTGAAACCTTAGACTAGGATTTCCATTTGCATTAAACACTTTAGGAGACCAATAAGAACAAAACCCCCAAAACAAGATAAAAACTGAAAACAATAAAGTAAGAAAGAGATTGTCTTGCACATACAGTGCACCACACTTCATCAGTTTACGACTCCCAGATTGATAACTTATGTAGCAATTTAGGACACACTAAATTGACTAAACATTTTGGAGCCGTTGCCGGGGAAGTGTAACTAGGTAGCCTATCTTTTACAAAAAAAATAGGGAAAAGTTGATAATTTCTTGAAGTATGCTCTCCTCTTGCACCTAGTATAATCTAGAGGATCAGAAAAGAGAGTTATTAGTTCGATAATTTCTTGAGTATGCTCTCTTATTGCACCTAGTGTGATATGGAAGATCAGAAAAAGGATTATTATCTCAACTAAAAAAATCATTAAAAAAAATGACATGCATAGAGCAAGAGATTCTAGGGGAAGGTTTCTAGCCAGGGGCAAAAGTTTGATTTTTACAACTCCAACAAATTCAAGGCATAGACAAGATACACCTCCATCCCAGAATCATACTCCCAGCCTTAGGGAACAAGGGGTACAAAATCCTTATGGGAGATTTGCTCAATATTATCAATATCATCTTATTAAGGCTACCCTCTTCCACAAAATCAACAACAAAATCCACAACTTTCATTTCCATTTCCACAAAAGCAACCTCCTCAACAAAATCAAAATCCTCAACTCTTGCTTCCATTTCAACAGAAGCCAAATCAACTACCAGCCCAGCCATTACCAAATCTCAACAAAAAAAACCCTCAGAATGCTTACATGGTAGAAGGACAACAATTTCCTACCTACATGATTGTTCCTCTAGATCTTAATGATGTTCAACTCAGATCTGGTAGGATTTTAGAAAAGGAAAAACCTTCTATAGATTTTTAAGAGCAAGATGTTTCTGAGGAGGATTCTCTGAAAGTCAATAAAAGTTTTGAAGAAGCATCCCTTCAAAACCCAACCATTCAAAAAGAAAAACAAAAAGAGTCAACCCCCACAACTCCTATAGTTGAGCAACCTGTATCTACATCCACACCTCCTTTTCCTGAAAGATTACAAATTGACAAAGGGGTGGAAAAACAAATCTTGTTGCCTGACTATGATTTCCTAGATGAATTAAAGAATGTCTGTATCAATATTCCCTTGCTACAAGCCATTAGAGAGATTCCTATTCTAGCAAAAAAAATAAAGGAGTTGAGTATCAAAATACCAGGTAGGAAACCAACAGACACAAAAAGAATCCACATGGTAGGAAGAATAGCAGATATCATGATGGGAAATATTACCATGCAGAAATATGTGGATCCAGGTAGTCCAATTGTCAAGACACACATAAATGGGATAGAAATTCCAAATACATTGATTGACTTAGGGGCTGCTATAAACATTATGAGTAGACAGACTATGGAATAGCTCAAAATTCTTAATCTTCTTTTTACACCTACCTTACTGCAACTTGCTGATAGATCAGTAATCAAACTAGATGGTGTACTTGAAGATATTGCGGTCTCCTTAGATTCTTGGAAATATCCAGTAGATTTCATGATTTTGATTCCCAAGAGTAATCTAAGAGGGCACCCACTCATCTTAGGAAGACCTTGGCTAGCCACAGCTGATGCTTTTATTAGTTGTAGATACGGGTACATGTACATTTCCGATGGTAGTTCAACAAAGAAATTCACTTTGTATCCTCCAACAAAAACAATTACAGAAGTAGGAGACAATGAATGGGTCGATGATGAAGATACTATACAACATGTCTTTACTCTCTCTGAAGTTAGTGAAGATAGTCAAATCTTGAATACATTAGAAAATTTTGAAACATCTTCAGAATATGATCACACACAATTTCAGTTAGATTCTGATATTGAATATTTATCATCAAGGCAAATGTCTCTCTACTCTATGGAAGAGTTTGGCAGTTCTGCAGTTGAAATTTTTCTAGGTAAAACATTGAATATTAACAAAAAATTGGAAAAGTTACAACAGGAAGAGCTAACCAAAATCTTGCAAAAACATTCTACTACATTTGCATGGGAGTATACTGATATGAAAGGTATTGACCCTAAGACTTGCATCCATCATATCTATATTGAGGAAAACAGTAGACCAATTAGACAACCTCAAAGAAGGATGAATCCAAATCTTAGGGAGATTGTGAAAGAAGAGCTCCAAAAACTACTCAATGTGAAATTCATTTACCCAATCTCAGATAGCTGATGGGTTTCTCCGTTGGTGATAGTACCCAAAAAGAATGGTAAATGGAGGGTGTGCATTGATTACAGGGAATTGAATAAAGCAACCTTGAAGGATCACTTTCCTTTTCCCTTTATCGATCAAGTATTAGATACATTAGCAGGCAAAAAGTACTTTTCATTTCTGGATGGTTTTAGTGGTTATAATCAAATTCAGGTAGCACCTGAAGATCAGGATAAAACCACATTTACTTGTCCATGGGGAACTTTTGCCTACCGAGTGCTTCCTTTTGGATTATGCAATGCACCAACAACATTCCAAAGAGCAGTACCAAGATTTTTATTTTTATTTTTATTTTTTTTATTTTTATTTTTATTTTTTATTTTTATTTTTTATCTAAGCCATGATTGTGTAGAGGTATATATGGATGATTTTACAGTCTAT
This sequence comes from Pinus tabuliformis, assembly GCA_031772625.1. Taxonomy (NCBI): domain Eukaryota; kingdom Viridiplantae; phylum Streptophyta; class Pinopsida; order Pinales; family Pinaceae; genus Pinus; species Pinus tabuliformis. The sequence goes on from CM062811.1 coordinate 1,099,313,280, forward strand.
GATAACACATTTGAAGAAGCCTTAGAAAATTTGGAAAAACTCCTTATAAGATGTAAAGAAACAAACCTTTCATTAAGCCATGAAAAATGCTTTATGATGTTTACTGAAGGTATTGTTTTAGGACATCATATTTTAGGAGATGAGATTAAAGTTTATAAATCAAAAGTTGAAGTCATCTCCAAGTTACCTATTCCAAATTGTCAAAAAGATGTTAGAAGTTTTCTAGGATTTACTGGATATTATAGAAGATTTATAGAGAACTTTACCAAAATAGCATCTCCACTCTTCAAACTGCTTACAAAAGACTGTGAATTCAAATGGAGTCCTAATTTCCAATTAGCATTTGAAGCTTTGAAAACAAGAATATCTGAAAAACACCTATCTTGAGAGGACCAAATTGGAAACTTCCTTTCCATATTTCTACAGATGCTTCAGATACAACTCTAGGAGCTGTATTGGGACAAAAAGACTTGGTTCCTTATGCTGTTTACTATACTAGTAAAAATTTGACTTCCACTGAGTTGAATTATACTGTGACTGAAAAAGAGTTCTTAGTTGTTGTTCATGCAATTAATAAGTTCAGACATTATATAACAGTTTATGAAACTTTTATTCATATTGATCATTCTGCAATTAGATATCTAATGAACAAACCTGTTACTAATGGAAAAGTTACAAGGTGGCTCCTACTTTTACAAGAATTCAATATTACTAGGTTAGATAGACCAAGGAAACAAAACACAGTTGTTGATTTCTTGTCTAGAATTCAGAATATCAAAGAAGATTCACCTGTAGAGGATAAGTTTCCCGATGAATACTTATTTTCATTAACTACTAAAACTCCTTGGTTTGCAAATATGGCTAACTATTTGGTTACAGGGAAACTACCTCCACATTTATTTCCTAGTGAAAGAAGAAAGATTACTCAAGAGAGTTCAAGATATTCATGGATTTCTAATGAATTGTTTAAAACAAGGCCAGACTTTGTGATTAGAAGACGTGTCAGGGAAGATGAAATGCCTGATATTCTCAAAGCATGTCATGATGAACCATGCGGTGGACATTTTTCTTACAAGAGGACAACCTATAAATCCTTTCTTTAGGATATTATTGGCCGTCCCTCTTCAAAGATGCAAAACAACATGTTAAAAGGTGTGACAACTGCCAAAGGGTAGGGAAACTTACCCCTTCAAATGAGATGCCATTACAACCTCAGGTACTCATCGAACCCTTTGAAAAATGGGCTTTAGACTTTATTGGACCTATTAATCCTCCATCCAAACAAAAAAAGTATATATTGGTATGTACTGATTATGTCACTAAATGGGTAGAAGCCAAAGCATTATTTTCTGCTACTGAAAATTCCGTTGTTAATTTTCTTTATGAGGATATTTTTACTCGCTTTGGTGTTCCAAGAGAAATTGTGACAGATCAAGGAGGTCAATTCACATCCAGAATGGTGGAGAAGCTGATGGAAGAGTACAAGGTCAAGCATAGAAAATCCACTCCTTATCATCCGCAAGCAAATGGTCAAGTGGAGTCCACAAACAAAGTAATTGAAGGCATCATTACCAAGACTGTTCATCTACACATAAGAGATTGGGCAGAAAGGCTTCATGAAGCCTTATGGGCCTACAAAACTACATGGAGGAACACAACAGGACACACTCCCTATGAACTTGTTTATGGGAAGGAAGTTCTGCTCCCCATTGAGTTCCAAGTTAAGACCTTCAAGATGGCAGTTCAATTGGGAATGGATCTATCAGAAGCCCAAAAGCATAGACTGGAGCAATTGAATGAACTAGATGAGATCAGACAAGAAGCAATTCAAAGAACTGATTTAGTTCAACATCAAAGAGATAAGTGGCATGACAAATACATCAAAGACAAAAAGTTTCAAGAAGGAGATTGGGCATTGCTATTTGATTCCAAGTTCAAAGATTTTCAAGGTAAATTTCGAACTCATTGGCTTGGGCCATATGAGATTGAAAAAGTTTTTAGCAATGGAGTGGTAAGAATCAAAACAATTGATGAGTATCACACTCCTCTCATTGTGAATGGTCACAAATTGAAGAGATATCATAAGCCACTCTCAAAGGAGGAGTTTATCAAAATCTTTCAAGATAATTCTGCAATGAGGCTGGTGAAGAAGAATCATTCTTCTCCACCAGCCTAGTCTTTGTTCTTTTCATCATCATCTAAAAAAATAAAAATAATGTATAAGCCTGAAAACCAGTCACTGATTGGCAGTCTTATACAGAAAATACAGGGTGAAAATCAGAAGCTTTTGATGCCCTATATTTTCCAAAAAAAATTCTCTCATTTCACTCATAGTTGTTTCATTCCATCTCGCCACCACATTCCGTCAATAAATTTATTTTAGTTTATCTTCATAATCATCTTTCCATATATCATTCATACAACCATCTTTCATTTCCATCCATTTCCATTCATTTCGCCGAGTCATATGTTATCCACTATGTCAGTTTCCGTAGCCGAATTCTGATTCCGCAGCTAATCCTTTGTTACTCTGCAGTGATAGTCAAGTGATCAGCCAAATAATGATGAAAGCAAGATGCAGGTATGGAAGAGGAAATTCTTTTGAAGATGTGAGCACCTAGAAGCACCTACAGAGACAGCCAATCAGAAGTTAGCAAACGAAAGTGGTATGATCTCAAGGTATGAGAAAAATCATTTTCAAATAGCATTTCAAACACATAATTTTTATAGTTCGTAAATCAAAAGCTCCATAATGTGTAATGATTTGATTTGATAGCCGCCTTAAATTCACCATGTCCTCCACATCAAATTCTAACGGTCTCATAATCCTCTTCCGAGTTTAACTCGTACTCCGCATCTGTTGAAATGACTAATCATGGAGACGTAAGCCAATTGACCATGGCTCTCTTTCTCTAACGCTCCACTCCGCAGTCATTTTATGAATCCACCAACATCTACTCCGCAACCTTTTATTTCAAACTCTGTTCAGTTTCGCCAGTCTTACTCTGTCTCCACACTTCACATCGAGCTTTATGACTTTCAGTTCAGGGTTTGTTTACACAGACCTCTGCTTCGTGAACCCACTCTCATTGCATGCTCCGTATTCTTCCTGCTTTGTAACCACTAATTTTCTCCAGCCCTCTTCCATTCTCCACTCATATCATCGTTCTGCTCCCGTGAAACCATCATTTACAGAGGTATCTTCGAATGGGTCTTCTAGCAAGAACAGAGCCTGATGGAGCTAAATTTATGGAGGGTTATCCACAACTAAAGAGCACGTTAAGGAAAGCAAGATGGTTGCAGTTTATTCAAAAGTTCAAGGGCCATAATAAGGAAGTCACAAAGACGTTTGCAAGATCCTTCAACGGTATGGAAGTTGAAATTGGGGATATCAGATTCCCGGTAACAGAGTCATCCATTGCAGCAGCAACAAATCTTCCACAAGAAGGAGAACGATGGTTTAAGAATAAGGACTTCAATGAAAAGGTCTGGAGGGTCATTCTGCATAACCTAGGTATGGACATATCCATTTTTAAACGAGGAATTCCTGTTTCAGCCCTAAAGGAAAAATGGACTAGTCTGCTGTTGATAATTCAAAAATTCATTACGTGTGAAGGAAGGTATGGCTTTAAGTACATGTACCATATAAGATTATTAATGAATTTCCCGGAAAGTGAAACCATCAATATTCCTTATTTCTTGTTGAGTAGCTTGAGAAAAATGTCTACCAATATGCAAAAGATTCTAAATGATGTGGAGCCTCATCTCTATCATCATGGCCTTATTAAAATTCTGCTTGAAAATCAATTAAAAGAAAGGAAGGATACATGGGAACAATTCCTGATTAGGAATTTCATCCAGGACCCACTTGAGATACCTAAGGGAAGCTCAACAAGAAAAAGTAGGAGAAAAAGAACAAATGTAAACATCCAAGATACTCCTACTAGTATAACTAAGGAAACCAGTAAAGAAGAAATGTTGTTTGAAACACTAACTGAGATTAGAAAACAAGTAAAATAGAAAGGGAAAAGAAATGTTGAAGATATTTATCAGACCCCAGAACCTTCTTCAGAAGAAGAACAAGTACTTTCTGAGAGACTAATTCATCTCAAGAAACAGTTAGCTAAGGAAAAAGAAAAAGGAAAGGAGAAACATAGTATAGAAAGGGAGATACAAGCTCACAGGGTTTAAGAAGGAGCTCTAGACTAAAGGGAAAATTGAGAAAAACGCAAATCAAAAGAGCTCACTTCATAGACCTGGGAGGTGAAACTCCAGATCAGTCACCAGAAATCATTCCTCTTGGTCATAATCCACGGTATTCTCCTTCTCCTCAATTAGATTTTGAAATCAGTCCAAGGAAGACCGCACCAGAAATTGATCAAACTCAGCAACAAATGTATGATTTTATTGAATCATTGGAAAATACTGCAATAGAACAGGAACTTCATCTAATCAGCCTAGTACAGCTCAGGAAACTTTGATCCAATCATTAAAACAAGAAGTTTATTAACTGGAAGTCTTGAAAAAACATATCCAAGGGAAAATGAGACATTGAAAGAGCAAAACAAATTGGAAAAAGTTATCCATGACAATACCATGCTGTATTTAGGATTGTGGCACAAAAAAATAGGAAATTGAAAAAGAAGAATAGGAGGTTGAGCAGAGCCCTCATCAACCTCAAATACAGGTGCCTTATGATGAAGCCCAAGATGATAGTGACACCAAGGAAGAAGAAGAAAATGTTAGATGTATTAGTAGAAGTCTTAGAGTAGATGAATTGAAGGAAGGATAGTCACAGTTTTGGTTGCATGAGGACATGCAACATCTTCATAGTGGGGGTATGTTGAGCCCCAAAACTACCTCTCTTCTACATATTTTCCTAATTCTTTTCTCTTCTATTTTCCCACATCAATGCCTCATAAGCTATCAAAAGTTGTTACATATTGATTTCAGGAGCGCATTTGAGTGATTTTCAAAGTATATCCTTGTGTGTGCTATTTGATTTAGATTTTGTTCATCAGCTACGAAATGTAGCCACTTTCCACAGCTAACTCGCAATTCCGCAGCCATTTTCATTGTTCTGTAGGTTACAGGTGTCGGCAGGAGAAACAAGACACATGGGCAGCTCAGAAATGATCCACACATGGACGAGGTCCTATCTGCTTAGCCGAATTCGTGAAGAAAGGCATCGGTCAAAGGATGGTCAACAGAGAGTCCTACGTCAACTAGGACTCTGTTCCACCACGTGCGAAAGTTCGAAACCATTCTTGGATTCATGGATCCATTTTTTCCATCGACAAGCCGTCTCCATAACACAATCTAATTTCCACTTTGCGTAGATTTAATGTTTATGGAAACCAAGAGGCTGAACTTCCGTATTCTGCCCTGCTCACGTGCCCATTGCTGAAGAATTTCTCCAAAAGACAGTTATCTATTTCCTCTATAAAAATAAGCGTTCGCAACGCAAGTAGTTAGTCTTGATGCTGTTGTTTTAGCGTTATTTTGCTGTTGTAACCGAGAGATATCTCCTCTGTTTCATAATACAAAAACTCTGTTTTTCATATGACTATTTAAAGTGTGGTTTGAAGTGACAACATATTGATCCAAGGATGTGCAGAGGGCCCCTACTAGCTGAGGTTTTTCTTTCGTTTTGTATAGTCTTTTTATGCATGTTTTCTCTTATTTGAACTGTACATTTCTCATGTTTCGTTTATGGTATTAATCGTTTTACTCCTGTACATGTTTTTGCAGCATTGATACATTTTCCACTAACACTGATCAGTGCATTTTAGGATAGGTTATGCTCGAGCTTTTTAATATAGTTTTTGCATCAAGTGGTTGTCTGAGGCTTGCTTCCTCTGCTGAATTTTAGCTTTTAATTCCAGTTGATATGCTTTTATTTTAGTGAGATTTGTTTGCTGCTTTTAGATAGTTTAGATATCAGTTCTTCATGCTACATGATGATATCTCTAGTGCCTTTAGCTTAACCTCGTTTTAGAAGTTAATTGGCGAGCTATCAGAATTGTAGGTGAAATAATTGATTTTTCTTTCATTAGTCTGCAAGTAGATAGTTTAGATATCAGTTCTTCGTGCTACATGATGATATCTCCGGTGCCTTTAGCTTAACCCTGTTTTACAAGTTAATTGGCGAGTTATTAGAATTATAGGTGAAATAATTGATTTTTCTTTCATTAGTCTGCAAGTTTAAATGTCATTCTTTCATACCATATGACAATATTTCTGGTGTCTTTAGCTTAACCCCCTTTTGGAAGTTAATTGATGAAATATTGTGATTATGGGTGAAATCAGTGACTAGTTTGCAGCTTTCTTACTTCTTGGTTTTGAGTGCAGAAGTTTAGATTTTATTTTTGTAATTAGATGGATAGCAGAGATAGTAGCTGCATGTTTACACTTTTGTTTTAGTTTTGATTTTATAAATAGCATGTTTTGAGAACTTTGAAGTACTAAGTTTGGAAATTACCATAAAAGGCATAAACCTTGTCTTCAATTCTACATCCACACTTGATCTTTAAAATTATTCTTGAAACCTTAGATTAGGATTTCCATTTGCATTCAACACTTTAGGAGACCAATAATAACAAAACCCCCAAAACAAGATAAAAACTGAAAACAATAAAGTAAGAAAGAGGTTGTCTTGCACATATAGTGCACCACACTTCATCAGTTGACGACTCCCAGATTGATAACTTATGTAGCAATTTAGGACACACTAAATTGACTAAACAACCATAACTTCCCACCCTGTCAGATACAAGGTGATAAGACGAAGACAACTCAATTGCAAGAATTTTCAATACTTTAGAAGAAACTCCGACATATGACTGAAATATCTTCTTGGTTGTTGAAGCCCATTGCCAAGAAGCGATCCATCCTGTTGAAAATTGGCAACAAGAAATTGCTAAAAATAGAAGTGCTAAAAATAGCATTTCTAAAAATAGTAGTTTGGGCATCACTACTGGATTGGGCAACAGGGAATGAAAAATGGAAGTGCTAAAAATAGAAGTTCTATTTTTAGTAGTTCAAGTTAGATTCCTAATTTTAGACAGTACCTGGTCTAAAATAGGAAGTAAAATTCGAATTTGGTCTTACCAACAGTTTGAATATTAATTAATTAATTCTCCATGAGTTAATTAGTTAAGGAAAATCAAACTTGAAGTCTTTGTGAGAACATGCAATAATTTCTCCACTGATTGGGGAATGTATCCTTGATTTGCTCCACTGATTGAGGAATTAAGGATGAGTTTTATATTGAGAGGATCAATTGACTTAGTTTAACTTAGTCAAGTTCAGTTAGATTAATTTAACAAGTTGTTAAATTAATGAGATACAGTTTGTTGATGCTTGCATGCATGTGACAACTTTTATTTTTAGATAACTAAGTATTCTCTCATGGATAACTGATGCATGGCAGTTCAGACAGAGACCCAGTTGAGATCAGAGAAGGTGTTAGCGCTTGAGATTTCACCGTAGGCTGAGGAAGGTAAACCTTCAAGGCAACATCAAACCATTTCACCTCGTAGCTAGCCCTACGAGGTATGAGAAGGCTCTCTCGGGTCAGATTCGGTAGATCTTTCAATATGATAAGCTGACCAATTAGGAATAAAGATTTTAGGCTAGTAAATCGATAAGGGAGGTTGATTTAAAGATTTTTGGGGTTTTGGTTACAATTGGAGGGAGTGCAATTCAGGGTGCGGGGATTGGGCTCAGTTTTTGCAGGGGGATCTTTGGGGCAAGGTAGGAGTGAGTACTGATGCCTTAATCTGAGATGGATTATCAGGAATGATAGAGGAGGAGCTAAAGAGGGAAAACAACAACTTTGAATCCTCTTTAGACAGTGGAAAACATAGATATTGAACAAAATTAAAAGCTGAGCATGGCATGCATGAATTCAAACTTTATCACTTCATCTGTTCAATTAGCAGCAAAGAAAGAGATGGAACACATAAACACACTTACAATAACATGTAGAGAACACACCATCAACACAACAATCCACAAGAATCCACAATGATGTCTGCAAAACCCTGGCCTTCCTTTTCCTTAAATTGCAGTAATAGATGTACAATATACAATAATGCTTCTCCCACAAGAGTCCAACCATGAAAATGAGAAGGAGAGAGCATAATATAGACCATCTAGACCATCTAACTCCTTTCCCCACCTCTAGGGGTCGAGCTCAGCTTCCTAGGAGCAGTTTGAACTAATTCTAAACTAAGAACTAGAAAATAGGCAGCCAAACAACTTGCCTCTATTACTTAGCTAACTCATCCATGCATTAATTTTTCACTTTTTACATCATGGAAGCTTCTAGAAGGGTAAAGAGAGATAAAATCTATCAAAGTGCCATGAAAATATTACATTTATCCATCATCTACAAGTAAAAATGGTCAACCATAGTCAAAACAGTGTTTTTTGACAAAAAAGGTCAATTCTGGTAAAGCTGGCTCGAATGGTCGCGCCCCCTGTTCAAATGGTCGCGCCCCTTTGCAGCTACTTTTGAGTGGGTTCCACTGATCCAAATCAGGTGCAAGATGGCTCATTGGAAAGCTTGGTCTGTCTACTTTCCATCCCAAGTGGAATTTCTGAATTTGGAGTTGTTTTGCCCCTCAAAAACCATTTCTCCCAAGGTCACTTTCTGCAACTCAAAAAGTGGGCAGAAAGTCATTTTTTTGATGTATTTTGAGCTTTTGGAGGCTCAAATATCAAAATCAAGCTTCTCCCAAGTATTGGTAATTTTTCTCTTTGCATGCCCTTTCCAAAAATGCCAAGTTTTCAAAATTCCGAGCAGTCCTCCAAAATGGTCTCACCCAGGGTGAGACCATTCCAATGGCCAAAACCTGTAAATTGCACAAAAAATTCACAAATGACAAAATTTTCTCCAAATTTCTTGAAATTTGGGCTGGGAGTCCCCAATCAAGTACCATGCTCAGTCAAAGAGGCTTTGGCCAAAGTTTGGAGTGGATCGGGCGTTTTCCTTCGTTTTTGTGCTTTGGCCAACCGTCCTTGGAGCACCTTCGTTCTCGCCGGTATTTTTGACATTTCTCTCAAACCATGACACCTGTGTAAAAAGTGAAAGAGGTTTTTCTTCCTTGGCATGTTGTGGACAAAAACCTCTCTCAGTTTTGCAAAATTCATCTTTGATTGCTCAGAAACAGCTTTTGAGTGAAACTTGTCCCGATGTGTGAAACAAGGGATTTTGTCGAAATGGAGCGAAATGAAGGGGATAGAGGGCTTCTAAATTCTTGGGGAAATTTTTGGGAGTGGGGAGGGATGTTAGGAAGTAGGGGAAAGTGGAATCTCAGAGATTGAGTGAGGGGAAGGGGTCGAAAAGGACGAAACACAGGCCCAACCTAGAAAATTGCCAGGTTGTAGCTAGAAACTAGGGTTTGTGCAAAAATGAGGAATTTGGGGGATCTGAGTGTTGGGAAGTGTTTGATAAGGTAGGTGAAGGGTAGGGGAAGGTGTATGAACATCAGGAAACAAGTTTTGCCGATGATTTGTCCGCCCAAGAGAAACTGCCTTCAAAACCCTAAGAGAGGGAAATGACCTTGCCTGGGCGCAACTGAAGCATGAACAAGGTATCAAATGACTCATTAGACACTGAGATGATAATGACAACCCTATGAATGATAATAAACTCAGCTGAATGATGACATAGACTGACATTTGGGCAACTTTGAACAGAGTGAAAGCAAACCCTAGACCTAATGCTTAGTGACCAAATTTTGCTTGAAAACTCTTTGAAATGACAAAATTTGACCTTGAAACTTCAAAATCACTTTGTAAGAGCACATTTGATCACTGGAGGAAGGCTGGAAAGACTGACACTAACAGAAGGGACAATGTACTATCAGTTGGATGAATATTTTTCCTATAAAGGAAGCTCGTCCATGATGAGGATTTATCTCCTTCAAGTTTGTGCAGTTAGATCAGAGGTTTGTGAGTGTGTGAAGAGGGCAATTCACACAGGTAGCAGCACTGGACCCCAAGGAAACTGCACAAGGAAATAGGAGGCTTGGAGGGCAGAGGAGAAGGTTTGTGAGAAGCCTTTGACTGTCTATGAGTAGCAGAGGGATTGTACTGAGAGCTGGATAGCTTCCGAGCTAAGGCTTTGTGGGGTTTTAGGCAGGTGCTTTCCCCGGGTAAATTCTTCTGTGTTATGTGTGATTGATTCCTTCTTATAAGTTATATGTGTACTTATTGATGTTGCTCATGGTTGATTAAGCTTCCGCTAAATTGTTTGTAGAAGTAGATCAAGTGTTTTGCTTTAGTACATTGCATTACCAGGTTGATCTACATGTGGGAAATTTCTACATGGTATCAGAGCTAGCTGATTTGTAGAAAAAGTTCTACATGGTATCAAATCTAGCTGATTTGTAGGAAAAATTCTACAAAATTCTACACATCCAAGGTGAATCTTTGTTCTTGCAGGAGGTTTGTTTTTGAAGCATCTGTGTGAAGAATGAGTGTGCTGACCACAATGCTTGCACAAGTGAAGATCAAAATAGTGATCTTTCATATGGCCAACTTGGTCACAATGTTGGAATTTGACAAATTTTGGCTACAAATGTGGAGGAGTAGAGTCTGGAATAGGTGAAGGTGAGCTATCATGAAGAAATCCGACACTCTAAAATTTGATGGAATTTGAGTAATCTGGAATATGAAAGGATGCCCCCTTATCATATCCAAGACCTATTATGTGCTTGTTGCTGACAAGCTCTTCCTAATGTCTAATGATTGGCTTGGTAAGTGCAGGCTGAATTTCTTCTTCTGCATGCAAATCTACTCTTGAACTAGGCACTAAATGGAATCAACCTCAACTTTATATTCTTGCTATTGATGGGAGTCTATCTCAATCTGGAATAATGGATTTTTTTGAACATAAAACAGTTCAAATGATGCTTACACTGTCGTATCTCTTTTTATTGTAGCTTTTCCTCAAGCTGGAAAAACTCAATTTTATCTTGTGCATTTTGCAAACAGGTTCTAATGTCAGCCAGAGAAGCTTTGCTGATTCTTATCGTGTCTTCAACAATAAACAACATTAGAGTGCTTGATAATTTTAACAAATCATCTAGTCTGACTATCTTTCAATCTCAAGAGTCAAACTTAGCAAATAAAGAGTGTCAGCTTCAATATCTCAACTAATGTTTGAAATATATCTCGTCCTTTCAAGGCTAAGGAACATAAAATTCCTCAACGAAAAAGGCTAAGGAACATAAAAGCCTAACACAAATTTGTAAATCATAGTGCACTCAAAATATCCACCACTTAAGGTCAACACATTAACAATCTCCACCAAAATTACAATCAACAATCAATGTGAAATAGTTCTTAAGGCATACAATACAAATGACTAAACTCTCCTCCATAAAAGACTACTTTTAATTGCCAAAAAAATCACTGGCTTCTTACCACACACGAAAATTTAATGCATACTTATGTTAATTTAAAAAAACACCGTTTTCATAAAGTATACATGAACCATATACACTTATGGAGCAGTGGAAATAAAAAGAAATCAATGAATACAACCAATGTATCATTACCAACCAAACATCATATATATGCCTTTTAATAATTGGGTTTTCAATGTGTATCTACTTCTCAACATATATATTCCATATACAATACAACCTTTCAAAAAAGAAACACATCAAGGAGCACACGGACAACGCCACAGAGTTCTTAGCAAGTCTCAAAAGTCTGAATTCTCCCTAGTATCCCTCCATGGTGCCAAAGAAAATTGACACTAGTATGTTCTTCATAATGGGACTCAATCTACAAGATTGTCCACCGGGTGAGACGTGTAGAGGCTACTATGGGGGTAGATTTTTTGCATCTGTAAACAACCAGTCATTTATTCTTCCCCAAACTGCACTGCTCCAAGCCGCCTACAACAACAATAACATAGTTTTTAGTAGGGATTTTCCCAGCAGGCCACCCTTGCAGTTCAACTACACTACCAACAATATATAGGAAGAAACAACGACTTCATGGAACACAACCGCAACATTCAAAATTATTTAATGGACCATATACGATTGCAAACCAACACATAGTTCATATTTGTTAAGGGAGAGTGTCCCCTAGGGTCTTGGGTTAATACCTTAGCAGAGCGGGGGTTATCTATAAAGAAAAACAAGCATTCCACACAGCCATGATGCTAATATAAAAAAACTACGCAAATAGGGGTGCACCTAGGGGTCATTCGTTTGGGAAGATCCAGCTAGGGTCCTAACCCTCTTGGAGTTCCTTTTGCTCCTTCAACTTGCAAAACAATCAATTCAAGAAAGCACAACAGTATATGGACTAAACATCATAAAGAAATCAACTTCATATCATATTGAAAGTTAGTTATGCAATTGAAATAATCATTCATTTGTAAATCATAACATTGATATCATAAACATGAAGAAGATTCATATCAGGAACAAGACAAGTGTTTCTTTTATTATAGATAACTAAAGTACAGAAAGGAATGATTTCACCTGAGTCTTCCTTTCGCAGGCTCCAAGTGAAACCGTCCTCCGGATTCGTCCAATCTCAAGCCTTCAACAAGCTCCTTCCATAACTCACTCAAGGATATCTCAACAAATGGAAAGACATCATAACTCAAGGAAACAAGGGTTTCCTATAATGGGGGAAGTGCTGGAAGCACAGGGATCTTCAGACCTGATCTGGGATAATCTCAATAGAGTGATTTTTTTCTCTCTTCTCTCCTCCCTTAGGCCTTCCCATTGAAGCCTTTTTATACTTCTCCCAAAGTAGCTTTTTAGTTGGGAATTTGCTGGGAACAGTTGGGCCACGGGCACTAATAGGCAATCAGCAGGTAAAGCCCGCGATCTCCGCCCGAAATTAAGGAGATTTATTTTTTTTTAAGTGTTTTAAGACATATACGCGGGTTGGGAATACACAGACCCGCGTACACACGCGTTTAGCTCAGGGAAATGTCGTGTATAGGGAGTAAAACACTATTTTTTAAGTATTTGGACCAGGTTTGGAAGGAGGGGTTGCCCTAGGCCATGAGTGCAGCATCACAAACATCAAGACTGAGATTTGGAGCTATAACAAATCCCCCCTAATATATGAGGTCAGAAGGGGTACACGATGGTTGAAATATATTATGTAAGTGCATGGAAAGGAAACCTGTCAAAAACTGAAAAGGACTTCACCAGAGTTCAGCCTGCCAAGCCAAAAAAGGAGATCAGAAAGAAGCACTGTCTGAGGCGGACATACCCATGCTCAGAGAAAGTAAAGCATGTCTGCATATCAAGTACAAGCGGATCCACTAAGTATACAAGTATAAAGCACTGGAAGATACATAATGGATCATATGATCACGATCGAACAAGTACTGTCTGAATATCACATATAAGAATGTCAATGATGCTGAAGGATGAAGCAGATCACTGATATCAAAGACTGATCCCCAAAAGTACCGAATGAACATGATGGAGTAAGATGGTACTACACTTCAAACTCAGGTGCCAGCATATAAAATTTCGCCATGAATGACTGCAACATATAAGGTGGAGTGGTATCAACTAGCAGCAACTGTTAAGTGAACTAATGAATGCTGATGCAACCTGAGGTCTTCACCGACTGCCGTGGTACATTTCTACACCATGGGAATAAATGATTTGAAGTCAACCATGTGAGAAATCGTTTGATTACTGGTCATTGATGTATACCATTAACAAACGCGAGACTACTCACCAATAATGATAATGAGCGTCAAGGTACCCAGTACAATCTAACAAGTGTGAATAGATGAGCTGGATTCGAACACTTGTAAGAATCTATCAATCAGGAGAAAATGATGATTTCCCATTGTCGATAGTGAAGGATCTGCCACTAATGACTGCAAACCCCAAGGTACTACCAAATGGACTCTAGATCTTTGCCCCAGAGCAATGAGTCGTAGTCGATAGGGAAAGATCTGCTAGAAGGAAGGCATTAAGGCATCCTTCATCAATCTAGCACGAGTGTAACCCATCGGCCAATAATGTGGAAGGAATCACAAAAAAAAAATATGTAGTAACCCGACTGAAGCACGTTTTCGGCGTACACAAGATGTGGCTAGCGCATGACAAAAACCCTCTGAACCAACCAATAATGAAAGCTAACACAGAGGCGAGGTATCCACCAATAGGGTCAAATGGAAACCAAGGTATTGCACGAATCCCAATGTGTGATAGTGTAAGATGATGTCGAACACAAGGGAAACCACTCAGTCAAAGACCCATGATACTGATCGATGCTGAGCACAAGGTGACCTATCAATAATGAAAATAGGGACAGGGTGTAGCTCTAGGCTTGTCCTCAGAGCAAGATGTCGTCGTCGATAAGGACAAGACCCACCAGCAAGAAGTCAATGGTGACCTTCTCAAACTGGCATGAGTAAAGGACCAATATAACTAATGTGATGATAGACAAGATACTGACAACCAGGGATGGCCAATTGAAAAATGAGTCAAGAGACATCGCAGAGAGGCTGACTCAGGCTAACTTCCCTTGAACAAAAGCACAACTCAATGTGACTATGTGGCAGCATATGATGACTCTGTATAAGTTCGCCATGCAGGAGGCACGAATGAACCCTCCATATGATTGGAAGAGATAACCAACCGGGGGAGAACTGACTTAATAACAAGGTTGAGGTGTACCTAAGTCAAACTAAATCCCGCCCAAACGGAGGAGACTTTGTGTTGAGTGCTTTGTTCAAGGGCGACACGACTGACTCTAGCTGCCAATAATAAGTGGAAATACTGTCCCGTTCTCGCTCTTTTTGGAATATATAATTTTTTTGTCTTTTTCTTTAAGCTGGAAAAAGAATAAAAGAATGCTATAGTACAGTGGAAAGAATGAGTGTTGGTGAAACAGATGCTTTAGTTCCTGGGATTGGAACATTCCTATGCTCAATGCAGGGAGTTGAAAACTGGTCAAAGACACTCAAAGGCATGTTCCTTCCACGGGTCAAGGTGTGTCAAGTTGCAGAAGTCAAGGGCATGCAAGTTTGATTTGGTAGTTGTCATGGTCAAAAGTTGGCTTAAACATGAGTCAAGGTGAAGTCGGCTCAAGGCCAAGAGGTGCAAATGGTCAAAATGCAATGCAGTAGTACAACTCAACACAAAGGAGCCTCTAGGGTGTAAGGCCAGAACGAAGCGGAGAAGCAAAGAGGAATGAGTCTTTAGCGCATAAGTCATGGCGGGACTACAGAGGACTCCCGAGCCTACTCAGATCAAAGCAGCATGGGCAACAAATGTCAGTGAGGTGCTAACTACGATGCCCATGAAAAGGATGGCTCTACCATCGTGTCATGATTTAAAAATCGGTGAGTGAAGGTGGTTTACGAACCATAACACGATGGGATCGACCCTATGGCAAGTATATCAGCAAATGGAGGCTAGTATGCATAATGCAACGGAAAAAATGGCTTCCCTAACCTATATGCCAGTAAAAAACGATACCTGCCATGACGGGTCAACAGTCATGGAACCGTCTCAAAATTGTCGAAAAAGCGTCCAAAATGTCCTGAAAATCAAACCATTCTCGACATTCCAAGCTCCCAAGTTAAAAGTTACATGAGACAAAACAAAATCAAGATTTGAAAAATTTTTGCATTTTCAAAGCTTATATAATAGTTTTTTGACTCACCATTATCATCATTTGGTTTGAGAGCAAAGAAGTGGAGCAAAAGGAGCAAGCATTGCCATTCGCCAAAACCGACCGTTCGAATTGTCCCAAAATCACCAGGTAACCCTTAAACTTATCTTGCATTCAATTGTGATTGGTTTTAGAATTTTTAATTTAAGTTTTACCATTGAATTATTGTCAAAAATTTTGTCGTGGCGTATACGCGGGTTGGATATAAACAACCCACGTATACGCAGGCCCTACACGCGACTGTGTGTAAAATGGACCCGCGTATATGCTGTGAAAACTTCAAACAAAAAATCTAATGGTCTAAATTCATTTTTTCTTCAGGATGCCAGTCACTTGGAGAGAAAGAGAGCATACCTTAGTGGATGATGAGGTTATGAACGATCCTAATGCTTTGGATGCCTTACGAGGATGTGGTTTGCTAAAGTTCTTTAAAATGCCAAATATGAAAGCAAACACTCGCCTGCTTGACATGCTCATTCACTACTGGAGCATCGAGGATGACGCGTTTATGATTGATCAGATGCCGCTCAGGATAGAGGTTGAAGATATTTATTTCATCACTGGCCTTTCCTGGAGGGGAGAGGTGGTACATTCCACGGGCAGGTCACGAGGCAGTCTCTCCATCGAGGACTACGTACATATCTATTGCTTGGGTCATCCTGAAAAGGTTGGAAGTCAAATTCCAATCAAACATGTGGAGAGTTTATCTTTGAGAATAATCCTGTTCACCATAGCTAGAGTGAATGGATCAGCTTATTTGCACCAGGCATCACGGCTAGCCATGAGCTTGGTAGTAGACTGCCTCACCACCGTCTTTGATTGGTGTACTCCTCTTCTTGCTAACTTGAAGAGCCAGCTTACTTCTATCAAGAAGGGACAGACCAAAAACTTCGGATATGGAACTATCTTGTGCTCTTTCTTCTTTGAGAGGGTCCTAACACTTCGTCCTAGAGTATCGGTTTCGATCAGCACCCCACGAGATCCACGCATGGGCAGGTGGGCTGACTTGATGAAACGTCTAGGAGGTGGGGATGTCCCACAGACTGCTTTCGATGATGACTTCTTCTCCTGGTGGGAGCAACAGATCATCGCCATAGATGACTACCCTTATGCTGGGTTGGATTTCCGAGGAGATCCTGATCTAGCATTACCATCGACCACAGCATGGGGTGACATAGGTAACAAATATTTTTGATTTTATGATTTTTTTGTGATTTTTCAAATATAATAATAAATTTTGAAAAATATTTTTGATAGGATTCAAATGATTAATATGATGATCATGTTCCAGATATTGGGCCGGTGCGACCAAATGGGTTCCCACGGCATGGACGTCGCGGCCAAGGGGCCGAAGAGGTGGCTACAGACACAAAGCAACTTCTACACACTGTTCAACGACACTTGGTGAGACTAACTCACCGAGTACCGATGGAGGCGATAGAGGATCTCCCTATAGATATGCAGCGTCATGTGGTTGGCATGCAACGAGACTGGGTTCACACCCTTAGGCGTGTGGCCAAAGTAGTAGTTACGTACTTAGCCGCTCATCGTGAGCCGGGGCATTAGATGTACTGGACATGATTATGGGCATTTGAGTCCCAATTTTTGTATATTATTTTGGACACACTTATGTACACTCGAGATGCTTTATGATATATATATACAGTTCTGACTTTTTGATGCTTGATTTTATTGTGATGAATGATTGATATGCCAGTCTAATGCTTGATTAGCGATAGAATCAGCTAACCAATTATG
Source organism: Pinus tabuliformis (assembly GCA_031772625.1). NCBI lineage: Eukaryota > Viridiplantae > Streptophyta > Pinopsida > Pinales > Pinaceae > Pinus > Pinus tabuliformis. Next base: position 1,099,330,728 of record CM062811.1, read on the forward strand.
AGATCTTGGAATGTACAAATAATTAATGTAAGTAAATGATTTTTACAACAACCTCACCCTTAAATATTGGTGATATAAACATGGATCCCTTACCCGATAAATGTTATTCAGTTGTGACACTATCAATTGTGAATCAAGATAAACTACCAACGAATCGATTTCATAAGAAATTGCTTTGGATAGTAAATTAATGACGGCAGTATACTTAGCCATATTATTTGAAGCAGGACCAATGCATACTCCTCTTGACACCATCAATTGACTAGTTGGATAGTAGATTACCCAAGCTGCAAAAGCAAGGTTTCGAGTGTGCCGAATAGCACCATCGGCGAATCCAAAATAGACTAAGTCATCCATCAACACCTGCCATAGCAAACCAAAAAGTGTCGATATCAAGAAACTCTCGATGTGATATGTATAAATATACAAAATGTACAAAGAAGTCATTGCCTAGCTGCTACTTAAGCAAAGTACTTCTTGAGGTAGAGCTCGTTTCGGGCTCCGCCAACTTGTTTCCTTCAAAATCGATTAACTCATATGCCCCTTTTTCTAAAATTCATTTAATTATAAAGGGACCGTACCACATAGGTTTGAACTTGCCTGCCCCCAAGGCGTCCTTATCTTGGTCATAGACCAAGACAAGGTCACCTTCAGAAAAGACTCGAGGACGGACAACTTTATCATACTCAGTTTTAACCCTTTTCTTATGAGCCGCATTGGTTGTGGCGGCATCTCGACGCCGCTCATCAAGATGCTCCCAATGAAGGAGGCGCTCTTCAAGACTATAGGTCTCAGGAAGGAGCTCAATAGCTAACTTAAGAGATGGAATTTCACATTCAACAGGAAAGATAGATTCCATCCCATAAAATAACTGAAAAGGTGTAAAACCTGTAGCAGTCTTTACGGAGGTTCGGTATGCCCAAAGAGCCAGATACAACATAAGATGCCAATTGGATCGATTTTTGTCAATCGTCCTTTGCAGGATCATTTTAAGGGTTTTTTTCATTGCCTCAACTTGTCCATTGGCCTAAGGATATTATGGAGACGAGTGCTCCTGCCAGAAACCCGATTTAAGAGCCAATTCAGACATTAGCTAGTTCTGGAAATGACTGCCATGGTCAGTGAAAATCTCCCTCAAGATACAGAACCTTGAGATAATCTGATTAAAAAGGAATAATGCCGCTATTTCACTATCATTTTGATAAGTGGGCATGGCCTTAGCCCACTTCGTGAAGTAATCTACGGCCACGATAATGTACTTGTGATTCGCTACTGAAGGCGGATTACAAGTTGTAAAATCAATACCCCACTTAGTAAAAGGACCGATAGTGACAACTGGGAAAAGAGGAGTTGGATGTGCGTGCATCTTCTGAGTATAGATTTGACAGGGGTGACAACGTTTTACCGCTTCAACACAATCTTTGAAGAGCGAAGGCCAAAAATAGCCGACATGCAAGATACGTTGGGCTGTAGCAAGCCCTGAAAGATGACCACCACAAGCTCCACTGTGGCAATCATTAAGTACTGACTCTGCTTCCTCTAGGGTTAAACAACACCGAAGGATTGAATCAACCCCTCGATGATATAATGTGTCACCGATGATGAGATAGTTCTTAGCCAGGTGACGTAATTTTCGGCGTTCATCCTTAGAGAAAGTAGAGGGGAACTTCGAAGTCTGGAGATAGACAATGATATCTCCATACCAAGGGTCGAGTGAAGAGATGAGGAATAAATGTTCGTCGGGTAAACTTTCCTCATAAACCGTATCCTCTCCACAAGGCAGCTCAGAGATTAACTCCACAAAAACCATAGATTTCTTAGACTTGGTGGACAAGAACTCGAGATCGAATTCTTGTAAGATGACTATCCATCGATTATATTTTCCCCCAATCACTCGCCTACTGAGGACAAATTGAAATGGATTGACCGTTTCTAAGACAAAAGTTTTGCGTAGCAAAATATAATGGCAGAGCCGCTGGACAACATGGATAGCTGCCAAAGCCAACTTCTCAACAGGGGAATAGCGAAGTTCAGGACCTATCAAGCCTCGGCTCAAATAATAAATCACATGCTCTATGAGAGCATCGTCTTCCTGAACGAGAACCATACCTATGGTTGATTCTGCCGTAGCGAGATATAAAAGGAAGTCCCTACCATAATCCGGTGGACTCAAAAGCAGGGTAGAGACTAATGCCTTTTTCAAGGCATCAAATGACCGTTGCGCAAAGTCATCCCACACATATGGGACTCCTTTACATAGCAAACACATAAATCCTTTAGTGATCTCGGCATAATTCGCTATAAACCTTCTTAAGAAATTAGCTTTCCCTTGAAGACTTTGAAGTTGTCGAATTGAGGACGGGGGAGGCAACTGAATTATTGCCTCTACCTTGAAGGGATCAACCCGAATCCCTTCATTTGACACAATGAACCCTAATAACCGACTAGATGTAACCGCGAAAACGCACTTATTGGGATTCAACCGGATCTTGTAAAATCGACATCGCTCAAAAACCAATCGAAGGTGACTAGGATGATCAGTTCTCTTTCGAGAACGAGCAGCTAGATCATCCAAGTATGCTTCGATGATATGTTTAATGTCATGGAAATCATATGACATGGCCCGCTGTAAAGTAGCTCCAACATTTTTAAGACCAAAAGGTATCTTTCTGTATGGAAAGGTACCCCAGGGACATATAAAAACTGTCTTATTCTGATCTTCAGGATGGATAGAGATTTAATTATAACCAGAAAAACTGTCCATGAAGGAGAAAATCTCATTGCCTGCACACTCATTAATAATCCGATCAATAAATGGCATGGGGTAATTATGTTTGGGACAAGCTTTATTTAGGTCCCTAAAGTCAATGCACACTCAGATTGTTCCTTGCTTTTTATCCACAGGGACTTGATTAGAAACCCAATCTGTAAGAGGAATAGGGTATATGAAATCCGCCTTGAGCAACTTCTCTACTTCAGCTTTAATGGTTTCTGCTTTCCTAGGATTAACTGGCTGAAGCTTCTGACGAATCGGTTTGGCGTTTTCATACGTCTTGATCTCATGTTGAACTATGGATAGATCAATGCTAGGCATTTCTTCATAAGACCAAGCAAATACATCTCGAAATTCCTTAAAAAGGTCAGTGTAAATTTGAATTTCTTCAGGGGAACATTTGGCTTCGATGAAGAGATTCTCGATCACGATAGGGTTCCTAGAGATGTTTATAGATATCATTTTTGAAATCACCGACATATTACCTTTGGCACGAAAGTGTGCTTGAGCCAAAGGATTTGATACCGTACAAACATCACTAGTAAAGAGCTCGGAGAACATAGATTCTACTTCTTGCAATGGAGGAAGAAAATATGAATGATGGTGTAAATCTTCCCAAGGTCGATGTACACCCATCATTACTTCTAAGATCGCTTCCTCGGATGGTAAAACTGTGTCTAAACAGTCCATAGCGGAGGTAGAATCAAGGGTCCAGGCCGGGGCCACATCACCATCTAGCTCCTCCTTGGAGAAAGGAGTAGAAAGGCTGTCTGCAGAGTTGACGATAGACTGATATCTGAGCTCTGCTGCAGACATAGGAAATGCCATTCCACCAACTTGTCCTTCAGCTAATGTGGTCGTAGGTGAAGGCAAGGTCCAAGGATCTGAAAAGTAATGAGTTCGAAAGAACCCTTCTCGTGAAGATTCCTTGGTTGATGAAACAACATTGATTCTAGTGATAGGAGAGGGAAGATCAAAGGTACCCATCAATGAAGAATACATCCCAACTCCTAGATTCTCGGTAGGCGGACAAGGGTTATCCACTAAAGGAACAATAGAGTTTGAAGTTGCTCGAGGATCAACTGGACAATAATCCAATTGATCAACCTTAATGATTTTCCCTTCACGAGGAAAGCAAATGACACGAAACATAGTGGAAACAACGGCGTCCATTTCGTATACCCAGTTCCTTCCTAAGAGGAGATTGTAGTCTAGGTTAGAATCAATGACTTCTACTTCAACATTAACGACTTTTACCCCAACACATACAGGAAAGGCTGGGATAATCCCATGCGCTTATGAGAATGCCCGTCAAATGCAGTCAAGAGGGTAGGTGAAGGAACAGCCGAAGGCGATCCGATGGCCTTCCAGCATGACATCAGCATGATGCACGTGGAAGCTCCTTCATCAATAATGGTACAAAAATGTTAATTTTTCGGTATGTAGACTTTATTTGAAAAGCCATGTGATGAGGGAGTCACTTTTTGACATTTAGCATGTCGAAAGTGAGCACTAAAGAGTTATTTGGATCAACTGCCCCTATCGCCAAAAGTAAAGCACTTCATTGAGTTGGACACGACTGGAGAACCTCTAAAGTGGACATAGCGCATGGACTCTGAGCCAGATCCTCAACAATGGAGTAATTCTGGGCGGCCCTAGCATTTGGATTGATAGTCGCGCATTTAGCAGAACCTTTCAGTATCCGTGGTATAGTCTCGACAGGGGGTCGCTCAATATGAAGGTCGGTACTTCCGGGAGTAGTTTTGTCCTTGGATGTTTCAGCTTCACCATAATCATGCGACTGAGTGGCCACATGGACATTAGAACCCATCATGAAAACATTTGATGATTTCTCCCCTTCTTGGTTGCCCCCTGCAGAGGTACCAGGGTTTGAATTCACGCCAACAAGCAATTGCTACCCTTGGGGAAAAGGGTTGGTTAACACAACTTGAGAACTAGAAGTCCCTTGTTGCCCTAACAAGCGCTGAGCATCTTGAATCTTTGGGCATAGATGAGTTAAATGGTCTCCACTGCATAACTTGCACGGAAACTTGACTTTCTTTTTAGACTCATTTCCACCACCACCAGCATTATTGCCAGATTTATTTGCGTCAGTCTTCCCATCTTGACTCTTTTTCTTACCTCGTCCTTTCTTCTTCCCATTGGAATTTTGATTTCCTTTGGGGTTGGCAGATTGGACGACATTAATCGAAGAGGGTTGTGAAGACGAAGGGTTAGACGATGTGACCTGGTTGTTAGGAGCAGTTTGTAAAGACAACTACTGCAATTGGCTCAACAGGTTCACCGCATTTGTGTCTACCGATCCAATGATACCATCCGCATGGGGACCTGGCTTCAACTTGGCTATATCAACCTTAGTCCCGGGAGCATCAGGCAAGATTTTTTGTAGAATCCCAGACTGAGAATAAATCAATTCTAATTGTTGGGCCCTAAAAATAGCTTGCTCCTCAGAATAGACTCCGGACAGGGAGACATCCTTAGAGATTTCAGGTTGTAAAGATTTCAAAAACCATTCAAGACGGTACTTCAGAGGGATTTTGGCTTTAATGAGCCTCTTTCTTTGTCTCCATTCCTAAATGTGATCAGAAATGTGGGTTGTCGTATCCTGACGAAAATTGGCCAGAAGTTTCATTCTGGCATCATAACGAACGGGCAACTGGAAATGATTTAGGAAAATATTAGCTAAGTCAGTGAAAGATGTAAAGCTGCCCCCTGGCAACTATATATACCACTTGGCCGCATTACCAGTCAAGGTGCGTTGAAAAAGTCTCAATCTAACCGAGTCATCGATAAGGGAGTTTGATGAGCACCACAAATGGAACGTGGTTACATGGTCGCCCGGGTCTTCGCCACCCTTCCCCTTGAACTTCAGAATGTCCAAAGGGAGTTTGGTTGGGACCAAAGGCTAGGCCAGATTGTATTTGATTGGATTGTTTGTAAATTTCGTGAGATCTTGCAAATTCAATGTTGTCGAGCGATAAAAAGGGTCTTTTTAACTCCTAATTACCTTCACATTAACCTAGGGACGACTTTTTATTCCAAGAGTGTACTCAGTCTGAGGCGGCTATTTACTCAAGAGTAATGTTATGAAAGATGTAGTACAATGCTCAAAATACAAGAGTAAACGAATGCTCAAAATGAGATCTACTTACAGCAAAAGACCTTGAAGCCTAAATCATTCATTCGGAAAAATAAGCAATGTATCAGTCAAGGGTCCAGTAACAATAACTCATCCCTTTGGAAACTGATGTAACCAAAAGTAATCAAGGAACAAATCATCAATCAGGGGACTAGACAACAAATGTCAATGCCCACTACAGTTTCAGATCGTTCTTCACACCAAAGCAAAGATAATGCAAATAACAGGAAATGGAACGGAAGATAAGAAATGGAACAACAATTAAGAAATGGAACACCAAACCTGAAATGGAACAACAAACAAGAAACTGTAACAGCAACTAAGTCTAACAAGCAGTAACACCTTAGTCTACAAGATCAAATGCACTAATCGTGACCTACAGGAATCAAATGGCAATCCTTCACTCTTAAGGACGGATTGAACAACACACCAAAATGGAACAACATTGATTAATGATGAATTATAGAGCAGCGCTTGAAAACCATATATACACACAACACACCTTTAATAGTAATCTGATCCAGTTATCAATCTCAGTTAGAAGGAGTACAACTACATTTCAAAATAGAACAACATTGTTTATAGATCCAACAATTGCAAAGAACATAACTCCCAAGATGAATTCCGTAATGTCAATGAACAAGTGCACAGCACAAAGGCTCGGTAATTAAACAGCAACAGTGTTCTGTAAAGACTAGCAGTATTATATCAACACCTAAAAGAACAGTGATACGATGCAAAGTCAATACAATAGTCCTGTCTTTAGAAACCTTAATAAATTAAACATAACAGAGCATGTGATGTAAACTTACAAAACACATCAGACTACCAAATAATGTCGATAAGCAAACCACGCATAAACCAAAGATATAATATACAACAACAGCAGCATACTCCACCAGAGGCTGGGCCCTTAGCCGCCAGCGGATGCTGCTGGGTTACTTCAGATGAACAGAATGAACAACAACTCCCAAATCATGTATTAATCATCAAATGGTGAAATCATTACAACAGCTAAAGCTTTGAGACTTACAGCATGAAACAATCCTTTCTTCCTCCTATCCTATCATGAGTTCTTAATTCTAAATCTCTAATTCTAAATTCTCAATTCTCCATTCTCTTAGCCATTCCCATCTCTGATCTCTGTTTTCATTTAAATAGAGAGAGATTAGAGAGAAATTACAATAGAGATAATTACAACATGATTTCTATTACAAAATTAGATTATTTCCAACCAATTGATCAACAAGAAAATATATTTCCATCCATCTTTCAACAAGAGCAAGGCGAATTTGGCTTTGCAGCTGAGATTTGGAGGACGACCGCAACAACGAATATGAGAAAATTGTGCTCAAAGAACCCTGCGTTTCTCTCAATACAAGCCGAAATTGGGAAAACCATTCTTCACTAAAGCTAATTGGGTTGGTTCTGGACAAAACCCATGTTCCAGATTTTCCAAATTCGTCTTCATTTGCTCAGAATCTCAACCAAAAAAATATCACTTCTTATTCCAACGAATTTATGAGTTGACACTTTTAATAGTCAAATCTTCAATCTAGAAATTATCTTGGAGGTTAAAAATGGTGAATAATGTTATAACCAATTTATTAAAACTTTCATTGATAAAATCATGCATAATCATCAATTTATTAGAAATAAAGGAAGATAAATAATATTTATCCATAAGAGCATAAATCATTTATAAAATGGATTTAAATGATAAATTATAACAAATGATATAATAGAGAAGAGTAAAAATGGATGAAATAAGTGTTACAAAGTGGTCGTATTCATGGCCCAACAAACGTTGCCAAAAAAGGAAGCCTAGGAGGACCTTGGGGATTCCACCCAGACTGGGCGGAGCTCCTAAAGTTCTAAAAAGATTGGCCTGGATTTTGGAAGGCACCAGGCTGCCCAAAGTTACCCACAGAACCAGCTGAACCAAAAGGCAGACCTTGTGATCCAGCAAAACTCAGAGTTTGACCAACTCCGGCCGAAAAACCTCCATAACCAGCGAAGCTTCCTCCTAAAGGATTATAAGGAGTTGATAACCCCTGATAAGGATTCCAAGCAGAAGCTAAGGGAGGAATACTTCGAAATGCGCTAACTATGGAGTACGACCTATTCCCTTGTTGGCCAAAAAACGGATTCCCAGTTCCCATGCCACTAACTGCAGGGTTAGTCCAACCTTGAAAGGGATTACTGCTTTGTCCTGTAGCGGAAAAAGGCATAGATCCTATCATCAAGTTGGAATGTGGTATATGACCACTTCCAAAAGGAAAACCCTGGAATGAAGCCGACCCACCCATCATGGATGTGGAGGCACTGAAAGGAACTGACGGAATACCCTGTGAATGGGTGCCAAACGGGAAAAATCCAGAACTAAAAGCATTGGCTTGGGAATTTCCACTCGTAGAAGGAATGGAGGTAGACCCTGTCACACGGAATTGGTCAAGGGTGCGGACACGACTGACCTTCCTAGAAGTCTAAGACATTCTAATGACAAACAAGACAAAATGGAGTGATCTTTCTCTAAATACACCTTTTACAACATGAAAACTACAAGTGTTTAGGCTTACCTTATTCCAAAACGCTGTTGTTGAAGTCCGTTCTTGACGATCCGGATGAGCTCCTCCTTCAAGTCAATTCCTGCAACCACAAACAATCAAACAATTACCAAGCACTTGCATTTCATATAATAAAACATATATTCAACATGCAGACCAAGGAACACATGAAATAACTCATTAACACAAGCTATTGAGAAAAATAAACCAGTTTGTATTAATAACGAAACAAAGAAACTCTTACAACCTGGCCTTGGTGTTGTGCAAGTTCCTCCCAGGGTCCATCAAGGGTTTTCCTCTACTTTGACAAAGCTCACCCTCTTCCAAGTAGAATCAAGTGAAGACAATCTCTCCTCACAAAGGCTCTAATGGAAGACCTAAATCCTGCAGCATTTACCCAAAGAAAATGTATAGCTCCAACCTCCTCTCCCTCTGGCTCAATGTCTTTATTTATAGTGCTGTAAAGAGGTTATTCAGGTCCACTATCAATGGGATCATCCCCCTCTTTGGGTGGGATAGCTCCCTTATTGATGGGATAAGTTCCCCCTTAATAGAGATACATGAACCAACTGGAGGCGCATCCATTTCATCAAACCGACCTCTAGAATGTTCTAGAAGTAACCACAAGTAACTTTTTCAAGATAAAACTCGCGCATTTTGCCTTTTACAGAGGGACGCACCTGTCCCTTAACATACAGAGCGTCCATGGACGCAGATTTTGTGAACATGGTCAGCGTCCCTGCAGGTAAGGCTAGAGAGAACCTGCGACCCCAGAGATAAACATAGTTTTTACAAGACTTTCTCTCTTCTTTGAGTTTGAGATGGATAACAGAGGCATGAGACTTGCCTAAGAGGGTAGCATGACTGTTGATTTGAGCCATACTAACTGTAAGTCGTCAAGGTGACATTTTTTAGTGTAACAGATTGCCCCCTAAAGTGCGAAGCCTGGAATAGAGTAGGGTTTTGTAATTCTAGGAAGGGTGAAGCGCTTTATCATTTCAAGGATTGTCTTGTGGATGGCCTGGTTGGAACCTGCAATTTTCAACACAAAATACATGGATAAGATTATATCATCACTGAGGTAGGCATTCCCATACTCAGATTCAAAACTTTAACTAATGGACTAACTATTCTGATACAGGAATGATCTTGCAGTACATCATTTTTATAGACTTTTTGTAGACACAGTATGGACGCAGCCATCTGTTTATGATTAGTCTACATAGATAATGAATACAAAACTCCTCGCAGCCTGGATGGTAGAAACTAGATCCAGGGTCTTCACTTCTACTTCCCGAATTGGTACGATTCTAGCCATGTGATTAAATGATTCGATGTCGAACATGTTAGAAACCACTTGATTACCAGTCGATGATGCAAACTGTTAACAAGCGTGAGAGAGACCACCAGTAATGTCAATGGTTCTCAAAGTACCAAGCACAACCCGTGAAATGTGAATAGATGTTTTGATGTCGAACACTTCACGGAATCCTTTGATCGAAAGTCAATGATGTAAACTGACGTCAAAGGCGAGAAACCTGCCATTGATGCATGCAGACTTCAAGGTACTGTCGATTCCTAAGTCATCTTTCTAGATAATGTGTCGATGTCGATAGAAAGCGACCCGTTGCAGGCAAGCCCGCAACACGAAATCATTGTTCAAGTTGAAGAAATGTTGCTGTAAGGACTGACTCAGGGATGGTCAAATGGATGACAAGTATTTTGCAGATGAAAGTTTTGCTTGCAGACCTCTTGAACACATAACGACACGACAGATGGCTTGGTGACGAATAACTCAAAGTTAATCCCCGGAACCTGGTTAAAGACTTTCAAAGTGGTTTGGTCAACTGTGAGGTAAAAGATTTCCCAACCCAGGTGAATAAAAAGTGTCGTGTTCAAGAGCGGTAATAAAGTTTCTTTTGAGACAAAAGGTGACAAACAGGTTCATTCTTCTCTCTTTTCCCCCACCATTTCTGGCAAGTACCTCTTTATTTTTAACAAGCTTGAGGAGGATAACATATGCTTGATTATAAGCTCATCCTTCGGACGAGTCCAACCTAGTTTAAATTCGAACCCTAGGAAGGAGTGGTTCGTTCCTGTTTGTAATTGAACAGGTCCTCTACTGTAAAAGTTTAACGAGCCCAGTATAGGAGAAACTCGGCGTTTTTCAATTTTAGAGAGTCTGAAAAAACTAAAGGAGACTCCACGTTGAACTTTTTCGTATATTTGTGTCCCTCAAGCCCGAAAAAGTATAAAATAATACCTGGGGGAACCGCTTGATCTTGCGACCAAGGAGTACTTTCATAATAGTGTCGTTGACCTGAAAAGTAAAAAGCGATCAAGGACACGTCGTTTTATTTCCTTATCGAGTTCGAAACGACAAAAACCCGGCAATCTTTTCCTGATTTTGCGGTCAGAAAAGAGCTAAAAGGGGACCGTCTTTTAATTCCGTTTTAACGAGTGAAAAAGAAACACTCGGCGATCTTTTCATGTTTTAGGAGTCAGAAAAGGGCTTAAAAGATGACTCTGATATTTTTGTTTGTGAAAAAATTACAATTTCCCTCGAAATCCCTTTGTCCTGCACAAAAGCAACACATTACTCATACCTGTTTAAAATAGGCAAAAATACATTCAAAAACATCTTTTCATGGTAAAAAATGAACTAATTCATCCAAAAAACCTATAAAAAGACCTTTTACCATGTCATTTTTACCGTTTCACTGTTGAGGTTGAAAAAGGAGCTTTTGACAAGAAACTTCCCGTGGTCGCTGCGGAAAATCTGACCGTCGGAATCGAACGCCGTCTCATCCAGGTATTTTACACATCCTACTCTGCATTTCTATCCGTTTAGAATTAATTTTTAGGTCTTAGTTTCATTTTTTGGGAGGGTTTTGGTTTTGGAATGCGCCTCTCGGCGGACGCAGGTGCCCTTCGGGTGACCTGCGTCCCCCGACTTTTTCTCATACGGGAAAACGGTCGGAAGACGCAGCCCGCCTTCAGGCCAGCTGCGTCCGGGCGCCCTGTGCTACAAAGCCGGGGTGCGTCTTCCGAGAAACGCGCATTTCAAAACCCCAACTCTCTCAAAAAACCACCAAATATTCCCAAATCAATTTCTAATTGCTATTTTTGATATGCAGGGCATTAATCATGTTAGACTGGAGAGAAAGAGAGCATGTAGAGGAAGATGAAGCTGCAATAAATCATCAACCTTCCCTGGATGCCCTAAGAGCATGCGGATTATACAAATATTGGACCATACCGGGCATGAGGGGCCAGGTAAGATTCTTGGAATGGCTGGTTGAGCGATGGAACGTTCAAGAACAATGCTTTTACATAGGAGGGCACCAGCTCGAGATAGAGCCCTCGGATGTATACTTTCTCACTGGCTTGCCAAACAGAGGTGAGCAACTCAGTCTTGCGGGGACTAGGCCGGGTGGCCAATCCCTTGATAGTCTCCGCGAGGATTGGTGCACACGTGGGGCTCACCATTCAAAAGGCATAGAGATAAAACACATCACTCTACCGGAACTCAAAGTCATAGCGTTCACGGTTACCAGAATTTGCGGCGCGGCCGCTTTACACATTGCTTCCGGATCCCAAATGCGGATGGCAATTGACTGTTACCAAGGCACCATTTTCAACTGGTGTGAAGCTGTGTCGGCTCATATGAAGAGCCAACTGACCAAGGCAAAGAACGGACGACTAAAGACTTTTGGATATGGGCCTATAGTCGTGAGCTTTGCCTTGGAGAGAATTCCAATGCTGATCCCTCAGCAACTCACTGTTGATATCTTGGGTCCTCGGCAGCCAAAGCTGATACGATGGGTTGCGGTGATGGCCCGGCATCCTGACGAGGGCGCGACAGTAGTTCGATTCTCAGATAGTTATTTTGACTGGTTAGAGGGCCAGCTTTTTGTGATACAGGACTTTCCGTATGCCGGAATGGATTTCAGAGGTGATCCGGACATGGTTCTTCCACAGGGAGAACAATGGGACGACAGAGGTACTTTTATTTTCACAAGTTTCCTAATTATGTATTTTTTGTATTTTTTATATATATTGTCTCAAAACTAATAGTAAAACTTTTTCAAAATGCAGATGTTGGACCACAGCGTCCAGCCAACCTCCGGCCTTATGATAGACTACATCCAGCTGCACCGGTACCGGTCCCACAGGACGCGACAGCAGAAGTACTAGCTGAGTTGGAGCATGATCTAGAGCGTCTCACGGCAGATATACCTGAGACTACTATGGACGACATTCCTATCAGGCTTCAGCGTTTCGTAGTCGCGGTCCCTGGACCGTTTAGGAGATTTTTGCGTAAGGTAGCCCGCGCAGTGGTGTCATACAGAGAGCACCACCAGTGATTGACTAGTCACTTTTGTAGTCACATGTGACATTTTGACTTTTTGTACTATCATTTTGCCGATCATAAGGTGTTTTCAACCTATGATCGAAGACGATGTATATATTTTTTGACACACTTCTATCTATATATATCACTATTACCGGCTTATCTTGTTTAACATATGATGAAATGTTTTTAAATTTACTTGCATGATCATTATAAATGTCTGTCCAACACTCGAGAAGCAATTGCATCTGCTAATGTATTCAGGGACCTTGGAATATGTTGATATTCAATGTAATCAAATTCACGTTCCAAGAGACGCACTCTCAAAAACAACCTTAATAACACAGGATTTCTAATGGCATAAACTCTATTAAGCTGTAATACAACAAGTTCAGAATCTAACCTCACTATCAAACGTCGAATTCCAAATGAAATAGATTCGGATAATAATTCAACCACTGCACTGTATTCTGCAATGTTATTCGTTGTTTGACCGAGGCTTACCCCATGCATAGAAACTAACTCGTCAGAGGGCGAATAGATAACCCAAGCTGCGGAAGAGATATTCCGTGTATTACGACAAGCACCATCAGCAAATCCAATGTATGTTTGGAGAGGCGTCGACATCTACAATATCAAGAGTAAAACCAAGATAAGCCAGAATAATGACGAAAAACCACACTCGCTAAGCTAAGCACACTGACTAAACTAACACACTTGCTAGCTAGAAAGGAAATCTAACCTATCTAAAAATTTCTCCATACCCATCATTTTAAGCATAATACCTCTTTAGGTAAAGTCCATTTCTGGGTTTACCCAAAGAGTCCCCATCAAAATCAATTAACTCATAAGCCCCTTTTGCTAGCTTTCGCTTTACAATGTAGGGCCCATGCCACATGGGAACGAATTTTCCGGCACCTAGCTTATCGTTAGCTTGATCATATAATAGTACTAGGTCTCCTTCCGAAAAACTTCGAGGGGTTACATTTTTATCGTACTGAGCTTTCATTCGTTTCGCGTGAGTCTCGATAGCTAAAGTAGCGTCACGTCGAGTCTCATCTAATTTAGCCAAGTATAATAACCGTTTCTCCTCTTCGGAAGTAGCTGGAAGTAATTCGACAGCCATTTGAAGTGATGGGATTTCGCATTCAATAGGTAACACAGCTTCTAAGCCATAAACTAGCTGGAAAGGGGTGAAACCTGTTGAATTTTTCACTGAAGTTCGATATGCCCATAGCGCCGAAAATAACATGTTATGCCAATTCGTTCGATGGATACCAATGATCCGTCGAATCATGATGACTAGAACTTTGTTGATTGACTCAACCAAACCGTTGGCTTGCGGATAATAAGGAGTAGAGCTATCGTGGCGCAAACCAAGCTGGCTTGTAAGCTCAGTCATCATGACGTTTCGAAAATGGCTCCCATGGTCAGTAATGATTGCTTGTGGGACACCAAACCTAGTTATGATATGATTGAATACGAAAACTGCAGCTGTCTTGCCGCTTGCGTCGAATGTAGGCATCGCCTCGGCCCATTTTGTAAAATAATCAACCGCGAGGATGATATACGCATGCCCCCCGGCCGAGTGAGGGTTACAAGTAATAAAGTCAATGCCCCATTTGGCGAATGGACCAGCGGCAATTATAGGGTGGAGAGGAGCAGGTGGAGCGCGCATCTTTCGATCAAACACTTGACAGTTGTGGCATTTTCTGACGGCAAGGATACAATCTTTAAACATAGACGGCCAGAAATAGCCAGCGCGCAACACCTTCTGAGCTGTGGCATACCCAGACATATGACCGCCACATGCTCCAGAGTGACAATCATTCAAAACTCTCTCAGCCTCTTCGTGAGTTAAACAACGTCGAAAAACTAAGTCTGCCCCCCGGCGATAAAGTGTATCTCCAATAATTCTGTATTGCTGGGATCGAAACCGAATTTTTCGACGGTCTTCCTTGGAAGCTTCAGGCCGAAAGGTTTGGGTTTGGAGATAGATGATTATATCCCCATACCACGGATCTAAAGTGCTAATAAGAAACAAAGATTCGTCCGCAATGGACTCCTCTGCCACAGTCTCTGTGTCAGCACTCGGGAAATCACACATCAATTCCGCAAAAACTAAAGATTTCTTAGACTTGGACTTCTCGAACTCCAAGTCGAACTCTTGCAGGATAACAATCCATTTAGAGTACTTGCCCCCTAGCAGTTGTTTTGTCAAAATATAAATCATAGGGTTGCAATCCGAAATAACCGTAGTTTTGCGAAGAAGAATGTAGTGACGAAAACGCTGGACAGCTTGAACGGCTGCCAGGGCCAATTTCTCCACATGCGAATATTTTAACTCAGTGGGATTTAAGGTTCTACTAAGATAATATATCACATGCTCTGCTTTGAATTCATCTTCTTGAACTAACACCATTCCAATGGTGGAATGCGAAGCTGCGAGGTATAAGAAGTAGTCTTGGTTGTAGTTGGGAGGATGCAATAACGGTGCATGGGTCAATGCGTGTTTAAGTGCATCAAAAGATTGTTGGGCAATCTCGTCCCAAAAGAATTGTGCGTTCTGTTTCAACAACCGTGTAAAACCTTTAGTGACCTCGGCGTAGTTTGGGATGAATCGGCGTAAAAAGTTCGCTTTCCCTTGCAAACTTTGGAGTTGGCGCAAACTCGAAGGAGGAGGCAATTTGATGATAGCCTCGACTTTCGAGGGATCGACGCGAATGCCGGCTTTTGAAACAACAAATCCCAGCAATCGACCTGTTTCTATACAGAAAACACACTTGTGGGGATTCAACCGAATCCGATAATGCCTACACCTCATAAAGATTGCTCGTAGGTGGACAAGGTGATCAGCTCGATGTAAAGAATGAGCAGGCAAATCATCGAGATAGGGTTGCACAATGTGCTTGATATCATGAAATGCATAAGACATCGCCCGTTGAAAAGTGGCCCCGGCATTCTTAAGCCCAAAAGGTAACTTGCAATAAGCAAATGTCCCCCATGGACAAATGAATGCCGTTTTTGGTTGGTCGGCAGGTAGAATATTGATTTGATTATAGCCTGAGAAACCATCCATGAAGGAAAACATCTCACTTCCGGCACAATCATCAATAATTTGATCGATATAAGGCGTAGGATAGTTGTCTTTTGGACAAGCTCGATTTATATCCCTATAGTCGATACAGATTCTTATTGTTCCTTGTTTTTTATTGACGGGAACAATATTCGATACCCAATCCGTTAACGGGATCGGATAAATGAAACCTGCTTTCAACAGCTTTTCGACTTCTGCTTTAATCGCAGCCGCTTTTCGAGGGTGAATCTGACGCAACCGTTGCCGAATGGGTTTAGCATCCGGGTAGGTCTTTATTTCATGAATAACAATGGCAGGATCAATTCCCGGCATTTCCTCGTAAGACCAGGCAAACACGTCGCGGAATTCTTGGAATAGGGCCTTGTAAGTTTGGATTTCTTCTTCAGTACATGCGGCACCTATATGAATGTTCTCCTCGATTCCGGACTTCACTGAAATATCAATGGGAATAGTACGAGAAATATTCCCTAAATTCAGCTCTGAATCAGAATGTTTCGTTGGATCCTGAGCGTCTTTGACATATTCAGCGGTAAAGATAGATGAAAAATCATTTTCAATTGCATCGCCCTTAGGTAAAAACGAAGATCTGTGATGGAGATCTTCCCATGGTAGATCATCTACACTTAGGATTTCGCGAAGTTGTTCGTCAGATGACACTTCTTCGGGAAACGTTATCCGTTCTAAGGGTGAGGTAAAAAGTGACTCTTCACTGACCACATTCATTTGGTCGGTTTCGGTTGAATGAAAATCGGTAAAAGACATAAGAGCTTCATAAGCAATCTCATACGGACTCAACGGCATAACATCACCGAACGAATCTAGCTCAGAGTCAGATGGAACATACCAAGGATCATCATAAATAATGTTTTCTGACGTGATCATATGAATCGTTGCAAACGAAGGGTCTACGTTGAGTGGAGGGAGAGGAAAAGTTCCCAGTAAACCGGAATCCTTAACTAAACCTACACCAATGTCCCTATAAGGGATTGTCGTTTTACCAACATGTTGAATACTCTCTGAAGAGGCTGGATCGGATGAAAAGTATGTCAGCTGATCAATAGTCACGATCTTACCGTTATGTGGAAACTTAATGACTCTGAAGACCGATGAAACGACCGCTGTCATAGCATATGACCAACTTCGACCCAAAAGAAGGTTGTAGTCTAGAGGGGCATCAACCACTTCCACATCCAGACTAACGGTTTTACCTTCGACCCCTATAGGCAATTCTTGTAGAATACCAAACGGACGGAACCCACGGCCATCAAAGGCCTTAAGGATGGTGGGGGATTGGTTCAATGAAGGAGAACCAAGCGATCTCCAACATTGAATCGACATAATACACGTAGAAGCTCCCTCATCAATCACAGTCCGATGAATAGGCCTGTTTTTGACTATCACTGGGATTTGGAAAGCCATTTGATGGGGGAGACGCGGTGTACTATTTTCTAGATCAAAGATCATTAGGTTCGGGTCCTGAACATCGACAGCTCCGATAGCCGACAAAAGCAATTTTCGTTGCGCTGGACATGATTGCAGCACTTCGAGTGCCGACATTGCTGAAGGTGAAACAGCTAAGTCCTCAACAATGTTGTAATTCTGGGCTGCCCTCGCATGTGGATTGAAAGCAGACCTTCGAAGTACACCCTTGGCGGGCGGCTTAATCACTAAGTCTGGGTTAGGTTTTTCGATCTGTAGTGGATCGGAACCAGGAGCTGAGGTTGATGGGTTAGAGTGAGAGGATTCTGCTTCCTTACCATCAACAGGAGCCTTACTACCATAATCTTGCGATCGAGTCGCAATCCTGACATGAGACATCATCAAAATGGGTTCTTCACTGGCATTCGAAGAAGAACCTATCATCTTATTCTCCTGCTCTGGAAATGGATTTTTTAACACAGCAGGAGTGGGAGAACCTTTGACTATTTTCACTACCTCGGCCCGATGAGGGCAGTCTCTCGTAAAATGATCTTCTTCACAAATGAGACAAGGATATCGAGGTTTTCGTTTTTCGTCATTGGTTTCCGACTTTTCCGTTTTCTCCTTTGGAGCCTTGTCTGCTTTGGCCTTCTTCTTTCCTTTCTTCTTTCCACCGTTTTTTGGTTTGGCCGTAGATGACTCTACAGCGTGAATGTTGGCGGTGAGTTCAGGAGAAGACTCTCCTGTCGGAGAATCAGGCAAAGTGATAATTGGAGTAGTTGAAGCCTTGGAAGACTTCTTCTTGCTCTTTGTAGTCACGATACCAATCATACCATCAGCGGCATGAGATCCCGAAGGAGCAGCAGCGATTTGGTTTGACTTTGGAAGATCCGGAATTTTCTCGTGTAACGTACCCGACTGAGTGTAAACTAAGTCAAGGTATTGTGCCTGAGCAATGACTTGCTCCTCAGTAACTACTCCGGCCTTAGCTACATCTTCAGTAATTCTTGGTAATAATGATTTGACAAACCATTCAGCTAAGATTTGGTCCGGGATAAAAACTTTCACTAATCTTCTTCGACATCTCCACTCATGGATGTGATCAGAAATGTACGTGGATGTCGATTGTTTTAGCGAAGTTAATAATTCTGTACCATTATCATATCTGACTGGTAACTGAAAATGAGTTAAGAACGAGGTAGCTAACTGGCTAAAGTTGTAAAAAGAGGCCCGTGGTAACTCAATGTACCACTTGGCTGCGAGACCAATGAGTGTACGCTGGAAAAGACGTAAGCGGATGGAATCATCTGAGATGGAATTTGATGCACACCAGAGGTGGTAAGTCATCACGTGATTAGACGGATCCTCTCCAGACTTACCTTCGAACTTGGGTATATCGCTGGGCAACTTATTTGGCATTGGCGGCCAGAACTGAAGATATTGAATTGGATCGTTCGTTAGGCGCGTCAAGTCGGGTAAATCTAAAGTCGCAATAAACGGTAACTGCCGGTTAGGATCTCTAAAACTCTGAGTCACAATACCAGCCCCAGGAGGAGGATATCCAGGATAACTAGGAACAGGAGTCGCATTTGGGATATTATATCCTCCTGGAAAACCAGGATTAACCGGACCGTACTGGGGTTGCTGAGGTTGTTGATAAGTGTACCCAGGATACGGTTGATACTGGTAAACCGGTTGTTGGGCAGCTTGCCCAGGTTGATACTGTCCCTGGTACGGAGGTTGAACAAATTGAGGTTGAGTAGTAACAACCGTACTTGTACCAGGTTGGCCTGCAGGCATCTGGACTGTGGTTTGAACCGTAGGTCCAGACAACGGTACAGATGTCTGAGGAGTGGTTACAGGGACAGTAGAAACCGGAGCTGCCGATACTCCAGAAGTAAGCATGGTAGATGAAGCGGTAGTTGCTGCAGCCGTGTGAGGTGGAGTACCAGGTGCAATTGGCGGCTGAGTAACTACGGAAGTTACAGGGGTCTGAACACTTGACTGGACAGGTTGCGGTTGCTGGGGTGGACCAGGAACTGCAGGTTGTCCTGCTTGAGGTACCGACTGTATACTTGGTTGCGACATCTGTTGACCCTGTGACGGATCCCATGTTAACATTCCAGGGTATTGACTCGTAACAGGTTGAGGATACTGAGATCCATAGCCGTATTGAGGATAGGGTTGATAACTGTAAGGTGCAGTCCCATATGATTGCCCTTGAGGTGGTTGATAACCTTGACTAGGGTATTGACCCGTAGGTTGATAACCTTGAGGTAAATACGAGTACTGGGGTTGACCTTGACCTTGGGGTTGGTATCCTTGAGGTTGATACCCTTGGGGTTGATACCCTTGGGGTTGCCATCCTTGAGGTTGCCATCCTTGAGGTTGATATTGATACTGAGGTTGACTTTGGGGTACATATTGAGGCTGGGGTTGATACCCTTGGGGTTGATACCTTGAGGTTGCCCCCCAGGCGGTAATTGGCCACCTTGAGGTTGGTTAACGGGAGTTGAACCTGACATCATATAAACATCACCTATACTCAATGGTACATTACCACTGTTTCCAACTAATAACCCATGATCAATGGGTTGAGGAGATGCTCCCGCAAAGGTACCAGAAAGTGATTGATACCCAGTAGGAACAGAAGGACCGCCATGTAAAAATGATTCGGGACTTTGTGAAAACACAGATGACTGACCAGACATATTTACAGGAGAATGAATTCCTCTAGGTGGAAAAGGAGTACGAGGTGTAGAAAAACCTACTGAGTTGTCTAAAAAATTGGTTAATGCAAGGTACCAAGATTCACTCCTAGGAGGACTGTAAAAGATGGATTCACGCTCCCTTAGATCAAGGGTAATTAGATCTTCAGAATCAGAAACGCCTGTTTCTTCCTCTGGAACAAGTTCTTCTATAGAAATTAATCCAACAGGAAGATTTTCGGTGATAATTCTTTCTATTCTTGGTGAATCAGGAACCCTAGGAGTTGGAGTAACAGGTTCGGAAATTTCAGGTTCTTCGCCTGTTTCACTGGCAGATGAAAAACTACCAGCAAGCTCGGAAATTGTAACAGCTTCGGGATTGTAACCTGTTTCTAAACTTTGGTAATCTGGATGGACTACCAAGGAAGATTCTCCTTCTTCAGGTGAACCTACTCTACTGTCACTAGGAGGAGTTACAAGGACCTTTAACCCTTCTAGATTACCTGGGTCGTCTCGAGGAGGGGATCCCCTAAGTCTACGGGATCTTCTCAACAATTCGGCCACAGAAACAACTTCAGGAGACTGGCCCGCAATTCGACGGGACCTTCTCGGTAATTCCGCCACAATTAAAGATTTTTAACTACAACACACGAAAACAAAGTAAAAATTTCAAATCAAACCACCTAAAGTCTTCTAAAGAAGCAAACAAATTTGAAGCACACGCCTAAATAATCTAGAGCGTCAAAGCACACACAAACAGTAGTCTTCCGGACCAAAAGCGCTAGTTGGTGATTAGGCCCAACCTCGCAGGATTCAGTACAGAAATGGCGGGTGGAACAGTTACCCCGGCAACCTGCTTAATGAATAGACTGGCACAAGTTCCTCCACTTTAACCGTCTCGAAGTGAAGTGAACCCCCCGGAAAATCCAAGTGAGTATAACCGACGTCTGCTCCAGGTACAGTGGGACCTTCCCTCCACCGTCACCTCGGTAGAACCCTAAAGATTATGGTCACTAAAGTTACCAATCACAACAATTACACCTGGGGGAACAGTCTAAACTCCGACAGCACGCAAGGGCAGAGTAACAAGCTCCAATCCCCTTACCGGCTCCTTGACAACAATCCAAGGTTTACCGATAAGTGACCCCTGGCTCCTCGACAATGGTTAATCCGAGGTTTACCGTTTGTAATACGTACTGTCTGGCGTCGTTCCCAACGAGGGAGGAATGATCCCCTCACTGGTTCGGACACGAGCTCGTGCTTCTCCTTTAAGAGGAGCTTTCCCAGAGTATAACTGAAACAATTGGATTTAATCTACTCAAGATAAACTATCTGTTTGGTTTTGTAGTCTTGGAGAGTTAAGTACTCACCTACTCCAAGACCCTAGCCTAAGCTATGTTGGTGTTTCAGAGCCCTAGAAAAATAAAGATTACTAGATTGATTTTAATTTAAGCGTTACTTTTAAGGTTGTTTCTTAAGTCAAAAGGTGATGGAAGTGAAACCAGTGGTGTGTTGACTCGACTCGAAACCACTACAAAATGCACCTAGAATGATTTATCCACTACTTTACTTTTTCGATGAATTGCTTAACTAAAAAGTTGAGAGAATGCAATCTTTATAAAAACAACTTCTTAATTGAAGACAATCAAAGAAACAATTCGTTTTTCTTTTCCAAGCATAAAAACATAACCTCTCTTTACATGCACGAAAAAACTCTTTTCTTCTTTCAAAAACAAAAAGCTACTTGAAACAAGACTTTTAAAGAAGATGTTTTTGTATTTTTCTTTTAATAAAGCAAATAAATCTAATATAACCAAAAATCAATCTTAACAACTATTAAAATCTATGAAAATCCACTCATAAGCAAACTAAAAAGTAAATTTATTCTAAGCAAGTTTAACGAGGCCAAAACTAACAATGATTATTTCTAAGGTGTTTTACTTGATCACAATCAAATCAAGGACTAGCTTATTGCAGAACCAAAAACTAGCCAAAACAAAACTCTAATCTTTTTGTTCTTTTTGTAAAATGGAAATCAATACTTTATAAACAAGCAATTCGAAATTTGACCCAAAACAACTTAAATGGCAAGCTGCTCACACAAGGAGACTTTACGACAGGCCCGACTTCTAAGAAGGTTGACTAACCAGAGAGATCTAAGGTTGGACAACTTTCTACTATCAAAGTCACTACAAAACCTATCCAAAAATCAAACCCTAGGTCTAAACTTCGTTGAAAACCACTAAAACACTCAAAGCTCACAAAACAAGTTCAGGTGAAAATTCTTGACAGGGTACTAAAGGATCTGGGCAGAAAATACTAAGGAAAATCAAAATCTAAAAGCAATTTAAAGCAAAAATGGAATTTTCTTAAAGTTTACAGGAAGACGCAGGCAACCCGTTACAACAGGTGCGGGCCCGCTCTGTGCAAACGGCAACAGCGCGTCCAAAGACGCACTGTGCAGTACTCAGAGGGTGCGTCTTTCTGGAAAAATGAAGAAAAACCAAATCTATTTAAATCTAAAGCTAAGCCACCCAAATACTAATTCTCACAGTCAAAAACCAGAAAATAAAAATGATTTTCTCAAAGCAAAGTTCACATAAAGGAAAAGACTCTCTCATTAATGGAGTCCCCAGTGGAGTCGCCAATTTGTCACACGGAATTGGTCAAGGGTGCGGACACGGCTGACCTTCCTAGAAGTCTAAGACATTCTAATGACAAACAAGACAAAATGGAGTGATCTTTCTCTAAATACACCTTTTACAACATGAAAACTACAAGTGTTTAGGCTTACCTTATTCCAAAACGCTGTTGTTGAAGTCCGTTCTTGACGATCCGGATGAGCTCCTCCTTCAAGTCAATTCCTGCAACCACAAACAATCAAACAATTACCAAGCACTTGCATTTCATATAATAAAACATATATTCAACATGCAGACCAAGGAACACATGAAATAACTCATTAACACAAGCTATTGAGAAAAATAAACCAGTTTGTATTAATAACGAAACAAAGAAACTCTTACAACCTGGCCTTGGTGTTGTGCAAGTTCCTCCCAGGGTCCATCAAGGGTTTTCCTCTACTTTGACAAAGCTCACCCTCTTCCAAGTAGAATCAAGTGAAGACAATCTCTCCTCACAAAGGCTCTAATGGAAGACCTAAATCCTGCAGCATTTACCCAAAGAAAATGTATAGCTCCAACCTCCTCTCCCTCTGGCTCAATGTCTTTATTTATAGTGCTGTAAAGAGGTTATTCAGGTCCACTATCAATGGGATCATCCCCCTCTTTGGGTGGGATAGCTCCCTTATTGATGGGATAAGTTCCCCCTTAATAGAGATACATGAACCAACTGGAGGCGCATCCATTTCATCAAACCGACCTCTAGAATGTTCTAGAAGTAACCACAAGTAACTTTTTCAAGATAAAACTCGCGCATTTTGCCTTTTACAGAGGGACGCACCTGTCCCTTAACATACAGAGCGTCCATGGACGCAGATTTTGTGAACATGGTCAGCGTCCCCGCAGGTAAGGCTAGAGAGAACCTGCGACCCCAGAGATAAACATAGTTTTTACAAGACTTTCTCTCTTCTTTGAGTTTGAGATGGATAACAGAGGCATGAGACTTGCCTAAGAGGGTAGCATGACTGTTGATTTGAGCCATACTAACTGTAAGTAGTCAAGGTGACATTTTTTAGTGTAACAGACCCGACTAAAGATGTGCTAGCAAAAGACCCAAATAAAGATTTAGAGGGGATGGAAATAGTTCCTCCCCCTTGTACAGATGTTGGAGTCCGCATAGTTGTAGCACTTGTGGTAGAAGCCATGCTTCCAGTAGTGGTCATCGATGGTAAGTGTGTAATATGACCTAGACTTGACGATCTATGCGTCGGAGTCCCAACGTATTGTAATACGTCTAGATGGCTAGAAGGTAGGGAAGAATTCAGAGCCGCTAATGACTCTGGGAGTTCTTCTACCTCTATTTTATCTTCCAGTTGAAAGATAACTCAAGAAAGCACTGGGGTGTTCCTCTCTTGTTCTATGGAAGTAGCAGGCCTGTCCTGAACACTAATGCCCCCAAGTGGAGGATCAATCCCCGATGCGTCAGCTGCCATGGAATGGAACCGACCGGTAGTATTACCTCTGCGCCTTCTAGGAGAAGGCTCTAAACTTGGTGGTGAAAGACCACAAAGTCTTCGAGACCGTCTACGCGATCGGTTAGCCACTTTGAATTTTTTATTGAGATCTAATTAAAGACTCAAAAAAATGAAAGCTAGGCCTACTAAGAGCACAGAGCACACACTAAAAAGTCCCTAAAAGATGTCAGCCAGTCAAACAACTTTCAAGTATTTCTGCTCTGGGTGATGAGGACCAGACACCAAAATACAAGAAAGTGAAGTAAGGGACCTTCCGAAGATAGTCTGGGATAATGACAGCCCAATGCTACTAGCGAATGTAATAGAGGAAGTTACGTTGACCTCCTAACAACAGCTTGCGCCGGTGCAAGCCCCCAAGCTTCGCAAGGGTGCCCTCCAGTAGTACCGTTGAGAGTGATACAATGTTGACCTCAGGTGCCACGGAATTCCCCTCCGCAGCCACCTATGTAGATCCCTAGGAGAAGCAACTAAGGTTACCAACTCGTGTCAGAAGCCAGGCGGAATAGTCTTGAGGTAAGATCCGACAAGTAGGAGAGGGGGTATCTCTCTTCCTTATCTTCAAAAACCCTTGTGCTTAACTCCCAGATCCAGAGCTTTCCTGGTGTTCCTAAGACTATTGGATTTGCACTCACTATTCAGACTCCTATGTTTGACAGTTTAAATGGCCTTGGAGAGTTTTCTCTCCACTCGCCTAATCCAAGGCCCTAAAATATCCTAAAACTTGTTGGTGTGTCTAACTTGACAATTATAAAAAGGTTTTAGTGTATTTTAATTAGTGCTTGTTTTTAAATGGGCTATTATTTAAGTCAAGGGATAAGCGGAAGTGAAAGTTGTGGTGTTTTGACGCAAAATAAATTAATAAAAACCAAACTATATGCAAATGCACTCGTTTTGTTCTTCGATGAAAGAAATTTCTACTAGGTTCAGAGGAACTTCTAAGAAAGCAACAAATTTTCTTTTCTTTTCTTTTACTCAAGCTTCACACTCACAAAAATTAACAAAACTATGGATGCCTTAAAAAGATGCACAAAATTATCCTAATGCAATGAGTACATGCTGATGCAGAACTTAAGACTATAAATCAAGAAATGAAAGTAACTTGTTTATCAATTCTAATTTTACACTTAAGATGTTTAGATAGAATATAAGTTGCTAATGCTCATTTTCGTCCAAACATTAAAAGCAAGTTTCAAGACAAACAAAAATGCACCTTCACTCTCAAAAAGAAACTAAATCAAAACAATGTTCAAGAAAGCAAAACCAAGTTTTCAAGAAGTCTTCTTCAAAAGCAAAAACAAAAATGTCTTTTCAAAAAGTGCTCTAAACAAGATTGAAACTTTATGATTGAAGAATAGGCAACAAAACACTTTTGCAAGTTAACAACACAAGATGGGTGAAAACTCAACAAAAAAAATGTGTTTCAAGATGCTCTTAACAATCAAAAGCAGCAACAAGAGCTTGGCAACAAAGACCAAAAAGATCGAAAAGACAACTTTCAAGAAAGTGTCAATCAACAACTTTCGGAAAGTAAGAAAAGCAGATGGTCACAAAGATGTAGTTTTGACAAGCAAACAAAAAAGTCACCAAAACAAGATTTGACACAAAGATTGAGATCAATCTTTCTGCCCTGGAAGACCAGAGCAGCCAAGATTCCCAGCAAGAAATCTTGTGTGCTTAAACAAAAACGATGACGCTTGCAACAAAACAAAACAAGACCAACACTTTCCACAATCGGAGAGAGTTTGAAATCATATACTTGCTATAAAAATAAATATTGACACAAAAAAGTAACTGTTCAGGACTGATTCAGACTAGCAGACAGATCTTCAGAAACAAAAATATTTGAAAAATATTGAAATTTTTACAGTATACGCGACTGTGTTAGTGCATAGTTGCATGTATATGCTATTCAGCCCAAGGAAACCTGTGTATATGTGGGTTGAATTGAGGAAAATTGCGTACATATGCTTCTGTAAACTAGAAAAACAACGTATATAACAGATTAAAAGAAAAAACAAAAAACAGTTTGAAGAAACTGATCAAACTTACAATTCAAGTTCCTACAGGAACAAACTACTCAATCACAACAAGTAAATAAACAATTGAGCCCTGATTGGCTTGAACAAACCCAAACTATGAACAACAATACTATTGTCCCCAGTGGAGTCGCCAATTCTGTTAAGGGAGAGTGTCCCCTAGGGTCTTGGGTTAATACCCTAGCAGAGCAGGGGTTATCTATAAATAAAAACAAGCATTCCACGTAGCCATGATGCTAATATAAACAAACTACGCAAAGAGGGGTGCACCTGGGTGTCCTTTGTTTGGGAAGATCCAGCTAGGGTCCTAACCCTCTTGGAGTTCCTTTTGCTCCTTCAACCTGCAAAACAATCAATTCAAGAAAGCACAACAATATATGGACTAAACATCATAAAGAAATCAACTCCATATCATATTGAAAGTTATTTATGCAATTGAAATAATCATTCATTTGTAAATCATAACATTGATATCATAAACATGAAGAAGATTCATATCAGGAACAAGACAAGTGTTTCTTTTATTATAGATAACTAAAGTACAGAAAGGCATGATTTCACCTGAGTCTTCCTTTCGTAGGCTCCAAGCGAAACCATCCTCCGGATTCATCCAATCTCAAGCCTTCAACAAGCTCCTTCCAGAACTCACTCAAGGATATCTCAACAAATGGAAAGACATCATAGCTCAAGGAAACAAGGGTTTCCTGTAATGGGAAAAGTGCTGGAAGCATAGGGATCTTCAGACCTGATCTGGGATAATCTCAACAGAGTGATTTTTCTCTCTCTTCTCTCCTCTCTTAGGCCTTCCCATTGAAGCCTTTTTATACTTCTCCCAAAGTAGCTTTTTAGTTGGGAATTCGTTGGGAACAGTTGGGCCACGGGCACTAATAGGTAATCAGCAGGTAAAACCCGCGATCTCCGCCCGAAATTAAGGAGATTTAATTTTTTTTAAAGTGTTTTAAGACATATACGCGGGTTGGGTATAATAGACCTGCGTACACACGCGTTTAGCTCAGGGAAATGTCGCGTATAGGGAGTAAAACACTGTTTTTTAAGTATTTGGACTAGGTCTGGAAGGAGGGGTTTCCCTAGGCCATGAGTGCAGCATCACAAACATCAAGAGTGAGATTTGGAGCTATAACAATATTAGCATTTAATATAGGTGCTATTTCCAACACCAATGAACCATGTACATCACATATATTATGTTTCCAAATGAGCCAACGTATTGCATATATTAAAAACTTCAATGCATAACATAGTTTCAATGCTTCATATTGGCCAAACTGTTTGTATCCCTTCAACCTCCAGATCTTCACGTAGGAAAAAATGCACACAATACGTTATCTAATACAATATCTCCATAAAGGCGTAGGAAGGAGTTTTCAAAAAAACAATACAATGCGCAGAGAATGAACACAATCCAATGTAGGTTCACAGTTCTTACTGTTCATCACCCTTTAGAAGTTGAGATAAGCGTGCATTTTAGTGGCCAATGCCATAATTTCTTTCATTCTTTCTGCTACCATCTTTAACACATATGAACCATGGAATCTTCAGGGCAAAGATGTTGCCTCCTATCCTTTCTGATTATCATCACTTTATTATTTTTCTCTACAATATCCTATGAACCATCCTCTCCCTATGAAATATTGTAAGCGTTTGGGTTCCCTAGAGGACTCTTACCAACCAACATGGAAACCTACATGCTCAACCCACACGGGAACTTCATTTTTAAGTTATAAGGGTTCCAACAAATTCAGTACTATTATATCCGGCTATGCCATAAATTACAAGAGGCAAATGAAGGTGCATACCCAGGGTGGTTACATTAAATTTTTGAATGGTGTCAACGTTAATATTTTGGGGTGAAGGCTTTGCATTTGGAAAGTGGTTTGGAAGGGAGATTATCTGGGGTTCCATGTAGAAATATTTTCAGATTCCCTTCCAAGGTCAGAGATAACAAGTCTCTGTGTTGACAGGTCCACAAAAAAGGCATAGATTCAAAAGACGATGTTCTTTAGTTTAGAAATGATTTCAGAATTTAGACAATGATGTATTGTATAAAGCTTGGAAATTACCGGACATGGCGCAAATAATAGGCTGGTAATGCAATAGTGAAATTCTATGAGAGACCCTAAGCATGTACAAAAGAGGAGATGAATAGTGCTTGACAGAACGTTGGCAAAAATGACAGTTAGAGGGAGAGCTGAGCATAAATAACTAGCGTTATAGCTAGTGGTGGCATTTAGGCTTGAGTAACTATTCTGACAACATAGAGAAGGTATGAATATTTTGGCACAGAATTTCAGTTACTCACAAAGGGATGATAGAGCTCAAGTGGGCAGGAGCATTAGGTTTCTAGGGAAGATAATATGCCCAAGCCAGAATAAGAATTGTGAGATGGAAGAATTCTTAGGCAAAGGACCGGGAACATTTTTACTCAGGAGATCAGTTGCATTGTCAGAGGCATCTAAATTTAGCTCTGACAACCTCACTATGGCATAGGTATCTTCGTCAACACAATGATATATCTCTCTTCTTGAGTGGAAATGTCTCTCCTACAAAGAGACACCTATAAAGAACTCTCACCCACAAAGTCTTCTCCTTATTCAAGAAAAATAAATTATCTCTCACATAAGTGGCACAAAAGGGACACTCTCACATAAGTGGCAACAAGTCCTCTTAAATCTGCGAATAAAATTCAAATCATACTCATCATCATCACAATCATCTCAAAATTCTGAGACCAATGGTGTAAGCATGAATACTTTTTGGCAAGGTGTCAACATGGCCCTCTTTCAACACGACACCATCTCGGTTTCATGCAATGACTAAAACTATGAATCTTCTACAATATTCAAATCTCACTATCC
The DNA here is from genome assembly GCA_031772625.1 of Pinus tabuliformis. Taxonomy (NCBI): domain Eukaryota; kingdom Viridiplantae; phylum Streptophyta; class Pinopsida; order Pinales; family Pinaceae; genus Pinus; species Pinus tabuliformis. The sequence continues at coordinate 1,099,359,874 of CM062811.1, forward strand.
AATTGTAGCATACAAAGACCACAAAACTTGCAACATACATCCATCCTTTCGTCAAAATAAAAACAAGCAAAGTGGCCAAAATGCATTATTATACCTTCCAATCTAACGATGACCTGAAAATCGGTTACTCAAATGCCAAAACGGACTGCACCATCACGATCCTTATGAAAAATCGTGAACTTTGAGTATAAAGTTGACCCCATTCCGACACCTTCAGTCCTCCAAGGAATCTAAACAATTCCTTAAAGATTCCAAATCATTGGTCCACCGCTCAAAGTTCCATCACTAGTTAGGGTTCCACAAGTGCGGGATTCCGCTCCGCTCTAGGTTCCAATGCCGCATAGTTCCAAGGTTCTCGACATTCACCCCGTTTCTCCTCCTCAATGGTCAATTATGTTGGGTTTTTATAAAAATCATCAGCAAAGTTACAAACATCGGTCCATTGGGCCGTTTGGTTAGCGATATGAGTTTAGGTTGTGGGACGATGGGGGTTCCTGGTTCAATACCCACCTATTCTATTTCATAACATATAGTTTTGTTTGTTGGAACTGTTGGTGGTTGGGTGCGTCATTTGAACTGTTGGCGGAATACATTAAGTTTGGAGTTTGGTTTGGTTTTGGGGCTACCGATTGGTAGGTCGGTCCCGACCGACGCAGGTTCAACTTCCACTGACCCCCATTTAAATGGCGTGGTCGTTGTAATGGTTGTAGGTTTTAAACCAGTATAGAAATTACTTGCATACGAATTCTATGACACAGAAAATAAACAATGCGAGAGAAGAACACATAAAACACATATACATAGAGATTTTCCCATGGATCCCAAAACCGGGACTACCAGCTTGATTTTTCATTATGTTCCTTTCAATGTTACAATACATATTTATACATGTCGAAGCATCCAATACCATGGACCGAAAACCATCGCATCCAATACCATGGACCAAAAACCATCGCATCCAATACCATGGACCGAAAAACCATTGCATCCAATACCATGGACTGAAAAACCATCGCGTCCAAAAAACATGTGCGAAAATAATGCACAAAACCATAGGTGGGTCCGCCCAACCTAACATAGGGTCCAAAACCAAAATTTTCTGGGGTGCTGCCCTGGACCCCATAAAGTGGGGTTACAGGTGCCCCTCAAACCCCCTGTGACCTCCTCCCCTCTAACCCCCGGTTAAATACGTGGGCTAGTCGTGGAAATAATATAACACAACCCAATGTTGTCCCACTTGTTGTTTTGTTTCCACAGGGGGCCACAAGAGAGCTTAGTCATTTATCCACCCCTGCAATGCCCATTGTTTCTCTACACCAAGAGAACTTCTCAGAGCTCACAGATTTTTACAATGCATCTACAGTATTCTTCAAAGTGTCCACCTTTACCAGCAACACCTTTTTGTCTTCTATCATATCCCTCACAAAGTGATACTGAACATCAATGTGCTTTGTCTTTGAATGATATGCAGGGTTCTTTGCCAAGAAAATTGCACTTTGGCTGTCACAGTGTATCCTTATAGCTTCCTGTACTAACCCCATACTCGAACACAATCTCTGCAACTAAACTGCTTCCTTGTTTGCATGAGTGGCTGCCATGTATTCTGCCTCTGTAGTTGATAGTGCCACTACAGATTGTTTCTTACTCATCCAACTGACAGCACCTCCAAATAGGTTAAACACATACCCACTTGTAGATCTTCTTTGATCTAGATCTCCAGCCCAGTCTGCATCAACAAAGCCACGAATATACAACACTCTGTCCAATCCTGGTCTTCCTTGGTAGCACAAACCATAATCACTAGTGCCACACAAATACCTGAAAACCCGCTTCACTGCTGTCTAATGCTCCTTCCCTGGTTTTGACATAAACCTGCTCAATACTCCCACTACATGTGAAATGCATGGTCTAGTACAGACCATTGCATACATCAGGCTGCTGACTGCACTTGCATATGGAACACGAGACATGTCCTCTTCCTCTTCTTGTGTCTTAGGACACTGCTCAGAAGATAACCTCACACCCACAAGAATAGGAACCTTCACCGGTTTACTATCCTGCTGTTGTGGTCACCAACAACCCCCCTTTCTTCATTTGACATTAGCAATAACGTCAAACGAAGAGGGGACCCTGAACGAAAATCCCAAAAAAATACTTTTTCTAAAGTTTTTGTATTTCTCTCCCTAAGGCTCAAATCGCATCGCAAAGAAAGGCCAAAGCATAACTCGAGCGCAAAAAACAAACACTGCGAAATTGCGATGCGAAGTTCATCGCATCGCATACTTCACACGCGCCCCTTAAAAGAAAAATCTTCGAGCAATGCGATCGCCGATATGCGATATCGCAAATCGTAAGCATTACGCTATACGACGTAACCATTAAACGAGAACTTGCGATATTTGCGATTTGCGATCTGCGATGGCGGCGATCTGCGACCTGCGACCTGCGATCTAAAAAGACTTACCACACGATAGATCCATGCATTAAGCGCGCGCCTTGAAAGAATTTAATGACCGCATGCTTAAGTATCTAGGAATGATTGCGTTACATTTATCGAAGAGTCAAGTGATGATGGATGTCAGAATTATGCGTTCATTAGAGATTAATTCTTTCACGTCAAGTCTTCTCATTTCACTTCTCCTTTGCGTAAACTGCAAGACACGCAACTGATATAAGTTTATATGCAGGAAACATCTGAAGGAAAGAGGAAAGCGCCAATCAACAAAGAGAGAATGCTTTCGCAAAATGGATGCCGCACGCAGCAGAACCGCGGATTCCAGGCTATCAGCCAACCGGCACTGATAAAATTAGACTATCCAGGACTCAGAGTCAAAGGCGCACAAAAGCAGCGTATTCAGAAAAGATCCTGAAGCTAAGACTTAGTGAAGCAGAGAAAGAAGCGCATGGGAAGGAGAACGCTTCAGGGAAACCTGGAACAAAGAACGAAAGAAATTCTCGACACAGGGAGTTGCCCATGCAGCACGAATCTTAACCCACTCAGTCATTCGCACGACCGGAAACCGAAAACGGCAACAACAAAATCAGTTCGAGAAGAAACTGGGACACGCTAAGTATACACGCGGCGAATACACCCAGCTAGAGAAAGGTTTTCGAAAATATCTTCTGGTCTGCCGGAAGGAAGTGCTAGCTCCTGCTATTTCCACTTTTATCTCCCGAGCGAAACAAGAAGGCGGCTAGCCGACTCTTCCCAGGAAAGCATTACACTGTTGACAACACTAAAGAGAATATACAGAAACGGTCATAAATTAGATTTTAAGTTTAGAAATAAAGTTGCTTTTAGTAAAAGGGCGGTCATTTGAGGCCGATTCCCTAATTTCATGTAATTAAGATTGATTAGTTAGTAGTATTTAACCCTTCTCATGGTTTTTGGAGAAGGGTCCGGAAATCTGTCAAAAAACTTATCCTCAGAACATGCACTTCTGCACCCTCAGAGGAGGTTTTTGATGAATGGATGGATCGAGATTTATTTATGTTTGCATTTTAATATCTGTTACTGATGTTGCACTTCTGTACTCTTAGCAGATGTTAGAACAAGTAGAAATAAATCATTGTTACTTGAAGTTTATTAGTGAACTTAGTCATAAATGGTACTTTTATCTCTTGGCTAGATTCTGCTAGTATTCCTAAAGTGATATGTGGCTGAGTTCTTTGTATGTTATTGCATGAATGTCTGTATTACCATTTGGCACTTCTGTATGGTGGGGTCATTTATTTATGTTTAACATATAGAAAACTGATTATGCGATATGCTGTTCACAACTATTCTGCCTAACTTCTTATGCAGAATGGTTTATCTTTATTGATTTATATTCTGATATCAGTTGAATGATCTTTATTACCAGCTGCTGTTAGAAATCTTTCTAGATCGCATAACAAAAAGAAACACACCCCGGGTTAGCATAGATTAGATGTATTTTTCTTCATTAGATTACATTAGCATAGCGTTAATTTAGCAGTTATAATTAAGACTAGTTTAGAAGAATCCCCCCCCCTTTCCTTAGATTAAAACCATCAGACTCTACGCACACACACACACCCATCACATTGGGAAACTGGTCCCATTACCCCCAGTCGGACCCGCTACTCCAAACGGGCAAGGAGCCGCCAACCAGGTTCCGGACCGGGTGGGTATCCCCCTTGTTGTTGACCCGACCTCGGGGCCCTCAACACCTGCATATTAAACCTTTGCAGTATTGTCTTGACATACTTCCTCTTGTTTAACCATAGCTTCCTCTTTTCCCGATCTCTTTTAATTTCCATGCCCAAAATATAGTTTGTAGCACCAAGATCTTTCATGTCGAATTTGGAGGACAATTGGGTCTTCAAATCCTGGATAATTTCTTTGTCATTTCCAACCAACAACATATCATCCACATATAAGACCAGATGAATAACACAGTCACCAATTAATTTAAAATACACACATTGATCTGCTTTGCTTCTGGTGAAGCCAAGTCCCCGTATAAATGTATCAAATTTTTGATACCACATCCTTGGTGAATGTTTTAACCCATACAAAGACTTCTTTAACTTGCATACTAGTTCTTTCTTACCCTTCACCGCAAAGCCTTTAGGTTGCTTCATGTAGATCTCCTCTTCCAAATCCCCATGAAGAAATGTTGTCTTCACATCCATCTGTTCTACCTCAAAAACAAAAGCAGCAACAACAAATAAAAGTAATCTAATAGAAGTTACCTTGGCAACAAGAGAAAAAATATCAACAAAATCAATTCCCGACACTTGGGAATAACCTTTTGCTACCAACCAAGCTTTGTATTTCTCCACTTTTCCTTTTGCATTTGTCTTCTTTTTGAACACCCATTTGCTGCCAATGGGTTTCCTCCCAGCTGGCAACTCCACCAGATCCCAAGCCTCATTTTTGTGCAAAGATGCCATTTCATCAACCATGGCCTCTTTCCAGAGTTTTCCATCCTCTGAATTTACTGCTTCCTTCACAGTTCTGAGATCATCGTCAATAATAGATAAAGCAAGCCTTTGATGCCACAATATGGTCTTCTCTCCAGAGACCACTAGATTTTCTGCTTCACTTTTAGGAACCATAAAACTGTTGCACCTATCAACAACCATGCTACCTTACATCTTGCATAGAGTTCCAATCTGAACTCCCCGCATCAATACCAGTGCTCCCCGAACCATCTTGCAAGTATCATTCTCGAACACTGTTTTTACACCTGCATCATCCAACTTGCTTACAGAAATTAGATTTCTGGCCAATGCAGGAATATGTAAAACACCCGGAAGTGTTCTAACTCTTCCACCTTGCAACTTCAACTTTACCTTTCCGCGACCAATAATTTTAGCCTTCCTGTCATCCCCCAAGAAGACATCACCACCATCATATTTCTCATACTCGCAGAACCACTCTCTATGGGGAGTGAAGTAAAAGGATGCACCTAAGTCACTCAACCATGCCTCATGATCTACATGTGTACTTGAAGAAGCCAAGTACACATCCCCACCTTCATCTGAGGTGGTTTTCGCCTCTGCAGAAGGAGCCTCATCAGATCCCTTTCCTTTGTTAGGAGCATTAGATTTACAGTCCCTTTTGAAGTGGCCTTCCTTTCCGCATTTCCAACACACCACCTTTACAGGTTTTCCTAGAGATTTAGATCTCCCTTTAGATTTAGATCTCCCACTCGATGACTTATTTTTGTTTCTGTTCTGGGACCATCCTCGTATAGACAAGGCATCACCATTCTGGCTCTCCATATTTTTCCGTCTCATCTCCTCCATTAGCAAGGCTGAGACTATTTCATCAAACTGCAAGGCAGTTGCATTGCTACCTATTGCAATAACCAGACTATCCCACGAATCTAGTAGAGAACACAAAAAACTGATGCACTTATCTTCATCTGAAATTTTAATATCAACAGATGATAACTGACTTACCACAGTATTAAATGCATTCAGATGCTCTGTCACCGAGTCTCCATCTTTCATCCTCAGGTTATACAACTTTTTTTGCAGGAACAATTTATTCACCAGAGACTTAGATTAGGACAAAGTCCCTAACTTGTCCCACAAAGCCTTCGCCATAGCTTCCCCTGATACATTCAACAATACTGAATCTGAGACACACAATCGTATTGCGCTATTTGCCTTCCGATCCAACTTCTTCCATTCTTCATCGGACCCTCCTGTTGGTTTAGTACCTGGATCTATTGCGATCCATTTATCTTTATCCACCAACAGATCCTCCATCTTGAGTTTCCACAACTCAAAACTCTGACCATTAAATTTCTCAATCTCTATCTTTCCACTGCTCGTCATCTTCTTTCACCACTAGAATCGATCTCGCAGATCTCCCACTGAACAGGGTCTACCACAGGCCCAAGCGAAACCCCTCAGCAACAAAGGAGTCTCCTTGAAGCCAAAACTGCTCCGATACAAAATGTAGGTTTTAACCCCGTACATAAATTACTTGCATACAAATTCTAAAACACAGAAAATAAATAATGCGAGAGTAGAACACATATACACAGAGATTTTCCCCTAGATCCCAAAACCGGGACTACCAGCTTGATTTTTCATTTTGTTCCTTTCAATGTTACAATACATATTTATACATGCCGAAGCATCCAATACCATGGACCGAAAACCATCACGTCCAATACCATGGACCGAAAACCATCACATCCAATACCATGGACCGAAAAACCATCGCGTCCAAAAAACATGTGTGAAAATCATGCACAAAACCATAGGTGGGTCCGCCCAACCTAACATAGGGTCCAAAACCAAAATTTTCCGAGGCACTGCCCCGGACCCCATAAAGTGGGGTTACGGGTGCCCCTCAAACCCCCTGTGACCTCCCCCCCTCTAACCCCCGGTTAACTACGTGGGCTAGTCGTGGAAAGAATATAACACAACCCAACAATGGTGGGTCCACAGGGTCCTACTATATATATATATATATATATATATTTGTGATATGCTGGTCGGGTTTGGCGGGGTTTGGTTGCCCGCCAACCCATTTTTATATATATATATATTTTTTTTTAAACAAACCAACTGTCTTGTCAGATTTTGTTAGGGGTCACCAACAAAATTAACTAGGTGACATTTTGACCAGTTTCGTCTGTCGTTAAGTGCTAATTTTTCGCTCGATTAGTTGCCACCAAATTTAGTGAGTACCTCCAGATTTAGCTGGATTTAAAAATTTAGTGAAGCTCCAAATTTAGCTATCATCAAAAGTCTTGCTTCTTTGACTTGAAACTTTGACTATAAATAACTTGTACATACGAAGTCGAATTTGAGTGTCATCTACGCCGTTGTAATCAAGATGACGATCTCTTCGGTCTGGTCCTAGTTTTCTCAAAATCCAAAGACTTCGATTTTTGAGCTTCTCTAGAGCCACATGGATCACATATACATAAACATAGATATAGACACAAACATACACATAGATAGAAACACAAACATAGACACACACACCAACACATGAATAGTAGCAACCACTCTTGTTTCTATTTGATGTTTGTGAAATAGTAACAATCATTGTTGAGATCATGTTAAGATGCAATATATGTCTAACATGAAGATTTAGTATGCTACCTTTTACCTTTTACTTTCAATGACAAAGCAACTACTTTATATTTCAATTTCACCATCGAGTCCATTATTTCTTAGGTAGAGTTTGAAACCACATTCAACAAAGTTCAATGATGAGAAGATCCCACAATTCTATTTAAATGCAATTATCGACAATAAAAATGGAACCAAAAAAGAAGATAAAATATTTCAACCAAATATTTACTTTTTTCTGGTCAATAAAAGACCATCATCTTTTACAAAAACATAAGGTATACTACTAAAAATTTATTCCATAGCCATTCCAAAGTCTATTTCCTTATTAATAGGTAGAGATATCTTAGTTGGTGCTTTTGAAGAAGCCCACAAAATTGAATAAGAGATGGAAAATCTAAATGGAAATCTAGGTTTGGGAGAGAGGAAGAATTAACTCGTCTCTATCCAAAAGAAAACTTTAGTAGTAGTGAAACCTATTGTTGATTTTTAAAGCTAAGGATCTAATATGGTATATGTAAGATTTGTTGAGTGATTCAAAATATGTCAAACGATATAGTTTGTTTTCAAATTAAACGATTCACATAGAATAAGAATCACGTGGCATGTCCATATCACCAACACAAAACCCTCTTCATGGCATTAAAATTGTATCTCTACAATTCATTGCCAATCTAAGATCAATCTTCTCAATTTGTATTCATCAATCAATATAGATGCCTCTGTTCATATTTAATTTCAAGTCTTGCCTAGTTACTCTGTAAAGGCCAATGCTTATCCTCGAGGCTATAGGTTTTAACCCCATATAGAAATTACCTGCATACGAATTCTAAAACACAGAAAATAAACAATGCGAGAGCATAACACATAAAACACATATACATAGAGATTTTCCCTTGGATCCCAAAACCGGGACTACCAACTTGATTTTTCATTATGTTCCTTTCAATGTTATAATACATATTTATACATGCCGAAGCATCCAATACCATGGATCGAAAACCATCGCGTCCAAAACCATGGACCAAAAACCATCGCGTCCAAAAACATGTGTGAAAATCATGCACAAAACCATAGGTGGGTCCACCCAACCTAACATAGGTTCCAAAACCAAAATTTTCCAGGGTAGAGTGGACTTACCTGCACCCCTCAAACCCCTTGTGACCCCCCCCCAGCTAAGCAATCGGTGAAACGAAGGGGGGGTTCCGCCCCCCCTCTAAACCCCTGGTTAACTATGTGGGCTAGTCATGGAAAGAATATAACACAACCCAACATTCTTCCACTTGTTGCTTTATTTCCACAGGGGGCCACAAGGGAGCTTAGTCATTTATCCACCCCTGTAATGCCCATTATTTCTCTACACCAAGAGAACTTCTCAGAGCTCACATATTTTATCAATGCATCTGCAGTATTCTTCAAAGTGTCCACCTTTACCAACAACACCCTTTTGTCTTCTATCATATCCCTCACAAAGTGATACTGAACATCAATGTGCTTTGTCTTTGAATGATATGCAGGGTTCTTTGCCAAGAAAATTGCACTTTGGCTATCACAGTCTATCCTTATAGCTCCCTGTACTAACCCCATACTTGAACACAATCTTTGCAACCGAACTGCTTCCTTGCTTGCATGAGTGGCTCCCATGTATTCTGCCTCTATAGTTGATAGTGCCACTACAAATTGTTTCTTACTCATCCAACTAACTGCATCTCCAAATAGGTTAAACACATACCCACTTGTAGATCTTCTCTGATCCAGATCTCCAGCCTAGTCTGCATCAACAAAGCCACGGATATCCAACACTCTGTCCAATCCTGGTCTTCCTTGGTAGCATAAACCATAATCACTAGTGCCACACAAATACTTGAAAACCCGCTTCAATGTTGTCCAATGCTCCTTTCCTAGTTTTGACATAAACCTGCTCAATACTCCCACTGCATGTGCAATGTCTGGTCTAGTACAGACCATTGCATACATCAGGTTACCGACTGCTCTTGCATATGGAACACGGGACATGTCCTCTTCCTCTTCTTGTGTCTTGGGACACTATTCAACAGATAACTTTACACCTATAGGAATAGGAACCTTCACCGGTTTACTATCATGCATATTAAATTTCTGCAATATTGTCTCAACATACTTCCTCTGGTTTAACCAGAGCTTCCTCTTTTCCTGATCTCTTTTAATTTCCATGCCCAAAATATCGTTTGCAGCACCAAGATCTTTCATGTCGAATTTGGAGGACAATTGGGTCTTCAAATCCTGGATAATTGCTTTGTAATCTCCAACCAGCAACATATCATCCACATACAAGACCAAATAAATAACACAGTCACCAATTAATTTGAAATACACATAGTGATCTACTTTGCTTCTAGTGAAGCCAAGTCCCCATATAAATGTATCAAATTTCTGAGACCACATCCTTGGTGACTATTTTAACCCATACATAGACTTCTTTAACTTGCATACCAGTTCTTTCTTACCCTTCACCGCAAAGCCTTCAGGTTGTTTCATGTAGATTTGCTCTTTCAGATCCCCATGAAGAAATGTTGTCTTCACATTGATATGTTCTACCTCAAAATCAAAAGCAGCAACAACAGATAAAAGTAATCTAATAGAGGTTACCTTGGCAACAAGAGAAAAAAATATCACCAAAATCAATTCCCGGCACATGGGAATAACCTTTTGCTACCAACCGAGATTTGTATTTCTCCACCTTTCCTTCTGCATTTGTCTTCTTCTTGAACACGCATTTGCTGCCAATGGGTTTCCTTCCAGTCGGCAACTCCACCAGACCCCAAGCCTCATTTTTGTGTAAAGATGCCATTTCATCAACCATGGCATCTTTCCAGATTTTTCCATCGTCTGAATCTACTGCTTCCTTCACAGTTTTGAGATCATCATCAGTAATATATAAAGCAAAATTTGAACAGAAAGCAGATGGACTATACCTTTCTGGCTATCTTCTTTCTCTTACTGATCTTCTCACACCCGGAGTTTGTGGCTCTTCATCTTCTGATTCCTCCTCTCCTGTAGAGTCTGATTCTTCCTCCTTTAGCTCAAACTCTATCTTCTCAGGTTCCTTTGGTTGGACTTCATGTTTAATAACATCTTTCACCTCTTTGAACACCACATCTCGGCTGTACACAACCTTCCTTGTTACTGGGTTCCAAAGCTTATAACCCTTTAAACCATCCTTATACCTAATAAAGATGCACTTTCCAGATTTACTATCCAACTTGGTTCATTTCTCCTTTGGAACATGTACATATGCATCACATCCAAATACCCTCAGATGTGAAAGAGAGGGTTTCTTACCAGTCCATACCTCTTGTGGAGTTTTATCGTCCAATGCTGATGAAGGTGATCTGTTGACCAGGTAACATGCTGTCTCCACCGCCTCTGCCCAGAATTCCTGTCCTAACCCGACACCACTGAGCATGCTTCTTGCCCTTTCCATCAACGTCTTGTTCATTATTTCTGCAACTCCATTTTGCTGAGGTGTATATGGAGTAGTATTTTGTCGTGCTATACCACACTTCTTACAAAATTCTTCAAATTCCTTATTGCAAAACTCTCCACCGTTATCTGTCCTCAACACCTTTATCTTCTTCTATGTCTGGTTTTCCACCAGAGCCTTGAATTCTTTAAACCTGTCAAAGACTTCAGATTTCTTCTTAAGGAAATATATCCATGTATTCTTTAGGAAGTCATCTATATATGATACATAATACACAGACTTACCCAGTGATGGAACCTTCACAGGTCCAAACACATCACTATGCACAAGCTCTAATATATGTTTCGCCCTCTTACCACCAAAGGGGAAACTCACCCGATTCTGCTTCCCATATACACAATTTTCACAGAAATCAAAATCCAGAGAGCTATTACTAAATCCGATACATTCAGTAATACTAAATCTGAGACACACAATCATATTGTGCTCTTTGCCTTCCGATCTAACTTCTTCCATTCTTCATCGGACACTCCTGTTGGTTTAGTACCCGGATCTACCGTGATCCACTGATCTTTATCCACCAAAAAATCCTCCATATTGAGTTTCCACAACTCAAAAATTTGACCATTAAATTTCTCGATCTTTATCTTTCCTCTGCTCGCCATATTCTTTCACCACTAGAATCGATCTCGCAGATCTCCCACTGCATAGGGTCTACCACAAGCCCGAGCGAAACCCCGCATCAACAAAGGCATCCCCTTGAAGCCAAAACAACTCTGATACCAAATGTAGGTTTTAACCCCATACAGAAATTACATGCGTACGAATTCTAAAACATAGAAAATAAACAATGCGAGAGCATAACACATAAAACACATATACACAAAGATTTTCCCCTGGATCCCAAAACCGGGACTACTAGCTTGATTTTTCATTATGTTTCTTTCAATTTTATAATAGATATTTATACATGCCGAAGCATCCAATACCATGGACCGAAAACCATCGCGCCCAAAAACATGTGCGAAAATCATGCACAAAACCATAGGTGGGTCTGCCAACCTAACATAGGTTCCAAAACCAAAATTTTTAGGGGTGCTACCCTGGACCCCATAGAGTGGAGTTACCTGCCCCCGTCAAACCCCCTGTGACCCCCCCACTATGCAATCGGCACAACGAAGGGGGGGCTCTGCCCCCCCTCTAACCCCCCAGTTAACTACATAGGCTAGTCGTGGAAAGAATATAACACAACCCAACAGAGGCAATGCCATTCTCTTGCATATCATGCCAAACAAACAATAGATTTTCTTTATATAATAGTTCAACTCAAACACTCAAAAAATACAATCAATTGATAAGAAGATGCACTTCTTCTTATTGTTATTTCTACACACACACACACACACACACAACCAATACAATGAAGTGATAACACGATGCACTTGTTCTTATTGTTATTGCTATCACAATGGACATGAAATATTACACGCATCACTATAACCACAACCACTCCCCCACCTCACATACACTTAGTCATAGACATGTAGACCTAGAAACAAACACATACACACATATATATACACCACTCTTAATAGAATAAAAATTCTATATCTTGGCAATTTATTGTCACTCTAAGATCAAGCTTCTCAATGTGTATTCATCAACCAGGTTTAGTGGTTTTGTTCATATTTAGTTTCAATTCTTATATACTTTCTATGTAAAGGCCAATGCTCAACCTCGAGGAAAGACCATTCTATTATGTGTTATGCCAACCAAACAATATACTTTGTTTATATAAAGTTCAACCCAAACACTCAACCAATATACTCAAGTGATAACAAGATGCACTTATTCTTCTTGTTATTGCTATCACCACGCACATGAGATACTACATGCATAACTATAACTATAGGTACACACACGCACAATACAACCAATATAATCAAGTGATAACATGATGCACTCTTCTTATTCATATTTTTTTTAACAAGATCTGATATTTCTATTCCAAAAAAAACAAAAAGGATCATCCTCCCTTTACAAAAGGCCTTCCAGAGGTAGGCATGCAAAAAGAGGAAGGAGAGGGGGCACAGTCCCTGGTTCCCCAAGCCTCACTTCCAAAGTTTCATGGATTTCCTACTACATTCTTCTTATATAACCGAACAAATTGATTAAGAATATACTTACAATTACAATACATATAAAAAACTTATGTAAACTGTGACATAGGACTGGTGGGAAGCCTGATCATAAATCTTCTAATACTGGTTAACTGAAGGTTCCTGCTGGGATCGAATTCTGCTGCCCTGGTAGTTGGAATTTTCTCTTGTTTGATTGATGATTAGTCCCTTGAGGTAATTGACAGATTCCTCCATGTGCTTGCATTTGTCTTTGAGGGATGCCATTTCTGTGTTCTGATCATTCAGTTGCTTCTTCAGGAGAGCATTCTTGGACTTTGACTGTATCCTGTAATCCTTGATTGTCTCTTTGAGCTGATCAATCATAAATTTATTGGCCCTGCAAACTACACATTTGTCATTTTGTGATGCTTTGTCTAGCAGATTCATGTCCATGGTAGCGCTAGGAACATAGTGATCACTCTAGAGAAAGTAGAAGATTTCGAGCAACTGCAAAAGAATATAAGAGGGATACCAACAGAAGGGAGGCATGACAGGAAAAGGGAGGTGGCAAGGGGAGAGGGAGGATGGAAGAAGAATGCACAGGAAGAAGCATCAAATAGGAAGCCCTTGGCAATGAAGGTCATAGAGAATTTCGACTAGGAATTGGATACACAGAGAAATAGAAAGCGCTAAAGGATAGGCCAACAACGAAGATATGCAAGCCTAGAGCTACACAATGACAAAGGCTGAAAAGCTGAGGGAGGAGGGAACTCAGCACTGGAGAGGGAAGGTAACTGTGACATGGGATGAAGATAATCAGAGAGGGAGCTCGTTTTAATAGAGAGGCAGATAGGAGGTTCGGGAGGGAAGCCATTAGGAGATCACGGGAGTCATGTGATAGCACAAGTAGCTTGGGAAACAAGAAGAGACAGTGAGGGAGGTAGATAAATATTTTTTTGAGATATGAAATCAGAGAATAATGAAGAAGTATGATATTAGTCAACCACCAATCCATATGTCGAAATACATTGGCTGAATTTGTCTGTAAAGACACTTATGGGATTTGAATTTGGGCATGCTCATTCGAAATTCAAGACCCACCAAGAGAATGAGAAACTGCTAAGTTGGCCTAATTGTCTGTTGTTCTGTTGTTCCCTCTCAGAACATGTTTAAAAGAAACCTTTCCTATATTCACCAAATTTTGCCTTATCCTTTTAATGATTTGACTCAAAGCCTTATTTGAAGGAGTTCTTTCCTCAACCATTGCTTGGCTAATGATGGTTGAGTCACCCAGAATTACTGGGTTCTACATTTTCCTTTGTTTTAGTATCACTGTGCTTAATAATAGTCCATAAGATTATGCTCTATTATTTGAAATTTCCCCTAGGCCCCATTCATAAGTAGTTGGAGAAGGGGTATATTGGCACACAAATTATTCAATTCCCCTGGGAGTTCAACCTATTTTGGGGTGTGTTGTTTATGGCGGTGTTATAGCGGCTACAACCACCATCCAAAATTTTGCCTATGCTTTGATTTGGGAGCCTTCCTTCCTATCCAAAGGAGATTATCTTGTATTTTTGTCAAGTACTCGTCATTTTAATGACACTCATATTTTTCATTTTTTCTTTTGTTTTCTCATTTAACACTTAGCCAATATTTCTAAGTCACAAGATAACCTCACGACTTGGTTAAACAACAGTTCTAGGCTTGCCTCCAGAAACTACACAATCCTTGAAGGTAGTCAGCCTTGATGATTGGAATTGTGAAGTTTAGATTGGAAGTCAACCTTGAGCTTAGAAACTGTGCATTCATGGAAGGAATCCCAACACTGATCCCAGAAACTACACAATCCCTCATTGAGCCCAAAAACTACGCAGTGTATTGAGCCAAAAAGTTGCCGAGTTACCCAGAATTGTGCAAAATTTCTTGGCAGTGTGCATGGAAAGTTTCTCTAGAAAACAAAAAATCCAAAAAGTAGAAAAGCATCCCTAAAAAATAGGGATTTATTTTTAGTATCCCGAAGGAGGCACTTTCACTATTTTTAGGCATGCACATCCTAAACCCTAATTTGCTAAAATCTATTTAATCGACGCATCTAGAGCTCATTTGCACATTAAATCTTGGATCTCTAGCATTCCCGAGGAGATCAAGGAACCTTCAGTGTGGTCGTCGTCGCTTTTCCGAGTGAGTTTCATTTTTGTCGTATTTTGCCGCTTTTTCCGGTGATTTTCGTTTTTGTCATATTTTGCTACTTTTTCTGTCACTTTTTGTGATTACGCTTGTGCGAGTGTTGTTTTACTTATTTATCTTTATAGTTTTTGGCATTTCGACCTGTTTTAACTATAGAAGTGTTGTTATAAGTTTTTGTTTGCCTTTCACAAGTATCACATCTGTTTTCATGTTCTTGCACCAATGGTCACCATTGTGCGAATCTCATCACATGCTTGATTTTACTTTTGTTTGATTAATTGATGCCCTTGATCTACATTGATTTACTCATACTTAGTCAGTTTCGCACTCAAGCTCACATCATCACTCACTTCTGCTCATTTTTCACACTTCCACTGAGGAGATCCGCACTTGGTTTGGCCAAATCCTGCCTTTTCAACTGGGCACTGCATAATCCTAAGGCTCAAACCACAAGCTTGACCTTTGGAACTGCGCAGTGTGCAGTACATGCTAACCCAACTATGCACTTCATAATTTCAGGGCTCAACCTGTCACCTTGGCCACTGATACTATGCAATGTGTAGTCTCTCCTAGTCTCTGTCTAGGTTGGGACTGCGCATTGCACAGTCTCAAGCTTCAGGTGTCGTCCTTGGCTGTTGGGATTGCACAATTCGTAGTTACTGTAGTCAGACAGTATCCCTTGTTGATAAAAAATACGAAATCCTTCTCTCCAGTTGCCTAAATTTCTTCTTGATCATGCTTTGAAGGTAGATTTGTTGAAGCTAATGTTTACTTTCCATGAGTGTCCTTTGTCCTACAAGTACCACACTTTTGAAGCACTTCTCTCCAGCAGTCATTGTTACCATGGAACCAAAGAGAGTTGCTTCAAAAGAGACCACTGAAAGTAGTACTAGGGAAGCAGTTGAGGAAACATCAATAGAATTTCCAGTGTATGTCGACACTCAACTGTTTAAAGAAAATGGGTCAACACTAACATGGCAACAAGTTAGTGAAGCTATTTCAACAAAGAGCCTTGAGGCAGTTCTAGAGGATCAATAGGTTTATCTCAGTATCTGGAAGTCAGGACTACATAAGGTTGCATACATATATCCAACCTTCCCATGTGCAGATGTCATCAGCTAGATTATCTCGCATATTGATGAGAAGACCATGACATTGAGCAGTGCCAGAGGACAAAATCTTGTTACCTTTCAGGCAGAAGATTATTAGCGCGTATCACTTTCCCAAGCCAGTGAAGCTCATGGACTCATTTTTCTATGCCACCAACAACTATGTGAATACATGAGACATTGTCAAAGGCTGGGTGAAAGAGCCATCAAAGTTTCGACAGACACCTACCCATTTATACAAGAAAAAGTACCTCAGAAAGGTCTACCATCTCTTGATTATCTTATCTTGCAGGATCCACGGTCACAAGAGCACGAAGAACTTTCCTAAAGGGTGGGAAATATTGAGCCAAGTTGTGAACAAGGGGAAGCCGTTCAACTGGTCAGATCTGTTGGCTCGAAAATTGAGAGCCCATGTAGCACAGGCCCAAAGTCCTCCTGATGGTGAGAAAGCAAGGTTTCATATGTTTACATATTTACTAGATACAATCTATGCACAACATCAGTTTCCTGGCATGAACTAGACATGGACACCACGAGAAACTACCGTGCATATTTATTGCAAAAAACTTTTGGATTGCAGTCATCAAGGAGAAATGGAACATCTAACTGACCACTTCATCATACCTCTTTACAAGACCATATTTGAAGAGGATCCACCTTGCATGTCGCGAGGAGAAATGGAGGAAATATCAGAGATCACAGATTGGTATGCCTCACGAGGTTGCACCTTCCTTAGAGTGTTCAGTGCAGAGAAGCCTCCGCATTTTTTACTAAGGTATGCCACCGACAAGCTTGTCATGCAAGAAGTGTCATATCATCTTGCCACAGGGTTGTCAAAAACTTTGCACAGGAAGAAGAAAGCACCATGGCCCACTCTTCCTTTGAAAATTGGATTATATGAGATAAAGAACTTTAAAGTCGCGAATACTGAGGGAAAGGAGATAGTGAAGTTTGCATTCGGTACTCGGGACTTTAATCCATATGATCCTCATGGTATTTGCAGAGACTACTACGCGAGAATTTAATTTCAGTGGATCAATGGGGAATTTCATTGGCCTGAGGAGGACCCTTGGAGGAATTGCTACAATGCCTCCAGACTCCGTGAGCCGGTCAGTTTAGCAGGGTGTTATAGACATTTTTGTGCCTTACAACATTGAGCATGAAATGTCCATAATCTAAGGGATCCAAAGTCCCTAAACATGTTGTTCCTACCCCTAGAGGAACAAGGCTAACTAACCACAACAATTCACAGAAGTTCTCCACCTGAAACCAGTCAAAAACAAGTCAATTCAGGATCATGTCAACTGCTCCACTGAGCATCTGCGCTGAATGTCAACTGCTCCATTGTCTACCTGCGTTGAATGTCAACTCCAACAAAGGCTACCTGCGCTGAGCGAGATTGGACAAGTGGCAGGCTCATTCCTCAATGTGTCAATGCTCAGGAAGCTTCCAAGATGATACTTGCCTCAGGGAATTCGACTGGTGATGAGTAAGAGGTTCCAAATCTCCAAGTGGAAGCAAGAACCTCCAAGTGGACTCAAGAACTGAGAGAGGGAGAGGACACTAGTCAGATCTCAAGCTGACTCATTCTCTCTCCAAACATCTATATATGGATCTCACCTCCATGAGATCTGGAGGCTGGAATTTTGTGAATGCAAAGAATTGCTGTTGGTTTGAGACTGGAAACATTGGGTGCTTAATGATTTGAAGGGAGCTGAAGAAGGAATTCCATTCTGCTGGGAAGGAGATGCTGGATTGGAGCCCTCTGGGTTGTATCTCTTCCTGAACCTTGTTATCAATCAATAAAGCTATCTTGGTTTTCTCCTATATACTGGTGTATTTATATGATTGCATTAGTGTATTTGATTTGTTTCTAATCCTGAATCATTTATGAAGATGTATATTTGCCTTTTTGTTGTGTTCTTCTCTTGTCGCAAATAGCTGTTCTCTTGTCACAGGTAGCTGTTCTCTTGTGATCTCGTGGGAATCAAGTAGCTGTTCTCTTGAGCAAGCGAGGAGGCAAGTAGCTGTGAACACCCAAAGAGAAGAGGATCTAGATCGAGGGACAAACGGAAGACAACGGTAAGTCCATTGATCTCCCCTCTTTCATATTTCATAAAGGAAAGAACCAAAATAGCTGTATCTGTTTGTTGCTAAGGCACTGTCACACCTTAGGTGGATAGGATTGTCCTGCATAGGCATTTTTCCCTCTCTCGTTAAAACAAATGTTTTGGCGGAAGAGAAGAAGAGGTAACCTTGAAACTCTGTTTTATACCTGGGGGCATGCAAACCTTTTGGAGTGCAAGCAAGGGGCGACTATTTATTTTTTAAATTTTTAGGACCCCTAACCCTTTAAACTCGTAGGATTAGTCGTTTCCGAACTTGCATAAAGAAAGGATCCGGGGCAAAGCTTACGTGAGATGAAGCTCCATAAAAAATAACATCTCCAATGAGACACTCTTATCATATGACTGGTATAATCGAGCAGTTTTGGCATAAAGTTCATACTCGTTAAAAAAATAAACGCAAGATCCGAGCAGTTTTAGTAGCATAGTTCATGCTCGTTAAAAAATAAACATAAGCTTGAGCAGTGTTTTGGCGCATTCAAGCTCTTTAAAAAATGAACCCATTACCGGTAAAATAACCATTGTGTACGTAACCTTATCAGCCATAAAAGCCTTGGTCGTGTTTGCACCGTCACCTCCACTTTTCATTTGGCCGATCGTTCACCTCCATATGATTTTTTACCCATTTTGAGGAACAGCTGCGAAGAGTGATTTCACCTAGCCATCCTTGTGACACTGCCGTGATTGGAAAATTCCAACCTGTACCTGGAATCAGCTGCTAACCCTGTTCATCACTCGTTCCTCAAAAGACGAGTCTTCTTTAAGCTCTTTTCAACTGACTCGTAAAATATGAAAAGATTGCCGAGTTTTGGCCTTCCAGCTCGTTAAAGCGACCGGAAGAGCTATCCCTCCTCTAGATTTTAATCTTTTTGGACCTGAGGGATTATTGCACAAAAAGATCGAGCACTTGTTTTATTCGGCTCGTTAAAACTATCGAAAACTCATCCCTTCTGTATTGTTTTATACTTTTTCGGACTTAAGGGATTAGATGACGAAAAAGGAATTTTGGAGTTGACTTTATGTATCTTTTCAGACTCTCTAAAAATGAAAAGAACCGAGTTATCCTTGTCGTTAGACTCGTTAAAGTTATTAAATAGCGACAAACTTGTTTTTAGACGAGAACGAGTTTCCCTATCGCTAGGCTCGTTAAAACATAGCGATGGGCTTGCCCGAAGGGCAAGTTATAGAATAAGCATATGTTATCCTCCTCAAGCTTGACAAAAAATAAAGAGGTACTGGTCAGCAATGACTAGGGAAAAATTGGGAGAAACTAAAGAAAACTTTGATGGTAGCAAGTCGCTCTTGAACATGACACTTTTCCTCCGTATCACAATCGGGTTGGGTTGTTTCATTCACCGGTCACATCACCATGGTCTCGCCATACCATCCATATTTGGGGTAATGCTACCGATCCATCGCATCAGTGTCGCCATATGTTCAAGAGAAGTCGTTCAGAAAGAGTCAACCGGGTCCCATCCACTGCCATACATTATCCTTCATCCATTCATGACCGCCACCCTGAATCATATGTCACAGATCGTTTTCACCTCCATTAAAATCATTAGCTCCGTTCCGTGTCACTGATGTGGGATTCATTAAGGCCCTCCTGTGACGGATCGCTTCTTGTCGACATCAGCTCATTATCCAAGAAGTTGATCTAGGGACAACCCCTTCAGTACTTTGAAGCTTGCATGCCTCAATGGCAAGTTTCTCACTTCCGGCGACAGGTATACATCAATGACCTTCGACCAGAAGATTTTGCGTGGTGTTCGACGCCAAGTCCTTTATTCACACCACGTGAATTGTACTGCAGTACCTTGAGGGTCATTATCATTATCGGTGATTCCTCTCGCGCTTGTTAACGGTTTACATCATTGATCGGTAATCAAGCGATGTCTTTCCATGTTCGACTTCAGTGCAGTTCTCACATGGATCGACTTGTACTTAGAGTGAAGATCGAACGAGTTTGAAGACCCCAGATTTAGTTTCATCCATCCGGGCTGCGATATATATTTAGGAAAAATAAAAACATTTGACATGTACATCATTGCAGCAGATGATCATCCTACTCAAAGGATGATAATTTCGCCAAAGTTATCAGTCTACCATCAGACGATCGTCTATTCTATGTACAAAAAATGAATTTATAAAGCTGAGCATGGGAATGCCTGCCTCAGCTAGATCACGAAATCAGAATGAATCATAATGTATTGTATTGTATCTTATTACAGGTCTCCTCCCAGCAAATGGATGAACTTCGGACCCTCCTGGATAAAGCATTTCACCCGATAAACGGCCTCATACTTTAGGGGGCAACTGTTATAGACATTTTTGTGCCTTACAGCATTGAGCATGAAATGTCCATAATCTAAGGGATCCAAAGTCCCCAAACATGTTGTTCCTACCCCTAGAGGAACAAGGCTAACTAACCACAGCAATTCACAGAAGTTCTCCACCTGAAACCACTAAAAAACAAGTCAATTCAGGATCATGTCAACTGCTCCACTGAGCATCTGTGCTGAATGTCAACTGATCCACTGTCTACCTGCGTTGAATGTCAACTCCAACAAAGGCTACCTGCGCTGAGCGAGATTGGATAAGTGGCAGGCTCATTCCTCAATGCGTCAATGCTCAGGAAGCTTCCAAAATGACACTTGCCTCAGGGAATTCGACTGGTGATGAGTAAGAGGTTCCAAATCTCCAAGTGGAAGCAAGAACCTCCAAGTGGACTCAAGAACTGAGAGAGGGAGAGGACACTAGTCAGATCTCAAGCTGACTCATCCTCTCTCCAAACATCTATATATGGATCTCACCTCCATGAGATCTGGAGGCTGGAATTTTGTGAATGCAAAGAATTGCTGTTGGTTTGAGACTGGAAACATTGGGTTCTTAATGCTTTGAAGGGAGCTGAAGAAGGAATTCCATTCTGCTGGGAAGGAGATGCTGGATTGGAGCCCTCTGGGTTGTATCTCTTCCTGAACCTTGTTATCAATCAATAAAGCTATCTTGGTTTTCTCCTATATACTGGTGTATTTATATGATTACATTAGTGTATTTGATTTGTTTCTAATCCTGAATCATTTATGAAGATGTATATTTGCCTTTGTGTTGTGTTCTTCTCTTGTTGCAAGTAGCTGTTCTCTTGTCACAGGTAGCTGTTCTCTTGTGATCTCGTGGGAATCAAGTAACTGTTCTCTTGAGCAAGCGAGGAGGCAAGTAGCTGTGAACACCCAAAGAGAAGAGGATCTAGATCGAGGGACAAACGAAAGACAACGGTAAGTCCATTGATCTCCCCTCTTTCACATTTCATAAAGGAAAGAACCAGAATAGTTGTATCTGTTTGTTGCTACGGCACTGTCACACCTTAGGTGGATAGGATCGTCCTGCATAGGCATTTTTCCCCACAACACAGGGGATTCACAGGATACTCCACAAATGACAACAATTTTGAAAGAAATAGCAACAAAAGCCAACAATCCTATGTAGGACAAGAGAAAGAGGAAGATTATTGATAGTCCATATGGAGAACAAAGCTACAAGATGAAAGCAAATCCTATTATCTTGAAAGCAGACTTAGTAGCAGAATCAAAGAGGAAGCAGAGGATACAGAGAGAAGATCAGAGGAAGACAAAAAATCAGAGGTTGTAGGAAGCATAACTGACATTGCAGGAAGCATAAGAGAATTTGAAGGAAGAACAAGAGTGGATGAGGACAGAACAAGAAGAGAAGCAGAAGTAGGAAGAAGAAAAAAGGCAAGGTGCAATGATAGAAAAAACAACGCCGATACAGTTTGAAGAGCAAGAACAAAACCAACTAGCAGATGAGGAGGAAGATGAACAGATGCAGGATCAAGATCTTGCTCAACATATTGAGCACTTGATCAAAGTAACATACATGGAGATGGAACATGGGTCAAGGAATGAAGATGTTGATATGATGCCGAGTGCATCACAGGTCACCATTCAGTGTCCTCCACCTCCAACAGCAGAGCTAGACCCGAGCAAGGAAGGGGATGTTGTTCCCCTTGGTGATGGTCCGGTAATGGATGTGTACAATATCTCATTTGATGAGTTCACATTTCAGAAAATCCACACAATATTTAATCTTTTGAACCTCTCCCAACATAACTCAGCATTAGAGCTTCTATATCTGCGATGGATGAGGTTTCTGTTCCAAGTGACCCTCCGTTCCCTTCCCATCAAACAAATCTAGTTCCGTATGTTGAGGGGGGAGAACTTGGGAATTCATCTGCTGATCTACAACCATCTTCTCCCACCCCACACACTTAGATTTCAATGCAGGTTTGGAATGGGAGTTTGATGGTTACAATGAAGTGTTATCTCCTCGTCCTCCATCCTTTGGTCCCTCTGGTCCTCCGGATTGTGATTTGTTGTGTTCACCTGTTTCGAATATCTCTTTTGATTTTCATGAGGATCAAGTTTTGGATGAAGTTTTTGTTGAGAAACAAACCCATGATATCATTTTCGATGATCATGTGTGGGAGCCCATAGATGAACAAGAATTTGTGATTAAGGAGGATTTTCTTCCTTCTGCACCTCTCCCTCATCATCCTGACATTTTCCACGATTCTGTCATTCTTATTGAATCTTGTGAAAATTTAGTTTCTCCTGATGTTACTACTTCCAATCATTCTCAGAACACGTGGAATGTTAGTTTTTCATCTGAATGCGGAGAGGTAAAATCTTTTTTGCCTGATCCTCCCGATCTCTCATCTTATCTTTCTAAAATTTTAGAGGGTGAAATTGATCATTTTCCATCTTCTCCTCTTTGTGATTCATCAAGACATGAGGATGCCTCTATCTACGATCTTGAAATTTATGATTGTGGTTGTCGTGACCTTTTCATTGATTCATTTGGTCATGATCTTGATTCTTATGCTTTTGATCTTGCCAAGCCATTGAACTTTGGTGATCCATATTCTGAGGTGTTGGAACTTCCCCAATCTGTCAAGGCACTTCAACCCGAGCTGATGGTTATGTTAGGTTCTCATATTCTTGAGGTGAGTTTCACTTATGATCAGAAATGTGTTGAAGCTTTCTAGGATCCTCATCACTCTATTGCACACATTGAGAATCAATCTATTTTACAATTTTTGCATCCTCCATCTGTATCTCAGAACCCTATCACTCAATCGTTGGAGGAGTCATACATGGCGAACATGGTTGCAAAGCAAATTTTTTCTTCTTTCTTTATGTTTTCCCACTCCCACAGTTCGAAAGTTTGTTCTTGTATGTCTTCAGGTCGTAGTGTGTCCAGACACCACAATGCACTCACAAAATGTCTTCCATGTGTGTTTCGTTCTTACTTTTCTGCATGTACTTCCAAACTTCGAACGTTTTGGTTTGCATTGTATTATATTTTTTGTTTGATGTTATGTTTATATGTCTTTCTTGACATGCATTCCCTCGCGTACATGGGCCAACCAATGCGCCCATGGCTGCATTGGAAGTATCACTTCACGTGAGTTTGGCCTATTCACAGTTAGGTTAGGAGTAGGAGTAGTTGTTTGCTTTTCTTGTTTGTTTCTTTGATTTGCTTTCTTTTACTTTCTGCTCCACACTTTTCTTCTATTTGTTTTCTTTTAGTCATAGGATAGCTTCCACATGAAACCATGTTTGGCTTCTTAGACAAGCAGGGTGAAGTCTAAGAGGAAGTTGTACTGCTATCAACACTTGGTTATTTTTTTATTCCCTCTATTTATGTGAATCTTTCATTACTTTTAATCGATGATACTTTGATGGAAAATACGTTCCTTTCGGAGAAAGTCACAGTGAAATCACAATGCTTTCACTTTTAACTAGTATCGCCTACTCTAATCGATCTTCTATTTTTTGATCAATCCATGTTAAATAAGTCGAGTAGAGTAAGGAGGGGAGGAAAAACTTAACAAGTATGTCAGAGGTGTATAAAAATATCCTTCTATGAAGGGACAACCTCCTCTGCTCTCAATAAGTCAGGATTCCTCTTCCGCCCCCACGAAATAAATAAGTTCCTACACACAGTTCTTTGAACAACTGAAAAACAAAAAAATAAAAAATGAAAAATGAAATAAAGGGAGAAAGAAGAGAAAGGCTTCCTCAACAGAGAGGTGAAGCAAGTAACTCTGTTGGGGTACTGTCTAGGTTCGCTGGTAGCAGATAAATGCTTGTGTTCTTGCACTGACTTCGCTGAGGTACTTTCCTGGCTTGCTAGCAACGAAGCAACATCAAAGATGAAAACTAAGACTCTAACAATATATTTTACTTGTGAATTTATAAACTCCTCATTCCCAATTGAAACAACTCATTCTGACTTAGCTTGGTATGTGTGCTACTGATAAAGAGAATGGTAGGGACTATATATTTAACTCAAGCCAAGTGAAGAAGCTGCGAAAATCAATGAATTGAGCAATACTTCCGGAAGAGTTAGACCTGTTTTTGCATGAGACAAGATACATACAGAGAGCTGGATTTCTACCAGTGTGTCTCCATTGTTGTAGCGGCTACAACCACCCTCCAAAATTTTGCCTATGCTTTGATTTTGGAGCCTTCCTTCCTATCCACAAAAGCTTATCTTATACTTTTTTCAAGTACTCGTGATTTGACTGAGACTTATATTTTTCATTTGTGCTTGTGTTTGATCATTTTACACTTAGATAATCTTTCTAAGTCACAAGCTAACCTCCTGATTTGGTGACACAACAGTTTTGGGTTTGCCTCTAGAAACTAAGCAATCCTTAAAGGAAGTCAGCCTTGATGATTGGATTTGTGCAGTTCAGATTGGAAGTCAACATTGAGCTCAGAAACTACGTAGTCATGGAAGGCAACCCAACATTGAGCCCAAAAACTTCGCAATCCCTCACTAAACTCAGAAATTGCGTAGTGCACTGAGCTGAAAAGTTGCCTAGTTTCCCAGAATTGTGCAATCTTTCCTGCCAGCGTGTATGGAAATTTTCCTTGGAAAAGCAAAAAGATAAAAGAAAATGGCATCCCTAAAAGACAAGTATTTATTTTTAGTATCTCAAAGGAGGCACTTTCGCTATTTTTAGAAACTTTCGCAAAGTGTCGCTTTTTCCTTGATTTTAGGCATGCACGTCATAAACCCTAATTCACTCAAACCTATTTAATCGACCCCTCTAGAGCTCATTTTCACATTCGATCTTGGATCTATAGCATTCTAGAGGAGATCAAGGAACCTTCAGTGCGGTCGTCGTCACTTTTCTGGGTGAGTTTCACTTTTGTCGTATTTTGCTGCTTTTTCTGTCGCTTTTTGTCGTTTCACTTGTGTGAGTGTTATTTACTTATTTCTTTTCATAGTTTCTGGCATTTCAACTTGTAGAATTGTTGTTTTAAGTTTTCGTTTTCCTTTCCTAAGTGTCGCATCAATTTTCCTATTTTTTCACTGAGGGTCACCGTTGAGATGACTCTCCTCACATACTTGATTTTCCTTCTGTCTGATTAGTTGTTGCACTTGATCTACATTGATTTACTCACACTTAGTCAATTTTTCGCTCAAGCTCACATCATTTCTCACTTCTGCTCGTTTTTCACACTTCCATCGAGCAGATCTTCACTTGCTTTGGCCAGATCTTTCCTTGTTCAACTGGGCACTACGCAATCCTAAGGCTCAAGCCACAAGCTTGGTCTCTGGAACTGCACAGTGTGCAGTACAAGTTGGCCCAACTGTGCACTGCACAGTTTCAGGGTTCAACTTGTCACCTTGGCCACTAAAACTACGCAATATGCAGTCTCTTCCAATCTCTGCCTAGGAAGGGACTACACATTGCGCAGTCTCAAGCCTTAGGCTTCATTCTTGGCTGCTGGGACTAGGCAATGAGCAGTTCCCACAATCAACCAGTCTCCCTTGTTGATGAAAATTGTGCAATCCTTCTCTCCAGTTGCTCGACTTTCTGTTTGATCATGCTTTGAAGGTAGATTTACTGAAGCTAATGTTTGCTTTCCATGAGTGTCCTTTCGTCCCACAGGTACCACACCTATGAAGCACTTCTCTCCCAAAATCATTACTAACATTGCACCAAAGGGAGTTGATTCAAACGAGACCACTAAAAGCACTACCGGGGAAGAAGTTGAGAAAACATCAGTAGAATTGCCAGTGTATGCAGACACTCAACAATTTATAGAAAGGGGTCAACCCTAACATGGAAACAAGCTAACGAATATATTTTAGCAAAGAGCCTTGAGGTAGATCTACAGTACTGACACGTTTATCTCAGTATTCGACAGTCAAGACTACATAAGGTTACATGCACATATCCAACTTGCCCATGTGCAAATGTCATTAGTTGGCTTGTCTCTAATATTGATGAGAATACCATGACATTGAGCAGTTCCTGCAGACAGAAGCTTGCTACCTTTCGAGTAGAAGATTATCAACACATGTATCACTTGCCTGAGCCATTGAAGCTCATGGAATCATTTTTCTATGCCACCAACAACTATGTGAATATAAGAGACATTGTCAAAGGCTGGGTGAAGAACCATCGAAGTTTCGATAGGTACCCACCCATTTATACAAGACAAAGTCCCTTAGGAAGGCCTGCCAGGTTCTGGTTATTTTACCTTGCAGGATCCATGGTCAGCATAGCATGATGACTTATCCTGAAGGATGGTAAGTCTTATTGAATCAGGCTGTGGATGAGGGGAATCCGTTCAATTGGTCAAATTTGTTGGCTCGACAGTTGAGAGCCCATGTAGCACAGGCCCAGAATCCTCCCAATGGTGAGAAATCAAAGTTTTATATGTCTGCATATTTAGTGGATGCAATCTGTGCACAACATCAGTTTCCTGGCATGAACTAGACATGGACACCACCAAGAAACTATTCTGCATATTTATTGCAAGCTGCTTTCAGATTTCACTCATCGAGGAGTAATGGAACAACTAATTGACCACTTCATCATCCCACTTTACAAGCTAATCTTTGAAGAAGACCCACCTTGCATATCAAGAGGGGTAATGGAAATAATAACAGAGATCACAGATTAGTATGCCTCACCTGGTGGCACCTTCCTTAGAGTGTTCGTTGGAGAGAAGCCTCCATATGTTTTACCAAGGTATGCCAACAACAAGATTTTCATGAAATAAGTGTCATATCATCTTTCCACATGGTTTTCAGCAGCTTTGCACAGGAAGAAGAAAGCACCATGACCCACTCTTCCTTTGAAAATTGGATTATACGAGATAAAGAACTTGAAATTCAAGGATACCGAGGGAAAGAAGATAGGGAAGTTTGCATTCAATACTCGAGACTTTAATCCATATGATCCCCATGGTATTTGTAGAGACCAATGTGCAATAATTTACTTTCATTGGATCAGCAGGAATTTCATTGGCCAAAGGAGGATCCTTGGAGGAATTTCTACAAGGCCTCCAGACTCCATGATCCGGTCAATTTAGCAAGGACTTCACATGCTACTCCACAGGCAGTTGCAATTCTAGAAGAAACAACAACAATCTTGTGCAGGAGAAGGGAAAGAGGAAGATTTCCGACAATTTAGAGGGAGAACAAAGTTGCAAGATGAAAGAAAATCCTATTATCATGAAAGCAACTTTAGCACCAAAAGAAAACATGAAGCAAATGATGCAGAGATCAGAGTGGAGGAATAGATAAAAGTAGAGGTTGTAGGAAGCAGAACTGAGGTTGCAGGAAGCAGAACATAAGTTGAAGGAAAAACAAGAGTGGAGGCAGAGAGAACAAGAAGAGAAGTAGAAGCAGAAGCAGGAGGATGAACAAAGTTAAGGCACAATGACAAAAGAAATAATGCCGATACAAGTTGAAGAGTAGGAACAAAACCAACCAGCAGCTGAGGAGGAAGGTGAACATATGCAAGATCGGGAGCCTGCTCAATAGATTGAGCACTTGATCGAAGTGACATACATGGAGATGGAACAAGAGATGCAAAATGAAGATGCTAATCTGATGTCGAGTGCACCATAGGTCACCATTTAGTCTCCTCCACCTCCAGTAGCAGAACCAACCTCGAGAAAGGAAGGGGATGTTGTCCCCTTGACGATGATACAGTAATGGATGTGTACAATCTGTCATTTTATGAGTTCCAAAAGAGGATTATACAAGCATGGAGAAAGCATTTTCCAGATGATCACGCATCTCTTGCATTTATTAGAGAAAGGGTGATAGTGGCAGACACCAGGAAGCATCCAAATTCCATTTCCGAAGCTAACTTTGCCTTCATAGGAGATACAAGATAAAACATTCAATATTTGATGACTGAGAATAAGCAATTGGCACAAAACCTAGAAGCTGCCACGCAAGAGGCAGAACAACTCCATGCAACATCACAAAATGCAGTCTTCACATAGTTTACTTGGAGGAGATGAGAGCAACGATACTTGCTGAAGTATCAACACTTGGAGAAACCATGCGGAAAATCTATGAGGGGTTTGTGACCTGTTGATGTGAAAACACAACACCCCCGTTTTAAACTTCATTATTTCAAATAATGGGGACCCTCTTCGTAAATTTTGGCTAAATTGCCTTTTAATGTTTTATTTTGGTTAAGTGTCCTACAATTTTGCCTATTTTCTTTAGATTCTTCTTTTTATTGCTTTATTGTGTTCTTTTTTTCGCAAGATTTCCATCGGTTCTTGTTTCATCTCATTTGGATGCACGTTTTGTAAATGGTGCTCATCCTAAGTTTGATAGTTTTTACTAGCAGGGCTAAAAAAATGTACAAAATGTATGTTATTTTAAAATTTTAAGGTTTCTCTGACATCTTTATCTCTCATACCAAGTACCTTAAATAAATATAAAAAAAGTTTGGTATGGAAATTTGTGCACCTGTGAGCACTCCTATGATAGAAAAATGCAAGCTTGGTAAGGATTATGAGTTTCCAGAAGTGAATCAAACCATGTACAGATCCATGATTGGAACCCTTCCTTACTTAACAGTATCAAGATTAAATATTATGCAAATAGTAGGTCTGGTGGGAAAATTTCAATCAAGCCTAAAGGAATCTCATGCGAATTCAGTCAAAAGGATATTTAGATACCTATAGGGCACAATAGATTATGGATTGTGGTACATAAGGGGAACATATCTTACTCTTAGAGCTTATACAAATGCAAATTGGGCTGGAAGTGTTGATGATAAAAAGAGTGCTAGTGGAGGAGCCTTATTTTTAGGTAGTTTCTTGGTCTCCTGGATCAACAAGAATATATTGCAATAGCATCATGTTGTACTCAATTCTTATGGATGAAGTAGAATCTCAAGGATCTTCAAGAAAATGGTGATCAACATGTCTCTATCATATGTGAAAATAGCGATATCAATATCTCAAAAGACCCTTTTATGCATTCTAAAGTAAAGCACATTCCTATTAAGTACCATTTTCTTCAAGAACAGGTTTTTGATCAAATTTTCACATTAAAATACATTCCAACAAAAGAACAAATTACAAACATATTTACTAAACCTTTACCCAAAGAAAGTTTTGAATATCTTAGACATAAAGTGGGAGTAATTTCTTCCTCACAAGGAGGGATGGCTCACTTATTTAAGCTAAGAAACATGTTGGTGTTATGGGAGTTCAAGAATATGGTATGCACCAGCACAAGGGGAGTATATTTCATTTTCCATTGAATACAAAGCAGGAGAACAAGCATACATCAAGAGTGGATCACTCAATAGTCAACAAGCAGATATAGACAACATAGTCAGTAAGCATATAGGAGGAGTCTAGCCCAAGTTCATCAATGACTAAGTAGATGTCTAGTAGTGTTGCCATGATTTCTAAAGGGGTGTGGAGGGGGGGTTTGCATATGTTTTCATTGATGTCAAATTCCAATAGCATGGGAGATTGATATCAACTCCAGGGGGAGTTGGTTGAATATTCATAGAAGTAAATGAAGTAAGATGAATAATATAACCTTGCAGGGTTTTTATCTTTAGTTATTATTATTAAATGAGCATGAGAAGTGGCTTAATGGATAGTCCTCTTGAATATTTGTTTAATGGTATATGACACTTAAAATAAATCCTAAGGGAAGAGGAGCAATAAGGGTTTGAAGCTAATATACGGTTCTAAAGGCTCATGGTTCCAGCAAGGCTCTTCATTGACTCAATGCCAAAAGCACAAGTTAAAAATTCAAGAGGGAGTCCAACCGTCTATGGGAAATGGAGTAGCAAGGCCCTTGGTAATAGCTCCTATGTTAAGTAGACTTGCCTCAAGGATAGAGTCAAAGTTGACCAAGTTAAACAATGGTGCTTTTACGAATGTGGTATAACATGCACATGGTTTTTTGGCCATGGGATTCATGAAATGAAGCCATTAAAAGCTTGGAAGAGTTCATTGTAACATAGGTCAGGGAGGTGAGCAGTGAATGCTCACTTGGCTAGCTTGGCTAGGGTTTTAGCCAAGGACTAATGGAATTATGTTAGGCTGGGTTTTTCCCCTGATTTTGGGTTTTCCCAAGGTAAATTCTATGCATTATAGTTAATGTTAATGTTTGTTGTTGGTTGTAATTTTCTTCTTCTTGGTTATTTATTTATTCTCTGGTAAATTTTCTACATTTGGTATTAAAGACAGATACTTGGCTTCATAGGGACACCTCTATTGCCAAGGGATTAATTGGCCTAGTAGACGAAGAGATCAACACAAACTATTCATAGATTTGGGTGCAAGGGTCCTTGCCAAGGTTGTATATCTCACTCCAGGTGTCTACCGTGGGGCATAGTATGTAGCATCCGATTCGTACACATATTGTCCTGGTAACTGCGGACAACCTAAGACCACATCATTGAGGATCCTAGATCCTCCTGCTCTAGGTGACAAGGGTTGGCCTCCCTTTCACCACAGGGGGTAATCCCTGGTGATAATAAAAATTGAATAGTCGTTGTAGAATAATGTAAATTAAATAGATTTTCTAATTAACAAATAAATATGCCAGATTATTGAATAAAGAGTATTTTAAATAAATAATGTTTTTTTGGGAATAAAAGAAGTGACATGCATATAACATGTGAAAACTTATAAAAAATAAAATATCATTATGACTAGATGATATTTAGATTAATATATCCTATTTCTCACAAATGATATATTATGGTATTTAAATAAAATTACAATGTTTTTGGATTTCAAAAGTCTATGTTAAATCCCAATTTAAAAGAAATTACAAGATCCGAAATCTCAAAATTACTAAATAACTGTAATTTTTAATATTAAAAAAACTTTAATTACACGTCTCTGTAATTATTTTTGTCGAAACCTTAGGTAATAAAGTGATTGTAGTTCTTAGAAAGGTTCCACTCTACATCAGCTCCACTCCACTTTACTTCACTTTCTCCCTTATTCCTTCACACCTCATAACTCTTATTATTTCAGAATTCTTTTAATAGAACCTCCGATATCATTATATCCCGATGCTCGAATTTCATTAAACCTCCGGTGCTCGATATATTTTGGGATATTTGGTATCAGAGCATTTGTTTTGAAAAATTACGATATTAACCATTTCCGATATCAAAAATCTCTGATACTTGATATATTACTTATGCCTCCGATGTGTTTAGTCATTTAATTCTTAATGTATATTAGGTTTGATGTTATAAGTTTACGTACTATGTTTGTTATGATTGTTTGTGTAATATGTTATAGGTTTGTGTAATGTTTAGTAAATTAATTTTTTTACATAATTAATTTTTGTATATAATTTGATTAATCATAATTAACTTGTAATTATTTTAATTGATTTAATTAATTAATTAATTTAATTAATTGTGATTATAATGATTTTAAATTAGTATATATATATTTAAGAAACAATTAAAATTTAATTAGGATTAATTGATTTAATCTAAAGATTAGAAAAGTTTTCTGAATTTTAGCCTAGGTAAACATTTTCTAGAATTTTGATATTTTTAACACTTCATTTTTGGAAAGGCATATATGGAGATTTACTCAACCAAATGAGGTTTGCAATAGCTCATTGGAAAGCTAAGATAGAGAAGAATAATATGGGATGGTTAATTTTAGAAAATATTATCATTTAATGACCCATAAATCTAGCGGAAGGCAAAGTGACAAATTTGCATCTATATATATATATATATATATATATATATATATATATATATATATATATCTATCTATTAATGTTGATTTGGGCAAATGTCATTGGCTTTGGAAAAATTGTTGTTACTAATTCCTTCTCCATCATTACTCAAAACAAAACCAACTCAACAGAAGCAATAACATCTTGAAATTTATTTGGATTTTAATTTAATGTTCTATTTTTAACAATTTGTTGAGAATGTGTTTTTGTTTTCTATTTTGTTAATCAAATCTATTTTAATTTATGAATTTCAATTGTTTGTGGCAGGAGAGCAGTGGGGAGGATGAGGAAGAGAAGATTTGGAACAATGGAATTGCTCCAACAAGAGAGGAAATAGAGTTTTGGCCAATCAATTTTTTGGAGCAAATTTATTCTCCAACAACTCTCTCATTTTAATTCTCTTTTGTAATTATAAATATGGCTTTTGTAGAATTGAGAAAGGGGTGGAGAGGGGGCGGAGGTTCCAAATCTGAAATTTGGGGACGAAATTCTCTGCAAAGAGGGATTTTTTGCACTACTGTAGGGAGCAATTTTTTTGTAGATAATTAGCTAGTTTGGATTAGAGTTGTGGAGATTAAAAGAGACATATTTCAACTCTAAAAATTTCATGCTATCATGAAATTTT
This sequence comes from Pinus tabuliformis, assembly GCA_031772625.1. Lineage (NCBI taxonomy): Eukaryota > Viridiplantae > Streptophyta > Pinopsida > Pinales > Pinaceae > Pinus > Pinus tabuliformis. The sequence goes on from CM062811.1 coordinate 1,099,393,167, forward strand.
CAGAGAATTTCATGTGCTCAAAGGCTTTGATCAGATCTTTATTATACACTATTGTCAGAGATAGAGGCTGTTTGGTGGCCTGCAATTAATAATTTTTTTGGCAATTATTGATCCAGATAAGTATGTGTTTGTGAACTTTTGCACTATTGTGGATTCCTTTAATTACATGTTTGTCTTAAGCATTTGAAAGCTATCTTTTAATGATGGATATGAATGTTATTGAATTAAAATTATGAATTCGAATAGATAAACATGACATACTTGTTAACTATTTAGAAAATTTATGTCAAGTTTATCTTGGTTTTAATAATTATTGTCTTATGAGAACTACTTCCTTAATGCAATTATATATGTTTTAATTTGAATTTGGATGTGTGTGCACCAGAGATCTGATGAATATTCATCAGATAGCTGAATGCATATACTTGATTGAACTAGTAATAAGCCGTGGAACTATTTCCCTGGCTTATTGGCTTCATTTTTATTCCAAATTCAAAGTTGGTCCAAATCCCCTTTTTACCTTGCTCTTGGTTGAGAGGGGGACTAATCCTTCTTTTAATCGAGATAGATTTAGGATTTATTTTCTGTTACTTAGAGTAGATTTGCATTTAGTTTTAATTATTGCATGCTAGAAGTCCTCTTACATAGGGGAAGATTTTAGAGTGGCTTGGTTGGGCCATTAATTCAGCTTAAGGATCACTTTGTTGCACGAGCTATGCAAGAAGGTAGATATGATTTCTCTTCTCTTTTGGCAAGTAATAGACATACTATAAACTAGAAGAGTAAGAAAGAGGGTAACTGGACCCAATTGAACCAATCAAAACCACCATTCCAAATGGAAAAGGAGTTGCTTTAAGTTCCCGACTGGGTGGTCTCCCTTATAATGTTGATATGGTCATTTTAGGCCAACAACATGACTGTACATAAAGCATTTGTCCATTTGCATGACCTACAACAGTAGAGCATATATTTTGTTAAAACTCTCAAGAATATACAAGATGCAATCACCTATGTGCAAGAATGGACAATCCGATACAAAGGGGCACCACTTGACTTAGTGAAGAAAATGAAGCCATAGACAGAGTTGGAGAAAGTGAGAGTTCAGATATTGATGCTAAACAAAAATCAACTCGCCTCATTTATTGGTAACATTCAGGCCTCATATGTACAATTGTTCAGTAGTTTGGATGTCATGGTGAAAACACACAAGATCCCATCAGTCGCTTCACTCACCAAAGCCAAGCCCAAGAACCAAGTCTGGTTGGAGATCGAAGAATACTTGGAGCAGTTGAGACATATTACCACCAAGGAAATTTGGCGTTGAACATACAGAACACGCAGAACTACATCGGTGGTCCTGTCCAGATTAGAAAAATGTTGCTCATGCTTTAGAACAAACTTGAAACTGGTTCCAAGACATTGTACTCGGATGCCATGGAGGCTAGAGTCTGCTTCCAACCAGACACCATCACGCAGTTTAGGGATATCATCACACAATACTGAGCTTGGCACCAATATGTGAGTGAGAAACATAAAGTTGAAGTTGTTGAGCAAAAGTTTTCCCAAAATCAAGCATCATATTGTTGTGTCTTGTTAGGGTGTCAAGTTGTTTCTACCCTATTTTGTGTTATATGGGTACAAGTGTAAAGTGTAATATTATTTGTAATTATGTTGTAAGTGAAATTCCAAGTTTCAACATGGAATATGAAGAGTCATAATGTAATGTAATAAGTCATTTTGTAAAATAAGTTGAAGAGTAATGAGGGTAGTCCAAAGGTCACAAAGGGGAGTTGAAGAGTCACCCCCCTTTTGTTATAAATGAAACCTCATAACTCATGTAATGAGCTTTTGGGAGCCAAGATTTTGGCTAGGCTTAGGCTTAGAAGGACCTTGGGAGGATTGTGAAGAGCCTTGGCTTCTCCGTAGCATAGAGCATGTATACTTGTTTGGAGGAGCAGGTGTTCTTGACTTTAATGTTCACTATTGGGGCTAGTGGTCTGTTAATGGTGTATGTATGAATTGAACTTTCACTTATAATAAAATTAAAGCCAACACACTTTCATGCATATGTTGTGAATATAGTAGGACTATTATTTTTGTATTTGAAATGTATGTTATCTAACTTACACTCATGCTTATGAACTATTTCGTTTACATTTGTATGAATCTTATTGAATGCATGTTGTATTAATTCATCACTTTAACTTGTGGACTATTCCACATCTTAGCTTGTGATGTCATTATGCTCATGTGTTCCTTTAAAACAGTGTACTATTACATGCTTCCAAGGGTCGAATTTCCTTTTCACTTCGTGTGTTATAACCTTCATGCATCACACTTGACTTTCCGTAGGGTCACACACGCTTTCTCTAACTAAAGTTATCGTACTTCACTCTGCGTGTTTTCGCAGTCAAAGCATAACATTACCACCCATTGTTGGGAATCCTACTCCAAACAATGTGAGGTCTAGTTGTGACTTCATATCAGGGAGATCCCCTGAATATTAGCGGGCCTAGAACCGTCAACAAGTGGACCAACATTTCAGGATAAGGGGTACATTGACTTGAGGGACACTCTCCTCCTTCTCTTCTTCAAAATCTTTAGGTGAAGAAGGTGGGTGATTATTTGGGAGCACCTTCCTAGACCTAAGGTTGATCTCTTTGATTTCTACAACATAAGTAAGGTAGGATATTTCCCCACTGTAAACCTATTGTGCCTGCTTGTTGTTCGGGTTCGGATTGGGTCAAGCAGGAATTTGAGGTTGCTTAGGTGGATTTTGGTGAGAGGGTTGTGGTTGAGGTTGAGGTGGAGTCAATAAAGTAGGAGGTTGGGTGTTTTGAGGCCTCCATCGTAGTGAGGGGTTTCCCCATTGGGAAGGTTGGGGTGGATATGGTTGAAAAGGAGGGTTGATAAGCTGAGGAGGATAATGAGGAGTATAAGAACAAAGATGAGGTGTGGGCCATGTTGGATGAGTGGAAGCGTAACAAGGCTGGAAAGGTGCATTTTTATTTGGATTGTAGTGAGGATAATGTGCACCTTACATGCCTTTTTGATATGGGCAAGGACTTGGGGCTCTCCTTTAGTTAACGTATCATAACTGATCAGACCCAGCTTCTACCCCTCCTTGGTATACAAACTTTAGACCTGACAAAGAGGGAAATTGATTTGTTGCATGGTTCTCCTCATAGACTAAGCAATCTTCTATAACATTCAATGGACATTCATTCCTAGGATGTCTTTTAGTACACCTAGGGAAAAATATAGCTAGTGCCCTCTTTGCTTCCTCTTTCTTTCTTTTGATTTTCATAGTATCCATTTGCAAGGAAAAGGTATGCAACATTTCACTCTTAAAATCTTCCAACATACTTCCTATCTCATGCTTGATGGCTGTTGTGGAGGGAGAGGAACTGACCAAGCTTTGGCTAGACCTACCCTTCTTCCTAGTAGCCCTAAAGTGATTCTTGAATACAATTTTGATGTCATCATAAGGTAATTGGTAGATATCTTCTCCAGATAGCATGTTGAGGGTTTCCATTACATCTTCCTTGATCCCTCAGAGAAGAACTAGCTTGAGTGAATCAGTATCAAGAGTCCAATTGGCCCTCCTATGATTGAATTGAAACCTTTCCTCATAGTCCTCCAAATATTCATCATGTCCAAGTGCCATCCTAAATATTTCCTCATTTGTTTCTTTGTACCTATAGTAATCCCGGTATTTTTCATTGAAGGTTTGTTGTATTTGGGCATAGGTAGTGATGTTGCCTCTAGGTAGACTCATAAACCAGTGCAAGAATGCATCTTTGAGGGTAGAAGGAAAAAAGTTTAGCTTCTGCTCATCAAAGGCATGGTCATAGGTCACTCATGACAACCGTTTCTACTAGAAATGCTCTGATTCAGTTGGTGCCTTCAGCGCTCCTGTGATTTGCAATGCTCTGATACCATGTTGAAATTTCTAAGGATTACCAGTTAGAAATTTTATCTGTATTCTCTGGTTTATTTCGCCTACTTGTTTAATTCCTAACAAGTTATTTAACCATATAAACACTGAAATAAACACAATATAGTCTCAAACATCTACAAATAAACAGTTGAAAGAAATAGAAAATACACAAGTGACACCGTTATTTTTGGACAACTCGTCCGTGGAAAAACCCAACTTGGGAAAACCGGTGCAACAGTTTTGAGGGTTATTTTATTATGCAGTCTTTCTGAGTACAAATGGGTGCCAAACTGGCTCACTTAATAGAGATATTAATTCGGTAGTAATACCTCTCTATTTGGAAGCACACATTCAGAAAGTCTGCCCCACGAAACTCAAACATGAAGGTGTTAGGATCTTCAAAGGTTAGGCCATGGAAATGTGGAAGGGAAAAAGGGCTTATATTTTTCATTCTAGCCTCACCATTGGTTTCTATGATAGGGAAAATTTCATTGTTCTGGTTTTCAACCATAGTTTGGGTAGGTGATATAGGTTCTTCAAAATTTTCAAGTGGCTCTCCTGAAGGTTTTTCCAACTCCCCTGTAGTCAAAGAGGGAATTTAATAATCACCGAAGAAAAATGAAGGTTGTCTGTTTGAGGAGGTGGGGGTATTTGGAAAGAATTTCCCTTGGTTATTACTATTCCTATTAGGCATGAAAGGACAAGTTTTCTTTTTGAATTTTTCACTTTTTGTTCAAAGCAATAAGACTGATGCAAAACAAAAAAGAACAAGCAATTCTTATGCAGGAACAACACCTACTTAGACACCTCCGCGACAACGATGCCAAAAAGTGATGAGCCCTGGTATTGCACCAAGGAGGTTGCAACTCCTAAGGGATTCTCAACTTTCATTATCAACCCGAGGTTCGTACAAACTTTGAGGTGAAAGTTCTATATGCACAATAGGTTAGGTTCTGCTCATGTCATTCCTATTCATGAAATCAGATCAGGGTATTCATAGACCATTCTTCCAACTAATTGTAGTGAAAAACTCTTATGAAAGCATAAATGAACATGATTATAATACCAAGGTGAAAATTCCAATCATCAAATTCAAATGCTAATTGAAATTGAAATAGGGAAAATAGGCTAATTTAGTGGTAGAAATAAATCATACTACTATGCTCACCACTCATCAAATTTAAATGCTAATTGAAATTGCATAAGGAAAACCACTAATATATTTGAAGAAATAACTCATGCTATTGTAATTGCACACTTGATTCAAATCAATAACCTACCATGAAAAAATTCTAAATCTAACTCTGTTTTGCTATCAGATAGTTGCAGTGATGGAAGGATGAGGTTGGAGTGGTCCTAAGATCTTCCATAATCATAAAATCATAGTGTGGGGGCTATTATTAAACTTATATAGGCTAGAGTCCAAGTTTGGAGCAAAATTGGTTGAATAAATCAATGCTACAAGGCTGCTACAGGAGGTGCTACAGGAGGGCTTGTATTGCTACAAGAGGCCCTGTTTTGCTATAGGAGGGGGTGCATGAGTCTTTTAAGGATGGAAGTGGTGTCAAAGAGGTGGATTAAGGTATAAGGTGATTAACTAAGGGTACATGAGCCCCTTAGCCAAGCCTAGTACCCCTCATAGGTCTATCTTGCACCAAAGTTGATGCCCACGGTGTCCTTCATTTACCTTAACAAAGTGAATTCAAAGACAATTCAAAAGCAAGGTGAGGTACCTAAGAGGAATATGGAAAGGCCCAGGTGGATGTGGAAAGTTGTTCCCACCCTTGCAGATCATCACAACCCTTGCAGCTAGCAAAATACACACATCAACTGATCAATAATGTAGTGGACAAATTATTATGGAAAAGATGAGTTGAATTTGATTAAGATTTATTCTATCCCACAACACTACTCTAATCACTCAAGCTAATGAAAATAACTCCTAAATTGGAAAAATAACATCTATCCATTTCCAAGAAATCATAAAAAAATATTTTTGAGTTGTTATTGTATACCATTTCCAATCACTCTTCCCATAAGAGAGGTGATAGGAAAGGCTGCAATTACAAGTTTTTATGACATAACATCTACTGAAACAAGAGAAGGATTGCAATGATTTGAAACAATAAAAATAAGGAAATACAAGAGAGGGGCTGCAGCCTCTGGGTTGGGCCCAAATCCAAGGGTTTCATCCCTCCAAAAATAACTTAGATGCAGATCAATGGTAAACTTTTCATTAACATAAAATAATAGTCTCATACATGAAATGAAAGTTAAGAATAAAAATGTCAAGAACTAGGCTCTTAGTTGCTACTCTTAGCTACAAAAAAAATTTGAATCCTAATGAGCCTTTCAGAAGGTTTACTTATACAAAAATGACTGAGGGGCAACTTCCTTGAAAGGAGGAATGCTCCCCTCCAAAATCTCGATATTTGTGGATCTGGTTCCTTTTGTCCTTGTCATTCACTTGGAGTTCCTCGATTTCTAGTGAATTCGATCTATTGGAGAGGCTTCTGCGATCTCAAGTCAAGTTAGAAATTTAATGAGGTGGACAACCTCCCTATATTCTCTCTAGGTGTCTCCATTAAGCCCATGTATGGTAAATATCTCCAAAAATGCTTCTTTGACTTGCATATTTATCACATTAGGCCATACAATATGAAATACACCTTTTAGACTTCCTACTAAGCATATTATGGCTAAAAATGCAAATTAATGTGAGAAAATGAGAGTTTTAAGGGTTGGAGGATATCACAATGATATCCAAAACATACCTATTGATGGAACCCATCACCTCCCCCCGATCTCTAATTAATTCATCATTTTATTATTTTATATGTGTAATTAATTTATTCTATAATTGATATTATGATCATTGACATATTTATTAATTTATAAAAATAATTTTATTGTTTATAATTTTATTCAATAATTTATTATTTTTGACCGTGAAATAATTTGAAAATCTCTACCATTTCTAATCTCTTGACCATTTAAACTATTTAAGGTTTGATCAACACTCACTTATAATCATTCATCTTTCTGGTCCCTGATGATGGGTGGCGTGTCCCCCCAAAACATTAGACATGGTTAAACATCTACACTGTTTGTTTCCAGAAAAAAATCAATAATATGTTTACACATTGTTAGATCCAGTAGTCCAATAAGCACCTGGGTGTTCGCCACCAAGATCCTTGGTGATAAATCTCCATGACTAGCACTTTGCTGCTCGCCGCTTTGTCAGCCATTTGCAAGAACACTCTAGATGTGTAGTTCGATAAGTGCTTGGGTGCTTATGCAATATCCTTTTGACCATGTAGAAAATTTACCGAAGAGAAAATAAATCACTAAGAAGAAAAACATTACAACCAAAAATAAACATAAACATTAACCATAATGCAAAAAATTTACCATGGGAAAACTCCACTCTGGGGAAAAACCCAACTTGATGGAATTCCATTCATCCTTCGCCAAAACCCTAGCCAAGCCAGCCAAGTGAGCCTTCACCGCTCAGCGCCCTTACCTACATTAAAATGAATTATTCCAAGCCTTTTAAACACTTCATTACATGAATCCCATGGTTAGAAAACCATGGGTACGCTATAACACGTGCACAAAACCACCATTATTTGACTTGGTCAACTTTGACTCAATCCTTGAGTCAATTTTACCTAACATTCCCCCCTTAAACCTTGACTTGGGGTTTCCCTTGACCAAATATAGCCAAACCTGCCAAGTGAGTCAGCCTACTCACTCCAACTCCCCCCCCTAAAGGTTTACACTCAGGGCATATGTTATCCTAAAATTCCCCCTATCATCTAGGCCTAACCTGGACTTTATCAACAATTACCCAGGATTACACATGCCTTACGATGTCTTACAACAATATGCCCATTTGCATGCGATGAATTTTTGATTCCATGATAATAATTTTTTTTTGGTTTACTATTGTTGTTGTCTTGGAACTTAACTGCCATCTACTCACATGCCACTTGGTGCTCTCTTCAACCACCTCTCTGAGTTAATGAGCATATCCCATTTGACATAGTCTACACATAAAAGAGAAACAATTTCATGCTTTCATACCATTAACCATACATGAATGAACTCCTCTTCCATAAAAACAGAAATGTGCAATGGGAACTACCAATGTTGATCTCCGTCATGTTACATGAAATACTCCTACCCGTTTTCGTTGTCATTCCAAAAGAAGTAGTTGTTTCATCATCGTACCTATGATGGCCATTAGACCTTCTATCGCCATAGCCTCCATGAACACCATCTTTTCCACTAACACCACCACGTCCACGATATTTCGATTCTCAATCTCGTAACCACACCATGCTGGCGGTCATTGTTTAGGTTCGCCAGAACTTTGACTTTGTAGGAATTGCACTTGCAGCACAAAAAATCCTCGCAGGGCCTTCAAAACCTTTTTCGTTGGCCACATAAGCTTAATATTTTAACAACAACTCCATACCACTTATTCAATGTCTAAACCTTGATCTCTAATAGTATGCATGTCATTCTCTTGCATAATTTGTACGAGAGAAATCAAATCCTTCTCCAATTTGAAACCTCACAAATCCTCACATCATCCCTGCTAATACCGGGGTTTGGCCTCGATACTGCAATGGAACTACCAAAGTCTCTTAACACTCCACTCCTTATGATATTTTCCAAATCATGGTCATTCTTTTATTCTCATGTTTTTTCCGCATGTGTAAGGGTTCGTTGATGCCATTTCAACCTTATTACAGAAAAAAATTCATTCTCCATTGGATGCAATCCATCATTAATGCACACCACTCTGCATGGCCATGATAGTTCGATATTTTATGTCCAATAGATTAGTGTTTTCCGGTAGTGTTTTTCTTTTCTTCTCGCTGCCTTTCTTGGAAAACTTCTCATTGACGTTGGGAGGAACAAGCTTCCTCTCTGCAACAGGGTTATTCTCCATATATTTTTCTTTGTAGGAAACTTGCTCGACCTCCCAAAATCTGAGTTCATGCCACACCAGCGCCTCACAGAGCTCCAATGCCACCCATCATGACTTTAGTGGCCCATCTTTTCCCACCAACGACTCCATTCTCACTGATTATGCCTACTTTATTACGGGATTATTACATCTTCATGATCGACATTATGGCCACCCATTTAAATGAGGGTCAACCTTCTTCTTTGAGCCACGGTCATCCATTATGCTAGTCTCTTTCCGTTGACAATAACCAACCAATCTAATTTAATCACCTTTATATGAGTGTTTTCCCAACAAACATCAATTTATCGTTCCTAGCCACAATCAATGGGCTATGACCTCTTCCAGCCCACCCTTCACTAGGTACATTGTGGGGAATCAGACATGAACTTTGACCATCTGTCAGCGCAATGGATGTGTTGTCACCAAAATGCCCCTCCTTAGAAATGGGTCTCCTATGAGGGTATTGCTTTATGTTTCCTTTCCATTTAACTCCCTCTCATGATTCAAATCGCTCACTTCGATCACCTTATATTAGAGTTATTGTTATGATAACCTTTATAATTTATAATCACTAATATATTATTTTTTTTTTTTTCATAACTTGAAGCTATTAAAACAATATATTATAAATTATAATGGTTATTTTTATAATTAAAAATAGAAAATTTAACAAATAAAATTATTAATCTAATTAAAAAAATTAAATAAATAAAATAAAATTAATTATAAAAATTGAAAATTTAATAAATATTAATTAAAAATTAAATTAATTAAAATAAATATTAACTAAAATATAATTAATTAAAACATAAATTTAATACAAAATCATGAATTTTTTTTTTCTCAGTAAAACTATGCTAGTATATTATATTATGTACAGATACACATTACAGACAGAAAAACATGTTGCCCAAGGCCGACTGTAGCACTGTGGGTTGGCTTCTTGCAACTCCCAAATAGCCCTTACAGGGGCGACGTTTCCCTCCGGAGTTGCAACCAGTACATCAAAATACATAATAGTTTTCATTCCAGACCATGAACACCCACGCAGGGGCTTTGAAGCAAAAACTGCCCTCGCAGGGGCGACCAACTAACTGAAACAAAGCATATAGAAACCTAGACACGAACCTTAAAAACTCAGACATAAACATGTGACTTATCCCATACCCAGACACAGATAGCGAACGAGACAGAAGACTTAAACAGAACTTGAGCAAAAAGATGGTCGACGCAGCTTGCCGCGGAGTGCTACTCCTCAGGCTTCTCCTCAATGATTGGAACCCATCCATAATAATCAGGGACGCCTTCCCCTTCTTCCTCTGCAACGTTCTTGGAGGACGACGCTTCCGGCTTCTGAGATTGGGCGGGAGCCTGCTCCGGAGCTCCTCCCGTTCTTTCCTCATCAGTTGCCAGATGTTCAGCGAATGGCGTTGCCCTGCTGCCCTCACCGTCTTCATTTTCCTTGGTTTCCTTAATGAATAGGACGGAGAGGTGAGCACTAATGCTTCCAAGAGTAAAAACAACAGTGCCAAATGCTGGAAGGGAGGGTGGTTCTGAGTTGGGGCCGCCCGTGTCCATGAATTGGGAAGCCTGCATGTGGGTAGCCCCGGCTCTTCTGTGACAGTAGCAACAGCAGCAATGGTGGTGGGAATCCGCTGCTGGATGGCGTGAGGAGCTCCCTCGACCAGAGCCGCGTCTACATGGCATTCTTTCCCTTGGCTTGACCATTTTGGCAGAGTAGCTGGCGGTGAAGAACGGATCTTCAATCGCTGGAAGCCCCTGCTCGAGTCTCCTCCCAACGCAACGAAGTATTCTCTCCTCGCCTCTTGGCAATAACACAATGTAGCCCGCAACTCTGTCACCAGGGGGGACAGGCGTGAAATATTCCTTTGCAGCCGCAACACCTGTAACATCCACAGCGTCTGCCAGAAGGAGGAAATTGCCCAAACCAGCCTGCGCAGCGAGCCTCTCACTTTGAGTATGGTTCGTCCCCATGCCCATCTCAAATTTAACCAACTCGACATGCTCTTGAACCTTGGGTGCCATAAATGCGCTCTGCAACTGCTACAGTTCACCTTAGGTTTCATTGAAGACTCTGAGCTAATGCCTCGTTATTTAATACCTCGGCGACGTTCTGTGTGTCCTCCCTTATATCACCTCGAGGCGGCACATGTTGGCCATGTGGCCTCCTTTCCTCTACCGTGCGAACACCTGCATCCGAGGATACAAAATCATGAATTAATAAACAAAACCATTTTAATTATTTAAAATATAATATCATTTATTAAATACATTAAATATAAAACAAATAAATAAAAATTAAATTCAAAAAGGATAAAACTACCTTACCTCTCACCTCATACTCACACATTTTCAAATATTATGAGTTAATAAAGAAAATGATTAAATACCTTTTCATCTCACATATGAATTATATTAAAAAAGTACGCTGTAATGTGACTTTTTGGAGTTTCGGTCATCTGAAAAGCGCACTTTTCCAAACAGAGTTCACATCATGGCCGTCCGCTGACATCGCCGGAACCCCTCTTTGTTACCATCCGCCGCCGTTCAGTTAAGCTCGCCTTCGTTACCGTCTGATGTCTCACCTGCCGCCTGCATTAAATTTATCACACTCAATTTCAATTTTGAACTACCCTGCATACCCTCCCTCCCCTGCAGCATCGAGTAACCTACATCTCAACATCCTATGCTTCCACGTGCACACAAAACCACATAAATCCCCAATTCACCAAGCACTAAGCATTTTCGGTGATCATCCTCAACTGTGGTCGAGTAGCCTGTCCACCACCAAGCATTGACACAACGAACTCCGCATCTTCAAACCAGGTATTTACACTCGCATATGTAGGTATTTATAGTTCGGTGCTTTTCTGTAACAACATTCATGAAAACATAATCAGAGTCGAGCATGGAGAAATCACAAATAGCTATCCCACCTTATGTCTATCACAAATCAGGGCAAAATCACAAATCATACCTCTTCCCTTCATATCTCTTTGGTTGAGATTTTTAGCCTCAATTTCATATGATCTCGTCCTGGTTGGACACTGATTAATTCTGGCTACAACTTGGGCCTGTTTCACATGCCTGAGCTTCACGAAATTCAAACCGCCCGGGTTCAATTCATGCACGCTTACCTCCATTTGACTATTCCTTTGAGAACCCATTTAGAAAAACCAGGCTCAAAAAGGCTACCCACAATATGCTATATAAGGAACCAGTGTAGTAAAATGTATATGCAATGTATATATACAATGTTATTGTTAAACTATGCCAGCTTGTTCTCTACCTACAAAGAAAAAAGGGTATTGGTAGTAAGGAAGGAACCTACAACCATAGGCATTTTCAATAAGGTAGTTATAAATTTATATGGTTCTTATTGTCTCTGTCATCTTCAATATTGCAAATAAAACATCCAATAGGAAACATCCAATATGTGTTCCTAGAACATATAGCTATACATATGAAAATTGTACAAGATATAAAACCACAACTTATACAAAAGAATAAACTTTAATCCACAATCTTGGAGCTTTACTCATGATCTTTTCCATCCCAAAATTTCCCAAGTTGGGAATGGAGAGAGTAGACTTATTCAAGAATGTTGATGACTATAAAAATATGGCAAGTATGTATACTACACTTTTTACTTTATTCAAGGAGCCCTGCTTGTTTATGCATCATTGGTTGGCCACCAAATAAGGAGAACAAAATTGTTTCCTTTGGAACAAAAGAACTAAACAATGATTGCAAGAGTAACCATACCTTTGAGTATGCAAGTGTTGTCACTGTTTAGATCTAGTCCTTCCATTAATCTTCTTATAATGTTGGCAGGCTTAAGAACTCATATACAAATAACACGTCAAACTTCTTTAAGCCTTGAGCACAAGTCTACAACACTTACTAAGTTCAGTCTTGAGATGCCATACAATTACAAAAAGCTGCAGAGATAGGTCTTCTTTGAACATAACCTTTTTTCTCAGAACATCGTCATTGATTTGAAATGGTTAAGATTTTGAAAATTTGACCTGGACTATATTTCTTGTCCCTTCAAGCTGCATAGGTATTTTAACTTAGGTGATAAGATCTTTTTGAAGTGCCTCTATCCTTAATTGTAAGGATTCTTCATAAAGAAATAGGAGCCCTCAGTCCATCTAAAGATGGCTGAAAGAGGATGATGAGGCTACTTCAGATCATAATTTTTAACTTCCAAAACTTCAATTAAACCTTCATTGTTCCAATATAAGCCAAATTCAAATTGTCATACCAAGCTGTAGAATAATCTCCGCGGATCCAAGGATATGAATGCTACAGATTTCGGTCTTCTTCTAGAGAAAGACCGAGAGACCTTGTAGTCCTGTAATCTGAATTGAAGCCACTCACAGGCCTTATTATTATTTGTTCCCTGATTGGGTAACACAAAGAATCTGGCATGTGATTTCGCCAATAACTATCCCACCTTATGTCTATCCCACAAAAATGCTCCTTAAGTAAATCACAATCATAGATGTTGGTTATCCAGTGATAGATTCAGTAGAAGAGCTAGTTCTAGTTGTTTAAGCACCAGTACCAACACCATAAGCATCAGTATATCCACGAATACTAGCCAGCCTAGGTTCTATAGCCTCAATAGCTAGGCCAACTGGTTTAATACGTAAGCAGTAAGCAACTCTCACGCCATAAGTAAGGTAACACGTATACCAATATATGTTGGGTGTGGAGCCTGATTATCTTCTTTCTTCAGAGGTATCGCCACATTGGACCCCATTTCGTAATGTGGCGGCAACGCCACCCGTTTATGTGCACCGCCAGGGGGGTCCAAGGGGGGAGACGACATTGTAAAATGTTGTAATTTCGTAGTCAATCTCGGCCATTCATTGGACGGAAATATGCTGGTAGAAGTTATGTTTAATTTAGGGTTTTTTCCCTAGAAGGCAACCCCTCTCTATATACGAGGGAATTGTATTACAACTATGTAGATGTGTATTCTAAGTGAGAAAGAGAGAGGAGATTGTGTGAGAGCGAAGACAGAATCACAATGGGTCTGCTGTAGGTTGTATCTCTTCATTTTGCTAGATAATATAAAAGGAAGGATTGGCTGTTTGTCCGTGGACGTAGCCAAAATTGGGTGAACCACGTATATCTGTGTCTCTCTTGTTTTATGCGTTTTCTTTGTTTATATTTCTGCAATATTTTTTATGTGTTCCATTTCTCTGTAATATATAATTTTCTAACAAGATAGGTATGTTTAGGTATCTATACATGGTAAACGAGAAGAGAAGTTGAGCTGATCAATATCAATCAACATTCCTCTGAATTTCACTGTTGTGGCTTGCCCAAACAAATATTACCCTCTCAGACCTACTATGGATCTCCTGGAATCAATCAAAGAAATCTGGGAAATCAATTTAATGGTCCATGTTGACTATTATGAACATAGATTTTTGGAAGTTGCATGGTCAAGGGGAGACGAGCCTCAATGCTCAACCCCAACTAAAACAAAGGGTTATTTAGGTATGATACAACTCTTCTAGTAAACAACCCAAAAGAGAAAATATATTGTCACACAATAATAACTAGTGATGGTCTATATGTCATTTCACCCAATTGTCTCAAAATAGTTGGAACAATACAACCAACAAAAAATGTTTTTGAACCAATGTCATGAAAGGCTCTATTCTTTGCCATTAAAGGCCCCCCAGAGATCCACTAGGAATGTATCTTCCCTTTTGTAGAGAAAATCCTGGTGCCCTTCACATACAAAATGGTCCCGAAGCCAGGGAAGTGACATGTTAGAAATTATAATCAACACATTGTTGAATTACCAACAATAGTCACAAGGTTATCTTCATTTCCTCTAAAGTTCTTCTCCAACTCTGATCCCTACTTCAAGCTTTTCTCTAGAACTTTTCTTATTTACTTCACTCTTTATCCGATTCTTTCCTTCAATTACAGATAGTAGGGGTGAATTTATGAATTGATAAGTAGGCCTCACCTTAAAAGAAATAAATGGCCCTCAACATACACCATTTTGGATATAAGGGATGTTTACGCATAGATCTATAAAGGGAATAATAAGGTTGTAGTTATCACTCATGTTTCTCCCTCGAGAAGGGTGGGCGTGTATTACTATTATACAGAAAGCCACACCCCTGCTCTATTATTGTCGAGCTAGCAGGGCTACAAAATGTGACAGAGAAAAGTGTTAACCTCATAATGCAATTTAACCTGACAGAAACAATCCTTAAGTATTGTCCTCATAATGCAATTTAAGTGATGACTGCAGGTTACTTAGGCAGACTAAGTATGGCTCCTTTTAAATTCCCAAACTAGTTTTCTTTGTACGCGGTGTCCATAGAATTTTTTTTTTCCAATGTTATAATTAATTGTTTTATAATAAGATCCAATTGCTTGTACCAGTAACTTTAGATCCATGATTCCTTGACTCCACCTGCAGAGCCAGTGGTTGGAAAGAATCTGTTCCCCCCAGCAAAGCACATGTAGTGTGCCCAGAAGTTCATGGAAAAAAAACATATTTTGTGGAACAACATTTGTAAAGAAGGTATATTCAGTGTGGGAATCCATCTGTTAGAATTAACTAATGAAGTTTCTCAGACAGACAGAGGTAATATCTATGGTCTTCAAACAACATTAATTATGGTATTGGCTCAAATTTCACCTAATAAATCTCAGGGTAAATGGATGATAGAGAGTGTTCGACTTGCTTTTGGTGCTTTTGGTGTGAGACATGCCATAAGGGCTAAGAATGTGGAGGAATTATTGGTTTGTAAAGTTATAACTTCAACCGTTCTTTTGGAAGCAATTCAAATGCTTAACGTGTCTATTATTCCTATTGAAGGCACTGCAAAATCAACTTATAGGAAAATTGTGGTTGTTGGTTTCCTTTTTGATTTCTTTCTCCCTCTAGTTAAAGATAGAGTAATTCCCTCTATTACTTTCCAGCCAAATGGTATGGATGAAATAAGTAGGTCCATTAATTTGAATGATTCTCTAGAAACAAACAGGAGCCTTAGTATTGATTCCAGTGCAAAGAAATTGTGTTGTAGACCAAAATGTCTTACACTTGGGAAACAGATGATGGAGATCCACAAACATTACTATCCAGTAGGCCAATCTTCTGCACAAAAAAGTTGGTGCTAAGCTCCATGCATCATGTCATTTCCCGTCCTCTGCATTTCCGACTATAGATGTCAACTATCTTGATTTTACATCATCATGTCTCAAGCTAAGATATTCATGGTTTATATGAAATAATTTGATACCAGCAACACATTCTCGTGTTCATATGCTTGTTAACTCTTGTGAAGAATCTAAAGTAAACTCTGGATGAACATTTTACATAAAATGATATTTTTTTTTTTGGAAAAAATGCTTCATATATTACAAAGACAACATTATGTACACCTACAAGTTATCTATTTATAGGCTGATCATAGATAATCCAATGTTAATCCAATAATCCAACACTGATCATTTTGAATTGAGATCATTAATCCAAAAATCACAAATTTCTAATTAATCAAATCACGGTTTTAGTATCCCATGCTACCATCTCCCACTTGCCCTAATTGAGCTCTAAAGCAGAGGCCCCATAATGGCGATAACCATATTCTCCTTGTTATTTACTTTGCAAAATGACCTTGTACCTAGCGATTTAGGCACTCTTGTTGCTACAACACATGTCTTGGGTGTTCTCTTATTGTTGTTCTCAAGTTGTTCCTACTGACTTTAGGTAACAACTCTTTAAGGATAAATTCATACTGATTTGAAATCTCTTTTTGAAGGAGTCTCAATTCTTCTTTGATTTCCCTTTTCAACATCTTTGAATTCCTCTGTTCTGAAAGACAATACACCATTTCCCAGATCCATATAATGGAAAAATGCTTGCCAGTTTATGTTCCAAGAGTTGTAGCACATGACAGAGTACATACAACAATTTTCTCAGTCTATGTGAGCGGGTATCAAAGAATTCCTACCATTGTTTCATTTTTATCCAAAACCATTCCATGAAAATCCATGCATGGCATTGTATGAAAACTATGTTGCCTGCTTTTTGCATGACATAGAAATGATAATACCATAATAATTTTCATAACAAAACTTAGCACACTCCATCCTTAAAATGATGGAAACAGTTGGAATCCCTAACAACAATTTCTCGTTCTACAATTCTTGAAATGAACTTAATGGCAGTGTGGTAGTCACCACAGACACAGAGATTCTTGACAATTCTAATTGGAATTCCATTGAGTGTGTTGATAAGACCAAAAGCTATTGCTAGCTTTTCACTGTGATAGCTCAGATAATCATCTTTATATTCATCCTCCACATCATGCAAAACAAAGTTTGTGTCAAGTACATACTCTACCTTCTTAATATGCTCAGATAGTGTTTCCAGCATTGCATAAATTTCTTCTACTTGTGGATGATATCTATCTCCTACAACAAATGCATGCACCCTATTCTTTGCTTCTGTCCAGCTATAACTTGAAATTTTTCTTATTCCCTTGCCTTTCATCATTTTCCTAACTCTAGTATCAACATCCCATTTGCCAGATGAAGCATAGATGTTTGACATCAACACATAATTTGCAGCATTGTGCGCTTCCAACTTAATACAATATCACACCCAATTCCCAACAGACCAACATAGATCATCACATCATCTCACCATGAGGATATTGTTGGAAATGGGATAAAGGAGAGATGTTATAGGTTATCTATTTACATGCTTCAAGCTTCCCATTAATCACGGTTTTAATGAAGCCTCGTTAGTCTAGATGAAACTATGATGTTTGTCAAGTATATTTAAATTTTTGCCTAAACCCTCATCCTACCACCATATCCACTTAGTAGCAAATGAGGGGTAACTAAGGCAACAACAATGCATGCAAATTCTTTTATACTTTTGGCTTAGCTCATTTGTGAATAAATGACATTTATTTTTGCTAGCTTCATAAAACAATGACAACCTTGAGGTCCCTTTCTCTTCATTACATAATCTATTTGTGTGTGGCATTCAAGGTGTTTTTCATGTTTGCCCAAGTTTTGGCATCAACTCATTGGTAGAATGGTTGGCTTATAACTGTTGAGTATAGTTTTTCCCTGGGTTCATTCAGACACAAATCTAGAAGGTCATGCCCCAGTATCTTGTTTTCTTTTGCAAATAGAAGAGTAGCAATGTGCATAGTTTGTGAATCCATTGCCACAACTTTTGCAGCCTTCCCAGGAAAGAGGAAAGACAAGGTGGGTTTGTAGTGCCATATTAGAGGGGCAACATTTTTTTCTTCTGAATTATTTTAGTAGATACTATTAATGTTAGCTGGTAGAAGTGGAACAACTCTTCTAGGGATGGGTTTGGGGTAGCAAAATACTTCCCACAAAGTTAGAAACAACAGTAATGATCCATTATGGCCATAAAAGTTATGTGTTTATTCTATTTAGGTTCATTGTTTATTTTATAATGACTTCGGTGACCCCTTTCTTTTGTTTTAATGTTTGAATGTATAAGCTAGATAAATGCCTACTTGTCTAATATGAATTTATTATTATTTTATTTTCCAGGTCTTCTAAGCGTAGAGAATGGTGCAAAAGTGGAAGATGTGCATCGAAGTGTCATGTTGTCCAAATCTCGATCAAGCCACTGTGAAATATGTGCTCCATAATGTGGCAAGAAATCATGTGCTGCATAGAAATATAGAAGTGCACGGGAGAACAACGAATAACGAAGGCTACTATATTGCCCTTGTTGAGGGGTTAAAGGAGGCGAAAAATTATGTTGTTAATGATATTACAGTTTTCACAAACTTACAGCTCATATGCAATCAAATCAACGACATCTATGAAGTTTGAAAACATAATTTAAAACCGCTTTACAAGGAAGAAATAATGTGGATTTCTCAATTTCAATCTTTTAGCATACATTACAATGCAGGCATTCATAAGCTGTCCACTAATATACTTTCCAGAGGAATTTCAACTGTGTATGGAGGTGTTATAGATGACATCGGATCACCATCTATTGCAAGAGAAGTCATTGATCAACATCAGCATAGTTTCCCAGTATGTGAATGTGTTCTTGTGATCATTTTCCTTGGGGCTATCATTGCCTGGTTCTTTCACTAAATAAGAACCCATTGATATGCTATTTTTCCCCAACCTACAATGATTGGGGTCTTTTTTATTGGTGACAAGTTTATGGGAAAATGTGAGACATTCCGTGTATATGAACAAATGTAATATTTGCATTATTTGTGATATAATAGTTGAATTTTTTTGAGGTTATAGTGACTCAATGTGCTTGTAAATATAACTGTGGAAAATTTCATCGCTTTCAAAATGAATTTTAGATGCCTTGTGAATATTTTGTATGTGAAGTAGCTTTGAGGTTGTAGACTGCAAATGTCATGTTTAAATTGTATATATATTTGGTGGTAATGGTTGCTAGTTGCCACATTTTTTTTAAAGAAGAAAACATGAGACAGGGAGTTTGACATTTGGCAAAGATGACTAGTTAGCAGTTGAATTTTTTACTACAGCTACTAATATTCAATCTTCTTTGGGCATCCAAATGCATAGCTTGTTTGAAGTGAAATACATTGCAGGCAACATTGTTCATGCAATAGCAACAAAAAATGCAATCTTTGTAGGTCTAATTGTACTTGAAACAAATAGTTGCTCTAAAATGATTAAAAGAACTATAGAATGATATATTGTTTACAAAATCCATCAAGGAAGATGCTTCTGATGCTAGTAGATCCATTTGAACCCAACAAATCTTGTTATGTATGTTCAAGGACACCTGTATCACCAGAGGTGAATACTCAACAAGAAAAACTGAAGGATATCATAGAAAAAGTTTTCAAGGCTAAATTGGTTGTCAATTCACCATTGATCATGCATGGTTCTAGAACTTCTGTTTGAGTCTAGTGATGACATTGAGAAATATGTTGCCACACATTATGCACAAAACTTAGAGAAGGCGTTAGCAAAATATCCATTTCCAATCACAAACGGTGTTATTCTTACAATAGAGGACTGCCATCAATATTTATTGTGCAGTATTAATATTAACCACAAAGATGAATTTCATGAATTTCATGCCGATGAAAGTGGAGAAAAACTACTAATTGCAACTACAGAACCTAGCCATTGGACCACAACATCAAGACTAATCAATTTTCTTTGAAATTGAGCTCCCTGATAAAAAACAAGAGGCTCACCTGAACCATCAATAGAATTTGACAAACAAATTGTTATTCACTTGGTAATTTATGTGTCAAATATAACATTTTTCTTTGGCTAAAATGATGAAAACAAACTACTAAAAAAAATTGAAGAATGGTGGAGGAACAATGAAGAGCAAGGGAGGAATTGTATGCACACCTTCCAACTAAAGCTGAAGGAAATCAAAAATAATATAAGGAAATGGAATAAGGAAGAATTTGGGCATATTATTAAAGACGAAAACCAACAGACTAATAGAATCGAGGAACTTCAATAAAAAATCATTCAAGAAGGAAGATCAGATAACCTGGTGAAAGAAGAAGGTTAGCTAATTAATCAGTTGGAGGAAAGAAGAAAACAAGAGGAAATAATATGGAAACAAAAATCAAGGGTTAACTGGTTGCGGGAAGGTGAACGAAACACATGTTTCTTTCACAAAGCCATGGTTCAACATAGGCAACACAATCAAATCTACTCATTAAAAGATGTTGGGGGGAATCGCATGGTTCAACACAAGGAAATGGAGGAACTGCTGGTGGACCATTTCAAAGATCTCCTCATAGAACCATCAGAGGATGAAGCTATACAAAGGATCATAAGCAACATTCCTCAACTTGTATCAAGAGATCAAAATTTAGCTCTGATGCGAGCAGTCACGCTAGAGGAGGTCAAAGAGGTAGTAAAAGGAATGTAGAAAAATAAGGCCCGTGGTCCAGATGGTTTCACGACGGAATTCTTCCAGGAAACTTGGAGCTTCATGGGACATGACATACTAGAGGTGGTGGAAGAATCACACCGTAATAAGAAGGTATGCCCTAGCCTCAACGCCACTTTCATTGCTCTTATTCCAAAAACCTCGAAATATGAAGATCCACAAGGGTTCTGACCCATTGCCTTATGTAATGTAATATACAAAATCATAGCTACGGTGATTGTAAAGCATCTCAAACCCCTGCTCCCCAACCTCATATCACCTAAGCAAACTGGATTTGTGGAAGGAAGACAGATCCTTGATGGATTTGTAGCCTCACAAGAAATAGTGCACTCGCTAAAGATGAGAAAGCTTCTAGGGATGATGATCAAGTTGGATCTCTCCAAGGCCTATGACCGTTTAAGCTAGGCATACCTCAATAGCATTCTCAAGGCCTTTGGGTTTGACCAACACTGGATAAACTAGATATATGCTATGGTATCCTCCCTGATTTTCTCTATTTTTCTCAACGACTCCCCTTCGCCTACCTTCAACCCCTCCCATGGCCTCCGACAGGGGGACCCTATATCTCCTTTCCTTTTTATTCTCATGGTGGAATAGTTGGGATGCCTTATTAAGAACGAAGTCTGAGACTCAAGGATCAACAGACTCATGATCTAGGGCAATGACCTGCCCATCACCCATCAATAATTCGTGGATGATATCATGCTATTTTGCTAGGTTTCATTGAGAGAAGCCCACCGAATATAAGAGGTTCTGTACACCTTCATGGAGGCTTCTGGGTCAATGATCAACAATGAAAAATCTTGTATCTTCTTTTTTAATACCTAGGGGAATGTTCAGACCTATGTTTCTCGGATCTTGGGGTTCAACATTGGATCCCTTCCTTAAAAATATTTGGGAATGCCTTTATCGGTGAATTCATTGAAGACTTCATGCTAGAAAACTATGCTATAAAAACTCAGTGGAAAAATCAACATCTAGTCCTTTAGATCCATCAACCTCGCAGGTAGGACAGTCCTTCTCAAAGCAATACTTCAATCCATTTAGATTTATCAACTTTCAGGAATGGAAGCCCCGAAAAAGGCTTGTACCAAAATGGTAGTGGGCTCTAGTGTCATGGTCGGTTCTTACTGAAAAAAAGATGGAAGGGTGCCTAGGCCTCAGAGACCCCTATACTATGAATCAAGTAATGGGAGAAAAATTATGGCGAAGATGGATAGGAGGAGGGTTGGACCTCTGGAAACAAATATGGACACAGAAATTTAACATGCCAATGAGAACATAATATATTCTCAGATATAGGGAACCCCCCAATGGATCGGTGATATGGAACTTGGTAGCCCAAAATAGGAACCTCATCCAACAACATGATTTTTGGGAAATACGCAATGGAAAAACTTCATTATTTTGGAAAGACTCCTGGAAAAAAAGAGAACAATTGCTTGGAAGGCAAGACTTGAGGGACATATTTACATACACCAGAGACATGAACATCTACACAGTTGAGAATTCTGGAAAGAAGGACATGGGGAGGAAAGATGGAGGAGATGGAAGAAGCAAGCAGACTGGCCACATGCACCTGTGTCAGAATAGTGGAAGCAACTGGACAAAGAACTTGGATCCAGAAAGATAACTACCCTCAATGGATCAGATATACTAAGTTGGGGACACACCAATAAAGGCACCTTCACTATAAAAGAGGCATACAATTTACAGATGGGGAATGATCTTGAAGGGAAAACTTGATATGGAAAAAGATATGGAAGGGAGGATGGTGGCCGAAGGTGTCACACTTCTTATGGCTAGTAAGTAGAGGTCACATTTTAACATGGGACCAGCTCCAAAGAAGGGGGTTCCATGGTCCTTCATTCTGTTGGTTGTGTAAACAACACAATGAAGACCTTGAACATATGCTCAACACCTATCCTTTCGCAGAACAAAAATGGAGACAACTGCAAGAAGTATTTGGAAGAATGGACCAGGATAACCACAACATCTGTGAAACAATACTCCTATGGAGAGCCCACATATTCTCCAGCCCTGTGGTAAATAGAGCTTGGGGGATGGCTTTGGGATTAACCCTATGGGCAATATGGAAGGAGCGGAATCACCAAATTTTCAAGAATCAATCTTTACCCCAAGAGAAAGTTTGGAAAGGAGTCATCCAAAACATCTGGGAAACAATCCTAGTAGAATAATGGAATTCGGAGGACTAGTAGGTACCCCTCAGGAAGCTTGAATCTTGCGGAGGTTGAATCTATCACCGAAGATGATAGCCCCCTCATCTTGGAAAAAACTTAGGATGGGAATGACATCTTTGGACCACTTCACAACCCCAACGAAGGGATTTATAAAGTTGAGTTTTGATGGCACCTCAAAGGGAAACCCAGGGTTGGCTAGACTGGGTGGCCTCTTTAGGGATCCTCAGACCAATACCCGTCCAATTTATGTCGACTCCTGTGGGTTTGCTAGTAATAATGAAGCTGAATTTGCTGTTGTCAAACACGAACTGCAAATAGCTATTCGAATGGGATATAAAAATCTAGTGGTGGAGGGGGATTCTAGCTTGGTCATTAACACGATGACAAAATTGAACCATGGAACCAAATGGGATAAGCTCAGTCACAACTAGTGAACTACCAAACTAATCCAAGAAATAAGAGAGGTGATTCACAAGTTTGACTACATAATGGTCAATTATGTTAGACAGGGGGGGCAACAAAGTGGCGAATTTCCTAGCCAATTGGGGATGCAATCACCAAAATGACCCCATGGAGAAAATATGGCCAATTCAACCTTGGGATGAACAATAC
Source organism: Pinus tabuliformis (assembly GCA_031772625.1). Lineage (NCBI taxonomy): Eukaryota > Viridiplantae > Streptophyta > Pinopsida > Pinales > Pinaceae > Pinus > Pinus tabuliformis. Next base: position 1,099,416,884 of record CM062811.1, read on the forward strand.
CAGGCCCTAGAAGAGATCTTGGTGCATGATCAAAGACAAAGCTTTCAGCATGGACAACCAGTAGGCCAAACCCTCGGTCGGGGTGCGAGCCGGCAGATCACCTCATTAAGATGAGGATAATGGTTGGTACTGCAAGGAACAAAACCACTGCCCCCCACATGCTTAAGGCGATGGGTACGATGGCCCTTTGCATGATGATGGAAAATGCATTAAGGAAAGGTGGCAGCGAGAGGAGGGGAAGAGTTGTAGAATGTAATCACCATAGAGAGAAGTCTGGTGAGCACCAGAATAACCGTGAGCAAGGATATTGGAGCGAGGGGCTGGTTTAGTGGCTCCACGAGCAACATAAACTCCACTGTTTGCACGTGAAGGAAACCGGGTATGTTATTGGCCATCTCTCTTATCTCATTATGCTGTCCTGTTTCTAGTTTCATATGAGGGAGAGGGAAATAATTTTTGGGAAGGAACACAAGGATGTGAGGGGTTGGGGGCGTAGGCTGGTGGCGATAGTCTGATTCTACCTCTGGCAACTACTGGGCATCTTTACCATCTCACTCTGCTTTGAGATACTCCTTTCTCGTGTGGGAATTCTGATGGCTCTGGGTAGGGAGCATAGTGTATAAGCACACAGTTACGTCACTGGAGAAGCTGGGGGGTTGGGCTATGGGGATAATGTCTGCCTGTACACCCACATTCTGAGAGGAAACCTTTGTAATATGGCCATGCATAGTTGGAGGGGGTTTGCAAGGACCCGGGAATGGGGGAGAAGGAGGAGAATTACCACAGGCAGGAAACCTCGTAGGGAATTGAGATTGCCTATGGAGGGAGGGTTGGCAATGACAACGTTACAGGGTTTAGGGATAGCTGTCCACCTGTGTTTGGTCCCCTTTTTTCTTGTCAGGCAGGTAACAAAGGGCAAGTCAGCCAAGTTGGGTCGATGGCCCGAAGGTAGTTGTACCTCTTTAACTAGGATTGGGGAGATATTGCATGCATAAGCGATGCTAAGGGGAGGAGTCCTTTGGGATTTGTAACCTCTAGTGCAGGGCATGGGTTGTTACCGGGAAAAGTGTCAATTTAGAACTGCACTATCCCACTAAGGTGTGATAGCTGCCTTAGAAACAAACAGAGAAAACTACTTTTGTATTTCCTTTATGAACTATAGATAGAGAGGAGTAGAAAGAACCGACCTGTGTCTTGCGCTAATCCTTTGATCCAATCCCTCTCTTCTTTGACAGCTTCTAGCTCCCTGCTCCCTTACTTGCCCAGCTTCACCAAGTACCTGTAAGATCACAGAAGAAGAACACTATACAAAGACATGGATCTATATTCATAAACAACTTAGGATCAGATTTAAGTTAACCATACAAATGTAACAAGCATCAATGATACAAAAGCATGGAGGAAAAACTCAAATAGTTTTTATTGATAAACAAGATGATCCAGGAGGAGTTACAACCGATGATTCCTGACCCAGCATCAACCTCCCAGCAAAGAAGCCCCTCTTCACCTCCAATAAAGCATAAATCACCCAATACTCTGATATTTGTCTCAAAACCAACAGCAATTCCTTACAATGTGCAAAATTCCAGCCTCCAACCTCTGGATCTCTGGGATGAGAGATCTATATATAGATATTTGCAGAGGTGTGAGTCAGCTCTGGGTTTTTGATTAGTGTCTTCTCTCTGATAGTTCTTGATGCCACTTGGATATCTCATTGATCTCTTACTCATCCTTGGGAGATTTTGAGAGGCAAGTGTCCCAGGAGAAGTTTCTGGAAGATTCCATGATCATCCACCTCGCAAACTGTCTCCGCCACTTGTCTTTTCTCGTCCATCGCACCCTCATAGTGTATTTAGGTGCACTACAACGCACTTCCTGTGTGTACAAGGTGCGATGCAGCGCACCCTGGCCATGGAGCAAGTGCATTGATCCAGTTCTGACCAATTTTGAGTAGTTTTTCATGGAGAACTTCTCGGAGAAGCTGTAATATGTTGACCTTGTTCCTTTAGGGGTTAGAACAACACTTTTAGGGACTTAGGAGCCCTTGGTTTATGGACATTTCATACTTGGAGTTGTAAGGCACAAAAATGTCTATAACAGTTGCCCCCTAAAGTATGAGGCCGTTAACCTTTTGGTGTCGGGTGAAATGCTTTATTATGAGGGTCCAAAGTTCTTTCAATGCTGGGAGGAGACCTGTAATAAGATACAATACAATACATTATCTTCATACTGTTTTTCATGATCTAGCTGAGGTGGGCATTCCCATGCTCAGCTTTATAAATTCATTTTCATGTACATAGGACAGACAATCGTCTGATTGTAGACTGATGATTCTGATAGAGCCACCATCCTTTTGGTAGGATGATTATCTGTGCTGCAATGCTGTACATTTAATGTCTTTATTTCCCTGAATATATATCGCAGCCCGGATGGATGAAACTAGATCCGGGGTCTTCAATCTTGTCCGATCTTCACTCGAAGTACAAGTCGATCCATGTGAGAAATGTTCTGAAGTCGAACATGGAAAGACATCGCTTGATTACCAGTCAATGATGTAAACTGTTAACAAGCGCGAGAGGAATCACCGATAATGATAATGATCCTCAAGGTACTGCAGTACAATTCACGTGGTGTGAATAAAGGACTTGGCATCGAACACCACGCAAAATCTTTCGGTCGAAGGTCATTGATGTAAACCTGTCGCCGAAAGTGAGAAACTTGCCATTGAGGCATGCAAGCTTCAAAGTACTGGATGGGGTGTTCCTAGACCAACTTCTTGGATAATGAGCTGACGTCGACAAGAAGTGATCCGTCACAGGGGGGCCTTAATGAATCCCACATCAATGACATGGAACGGAGAAAATGATTTTGATGGAGGTGAAAACGATCTGATGATATACGGTTCAGGGTGGCGGTCATGAAAAAATGGAGTATAATGTATGGTAGTGGGTGGGACACAGGTGGCTTCTCTGGATGACTTCTCTTGAACATGTCGGCGACACTGATGTGATGGATTGGTAGCATTAACCCCAAATGTGGATGGTATGGTGTGACCATGGCGATGTGACCGGTGAATGAAACAACCCAACCTGACTCGAACACGGAGTGGAAGTGTCATGTTCAAGAGCGACTTGCTACCAATAAAGATTCTTTGAGTTTTCTTCCCAATTTTTCCCCAGTCATTGCTGACCAGTACCTCTTTATTTTTGTCAAGCTTGAGGAGGATAACATGTGCTTGTTCTATAATTTTCCCTTCGGGCAAACCCATCGCTATGTTTTAACGAGCCTAGCGATAGTGAAACTCGTTCTCGTCTAAAGACAAGTTTGTCGCTATTAATCTTTTTAACGAGTTTAACGACAAAGATAACTCGGTCCTTTTCAATTTTAGAGAGTCTGAAAAGGTACGTAAAGGTAACTCCAAAATTCCTTTTTCATCATCTAATCCCTTAAGTTCGAAAAAGTATAAAACAATACAGAAGGGATGAATTTTCGATAGTTTTAACGAGCCGAACAAAACAAGCGCTCGATCTTTTTGTGCAATAATTCCTCAGGTCCAAAAAGATTAAAATCTAAAGGAGGTATAGCACTTCTTGTCCCTTTAACGAGCTGGAAGGCCAAGGACTCGGTAATCTTTTCATATTTTACGAGTCAGTTGAAAAGAGTTTAAAGAAGACTCGTCTTTTGAGGAAGAGTGATAAAACAGGTAGCAGCTGATTCCAGGTAAGGTTTGGAATTTTCCAATCACGGCAGTGTCACAAGGATGGCTAGTGAAATCACTCTTCGCAGCTGTTCCTCAAAATGGGTAAACAATCAAATGGAGGTGAATGATCGGCCAATGGAAAAGTGGAGGTGATGGTGCAAACACAACCAAGGCTTTAATGGCTGAAGTACTTCATTCACGGTGGTTATTTACCGGGGAATAGTTCATTTTTTAACGAGCTTAAACGCGGGTGGAAACATTTGCTCGGTGCGGGTTTATTTTTTAACGAGCTTGAACCTTGCGGTAACACTGCTCGATGCGGGTTTATTTTTTAACGAGCTTGAACCCTACAGTAACATTGCTCGTGATAAGTTTGCATTCCCCCAACATAATAACGCAAATCGAGGTGCATGCCCCCCAAGCTTCATTGCATTCAACTCGGTGGTTGGAATGAAGGTTTACCTTTGAGATTTGGAAAGGGGATTTGTTTCATTTTTTAATGAGGTTGACACAGTATAAGAACCGTCCTCGGAATCCACCATATTTACAGTATTTGATAGACAATCAAAAACTGAAGGATGATTAAGGTTGCTGGAATAACCTTCGTGGTAATTTGGAAGACGGGAGCGATGGTGGTAATCTTCCCACGGTGCCTCTCCTATCATTGAATAAATGATTCCTTCGTCTGTTGAATGTACATGCGACGAAGGATTTGAAGAGCTGCAATATTCCTTAGACCTATCTATCCAAACACTCGATGAGCGCTGATTTGGGTTTGCCCCCCAGGCCAAGAAAATTGATTGCTACAATATTTCTATTAGGGCGATGATCCATGCTGACAAAATGTTTAGGAATCTTCCAAATCCATTAGATATAGAAGATTTCATATTGCAGGTTCCCACTGTGGCCACTTCCGTCAGATTACTCGGAGGTGGTAGGGCAAAAGTACCCATTAAGGCGGGGTCTTTTAGGAGGCCTACTCCAATATTTTGAAGCAAATGATTGCTTCCATATACCATTGGAATGCTTCTCGTAACTTGTGAACTGTTGGGGAGAAATGTTTGTTGGTCGACTATTTTAATTTTTCCTTGGAAGGGAAATGCAATCTTCCTGAAGTAGGTCAACACAACTGCGGCCATGGCATATATCCAGGGCCTTCCCAGTAGGATGTTGTAATCGAGGTTTCCGTCGATTACTTCAACATCAACTTCTACTGTTTTGCCCCCCAGTTCAACTTGCAAGTTACTTAAAATCCCGTATGGAGTGTATGATCGTCCATCAAATGCTTTTAATGTCGTTGATGATCTCGACAAGGGTGGTGATCCTAAATTTTTCCAGCAACTCATCGACATAATACATGTAGATTCCCCCTCATCAATAATTGTTCGATGAACAGTTTTGTTGAGGGCTTTCACTTGAATAAGGAAAGCTAGTTGAGCTGGTAACTGAGGGTCATATCCTTTATGATTAAAGGACACAAGATTGGAATCCATTGGGTCAATCCCACCTATTGCTGATAATAAAGCTTGTTCTTGGGAGAGGCAATTTTGCGGTACCTCAAGTGTCGACATAGCGGACGGCGATTGGGCCAGGTCCTCTACTATATTATAATTCTGTGCTACTTTGGCACGAGGATTAAATTTCGATTTGTGTACTACTCCCTTTGGCGACTTTATCATTGGTTCAGGAATGATGGGTGGCACAACTTCAGTCAAAGTTGTTGTCGAACTACCAGGTTGTTCATTAGCCTTGTTATTCGACAGCTGTGGATTCCCGTAATCTTTATTCCTTGTCAAAGCATCATTTTGCTGCTCTGAGATAGACAACATAAGACCTTGGGATCGAGAAGCATTTTGATTAGTGACCAGCTTGGTTCCCGGGTTTGGAAACGGATCAGTCAATACTGCTGAGGTTTTTGAACTATTAAAGAGTTTCTTAACTTCAGCTTTATGTGGACAATCTCTCGTCCAATGATCCTCATCGCATATATGACATCCCGCAGGGGGTTTCCTTTGCCTAGAAGGGTTTGTAGAAGGTTTTTCAGGAGATGACTCATCCTGCTTCTTTTTCCTCCCTTTCTTTTTCCTCTTGCCCCCTGGTTGCTTCAGTTGTTTGCCCTTGTCGGTCGACACGACATTTACTTCCGAGGCAAGAAGTTCCTCATTTGCATTTTGACTAGAAATCTTACGGGCCTTTTTAGATGTAGCCTTTGTCGATTTCGTGTCTGTTGCGCCAATCATGCCATCGCCAGCATGAGAGTCATTGTTTGATTTAGGAGGAGGAGGGACTGAGAATTCCGGTCTAGGAGCGTCAGGTATTTTGTCATAGAGTGTGCCGGACTGAGTGTAAATCAAGTCCAAATATTGCACACGAGCAATAACTTACTCTTTGGTGACGACTCCCCCTTTTGCCACATCTTCTGTAATGGAAGGTAACAAAGACTTAATAAACCATTCAGCTAAAAGCTGATCAGGAACATACGTTTTTACCATTCTACGACGACGTCGCCACTCATGAATATGATCAGATATGTGAGTGGCCGTTGTTTGTTTGAAATTGGTAAGAAGTTCTGTTCTCGTTTCGTACCTTATTGGTAATTGAAAATGGGTTAAAAAGGTTGTGGCTAAGGCACTGAAGTTGTCGAACGAAGCTCTAGGCAAGTCAATGTACCATTTTGCCAGCCGGACCCGTTAACGTCCTCTGAAAGAGGCGAAGTCTTATCGAATCATCATTTAGGGTGTTTGATGAACACCATAGATGAAAGGTCATCACGTGATTCGATGGATCTTCACCCGGATTTCCATTAAAGTTAGGAATATCTGATGGAAGTTTATGCAGAATCGCTGGCCACCAAGGGGCGTAAGCAATTGGATCGTTTGTTAACCGATTTAAATCAGGTAACTCTAAGGTTGCCACAAAGGGTAACAGTTGATTCAGGTTAGGTGAAGCATACCCAGGATAAGATGGGATTGCCTGAGCAGTTGGTCTTTGCATACCGGCATAATGCATTTGATGCTGGTATGTTTTGTAAGGTTGGTGGACATGACCATTGTAGAATGGTTGATTTTGACCGTTTTGAATGTACGGTTGTCCACTATTCGCAAAGATTTGCTGCTCAGAACCTTGGTATACTTGTTGGAATTGCGGTTGTTGGTATTGCACCAGCCATGGTTGTGAAGCCATGTGCTGTTGCGCGATACTAACCGTTTGACCAAGGTGAGGGGTAATTGTATCCGTCTGGACCTGTGTCGCTCCACTAGTCGGCGATTGTGGTTGAGTCGTAGGGTCAAGGGGATGTTGCATTACAACCTGAGAAACCTGAGGTTGGCATACAATAGGCAGCGTTTGAACTTGCGACACCGTCACAATAGCTGGCGTAGTCGGGATATTCGACATAGGTACGCATTGTTGCATCGAATACACAACTCTTGGTTGTTGAGGTAGTATAGGTACCCAACCACTTGAGGTAATTCCAGTGTAACCTGAATGTTGTTGTGAACTCCCGTATGGATATCCTCCTGGAGGGGATAATGAAAGGGCATACTGCCCCCCATACGGTGGTAATCCAGAACTCAAAGGAATTGTTTACCCTTGGGGACCGGAAGACCCAAATTGACCTCTGAATGGATCAATTTGTTGAGACTCAACATAAGAGTTTCCGGATATTATTCCGGATGAACAAACAGGAACAGACCATATTGTCGTAATAGCCCCTGAGTGGGGTCCTTCTAGCGGTTGAGAGCTAGTCGGGACAGATGGTATGCTGGCGAACATTGTAGGAGTGATAGCAGGGAGTTCTGCCATCGCTGTGTCAGATGACACAGTCCTAGATGTTGACGGTTGTTCAGACATTTGTAGTCTATCCAAAAGATTACCTAGCGATTCTACAGGAGCTTCTGCTGGTGATAGACTAACCTCTGATGAAGAAGGATATAGAGTGATCCCGACTCCAAAGTGCGTTGGAGTACTTGTTTGAGGATCTTCTACAATTTCTTCTATTGCAATCAGACCAGGTGGAAGGGGAAGACCGTCAGGTCCGTAAAATATTTCTGGTGCCGAAGAAGGTGTGAAATCGGCAGCGACAGATTTTTGAAGAGTAAGACTCTCCGAACTGGTTATAGATGGAACTGGTTCGGTAACACAAGTGTTTATTCTCAAACTAGGATCAGTATCACTGTCCTTCTGTGGCTGTTGAACTTCTTCTGTAGAGGTAGGGATTCCAGAAATGTTTGGAGTAATCGGAGTCTCTGATGTCGTTGGAACACTTGTTCTAACTTTGATAGGAGATTTGGAACCGGTTAAACGAGTTCACTTTGTCCATACTGGTTTCGATTCCGGAGACAAAGACGGTTGACTCGTAAACCTCCGCGAACGACGGGGTTTCAATTGACTTTCTTCCACGATTGCGGATTACTCGATCAACTAAAATAAAGGGAAGGTATGTTTCCGAATTAAATGAATTTTAGACGCTTTGACACAACTTGTTTTTTCAGTTTTTAAGAGTCGAGAAAAAACAAAAGATGACTCTAGTCTCCTTCGATTTTTAATGAGCCTGAAGTGACAAGTGCTCAGATGGACCTTTTCCGTTAAGGAGTCTGAAAAGGAACGATAGGGATTGCTCTGGAGATCTAGGTAGAGGGAGTACCAAACCAATCGCGAAACTGCAGATTACTTTTTACGGTACGACAGTCAATCTTCCCGAATGCTGTGTTCAGTGCATTGCGATCGATAGGGCGGTAGACACGGCTTCCTATGGATAAAGGATTTAAGCCTATAGGGGTCTCCCAAAATATACTCGACGGTACGTGGGAGCACAAGTCCGTACTGGCACTTATCGTCTCAAAGTGGAGGAATCACCCAACCATCAGTGAGGACAACAGTTACCAGGTTTTACAACGCGAGAATACGTCTCTAGCCTAGACCTCTAAATGTTGTGCGTTAAGTTCCAAAACGTTGTTAGATTCATTGAATTTATTTTAAGTTGATCTTGCTTATGAAGTTTTCCTTTTGGGTTCACCACGAGATGTAGATGTAATTCCTAAAATGCAATTTAAAGATGATAAACAAACTTTTATCTCTTTTGTGCAATGAAAATCCTAGCTACTAGAGCAAAAGAAAGACACAATCTTGTCACAAAGAGCAAAGAGCACACTGTAGATGCACTTTCCTAAATCAAGCCAAACAGACTGTCTATATGCAAATGCACATGCATGTATTTGTTTTCGACTTTCTTAGTATTGATGCTAAAAAGATAGTTGATGTACAAATCTGAATTTGCTTTCAAGCGACAAACACAAACAAGTTTCTTTTCGAAATCAAAAGATAGAGATGATTACGACACTTTACGATTTTGAAATGAATACTCGTTTTTGACACTAGAAAGTCACAAATTCAGACCAAAGGCAATAGTAAAAGTATAATCGACCATCAACAACAATCAAACTTTCTCCTATGATCGAAATCGACACTTGCGATAGATCTAAATCAAAGGACGACAGTATGACTATTCTACTTTTGCAATGGAAAACTGTAAACGACTCAACAAACACACAAAAACATCTACAGTTCTTTCGTACAAAGGAGGCGGAATAACAGCAAGGAAAAGGGGTTTTAAACAGACATATACTGATTATGGGCTGCAAAATTCAGAGACAGAACTGGAAAGAATGAAGCACAAGAACCTCAGCTGCACAGGGCTAGTCTGATCAGCGCACTTGTAACACAGAGAAAATGGATTGCAGCGCAGGTTGCCCTTTCGGGAAGTGCACTGAAATGCAGGAACTCTTAACAGTACCTGTGCTGGGCCAGAAACGAGAATCTGTCCGGGATCTGGGTCACGGTTTGCAGTTTAGTCTTTGGTTTTTGGCCGAGTAAAAGCAATCAGTAATGCACAATCAGGGGTAGATCTAAGGAGGGTCTAAGAGCTATCACAAGGGCAATCAGATATTTTGTGAATCAGCTGTTCAAATCATAAACAGATCCAGTGAATGGATTGAAGCAACAGATGTCTACTTTGCATTTGTTATGGCAAATGCAGTTCAAATGCTACTTATAAGTTTATGAAACAAACAACAAAGAGATACACAAACAAACTAATTAGACATTCTCCCCAGCGGAGTCGCCATTTTGTTACCGGGAAAAGTGTCAATTTAGAACTGCTCTATCCCACTAAGGTGTGACAGCTGCCTTAGAAACAAATAGAGAAAACTACTTTTGTATTTCCTTTATGAACTATAGATAGAGAGGAGTAGAAAGAACCGACCTGTGTCTTGCGCTAATCCTTTGATCCAATCCCTCTCTTCTTTGACAGCTTCCAGCTCCCTGCTCCCTTACTTGCCCAGCTTCACCAAGTACCTGTAAGATCACAGAAGAATAACACTATACAAAGACATGGATCTATATTCATAAACAACTTAGGATCAGCTTTAAGTTAACCATACAAATGTAACAAGCATCAATGATACAAAAGCATGGAGGAAAAACTCAAATAGTTTTTATTGATAAACAAGAAGATCCAGGAGGAGTTACAAACGATGATTCCTGACCCAGCATCAACCTCCCAACAAAGAAGCCCCTCTTCACCTCCAACAAAGCATAAATCACCCAATACTCTGATATTTGTCTCAAAACCAACAGCAATTCCTTACAATGTGCAAAATTCCAGCCTCCAACCTCTGGATCTCTGGGATGAGAGATCTATATATAGATATTTGCAGAGGTGTGAGTCAGCTCTGGGTTTTTGATTAGTGTCTTCTCTCTGATAGTTCTTGATGCCACTTGGAGATCTCATTGATCTCTTACTCATCCTTGGGCGATTTTGAGAGGCAAGTTTCCTAGGAGAAGTTTCTGGAAGATTCCATGATCATCCACCTAGCAAACTGTCTCCGCCACTTGTCTTTTCTCGTCCATCGCACCCTCATAGTGTATTTAGGTGCACTGAAATGCACTTCCCGTCTGTACAAGGTGCGATGCAGCGCACCCTAGCCATGGAGCAAGTGCATTGATCCAGTTTTGACCAATTTTGAGTAGTTTTTCATGGAGAACTTCTGGGAGAAGCTGTAATCTGTTGACCTTGTTCCTTTAGGGGTTAGAACAACACTTTTAGGGACTTAGGAGCCCTTGGTTTATGGACATTTCATGCTTGGAGTTGTAAGGCACAAAAATGTCTATAACAGTTGCCCCCTAAAGTATGAGGCCGTTAACCTTTTGGTGTCGGGTGAAATGCTTTATTATGAGGCTCCGAAGTTCTTTCAATGCTGGGAGGAGACCTGTAATAAGATACAATACAATACATTATATTCATACTGTTTTTCATGATCTAGCTGAGGCGGGCATTCCCATGCTCAGCTTTATAAATTCATTTTCATGTACATAGGACAGACAATTGTCTGATTGCAGACTGATGATTCTGATAGAGCCACCATCCTTTTGGTAGGATGATTATCTGTGCTGCAATGCTGTACATTTAATGTCTTTATTTCCCTGAATATATATCGCAGCCCGAATGGATGAAACTAGATCCGGGGTCTTCAATCTTGTCCGATCTTCACTCGAAGTACAAGTCGATCCATGTGAGAAATGTTCTGAAGTCGAACATGGAAAGACATCACTTGATTACCAGTCAATGATGTAAACTGTTAACAAGCGCGAGAGGAATCACCGATAATGATAATGATCCTCAAGGTACTGCAGTACAATTCACGTGGTGTGAATAAAGGACTTGGCGTCGAACACCACGCAAAATCTTTCAGTCGAAGGTCATTGATGTAAACCTGTCGCCGGAAGTGAGAAACTTGCCATTGAGGCATGCAAGCTTCAAAGTACTGAATGGGGTGTTCCTAGACCAACTTCTTGGATAATGAGCTGATGTCAACAAGAAGTGATCCGTCACAGGAGGGCCTTAATGAATCCCACATCAATGACATGGAACGGAGTAAATGATTTTGATGGAAGTGAAAACGATCTGATGATATACGGTTCAGGGTGGCGGTCATGAAAAAATGGAGTATAATGTATGGTAGTGGGTGGGACACAGGTGGCTTCTTTGGATGACTTCTCTTGAACATGTCGGCGACACTAATGTGATGGATTGGTAGCATTAACCCAAAATGTGGATGGTATGGTGTGACCATGGCGATGTGACCGGTGAATGAAACAACCCAACCTGACTCGGACACGGAGTGGAAGTGTCATGTTCAAGAGCGACTTGCTGCCAATAAAGATTCTTTGAGTTTTCTTCCCAATTTTTCCCCAGTCATTGCTGACCAGTACCTCTTTATTTTTGTCAAGCTTGAGGAGGATAACATATGCTTGTTCTATAATTTGCCCTTCGGGCAAACCCATCGTATGTTTTAACGAGCCTAGCGATAGTGAAACTCGTTCTCGTCTAAAGACAAGTTTGTCACTATTAATCTTTTTAACGAGTTTAACGACAAAGATAACTCGGTCCTTTTCAATTTTAGAGAGTCTGAAAAGGTACGTAAAGATAACTCCAAAATTCCTTTTTCGTCATCTAATCCCTTAAGTGCGAAAAAGTATAAAACAATACAGAAGGGATGAATTTTCGATAGTTTTAACGAGCCGAACAAAACAAGCGCTCGATCTTTTTGTGCAATAATCCCTCAGGTCCAAAAAGATTAAAATCTAAAGGAGGGATAGCACTTCCTGTCCCTTTAACGAGCTGGAAGGCCAAGGACTCGAAAATCTTTTCATATTTTACGAGTCAGTTGAAAAGAGCTTAAAGAAGACTCGTCTTTTGAGAAACGAGTGATAAAACGGGTAGCAGCTGATTCCAGGTAAGGTTTGGAATTTTCCAATCACGGCAGTGTCACAAGGATGGCTAGTGAAATCACTCTTCGCAGCTGTTCCTCAAAATGGGTAAAAAATCAAATGGAGGTGAATGATCGGCCAATGGAAAAGTGGAGGTGATGGTGCAAACACGACCAAGGCTTTAATGGCTGAAGTACTTCATTCACGGTGGTTATTTACCGGGGAATAGTTCATTTTTTAATGAGCTTAAACGCGGGTGGAAACATTTTCTCGGTGCGGGTTTATTTTTTAACGAGCTTGAACCTTGCGGTAACACTGCTCGATGCGGGTTTATTTTTTAACGAGCTTGAACCCTACAGTAAAATTGCTCGTGATAAGTTTGCATGCCCCCAACATAATAACGCAAATCGAGGTGCATGCCCCCCAAGCTTCATTGCATTCAACTCGGTGGTTGGAATGAAGGTTTACCTTTGAGATTTGGAAAGGGGATTTGTTTCATTTTTTAATGAGGTTGACACAGTATAAGAACTGTCCTCGGAATCCACCATATTTACAGTATTTGATAGAGAATCAAAAATTGAAGGATGATTAAGGTTGCTGGAATAACCTTCGTGGTAATTTGGAAGACGTGAGCGATGGTGGTAATCTTCCCACGATGCCTCTCCTATCATTGAATAAATGATTCCTTCATCTGTTGAATGTACATGCGACGAAGGATTTGAAGAGGTGCCATATTCCTTAGACCTATCTATCCAAACACTCGATGAGCGCTGATTTGGGTTTGCCCCCCAGGCCAAGAAAATTGATTGCTACAATATTTCTATTAGGGCGATGATCCATGCTGACAAATGTTTAGGAATCTTCCGAATCCCTTAGATATAGAAGATTTCATATTGCAGGTTCCCACTGTGGCCACTTCCGTCAGATTACTCGGAGGCGGTAGGGCAAAAGTACCCATTAAGGCAGGGTCTTTTAGGAGGCCTACTCCAATATTTTGAAGCGAATGATTGCTTCCATAGACCATTGGAATGCTTCTCGTAACTTGTGAACTGTTGGGGAGAAATGTTTGTTGGTCGACTATTGTAATATTTCCTTGGAAGGGAAATGCAATCTTCCTGAAGTAGGTCGACACAACTGCGGCCATGGCATATATCTAGGGCCTTCCCAGTAGGATGTTGTAATCGAGGTTTCCGTCGATTACTTCAACATCAACTTCTACTGTTTTTCCCCCCAGTTCAACTTGCAAGTTACTTAAAATCCCATATGGAGTGTATGATCGTCCATCAAATGCTTTTAATGTCATTGACGATCTCGACAAGGGTGGTGAGCCTAAATTTTTCCAGCAACTCATCGACATAATACATGTAGATGCCCCCTCATCAATAATTGTTCGATGAACAGTTTTGTTGAGGGCTTTCACTTGCATAAGGAAAGCTAGTTGAGCTGGTAATTGAGGGTCATATCCTTTATGATTAAAGGCCACAAGATTGGAATCCATTGGGTCAATCCCACCTATTGCTGATAATAAAGTTTGCTCTTGGGAGGGGAAATTTTGCGGTACCTCAAGTGTCAACATAGCGGACAACGATTGGGCCAGGTCCTCTACTATATTATATTTCTGTGCTACTTTGGCACGAGGATTAAATGTCGATTTGTGTACTACTCCCTTTGGCGACTTTATCATTGGTTCAGGAATGATGGGTGGCACAACTTCAGTCAAAGTTGTTGTCGAACTACCAGGTTGTTCATTAGCCTTGTTATTCAACAGCTGTGGATTCTCGTAATCTTTATTCCTTGTCAAAGTATCATTTTGCTGCTCTGAGATAGACAACATAAGAACTTGGGATCGAGAAGCATTTTGATTAGCGACCAGCTTGGTTCCCGGGTTTGGAAACGGATCAGTCAATATTGCAGAGGTTTTTGAACTATTAAAGAGTTTCTTAACTTCAGCTTTATGTGGACAATCTCTCGTCCAATGATCCTCATCGCATATATGACACCCCGCAGGGGGTTTCTGTTGCCCAGAAGGGTTTGTAGAAGGTTTTTCAGGAGATGACTCATCCTGCTTCTTTTTTCTCCCTTTATTTTTCCTCTTGCCCCCTGGTTGCTTCAGTTGTTTTCCCTTGTCGGTCGACACGGCATTTACTTCCGAGGCAAGAAGTTCCTCATTTGCATTTTGACTGGAAAACTTACGGGCCTTTTTAGATGTAGCCTTTGTCGATTTCGTGTCTGTTGCGCCAATCATGCCATCGCCGGCATGAGAGTCATTGTTTGATTTAGGACGAGGAGGGACTGAGAATTCCGGTCTAGGAGCGTCAGGTATTTTGTCATAGAGTGTGTCGGACTGAGTGTAAATCAAGTCCAAATATTGCGCACGAGCAATAACTTGCTCTTCGGTGACGACTCCCCCTTTTGCCACATCTTCTGTAATGGAAGGTAACAAAGACTTAATAAACCATTCAGCTAAAAGCTGATCAGGAACATACGTGTTTACCATTCTACGACGACGTCGCCACTCATGAATATGATCAGATATGTGAGTGGCCGTTGTTTGTTTGAAATTGGTAAGAAGTTCTGTTCCCGTTTCGTACCTTATTGGTAATTGAAAATGGGTTAAAAAGGTTGTGGCTAAGGCACTGAAGTTGTCGAACGAAGCTCTAGGCAATTCAATGTACCATTTTGCCGCCGGACCCGTTAACGTCCTCTGAAAGAGGTGAAGTCTTATCGAATCATCATTTAGGGTGTTTGATGAACACCATAGATGAAAGGTCATCACGTGATTCGATGGATCTTCACCCGGATTTCCATTAAATTTAGGAATATCTGATGGAAGTTTATGCGGAATCGCTGGCCACCAAGGGGCGTAAGCAATTGGATCGTTTGTTAACCGATTTAAATCAGGTAACTCTAAGGTTGCCACAAAGGGTAACTGTTGATTCAGGTTAGGTGAAGCATACCTAGGATAAGATGGGATTGCCTGAGCAGTTGGTCTTTGCATACCGGCATAATGCATTTGATGCTGGTATGTTTGGTAAGGTTGGTGGACATGACCATTGTAGAATGGTTGATTTTGACCGTTTTGAATGTATGGCTGTCTACTGTTCGCAAAGATTTGCTGGTCAGAACCTTGGTATACTTGTTGGAAATGCGGTTGTTGGTATTGCACCAGCCATGGTTGTGAAGCCATGTGCTGTTGCGCGATACTAACCGTTTGACCAAGGTGAGGGGTAATTGTACCCGTCTGGACCTGTGTCGCTCCACTAGTCGGCGATTGTGGTTGAGTCGTAGGGTCAAGGGGCTGTTGCATTACAACCTGAGAAACCTGAGGTTGGCATACAACAGGCAGCGTTTGAACTTGCGACACCGTCACAATAGCTGGCGTAGTCGGGATATTCGACATAGGTACGCATTGTTGCATCGAATACAGAACTCTTGGTTGTTGAGGTAGTATAGGTACCGAACCACTTGAGGTAATTCCAGTGTAACCTAAATGTTGTTGTGAACTCCCGTATGGATATCCTCCTGGAGGGGATAATGAAAGGGCATACTGCCCCCCATACGGTGGTAATCCAGAACTCAAAGGAATTGTTTGCCCTTGGGGACCGGAAGACCCAAATTGACCTCTGAATGGATCAATTTGTTGAGACTCAACATAAGAGTTTCCGGATATTATTCCGGATGAACAAACAAGAACGGACCATACTGTCGTAATAGCCCCTGAGTGGGCTCCTTCTAGCAGCTGAGAGCTAGTCGGGACAGATGGTATGCCGGCGAACATTGTAGGAGTGATAGCAGGGAGTTCTGCCGTCGCTGTGTCAGATGACACAGTCCTAGATGTTGACGGCTGTTCAGACATTTTTAGTCTATCCAAAAGATTACCTAGTGATTCTACAGGAGCTTCCGCTGGTGATAGACTAACCTCTGATGAAGAAGGATATAGAGTGATCCCGACTCCAAAGTGCGTTGGAGTACTTGTTTGAGGATCTTCTACAATTTCTTCTATTGCAATCAGACCAGGTGGAAGGGGAAGACCGTCAGGTCCGTAAAATATTTCTGGTGCCGAAGAAGGTGTGAAATCGGCAGCGACAGATGTTTGAAGAGTAAGACTCTCCGAACCGGTTGTATATGGAACTGGTTCGGTAACACAAGTGTTTATTCTCAAACTAGGATCAGTATCACTGTCCTTTTGTGGCTGTTGAACTTCTTCTGTAGAGGCAAGGATTCCAGAAATGCTTGGAGTAACCGGAGTCTCTGATGTCGTTGGAACAGTTGTTCTAACTTTGATAGGAGATTTGGAACCGGTTAAACGAGTTCGATTTGTCCGTACTGGTTTCGATTCCGGAGACAAAGACGGTTGACTCGTAAGCCTCCGCGAATGACGGGGTTTCAATTGACTTTCTTCCACGATTGAGGATTACTCGATCAACTAAAATAAAGGGAAGGTATGTTTCCGAATTAAATGAATTTTAGACGCTTTGACACAACTTGTTTTTTCAGTTTTTAAGAGTCGAGAAAAAATAAAAGATGACTCTAGTCTCCTTCGATTTTTAATGAGCCTGAAGTGACAAGTGCTCAGATGGACCTTTTCCATTAAGGAGTCTGAAAAGGAACGAAAGGGACTGCTCTGGAGATCTAGGTAGAGGGAGTACCAAACCAATCGCAAAACTGCAGAATACTTTTTACGGTACGGCAGTCAATCTTCCCGAATGCTGTGTTTAGTGCATTGCGATCGATAGGGCGACAGACACGACTTCCTATGGATAAAGGATTTAAGCCTATAGGGGTCTCCCAAAATATACTCGACGGTACGTGGGAGCACAAGTCCGTACTGGCACTTATCGTCTCAAAGTGGAGGAATCACCCAACCATCAGTGAGGACAACAGTTACCAGGTTTTACGACGATGGAATACGTCTCTAGCCTAGACCTCTAAATGTTGTGCGTTAAGTTCCAAAGCGTTGTTAGATTCATTGAATTTATTTTAAGTTGATCTTGCTTATGAAGTTTGCCTTTTGGATTCACCACGAGATGTAGATGTAATTCCTAAAATGCAATCTAAAAATCATAAACAAACTTTTATCTCTTTTGTGCAATGAAAATCCTAGCTACTAGAGGAAAAGAAAGACACAATCTTTTCACAAAGAGCAAAGAGCACACTGTAGATGCACTTTCCTAAATCAAGCCAAACAGACTGTCTATATGCAAATGCACATGCATGTATTTGTTTTCGACTTTCTTAGTATTGATGCTAAAAAGATAGTTGATATACAAATCTGAATTTGCTTTCAAGCGACAAACACAAACAAGTTTCTTTTCGAAATCAAAAGATAGAGATGATTATGACACTTTACGATTTTGAAATGAATACTCGTTTTTGACACTAGAAAGTCACAAATTCAGACCAAAGGCAATAGTAAAAGTATAATCGACCATCGACAGCAATCAAACTTTCTCCTATGATCGAAATCGACACTTGCGACAGATCTAAATCAATGGACGACAGTACGACTATTCTACTTTTGAAATGGAAAACTGTAAATGACTCAACAAACACACAAAAACATCTACAGTTCTTTCGTACAAAGGAGGCGGAATAACAGCAAGGAAAAGGGGTTTTAAACAAACATATACTAATTATGGGCTGCAAAATTCAGAGACAGAACTGGAAAGAATGAAGCACAAGAACCTCAGCTGCACAGGGCTAGTCTGATCAGCGCACCTGTAACACAGAGAAACTGGATTGCAGCGCAGGTTGCCCTTTCGGGAAGTGCGCTGAAATGCAGGAACTCTTAACAGTACCTGCGTTGGGCCAGAAACGAGAATCTGTCTGGGTTCTGGGTCACGGTTTTCAGTTTAGTCTTTGGTTTTTGGCCGAGTAAAAGCAATCAGTAATGCACAATCAGGGGTAGATCTAAGGAGGGTCTAAGAGCTATCACAAGGGCAATCAAATAGTTTGTGAATCAGCTGTTCAAATCATAAACAGATCCAATGAATGGATTGAAGCAGCAGATGTCTACTTTGTATTTGTTATGGCAAATGCAGTTCGAATGCTACTTATAAGTTTATGAAACAAACAGCAAAGAGATACACAAACAAACTAATTAGACATTCTCCCCAGCGGAGTCGCCATTTTGTTACCGGGAAAAGTGTCAATTTAGAACTGCTCTATCCCACTAAGGTGTGATAGTTGCCTTAGAAACAAACAGAGAAAACTACTTTTGTATTTCCTTTATGAACTATAGATAGAGAGGAGTAGAAAGAACCGACCTGTGTCTTGCGCTAATCCTTTGATCCAATCCCTCTCTTCTTTGACAGCTTCCAGCTCCCTGCTCCCTTACTTGCCAAGCTTCACCAAGTACCTGTAAGATCACAGAAGAAGAACACTATACAAAGACATGGATCTATATTCATAAACAACTTAGGATCAGATTTAAGTTAACCATACAAATGTAACAAGCATCAATGATACAAAAGCATGGAGGAAAAACTCAAATAGTTTTTATTGATAAACAAGAAGATCCAGGAGGAGTTACAACCGATGATTCCTGATCTAGCATCAAACTCCCAGCAAAGAAGCCCCTCTTCACCTCCAACAAAGCATAAATCACCCAATACTCTGATATTTGTCTCAAAACCAACAGCGATTCCTTACAATGTGCAAAATTCCAGCCTCCAACCTCTGGATCTCTAGGATGAGAGATCTATATATAGATATTTGCAGAGGTGTGAGTCAGCTCTGGGTTTTTGATTAGTGTCTTCTCTCTGATAGTTCTTGATGCCACTTGGAGATCTCATTGATCTCTTACTCATCCTTGGGCGATTTTGAGAGGCAAGTGTCCCAGGAGAAGTTTCTGGAAGATTCCATGATCATCCACCTCGCAAACTGTCTCCGCCACTTGTCTTTTCCCGTCCATCGCACCCTCATAGTGTATTTAGGTGCACTGCAACGCACTTCCCGTGTGTACAAGGTGCAATGCAGCGCACCATGGCCATGGAGCAAGTGCATTGATCCAGTTTTGACCAATTTTGAGTAGTTTTTCATGGGGAACTTCTGGGAGAAGCTGTAATCTGTTGACCTTGTTCCTTTAGGGGTTAGAACAACACTTTTAGGGACTTAGGAGCCCTTGGTTTATGGACTTTTCATGCTTGGAGTTGTAAGGCACAAAAATGTCTATAACATGGGTGAGTCCTCTCTGCGGAACCTGCCTGCGACCAAGAGGGGCATCTTACTACAAACATCGGGGGTGGGGGGGTATGAAGTTGGAGGGATGGAGCGACAAAACCCTACCAGCCGTGTACATGAACTTTGTTGTAATACATTGAAGTTTAATTGGTCAATTGAATTTTTTGTATGTAAAATAGGTTTTCCACGTGGTAAACCCACCCCGGCACAAGGCAACTCCGGGACCAAACAGGTTACAATTTGTCACATTGTACAGGATTGGGTTAGTGAGACCATGGCTCGACCTACAGAGACCCGAGGTTGAGGTAAGAAACCTTGAGAGACCATGCATGACAGAAAACCTAGTCCTTCAGGTGGCCTATGAGGTCGGAAGTCTATTGAACATTTAATTAGTGAAGTGGCAGCCTCCTACCGGGGGGGAGCCAATGAAGAAATTCGAACTCTGTTAGAGGAATGGGAAGCAGAAGTGAAGCAGGAGAGTGAGACAGATATGGAGTTGGAGGACTGAAGAGTCCTCATCTTGGATATTGGAATTACAAGAGGCAAAATCTCCCAATTCAAATAGACCCTTTACTTATACTGGTTGATGAAAATCCCATTGGGAAAGGCGATGGAGCAAATCTCCGTAGGCATGGCAGTCATGGTTCAGGGAATGCCAAACTACAAGCATGAATTTTAGAAGGTGCAGTTCGAAAACACAATCAGGACATCTACCTTGGCCAAATTGAGCAACACCTGCCATGTATCTTGGTTCAGACAGTGCTGCCTCGTACGAATGCCAAAGATCCAACACTGGTGGAATCAATGTCAAATGAACAACATTATTAGCATGCCTACTTTCTGATAGTTTTGTTTATATATGCGACTAACTTTTAAATTTGTCTATGCAATTATATATGTATGTAGAACTCTAGAGGATGGAAGTTGACAAGAAACTGAAACTTATTTTGCTTGGATAGAGAGACTTAAGATTTTTTGCTACTGGATGGAATATAATGTAGATAGGTGGCTAACAGACTTGGTTTCCCATTGGGAAAGTTGAGGCCACCTAGCCAGTGCTATGTGGTGTAAATTTGATCTATATTAATGAAAAAGGAGGATCTACCAAGCATAACCAAAAAAATGATGAAAGCAAACATTAAAATTGTAGAAGTCCCCACATTTAACAAATATTTTAGATTTGAAATTCATGCCCTGTTGGGCCCTGGCCTTGTGGATCCCATTCATAGGCTGCTCCTCATATATTCTATGTTTCATGCCACTTATCATGAGTATTTTAAGGGTTTGTTGTTATTTAACAAGATAATTTGCTGGCTTTTGCAATGCACTATGAGTTTCATGACTGATCAATTCCTTGTGCTTTTAGTCTCCCTCTCTATTTAGTGGCCCATAATTTAGTAACCTAATACATATTTCAAGTTGCACTTCATTGTTCTTTAGTTGAGTGGATGATTTTTCATACGACTAAATCTAAATAATCCACTTATTTATGATATTTGAATGAAGTCACATCTCGGATATATTTATCCATTTGGACAAGTTTAAATATTTTACATTTTTCGATTTTTTTTAGCAACTATCACTGGAATCTAGGTATATAATTGTTGCTCTAATTACAATTATCTATTACTTAAATTTAATTTTTGAATGCTGAATTTTATTCAACACTCTAAAAAATCCCTTTTGTATTAAGATTGTGCAATCTCAACCATTGATATCTGCAATTTCAACAATTATTCTAAAATTTTGACTAGATTTTAGGTAAATTGTTTGGAATAATCTGCTAAAAAAGGTTTAAACTATTTACATTGAATTTATTAGCCCTGAACACTGGTTAAATTAAAAAATTGATGTGCAATGTGGGCACACCTATATACAAGGAGACCATTAGTGTTGAAGTGTGGTGGCTTATTGTTAATGAGTCATCACTCTTTAGTACTAGTGGTCCCTTGGGAGCACCCATGTTCTATATCAAAACCTGCTCACTAACTTTAATGAGCCATCAGTCCTTGGCACTAATGGTCCCCTTGGTGAACCCATGTTCCATATCAAAATCTGCTCAATAACTTTGGCTATTTCACCACTTCATGGAGGATATTTCTCACATATTCAAAGGTTTCCAATGGCATTCATTTTTGGACTTAACAGACTCATGAATAAAAGGTCCCCTAGAACATGAAAAATCATCTAACTTGTTCAACAAACAAGTCCATAAATGTACTCTTTCCTTCATAGGTTTCTCCTCATATATTCCCCTTTCGAAGGAGATCTTTTCTACCCCCTTGAGAATTAAAATGTCCAACCCTACACATTTTCCTTTCTCCTACTTGGAAAAATAGATCTAAAGAAGTGGTTTTCCCTATTTTACTCATTACAAGGGTTAAGAAATCAAAGAAAAGCACAAAGCCTTGGGTTTGACAAATAAAGGATAGAGGAAGCATGGTCTAAACTTTTAAAACTCTGTTTTATGGTCAACCTATTTAAAGAGCTCAAAGAATCTGTGCTCATCAAGATTAACAATGAAAACCATCCCAACTAGTTTTCCACATCAATTTTCTTAATGCCTGATTTCATTATAAAAGCAAAGACCACTAAATCCATCAATGTCTGCTCATGATCCAAGCTAACCCAAAGGTGTCCATACTCACTCAAACCCCTCCTACCCCAAAGCTATGCAAGTAACCAATGCAAGTAAAGGTATGGAATAAAAAACATTTGTACATATAGATGCAATTTCAAAGAAGAGAAACCATGTACATTTTTCTGTTTATGTTGCTTATATGAGCACTGAGAAATATCTAAATTATGTTGTAGTGTTTACTCTTTAGTTTGTATTTTGTTTCTTTTATGACATGTCACATCATTTTCGTTAGGGAATATTTTAGACTGTTGTATGTTACATGGTAGGGCTTGTGATGTTTATTCTATGGTTTTTCAAAATGCTCGCACTTATGGGCTTCAAAGATGTCCATGTCATTGACATGGATACAATTAGTGTTAGCAATTTAAACAAGCAATTTATATTTTGTAAATGCCACGATGGGAAATCAAAAGCTAGTGTGGCATGGGAGGATGTATTCAAATTTAGACTTGATATGAAGATTGCTACACACCATGCCATTGTCAAGGATCCTAAGTTTATGTAGATTTGTAAAGCAATTTAATGTTGTACTAAATGGGTTGGACAATCTAGATGTTGGCAGGCATGTGAAAAAGCATTGATTGGATGCAAGAGCATTGAAATGCTGGGTATTTAGGATAAGTCAATGTGCATGTTAAGGGTGAGAGAGAGTGTTACAAGTGCCGACCAAACCCAACATCAAAAACATATCCAGTTTGTACAATCACAAGTACTCCATCAAGTCTACTCTAAATCCTAGTAGAAACTTATATTATGTATACATGAGATGGAGCGCACATCGTGCATCCCTTTTAGTAGCATTACTCTTAATGAAATTACTCACATCATGGATGCAAAATCTATGTTACATTGCTCGTTGTATTGAATCACTTTGCAATGATGTCTAAGTCATGTTCCGTTGGGTAAATGGGCATGCATGTAATTTCATTTTTCTCTTGGAATCTTGCTGATATGGATTTATTGATATTATAAAGAAAATATGGTTTATTTTTTGTCAACCATGTAGGTCCATGAACCCTACACTCAACATTAAAAAAGGAGTAGAAGTATTGTGCAGTAAGAGTAGGTATAAGACCCTAAAATGAAATTTGATTCTTGAGCTGGCACTTAAACCCCTAGTGCACCCTTGTGATTTGCTTTTGTCAAGGGCTCTTGGAATGGATACATGAGATATGGATGCAAAATTTCAGCCTTGTTCAAGGAGGATTCTTTACAGGGATCCATGAGAATAGTAACATCAAATGTTAGAAGGAAAATAATGTTGAGTGATTTTCTTTCTCATTGTGTATGTGGCATCTCAGTTTATATAAGAAACAAATGGTTGTCAAACAATATTATGTATATGAATCATACCAAGCAAGTGTAGTTCAATTGAAACAATTTAAAGCGTTTAGGGCACATATATATGCTAAATCATTAACAATTTAAACCTTCTGTCATGTCAAATTGTCATTATAAAAAAGTGCTGGAAATTAGCCATTGAAGAAAGGGAAGACAAGCTCATAATCAAATCTGCAAGTACTCGATTATTGGATCGTTGAAACACTTTATTTATATAGAAAAAGATGAAGTACATGTACATACTTGCAACTTATCACAAGCTGGAACAATTTCAAGCTCTCCTAACCCTAGCTAGGGAAACCAAGAAAACCCTAACAACCAACTCCTCCTGGATATGAATCACACCTAACGAAAGTTGGTATCTCCACCAAGAATCCTAAAAAACCTAGCATCATCAATTGCAATGACATTTATTACATGAATGTTGCAATGTGGGATAGTAAAGAAGAAGAAGCTACAGTTTCTCTCACAACTTGTTTGAGAAGCCTACAAGTTGGCTAAGATTTTTGTCTTTTCCTCAGCCCTGTCGATTTATTTTGTGTCATGGTTCAATATGAAAAAATTAAAACACCACATTAACAAGGACAACAACAACTAGTGCACAATTTAAGAGAAGATTAAGAGCAAACACATAGCAAAAACCCTGGAAAATCACCATTTTTTGTTTTGTCAATGAGCTAATCATAATCAGATGGAGGGCGATCCATTGAAGAAGTTGTTGCATCTGTAAGATAACAATGCAGTTTCCATCAGAGAAAATAACATCATGTGAATTATTACATGCATAAAATTATAAACTACATCAATTAGGAGTCCCATCAAATGCACCTTGACTCATGTGATAAATAGAGAGATGGTGCTTCTATCTATGTGCTTCAAGTGAAGGCACAATATTGGGATGGTGCACCCCTAGAAACATTCAAACACTACGTTAACAACAACAACAACAACCAATGCACACAATTAAGAGAAAACACATAGCAACAAACCTGGAAAATCACCAATTTGGGTGTTGTCAATGAGCCAATTATGTTCAGATGGAGGAAAATCCATTGAAGAAGTTGTTGTATCTGTAAGATAACAATGCAATTTCGATGAGAGAAAATAATATCATGTGAAATAATATCAGCATCAGAATACAGATTAAATCAATTAGGAGTCCCATAAAATGCACCTTGACTCATGTGATAAATAGAGAGATGGTGCTTCTGTCTATGTGCTTCAAGTGAAGGCACAATATTGGGATGGTGCACCCCTGCAAACATTCAAACACTACATTAACAACAACAACAACAACCAGTGCACACAGTTAAGAGAAAACACATAGCAACAAACCTGACAAATCACCAATTTGGGTGTTGTCAATGAGCCAATCATGTTCGGATGGAGGACGATCCATTGAAGAAGCTGTTGTATCTGTAAGATAAAAATGAAATTTCAATGAGAGAAAATAATATCATGTGAAATAATACCGACATCAGAATACAAATTAAATCAATTAGGAGTCCCATAAAATGCACCTTGACTCATGTGATAAATAGAGCAATGATTCTTCTGTCTATGTGCTTCAAGTGAAGGCATAGTATTGGGATGATGCACCCCTGGACACATTCAAATATTATGTTAACAACAACAAAAACAACTAGTGCACACAGTTAAGAGCAAACACATAGCAACAAACCTCGCAAATCACCAATTTGGGTGTTATCAATGAGCCAATTATGTTTGGATGGAGGATGATCCATTGAATAAGCTGCTGTATATGTAAGATAACAATGCAATTTATATAAGAGAAAATAATATCATGTGAAATACTACTGGCATCAGAATAAAAATGAAATAAATTAGGAATCCCATAAAATGCACCTTGACTCATGTGATAAATAGAGCGATGGTGCTTCTATCTATGTGCTTCAAGTGAAGGCATAATATTGGGATGGTGCACCCCTGCAAACATTCAAATAATACATAAACAACATAAAAAACAACCAATGCACACAGTTAAGAGCAAACACTAGCATCTCATCTCTTTATAGATATTAGTTGAGACATTAGAGGATGCATTGTTGGAGCGAGGATGACCTCCCTTGTTGAGGCGTTGAAACTGAAATGGTTCATCTTTAGATGTAGGGACATTCAAATCAATATCCAAGCTGCCATTTTTTTTGCTTCTTTTATTTTTCTTTTTAGGGCTAAGGAAACTCTCCTTCCTCTTCAAAGATGACTCATAAGCACCCAACCCAAGAGTGAAGTCATAATCCATAATTTTAAGAACATTGGCATCATCCACCAATTTTTTAACCAAATCAATCCACTGTTTTGTCTTGCTCAAAGTAAGAGGAGGACTATTCCAAAACATGTCTGGGTAGCCAAATAACTCCTCTCTAGCCAACTTAAGTTCTTCAACATTGTCATCAACCATAATAGTTGTGCTAGCATTTGCATGAAGGTGTGGTGCCTCTATACTTATCTCAGGAGAGACATTCAATGTATTAGGTGTGGTTTGATCCAATAAAATGTCTGAATCCATTGAGGGGGAATACAACGAATTTACCTTTATGGGATGCTTGCAAATGTTGCCACGAATAGACCATGGGCAATCACAAGTGATACATTGTGCGATGCCATATGATAAGACATTGCATATCAGTTTTACTTTGACTCCTCACCCAATAAGCGTGAGATATGCTTTCATGATGCCCACAATCACTGTATGGAATTCTTATAGCCTTTTCTATTGATGATTCAAGTTGCATCTATTTCTTGTGGTTGTTCTAATATCCTTCTTTTTTCAGAATTTCCTTAAATCGATAACATGGCTCAACATTTTTGATTAGAGTATAGAATAGCCAATCCATCCTACGAGAACATTACTTCCGTCTATCACATAGAAAGGTTTTCTTGAGATAATCGTGATATGACTCCACAATATTATTTGTCTCCTGATTTGCATGAGGAACATCTTGACAACCTTTAACCCACAACCCTAAATGTAAGAACTCAATTAGTATATATATCTTGTCTTTATGAAACAAAAAAACATATGAATTAAAAAAAATAGTATGCGAACTTAGGAATCTTGTCACCAACAACCCAATTCTTGTGGAAATAATCCAAAAACTTCTCCTCAGTTGCAAATTTGGTGAAAAACACCATTCATTGAATTATCCATTTCATCATTAGAACAATTTTCATGATATAACCAAGTTCATTGAACATCTCTTTTTTGTTTTTTGTTTGTTTGTTTGTTTTGTTTTGTTTTTTTTTCTTTTTTTTGGTTTTTGTTTTTTTGTTTGTTTGTTTTTGTTTTTTTGTTTGTTTGTTTTTGTTTTTGTTTGTTTGTTTTTGTTTTTGTTTGTTTTTATTTTTGTTTTTGTTTTTGTTTGTTTGTTTGTTTGGTTTTTTGTTTTGTTTTGTTTTTGTTTTTGTTTTTTTGTTTTGTTTTGTTTTTGTTTTTGTTTTTGTGTTTCTTTTGAACTACTGGCCAACCGATTAACATTCTTTGTTTTTTTGTTTCTTTGTTTTTGTTTTTGTTTTTGTTTTTGTTTGTTGGTTTGTTTGGTTTTTTTGTTTTTTTTTGTTTTGGTTTTGGTTTTGTTTTTGTTTTTGTTTTTGTTTTTGTGTTGTTTTTGTTTTGTTTTGTTTTGTTTTTGGTTTTTGTTTTTGTTTTTGTTTTTTTTTTGAACTACTGGCCAACCGATTAACATTCTTTATCCATGCCCTCCTTAAGTGCCAAATACACAAGATCACTTCACATCCGGTGATTGTCCTGCCATATTTAATTCATTTTAAGTGAGAAATAGCTAGAATGAATGCAACTTAAAATGTCAAATAAGAATGTTGATGTTACCTCAAAGCAATGATTTCAGCGAATGCATCATCAACCATAAAGGCATTGACCTTCCAATCAGGACAAAGCTGAAAACACCTATGCATGAGGTGCTCTAGCCATACTGCTATATATTGTGATGTACTACATGACATCACCACCCATGCAACTAGCACCCCACTTTGTTGCTCATCAAACACCATGAGCGTGTGCAAATGATACTATCATATTAAAAAAATGAAGTTAATTTTAAATCATTAATCATATTGAATCATTATAACCAAAATGATTTTATTAAGACAATCATTTGAAAAATACTCAACCCATATTTATTTGTATTGAATGTTGAGTCCATGGCTATCAAGATATTTTGGGATAACTTGACCATAGTTTCCAACATCCATTTTGCTTGTATTCCAGCTATAAAAGGGATGTCTCCACCATTGGGCTTTTGGTAGAAGAAGAAATCATTATGGTGTTTTTCATACCAGAGATTCACACTCATTTCATCTTTGCTATGCAGTTGGTAATTTTCTTTTGTCAGACGATTATAGATGCTTACAATATTTTTTCTGCATAAGAAAAAATATCTATCCTGATCTGTGGCATCTATGTCAACATATTTCTTAATATGCATTTTACAAACAGTGTCAACTGAAACTTGAAGAAAAAACAACTTTCTAAATACGAAATCATGTCCGTGGAAAGCCTTGGCTTCCTCTGAGGACCATCATCACCTAAACTGTCATGTTTTCCATGACAAGGCCATCCTTGCCCATCTTCATGATCATACATGTTGTATGTTATTATTGCAGTGTCGGGATCTTGAACCATAACCTTTATAATAAAATGGCATTGGAAACCCCTCTTTTTGACAATTGAACACCTTGGTTTGGTTTTCCATTCTTCTCTCTTGTCCTATGGACAATATGAGCAAGTATAACTACAAAATAAATGTTGAAATGTCAACAAATATGACAAATGATAAAGCATTGTTAATATCAACATGTAAACAAGGCTTTTCTAACATACTTACAGTTCCCATCATAAGGCAACACTAGGCCTTGAGCTTGGAGGTTTGGTTTTTCAACGATGGAAGCTACATGGAGCATCTGGATTCGATGCCTCTCCTTGAATAAAATCAATAATTCTTTGTGTAGGAATTTTTGCAACCCAGTCAATATTCATGTTCATCTTGTATACTTTAGACCAAACTAAATCTTTACTAGAAAATATGATTTTCTATTTAGGGTCTTGCACCTCAAGGCCCATGATAGTCTTCCATTTCTTATCCATGTTGTCTCAAAGTCTGCAAAAAATGTGGAAACATATTAGGAAGCTGAATCTAAAAACTGAATTTTTAAAAGAGAATAAATAGTTGCATTTATAAGTAAAGTTTAAATAGCGGAGCCTAGGAAGGGATCCATATCTGCAACTATGGCTTGTGGGAGACATATCTACTTTCTCTAGTGGGGATTGATGAAGATGAAATAAGGAGTTTGTTTCAATAAGTATCCATTGTTGTGCAACTAATGTATACCTTGAAGCAAAGCTGGCGGTGTTACCCTTAGATATATGCTTGTAAAAATCCCTCATTGTGTTGGTTTGGACTATGCATGCTCATTATATGTACAAATTTTCCATCAATTCAAAGATGCTAAAAACCCGCAAGGTAATCATGAATTGCGAGAACACTATGTTTTCAATGTGGGGAGTTGATCATATGTTGAATTCTAGTTTGAAATGCATAAAAAATGTGCTTTGATCAAATTTTATCCCCCCCCAATATCAATGGTTGCAATACTAAATTTATCCCACCCCAATATCAATGGTTGCAATCCCAAGGTGCAATTAGGGGACAACTTAATAAAGTGGCATTAATTAAGTTGAGAAGTTGAAGCATGGATAACTTGAAAGAATGTGTCCTGGACCTGATTCTTCATTAGACTAGGCTTCTATGGTGTACCATATTTCTCTTGATATTCTGATTTTCATGTCAATGATCTCCTCAATTAAAAACTGATATAGTGCCTCTCTTTGCAGGTAATGGACTTTGGAATATTACTTTGAGTCTAAAGTTTATTAGAATACCGTGCTATTAATGGGTTACTTTGTACATGGGGCTTAATGACACTTATGAAACTGTACTAAGATTTCTAACTGATGTGAAAATTGAGCATTGCAGAACGATTACCACCATACTGCAACAATATACAACGTTGAGGAGGAGGTGATGATTTGCCTTTAGGATTTTGTGACTATTGAATAAAAATTGTGGGTTTATTGAAATTTTGGGAAAAGTAATGCGCTAACATTGAATTGCTTCAATAACTCTGCATGGTTTATTGCTTAGTTGTGTTTTGCAGATTGGCCATGGGCTGAGAGCTGTCATGGATGCATGCATTGATAAGAAGGATCTGTTTTTGGTATCCAAACTTTGGTAAGTATTACATTTTAACATTTTATAGCTTTTATACTTCACATTATAAATTGATCTCCTAGTTAGAATATAGGACACTTTGAAACTATGATTAACCAACTTGCTTCTAAACCAACAACCCTAACCTGTATATAATGGGTTTTTCATTATCGTTTCTGTTTGGGATTTGGGTAGGTCCACGAATATGTATCTTGACAAAGTTAGGGCTGCTCTTGAAAAGTCTCTTAATGATCTACAACTTGACTATCTTGATCTTTACCTAGTGTGTAACCCTCATGCTTGAGGTGGTGTAATATTGTTTTACTTCATAGATTTCTCCCGTCATTTACATGGTGTGTTTGACCCACTTGGATTATATATATATAGGATGTCTGTAATTGAATCAAAATATTGAGGATTTAACCAGGGAGCTGAGTATAACTAATGGTAAACAGTAGGAATATTGAGAAGAGAAACTTTTATGTACAATAAATTTTCTGAAGGATTTTGTGATGATTGTCACAGGTTTGTCTCACAAGGTAAAAGTATTCTGCAAACAGAAGAATTGTTGAACGAGCTTGCAACAATAATAGACCCTTTCAATTGATCCATCGTAGCATCCTTCTTATGTGGCCCACTTTTCATAGAGCCATACATTTCATAGATCCATATGTGATCTACATAGGTTTGTATCATGTTGGGTGCCCATGCACCCACTCCTTTGATACATTATCAAGCTTTGATACTAGTTGTTATTAAAAGGACAAATATATAAAAATATAATAGACACACAATAAATATAAACCATGACAAATTCATAGGAGACAATTTAAGCAGTTCACTTAATATGGGTACTTCTATGGAGAAATAGTCAAGACTTTTATTATATCATTGGAAAACTCTTTGGCATTTTTACAGTATCCCCCTCCCTTTTACCATGCTTTCAAAATGTCCCAAATGTAGTTGATAATGGAGTCATCATGCCTTTAAATAGGCTACAATGCATTGAAATACCGTGGATAAAGCCATGGGTTACTGAAACTTGAAACTCATAAATCATCAATGGTAAATTGACTCTGACCTAATAAAGTTTACTCTAACTACCCTAACACAAAAATGAACTCTTTCTTAAACCAATATATCAATTACTGACATATTCAGTTTCTTTTCCTACTTTTCTACTACAAGTATGCTTGCATTTGGTAAAACAAAAATGCTTGCATTTGGTCCCAAAAAAAAATAGCCTTCAATGGAAAGAACATAGGCATGTCATAGCATTTGGGGCTTTCAATCTTTAATTGATCATTGTGTTCTTATGATAGACACATGTTACAACATCATATATTGCATTCAATCAATAGAATTGGTTTCAATGAAACACATAGAGGGAAGGCAAGATACCAAAATCTTACCTTTTAAGGAGGCATTTTACTTCTACAATTAGCTTTATTCATAATATCTCTTTAAATATTAGTAGAGAGGAAATCCAACGCTCTTTGAAATATGAAACAACCATGTTGTTGTCCCCTATTGAAAATTATTCATTCTCCTCCCATTTATTTCATTTCAGATTTCACCAGGCATGCCAAGAGCCAAGCATATCAGATTGTTGGACAAGTACGCCCCCCTATTTTCATGGGAGAATTTACATTGTCGGATCTGGATATAACTTCCTCTCCTGAAGTTATTTTTGGGTGTGTAATCTCAAATCCCATTGAAGTTCTCGGACAAATTGGTGGTATTGTGCCAATTTCATTATCCATTTTTGGGGTTTCCCTTGCAACACTGAAAGAAAATAAACAACCAATGTAGTGGCACCTGCAAACGCGTTGTCGAACCTCATTCCTTCTTGGTTTAATTTCAAACAGGGCACTTTACTAATAGTTATTCTAGGAATTGTTTCCAAAGGAGTGAAACAATGATAGTTGAAATTCCACAAATTCAACTAAAAACAAAGAAAAATATCTTTAAGCAGGAAAAATAGGTGGCTATTTCCCTACCTATAAATGATGACAACTTGTTATAAAGAGTAAACAGAAATTGATATACTCAAATTTGGTGAAACCATAGTTTGGATTCCCCATGGCCAACCAGATTGGTACTTGGACCAAATCTAATAGGCCAGAACATGCTAATGTGTTCTGCAACGAGAATGCTTTTGATTGTGGGAGTAAGAAATCTCCAAAATTAAGTCTCTAGTTATCTAGCTTTACTACATTAAAGATAGATTGGATTGATTGAGATGTGGGCTGAGAGTGATCCAAATATTATCTTTTGAGATCAGAGAATTAAGAATCCATACATTGGAAGGTAAAAATTGTATATGAGCATTAGAAGATTACTAGTTATTATAACATCACACTTGAGTCTGTCTTCAATGCGAATTCAAATTCTATTTGTGCATTTGAATCTTACTTGAAATTGGATATTTTAGCTGTTTTTAATGTCAGTTCAATCTAATGGGATTTTTGATTGTTCCACTCCTTTAGGGTGTTAGCTACAAGAGCATCGCCTAATATTCAAACTTAATTGGAACTTACAAAGATAAATTAGCTGGTTCTAATAATTGAGATCATGGCAGAAAAACAACATCTAAGTTTTAGCGAGAGAACAACTTTCATTTCTAATTTCTATAACCAAACATTGGGAGGTAAACATTTAATTTTAGCATTTGAAGATTCCTAAGTATTATAAAATCATACTTGAGTATGTCTTTAGTGCCAATTCAAATTCAATTAAGCATTTGAATCTTACTTGAAATTGGAACAATTTAATTGTTGTTTTAGTGTCAATTCAATCCAATGGGCTCTATCATTGTTTCACTCCTTTGGGAACAATTCCCAGAATAGTTGTCAGTAAAGTGCCCTATTTGAAAGTAAACCAAGAAGGACTGAGGTTCACCAACGTGTTTGCAGGTGCCACTACATTGGTTGCTATATTTGTTGTCAGTGTTGCCAGGGCAACCCCAAAAATGGATAATGAAATCGACACAATACCACCAATTTGTCTGAGAACTTGAATGGGATTTGAGATTACACACCCAAAAATAACTTCAGGAGAGGAAGTTATAGCCAGACCCAACAATGTAAATGCTCCCATGAAAACAGGGGGACCTACTTGTCCAACAATCTGATATGCTTGGCTCTTGGCATGCCTGGTGAAATCTGAAATGAAATAAATGGGAGGAGAATGAACAATTTTCAACAGGGGACAACAACATGGTTGTTTCATATTGCTAAGAGCGTTGGATTTCCTCTATACTAATATTTGAAGAGATATTATGAATAAAGCTAATTGAAAAAGTAAAATGCCTCCTTAAAAGATCTGATTTTAGTGTCTTGCCTTCCCTCTATGCGTTTCATTTTCACAGAGAAATGTACCTTCAAAAACATTGCAGTTTGCACACTTGCTTTGATTGCAAGATGACATATCAGAAATTCAGAGGGCAAGGTCAGAATGGAGGCCAAAGGCAAAGATCAACCTTTCCTTGACCTTATATTATGCAGTGTACATACATGTATACTTATTGATGCTTTCTTCAATCCTCATTCTTATTGATACTTATTTGTGATGTGATGTTGTTTGCTCTATGTATGGTCCTACAAATGGATGAATGATGGCTCTATGGCTTGATGTGTTATTGCAAGATTTTTTCAGATCTAGCAATCCTTTTTGTTAGATTTTAGAATCAATTTTTGCATCTCATAATTCTAGGTTGTGGATTTAAATATTTCTAGTTGGGCTGCACAAAAAGACATTACTTAATTCACCACATTCCTTCTCCTTGTCGTTGCATTTAGGAAAAATGCATATTTATAGTTTAACTCTGGCGAAGGTACACTGTATTCTAGTTGGAACTCCTTTGATTCACTTTTGACTTAGAAACAATTGAAAGTTGAATAATGTGCCTACTCCCATAACATAACAGATAATACATGTGTATAACACAGGTTGGTTCAAACGCCAATATATTTGGCCATGTATTTGGACATTGTGAGGAATAAATCTGATTTTTTGTTTTGTTTTGTAATTGAGGTGGCCAATCTGATCTCTAGAAACCAAATCAGTAATCCATGCATCAAGCAGGGGGTGTAATGCTTGGTTCCGCACTCAGTCGGTCTTCGCCTGTGTCGATGCTCTGGGAAAGCATGCATGCAGGGGTGCGCTCTTGGCAAGCAGTGTGCTGCAAGGGATTCCAATGGATTCAGTACTGAGCGCGGCATGTAGGGAATCGAATTCAAATTGAGCGCGACCTGAAGTTGGCGAGTTAATGGTGGGTGACGAGTTAGGTGCATCGACGAGTTAATGCATGTAGGCGGAATGATAACAGAGCAGGTGACAGATGGTAATTGAGAGGGGTTTTAGCAATGTTAGCGAAATTCCGACGATGTCAAATTGATGTTGGAAAAATGTGCTTTTCGGATGACCAGAATCTCTGAAAAGTCACACTATATCCTACTCCTTATATTAAATATGAATGCCATACCATCCCGTCGAATAGTGATCTTCGTAACAACTAATGACTATGGTTAACATCATACTATTTGCATAAACCATCGAACAACAAAATCCGAATGTGAACAATCATATTCACTCCCACTTCGAGCCATCGGGCCTTCAGATAGAGGTCAACTGTCTATCATCTCTCCACGCGATAACCATTCGATTCATATTTTTCAACGAGTAAGATAGGATCAGATCTAGTATGATTAACGATTTGACCTTAGTTTTAAATGTCTCCCTTTTATAAGTTTTAATATATATATATGTGTGTGTGTGTGTGTGTGTATATATGTCTATATATATATATATATGTCTATATATATATATATATATATATATATATATATATATATATATATATATATATATATATATATCTATATATATCTATATCTATATCTATATCTATCTATATCTATATCTATATCTATATCTATATATATATATATATATATATATATATATATATATATATATATATATATATATAGATATATATATATATATATATATATATATATATCTATATATATCTATATCTATCTATACACACACACACACACACACACACACACACACACACACACACATATATATAAGATTGAAACTTATATATTGGTTTATAATTTTTAAAAAGGAAGAAATTTTATTTGAAATCAATATTTAAATAAAATCTGGCACTAATAATTTTTATTTTTATTTTAAATTTGAAATTGAAAAAATATATATATATATATATATTTCGGATTTATTTTATTTTGAATTCATAATTTTGTTTCTAATGGCTAGTGAATGGAAAATCTGCAGGCATGAGTTTAAGTGAAAAAACATTGAAAGGGGAATGATTCAAATTTATATTGAAATGAAGATCTAGAATTTATCATATAATTATTTCGGATTTCATTTCAAACTCATAATTTTATTTCTAATGGGTGAGTATGCATTATTTTTATTTATCATATATATTACTAATCTTTACATTTATTTATTTATTCAAGAATTTTACCATGACCAATTTAATAATTAACTGATTAAAGATTTGAACGAGAGATAAATGGGAGAGATAAAGATACGTTTCATTTAATTATAATAATAATTGTTAATATATTTTTACTAGAAGTTACAAAAACTAAAAATAAAACGAACTTCCATATATTCAAAAGAGGAGGTAGAAGATTATTCCAGGGAATTTTTGGGGGCAGATTGAAGGATGGTGGTACATCGAAGATGAAGACTTATTCTTATTAAGGCCATCATGTACCTGCTATAGTGGTGTTGTTCATTGTGAATGTGAGGATTTTTATTTAATAATATCTATTTCATTCTTTTCTTTCTCTGCGTTATTTTTATGTGAGGTTTTATTTACTGATTCATTGTGTAGGTTATTGCAATAACATGATTATTCAACAATATTACATGTAATAATAATTTAAATACTTGAATACTTGTTATTTAAAGTTTTTCCTTTTTAAATTATATTTGAAATTATTTGTTGCATAATGAAACTCTAACAATACATGTTTGCTAGCGTTTTATTTGCAAGTAAATTTAAATACCATAAAACAAGTCATATTTTATTTTTTATTGTAGTTTATTTTTCACTTTTCATTTATTTACTGCACTGGTAATATGTGGTTATTGGCAATACTTTGACATGATCAGATTGATTAATCTCCCACACAGTAAAATTGGTTTAGTTTTTCCAATATTTACTATTTAGAAAAAATAAATTAAATAATTTAATTGTTTTGTTGCATGATGAATAATAATAGCACTTGATGCCATATTATTTCAACTACAAGATTTCTATTAAATGCATTTAAACCAGTTTTTCCTAACTTCTGTATTTTCATTTTGTTTTTATTTTTATTTTTATTTTTTACTAACCCTTATGTTTGGTGAGAAATATGATATATTAATTTAAACCTCATATAGTCATAATGATATTTTATTTTTTTATAAGTTTTCACATGTTATATGCATACCACTTCTCTTTTTCCCAAAAAAATATTATTTATTTAAAATACTCTTTATTCGATAATCTGGCCTATTTATTTGTTAATTGAAAAATCTATTTAATTTACATTATTCTACAACGACTATTCAATTTTGATTATCACTAGGGATTACCCCCTATGGTTAAAGGGAGTCCAACCCTTGTCACCTAGAGCAGGAGGATCTAGGATCCTTAGTGATGTGGTCTTAGGTTGTCCTCAGTTACTGGGACAATCTTGTTAGAACAATAGAAGAGAGCTAAGAGAGATTATACACACAACAAATCACATACTATCTTTTATTGATCACATAAAGCAGTTACATATATAAGAATTAGATCACAGACTTATAGATGATATGATCCGAAGAAGGTAGATCTATGACTCATAGACAACTCACACACATAGGGAAATAACAACTTCTAGGTTGACTCCTTGGAATTCACAATTACAACTCATACACATGGGAAACAACCACATCTAGAATAACACCTCAGAATAACTTGTAATACACATGGAACACATGACATGGAAGCATTACTTCCAACAACCTCCCTTATGGCTTACATGGATAATATTAAAAACACATATTAGAACAATAAATAAATCTCTGTTTGAATGGTCTTCATCAACACCCACATCCACTTTGGAGTCTCGCAAACACCGCTCTTTCACCACCACATCTTTGAGCTGTTACTTGACCTCCATTTAAAATGTAACCGCCTCTAATGATCGTTGATGAAATTTGCAAGATCAATAATATTACACCTCGGCTCGTCGGGGCTTCTGCGATAAGAGTCGTCAAGTAATGAACCATCTTATGGATCAATCGTCATCTGTTGGATATTTCGTTTTCAACTATCCGTTAGTTGCTACAATGGAGGTCTGGATACTGAATGTGTTCAAAAGTTGATAAAACAAATTGACCTTACAAGAATTGATGGTTCAGACACCGGGGCTTCCAGTTTGAGAACCGCCAACCCTTTTTATAACCAAAATTGAAAGAAATAGAAAACTGCTTGACAAAGACATCTAACAACTACAAACCCAATAATCATCAAACTATCAGCTGTCATTGAGGCATTGACAAGTCACCACATCTTCTTAGCACATGTCAAAAGTTGTTCATATGGTTCAATCTTTATCTTGGAGTTTTCTTGTCTTCACAAAGCAACATTTTTTAGAGTGGTCAATTCCAACAAACTTACAGTCACATATTGAGCTGACCAAACTTAATATGTCTAAAATGCAAACTCCAAAATTTGAGATCGAAACAAGATTCCAACATAAAAATTTGACGCAGAGATCTCTTCCCCGTGGAAGCGAAGAATTGAGATATGCCTCCAATTTTAACACTTTTGACATATATCATTTGTGACTTGAAACTTCTCTGCCCTAGATCTGAGATCCAGATCTCAGATCTAGATCCGTTCATGTATAGTTCGTGGGCATGATTTTGCAGATTTATAATATGATAGTGCACACAACTCTGACAAAACCATCCAGGCATGAATTTAACTCCTTTGCAAGTTCTGGGAAGATAAGCACAAACAAAAATTTACATATAGCAAGATAACGGAAGGATATGACGATGCTTGAAGAAGCTACAAACAAACAAACAAACATATCTAGAAATACATGATCAAAAAAAATATTCACATTAAAAATAAGCTCTCACACATCTATACTAATATGTACAAAAATAATAACACTTAGGATCCCTCACATATTCCTGGCCCTCCCTTGAGGGATTCAAGCCAGTACCAGCTCTGATACCATGTTAGAAAAATATAAGAGAGCTAAGGGAGATTATACACACAACAAACCACATATTATCTTTTATTGATCATATAAAGCAATTACACATATAAGAATTGGATTGCAGACTTCTAGATGATAAGATCCGAAGAAGGTAGATCTATGAATCATAGAAAACTCACACACATAGGGAAATAACAACTTCTAGGCTGACTCATTGGGATTCACAATTACAACTCATACACATGGGAAACAACCACATTTAGAATAACACCTTGGAATACTCATTGACAACTTGTAAT
The DNA here is from genome assembly GCA_031772625.1 of Pinus tabuliformis. NCBI lineage: Eukaryota > Viridiplantae > Streptophyta > Pinopsida > Pinales > Pinaceae > Pinus > Pinus tabuliformis. Next base: position 1,099,455,322 of record CM062811.1, read on the forward strand.
ACACATGGAACACATGACATTGAAGCATTACTTCCAACAAATTTGTGCACCAACATGAAGCTACATACTATGCCTCACGATAGGCACCTGGAGTGAGATATCCAACCTTGGCAAGGGCCCTTGCACCCAAATATGTGAATAGTCTATGTTGATCACTTCATATACTAGGAAAATTAATCCCTTGGCAATAGAGGTGTCCCTATGAAGCCAAGTATCTGTCTCTAATATCAATTGTAGAAAATTTACCAGAGAGAAAATAAATAACCAAGAAGAAAAACATTACAACCAACAATAAACATTAACATTAACTATAATGCATAGAATTTACCCTGGGAAAACCCAAAATCCGGGGAAAAACCCAACCTAACATAATTGCATCAATCCTTGGCAAAAACCCGGGCCAAGCTAGCCAAGTGAGCCTTCACTGCTCACCTCCCTGGCCTACATTACAATGAAGTCTTCCAAGCCTTTTAATGGCTTCATTACATGAATCCCATGGCCAAAAAACCATGCGCATGTTATACCACATTCCTAAAAGCACCATTGTTTGACTTGGTCAACTTTAACTCTATCCCTGATTCAAGTTTACTTAACATAGGAGCTATAACCAAGGGCCTTGCTACTCCACTTTGCATAGACTATTGGGCTCCCTCTTGAGATTTTAACTCATGATTTTGGCATTGAGTCAATAAGGAGCCTTGCTGGAACCATGAGCATTTAGAACCCTATATTAGCTCCAAACTCTTATTTCCCCTCTTCCCTTGGGAGTTATTTTAAGTGACATATGCCATTAAATAAATCTTCGAGAGGACTATCCATTAAGCCACTTCTCATGCTCCTTTAATCATAATAACCAAATATAAAAACCCTACAAGGTTATGTTGTTCATCTAACTTCATTTACTTCTATGAATATTCAACCAAATCCCCCTGAAATTGATATCAATCTCCCATGCTACTGGACTTTGACATCAATAAAAATATATGCAAAAAACCCCCACTTTGGAAATCATGGAAACACTACCAAACATCTACTTAGTCATTGATGAAATTGGGCTAGACTCCCCCCATATGCTTGCTGACTAAACATTCCCTATCTGCTTGTTGATTGCTGGGTGATCCACTCTTGATGTTTGCTTATTCTCCCCCTTTGTATTCAATGGAAAATGACATATACTCCTCTTATGTTGGTGCATATCATATTCTTGAACTCCCCCTAACACCAACATGTTTCTTAGCTGAAATATGTGAGCCATCCCTCCTTGTGAGGAAGAAATTACTCCAATTTTTTGTCTAAGATATTCAAAACTTTCTTTGGGTAAAGTTTTAGTAAATATGTTAGTAATTTGTTCTTTTGCTGGAATGTATTTTAATGTGACAATTTGATCAACTACTTATTCTTGAAGAAAATGGTACTTGATAGGAATGTGCTTTATTTTATAATGCATAAAAGGTATTTTGAGATATTGATATCACTATTGTCACATATGATAGGGACAGTTGATCATCATTTTCTTGAAGATCCTTGAAATTCTACTTCATCCATAAGACTTGAGTATAACATGATGCTACTGCAATATATTCTTCTTCAACTTTGGATAGAGAAATAGAAGCTTGTTTCTTGTTGAGCCAGGATACCAAGAAACTACCTAAAAATAAGGCTCCTCCACTAGTACTCTTTTTATCATCAACACTTCCGGCCCAATTTTCATCTATATAAGCCCTGAGAGTAAGAACTGTTCCCCTTGGATACCACAAGCCATAATCTATTGTGCCCTATAGATATCTAAATATCCTTTTGACTAAAATCACATGGGATTCCTTTAGGCTTGATTGAAATATACCCACCAGACCTATTATTTGCATAATATCTGATCTTGATATTGTTAAGTAAGGAATGGTTTCAATCATGGACCTGTACATGGTTTGATTCACTTCTGGAAACTCATCATGCTTACTGAGCTTGCATCCTACTATCGTAGGAGTGCTCACAGGTGCACAACTTTCCATACCAAACTTCTTTAATATTTCTTTAAGGTACTTGGTATGAGAGATAAAGATGCCTTTTTATTTTCTAAAGTCATCCATTATTTTTCTTTAAGTGCTCCAATACTTTGTATGCTTGATTTCCTTTAAGCATTTATTGGAATGTGGTAGATCAACTCTTTCTTCTTGTTCATATGTACTTTGATTTTTTCAATATGTATTGCCCTCTGTTATGCTTTGGACTTTTTACTTTTGATTTACAATATGTTATTGCTACTTCAATTTGACTTACCAACACTATTGTTCCTAAGAAACAATATTTTTCTATCTTATTCATAATTTTTCTCCTTGTATGGATACAAAGTTGCTAATGTAGTTCTCAGCATTTGTACATGCTGTCATAGACTTTTACTAGCTAGGAATTTTTTTTCTTTAAAAGGTATTAGACACTATGTTGATTTGAGGTCCATCATTCATTTCACTTCTTTCATATTATAATAAATGGCTTGTGACTTGCATTTTATTATTCTTCATATACAACTTTGATTATTGCACTTCCATCTCCTTGATGACATCTTCCACCTCTTGCCTCATTTGAAACTAAACTTCTATTCACAAGATATTTGTTAGGAGCAATTTTAGGGTTTGTCTTCTCTGTCAATGCTTGAACTACTGATATATTTGAATCATCATACTCATGTCTATTCTACAAACTCATCATCCTTCTATTATAGTTCATACTAAAAAATTCAATCTTCTTTAGTCCATTAATGAAGTGGACCCTAATTCTTCCAAAGAAGCAAAAGATGGATTCTGCGTATTGTATTGATCCAGTGTATGAGTTGTAAGTTTCCCTCCCGTTCATGGAAAAAAATGAACAAAATCAACAATGGGGAGATCACTCGGTCAGGGCCCCAAATTAAGCCCTTATCTGTTTAGAATGGCGATTTCGACTGGTTCTATAGGTTCCCCTCACTCTCCTTGTTGACTTGTGATGTCTCTAATTAATTATATATATATAAAAAGAAATATCGGATATACCCTCTTGCAGAGCTCTTGCAAGAAAGCAACCCTTAAGCTGAAATAAGGTCTTAGCCAAACCACACTAGAATTTTCTCTTGCATAAGGAGACTTTTAAAAATGTCGTGAATCTATTCTAAATGCAAATATACTCTAGGATTCAAACAACAAAAAATAAATCCTAAATTTATCTCAATTGAGAAAGATGTAGATCTAGCCTCAATCGAGAGCAAGGTAATGAAGTTTAGATAAATTTTAAATTTAGAATAAAATGAAGTCATTAAGCCAACATAGTAGTTCCAGGACTTGCTACTAATTCAAGAAGGTATATACATTCAACTATCTGATAAATAGTCATAAGATCTCTGCTACACATACATATAAACTCAAATAAAATGAATTCAAAATCAATGACATGACTGCATTAAGGAAATAGTTCTCATAAAACAATAATGATTAAAACAAAGACAAACCTGCCATTAATATGCTAAATAGTTAACAATAATGACATGAATATCTACTCAAATTCGTTATTTAACTTGATAGCAATTAGATCCATCATTAAAATATAACTTTTGAATGATTTAATAAGCATATAATTAAATGAAGTTATAGTAGCGCAAAACAAAAAACCACATATTTATTTGGATCAAGAATTGCATCAAATTTTAATTAAATGCATACCATCAATCAATCTTTATTTCTGACAAAAGTGTAAAAAATTATAGATCTGATCAAAGCCTTTTGAGCACAAAAATTCTTGGAAAATTTCATGATAGCATGAAATTTTCAGAACTAAAATGCATCTCTTTGAATTTCCCTAAATCTAGTCCACAAAATATTTAGTTCTCTACAAAATTCTGCCCCCTACAATAGTGCAAAAATCCATCTTTCTGCAGAGGATTTCCCCAAAAGTTTGAGAACTGGAACCCTCTCCTCATTCTCAAAACTACCATTCATAATTACAATATAAAAGCCCAAATAGTAGAACTGTTACAAGGCAATTTTAGATCTACATTTGAGGGCTGCAAAAATCCTTTTTCTTCTTTATTTGTTGCTCTCTCATTGCTCCAAATCCTTTAGGTTTGATCTCTTCAACAATTGTCCTACAAAAACCAATCACAATTAAAATACAACCAATCAAAATTTAACATCAAAATTGAAATTACCAAATTGAGAAAAGAAATTCTCAAACTAAAATCTAATTAAATAAATAAAATAAAAAGAAACATGTGCTTCCCATTGATCTCTGTCAAAACTTCTTTGCCCCAAGAAGGCAGTCTTCAAACCAATTTGCAACAACAAGACTCTAACAAATCAAATTCCAAAAAACAAAACTCAGAAAATTAGTTTCTTGTTGCAAATTCGTAGCCCTAGTTTCCCTTAAAATTTTGGCATAGTTTTTGACAAGATATAGGCATGCAACTACTCCCAAAATATTATCCGTGATTTTAGCTTCCTAAATAATTTGCAAGATATGGCTCTCCAAAATTGTCGAAGTGCTGGAAAATGCACAATCATAAACAATTTAACAAAATTATGGGCAATTAATTATGATATTTTATTTTTATTAATTTTAAATATATAAATATATAAATAAGATTTAACAAGTTTTAAAAATTAAAAATATTAAAATAAATATAAATGATATAATTTACAAAACAAGAGCCACATGGTGGCATGTCACTGCTTATTGGCATACATGAATTATGTGCATACAGTTTTTAGTCTATTTGATTGAAATGACGTTTGTGATACACCTTGAAAGGAGAAGGGTCCCTTATCCCATAAACAAAGGGGTCTCATACATCAATTTGTTATCTAGCTTAGTGGATAACTGGGAGTACACTCCAATATATTTTAATTTAATTTTTCATTATTAATTTTTATTCCTCATATTTATAATTTAACTACTTAAGGAGATATACTAAATGCCTTGTTAATAATTAAGATGCTTAGTAATCAAGTCTTAAAAACAATTAATAATATTTTTTTTACAAGATATTCAAAATCTTGAAAATTAATTAAAATTTCATGAAACTTATACTTTTATATATTATCATAATAATATAACATATAAATCCACATGAAATAAAGGAATAGATTCACATGGCTGAGGAAGAGGTGGTAAATGGTTGGGAAGATTCCTCATACTTAGAGGTCTTGGCTTTAGTAGCAAATTGGGTGCCAAACACTAGTCATGTTTGGAGGTCAAAAAAACCAGTACTTGTACACTATCTATCTATATTGGGAAACTAAGTCTTTGCTTGAAAATGTCCTCCTTGAACACAATGAAGAGAAGAAAGAGATCCTTCTACAACTTATGAAATATAGCTAGAGCATCATGACATGGAAAATATATTACCTTGAATTGAGGATGCACTCTTTAGAAGTAGGGTTCCTTGTCCCCTATATAGCCCAAGGGGCTCGACCCCTATTGAGGTCTCAACATCCTTGTAATTTCTTTCATGGTATTTCTCGATGGCGTTGAGCATTGTGCTTATGATTTTTTTTCTCAGTCTCATTGACTATTAAGAGAAACTCTTATTTTCTATATAATGAGCAACACTAGCTAGTTCATGGCCATATTTTGTTATCTACTATGTCCATATTTTTTAGCAACACATGCATCAAACTCATATACAATTATTATATTGTTATGATTAATGTTTTTTGGACTAAAGAAATTAGATACAATTTTTATGTTGTTATGATCAATGCTTTTCGGACTAAAGTCATTTTGATTTATTTTTGGTCTAATTTCCCTCATGAAAAACCATAACACCTAAGAATTTAATATAAATGCAATTCTATTTTAAAAATAATATAAATCTTTAACTTATACAAAACCCCATTTTTAAATTTAAAAATATAAAATATTTTTTTTAATAAATTAAAATTAACTATACAAATTCTTTAATCATAACCTATAATTTTATATATTTATATTTTTAATAATTATCATATATTACAATTTTTAATAAAATAACAAATAAAAAGTAAAAAATAATATACTTTGTCACATCTACAAAATTGTTAAAAATATTTATCACAAATTAATCAGGATCATATCAACATCAAACTCTTTATCATTCTTTTTATTTTGCTATGGAATTTCTATAACCACACTTTAGAAAAAATACTTATTTTAAATTAATCAATTTCTTTGAAGTCCAATCTCTTTCCCTAAAAACAATAGTTTTAAAAAACATTTTATATAATTTAATCTTTGAAAGTAAGAAATGTCTACCCTACTTTAAAATTATGCTGTTATGCTGTTATTATTTTCACTTTAATTATTCTAGCTTAGAAAACAATAAGCAATATATGAATAAAAACCAAATCCTCTATAATAATTGATTAACTATTTATATTAAAAAAAAATATTAAAATTTAAAAATTTAACTATATTAAAATACCTTTAAAATACCTACTATAATACAATTAAGATATAAAAAACATTTAAATTGAGTTTATAAGTAATTCAAAAAAGTGGCTTCTTAATTAAAAAAATCGACTCCTAGTTATTTGCCTCACATTAATGAATTATTCAATTCCCATGTTTTTAACTACGAAAAACCTCTCATATTTCTTAATCACAATAAATTTAAAAATAATAATTAAACAACTCCACCAGACATTCACTTGCTGTGTGAAATTCCAAATACACCGGCGTTGGAGTTTAGTGATTCTTTCATGAATACCTTCAAATAAGCTTTGTGCGAGACATATATAACAAAATTTATGATGGGGTGAGTATACCATTCAATCCCTACCCGTTCCGAGTCTTACCAACTTCAAAATATTGGCGGTATTACCCGTTCCGAGTCTTACCAATTTTGATTGACCGTGTTCATGTTTGTCTGATTCCCGAATATTTTGGGAATCTGCAATCGACTTAAGGATGTCCGTCGAACAATCGGTTGTAAAAAAAAGTCGGGCTAGTATTTACGCAAGAACGTGAAAAACCAACCTTCCAACTAGTAAGAAACCAAACCTCGACTAGTCGGAGGTCAGAGGTTGGGCCTTGGAGCTGAGCCACAGAGGGAATGCAGAGAGAGACCCAACTGTTGATTTAGAGTCGGTCTTGTGGAATTTCTTTTACGTTCGGGTCATTGTAATGAGGGAGGAGGTTTCAAATAAACTTGATGAACAACGGTGAAATCAAGAACCCATTTATAAATAAAATTAAGCCTCGAGGGAAATTAAAGCAGGTTGCAGAAGTAAAAGCAGTGACTAAGGAAAGATTGAATTGTAATTTCTGCAAACTCTGAGAAGATCTACCTATACCTTTGGGATTTCATTTAAGGCAACATTTGCTTGAATGACACGAGCTTTGATTTCAATGGATTACAATGAAGACTATTAAGGCTGTTAATGAGGGACAATTCATTGGCAGTTGGAGCTCATGATTTTTCATGTAGCAATTCTAGTATTTGTTTTCACTGATCTTGTGGTGCCAGCTTTCTCTGGTTACCTAAACTATGAGATTGCTTATTTCACTGGCTTAGTATGGGTGCCAACAAGGAACATCCTTCATGGTTCTCATGAGTTGATCCAAAGATACAAAAGAAATAATAAAGCAACAATATTATTTAAGGAGGTTATTGACTCCTAGTGAGCAGTCAAATACATGTTGCACGAATGGTCAATGACATATCAATCACTATGGTGGACTTAAAAGATCAAATCCAAGTTTAAGTTTTCTCTCAAGCAAGCAAGGAGAAGGCACTTGATCCTAAGAATTCAGAGGAAACAATGGCTATCAGTGAGCTCTAGGTGATGGAGGAGCATGTGGATTCTCTATATATCAATGTTGAGTACCTCCTCCACAAGACAAGTATCAAAAGGTTGATGGGATTTCACAATGATATGATGTGTTCGGCCCTTAGAATTGTATACAACTCAAAAGTCGTAACACAACCCGACCCCTGACCTCGTGCGTGGGAAAAAACCACCAATTTGTTTGTTATTATGATGTAAATTAAGAACCTACTTAATTACATCAATTTGTTTGTGAACACCCACTCATGGGAGGCACTGACCACCTTAAGATAGAAAGCACCTACTTTGCAAGAGGCACCAACCTCTTATAAATGCATGCCACCACCTGCTCTAGCCAATGTTTTACCTTTAATACAATTTTCAAAATGAAAACAAGGGAAATTACATATACAAAGAAATACAAAGATGATTCATTGCAATATAATACTTCTGATTTCGGTCCTCTATGCTTCCACAAGAACTATCGGCCTCACACAACATCACTAGCCCACTCTGCCCCTTTTCTCTAAACTATGCTCCTTGCCGCTCCTTCAACTCCTAATCACAACTCTTTGCAACACTCTGCCTTAGTTCAACACTTGGACCATTTGTGTTGAAAAATGTGCAACAAGAAATGCTAAAGTTAGAATGTGCTAAAGATAGAACTCCTAAAAATAGCATGTCTAAAAATAGTAGTTTGGCCAATGAGGTCATTGGCCACCTTGGGTGAGAGGTGAAACTGCAAAAAATAGAAAGTTCTAAAAATAGCATTTCTGGGTCCCTTCCTATTTATAGTAGTCCCTGGTCTATCTATAGGAAGTAAAATCGAATTTGGTCTTAACATCAGTTTAAAATATTGACTGATTAATCTCCATGATTTAATTAGTTGTAAAAATTAAACTTGAAGTCTTTGTGAGAACATGCAATTAGTTGTCCCACTGATTGAGGAATTTATCCTTTATTCTCTCCACTGATTGAGGAATTAAGTATGAGTTCTATAATGAGAGAATCAATTGACTTAGTTCTAACTAGTCAAGTCCATTTAGATTATTTTAACAAGTTGTTAAAATAATAAAATATAGTTTATTAATGCTTGCATGCATGTGACAACTATTCTTTTAGATAACTAAGTATTTTCTCATGGATAATTGATGCATGGCAGTTCAAACAGAGACCCAGTTGAGATCAGATGAGGGACAGTGTACTATCAGATGCTTGGATCTTCCCATGGAATATTCCTTGCATGCAGGAGGAACTAGAGTCCTCAAGGATTGCATAGTAGGACTTGAGGTTGACAACAGGTATGATCCGGGGCCAATTCACATATGTTTGTAATTGGACCCCAATCAAAATTGCGCAAGGAAATAGGGGATTGGAGGACTTGAGGCCTACATATTGAGGCATAGTGAGTCTATGATCATCATCTTTTGATTGCAGAGAGTACAAGATAGCTCTTGAGCTGATATTTTTTGTAAACAGAAGAGGATTTCCACTTGATTGATAATACAGTGTTGGGGGTTTTATGCTGGTGCTTTCCCCAGTGATATATCTGTGTTATGTGTGATTATTTCTCTTGATCAATTATATGTGTTTATGGTTGATGTTGCTCATGAAATCGATTTTGCTTCCGCTTAATGTTTTGTAGAAGTAGATCATGTGTTTTTCTTTAGTACATTGCATTACCAGTTTGATCTACAGGTGAAATTTCTACAATTTGCTCAAATTTGGCATACTCCACTCCAACATCTTAAGCTCACGCAGCAATATTGTATGCCCCACTTTTCTCAAGTGAGCTCCTCTATTTGTTTCATCTCCAGTGCTAGGAACAATGCTCTCTCTCTGTTGACTATTAACCTGCCATTCACGCTGCCTAAGAGTACTCCTGCACTGTTGTCCATGCTGTTGTTGCATCAAACTTTCTAATCTCTTCAGCCACATTAAACATTGGGAATGGGCTCCTGAGAGTTTCCATGCTGAGAAATAAATCCTTAGTCAACCTGCACACTCCAACGAGGCTCTCCATTCTTATTAATGACTCATAGAGCTTGACAGGTACTTCGACATGGCTTCTCTATTCTTCATTTAAATCAATGAGGTGTGCATGGGAGATCAGAGGTAGCTTATTTCAACTTCGAGATAGGCCCAACACTCTTCTCTTGACAATCAACATTTATTCCAATGACCAACTCTCCTGAACGCATTTACTCCTTAGTTGTCGACTCATACATCTTTCATACTCCTCTATATGCAATATCAGAGCCCAATCATTTCATAACTTTTATTAAAGTGACCTTATGAAATCACAAGCTTCTAATTGGCCTTTGGCCCTTATGCTTTGGCCCCTATTGATTTTCCACCATGGGACTAGGCACTTTGATCAGCGGCTTCATACTCCTTTGTACTTTTATATCGGAGCCCCTACATATCGTAACTTTTATTAAGGTCACCTTACGAAAATGCGAGCTTCTGATTGGCCTTTATCTCCTTCTGCTTTCCCTTTATTGATTTTCCACCATGGGACCGGGCACTATGACTGGTGACTTCATACTCCTATGTATTGTTATATTGGAGCCCTTAGCATCATAAGTTTTTCAAAATTACAATTATAAAGGAGTTATGAAATCCCGACCTCCGATATTCCGACCTCTGAGATGATGTCATGCTCTCGTCATCATCTCCACGTGGCGTTTCTTTAGTGGTGACATGTGTCACCTGAATTTACCCCTTTCGACTACCCAATAGTGATGATTTTGACTGCCACATGTCCTCTGTACTTCCACATGATGCTGTCGTCATCTACCACCGTCAGTGTGTGAAGGCCAATCAATTGCTGGCATGTTTCCTATTAGAGGAGAGAGAAAGGGTCCCTCGGTCCTTGGTTTGCAAATGATTTCCTTTGTATTTCTCACTCCTTGTAGCCCTCTGTGCTTTTTAAAGAAATTCAATATGTAAGGAGTTACGAAATCCCAAAACTTTGAATTTTTGAAGGGTTCCGATGTTCTGTCCTTTCGAGGTATTGAAGTCTCTAGCCCTCTGACGTTCTGCAGACCGGCTTACTTCCTGGTACCAAAATTTGGCGCTTTCGTAGTCACGAGCTTCCAACCTTCTGAGGTCTTGAGACTCCTACCTTCGAAACTATGACTTTCTGAAATTCCGGCCTTCCCCTCTAGTTCCAAAATTTGGCTTGTTTCTAGGACTTAAAGATCTTTACTTCGACTGAAAATAACTTTTGATATTGAGATCCATTCATGGACTTCCACATATCGTTGGAAAGTTTTTTCAAATAAATTTCCAGTGGAGATGGTCCGATGCAGTATTTGATCCCATTTTCTACCTAAAACATGGCTGCAAACTCTCTGCCTGGAATATACCTCAATGCTAGTCTGGTTGACATCAATGCAAACATACCAAGTGCCACCAATCAATCGAACCCCTTTGTCATTGATGGAAATAACATAAGCTCCCCCTAAAAACAGGCATGGTATTCTTCATTGTTGTTCTTCTTTGATGAAACACTAATATTCTCCCCCTTTTGCATCAATGACAAAGGATTCTCTTGAAAAGTCCCCCTAAACCACTGCATCTTACTCTTCAATTGATGCCACATGCTCAAAAACTGCCAACACATATTATAATTGGGTCATTTGAGAGGAGGATTCACAACTCCTATATATTGTCTGAGATATTCAAAGGGTTCTCTTTCCAATTGCTAAGTAAATATGTCTGTGAGTTGGTCTTTAGTGGCCACATATTCAAGTCAAACAATATTAGTTACAACCTGCTCTCTTAAGAAATGGAACTTGATAGGTATGTGCTTGGTCTTTGAGTGCATGACATGATTCTTAGAGATATTGATGGCACTAGTATTATCACACATGATTGGAATGGGATCAATCAAATCTACCTTAATTTCCTTCAAGGTCTGCTTCATCCATAGAATTTGCGAGCAACAAGTGGTAGCTACAATATACTCTGCTTCAACAATTGATAAAGAAATGGAGTTTTGTTTCTTGTTGACCTAGGACACTAAGCAGTTTCCCAAAAAGAATGCTACACCAGAGGTGATATTCCTGTCATCAATACTGTTTGCCCAATCAACATCAATATAGGACTTCAACTTAAACTCTCTGCTTTTAGCATACCATAGTCCATAATCAACTGTTCCTTGAAGGTATTTGAAAATCATTTTGACAACGATTACATGAATCTCATGAGGGAAAGCTTGAAATCTGGACACAAGACCCACTGCTTGCATGATATCTGGTCTCAAAGTTGTGAGATACAATAATCAATCTATCATTGATATGTACTCAGTCTGATTTACCAACAACGTCTCATCTTCTTTGCACAATTTGCAACTTGTAAGCATAGGAGTGCTAACTAGCTTGCAATATTCCAACCAAAACTTCTTTAGAGTTTCTCATAGGTACTTGGATTGGGAGATAAATACGCCCTTTTTTGACTAAGAAATTTGTAGTCCTTAGAAGAAGGACAATTCTCCGATCATGGACATCTCTAACTTTATTTTCTTACAATTTGCGAATTGATGTCCCAATTGTTCCAGATCACTACTAAATATTATGTTGTTCACACACACAACTACAATTAGTAGATGATCATCTTCAAACTTTATGTATAGATTGATGTCTACAATACCTTTCTTAAAGCCTTGTTGCTGAAGGTATTGATCCAGTCTTGCATACCAGTTTCTGGGAGCTTGTTTAAGTCAATATAAGGCCTTTTTAAGTTTGCACACATACCCTTCATTTTCGGTGGGCGTGAAGCCTTCTGGCTACTCAATATAAACTTCTTCTTCCAAATATCCATTGAGAAATGCCAACTCCAAATCCATCTGATATACCTTGATGTTTTTATTACCGGAAAAGGCGATAAACATTCTGATAGCTTCTAGTATATCTATTGGTGCAAAGGTTTCCTCAAAATCTATCCCTTCTATCTAGGCATACCCTTTGCAAACTAATCGATCCTTGTTCCTAATTACTCAACCCTACTCATTTAGCTTATTTTTTAAGACCCATTTTCTACCCATGATATTTTTTCTTTAGGTCTTGGAAGAAGCTTCCAAGTGTGTTTCTTCTCAATTTGGTCAAGTTCTTCATTCATAGCTCTTACCCAAAAATTGTCCTCACTTGCCTGGTTGAGGATTTTAGGCTCAACCTAAGATGACAAAGCAATATTTACACAACTTGAACTGCCAACACACTTCCTCCTGGTTTGAACACCAAGTCTTTTATCTCCGATAATTTGACTCTCAGGGTGTTCTTTCTGTACATACTTGGAAGGTGTTTTGGGCCTTGGATTTGTTCTTATTTCCATGTCTTCGTTATCTAAATATGTTTCATCTCAATCAAAGGGCCTAATGTCTAAAATCTATTCTCCATATGAGTTCATGTTTCCTTTGGAGGATTTAGGTTGTGAATCTATTTTATCTACTACTACATCAATGCAATCCTCAACCCTGTTTGTTCATTTGTTGTAACACTTATATCCTTTACTTCGAGCAGAGGACTCGAGTAATATACCCTCATCAACACGTGAATCAAACTTTTAGGGATTTTTATCATTCCTTTTTATAAAGCATTTTCTCCCAAACACCTTGTAGTTTTTAACTGATGCATGTATTCCTTTCTTGATCTGAATGTGGAATATTAGTTTTGTTATGCTAATGTTACACGCCAATTTTTCGCCATGACACTTGATCAGTTTATGGATATTATTACCATCTGTGAACATGTTGAAACTATCTCCCTTAGAAGTAAAACAAATCAAAATATGTTAAAGTCCATGAGAAATTTGGGTCAAATAGCTCTCACACCTTGTTAAGTTCCACGTGTGCTGATCTCTCTAGTGTTTCCTGCACATGCGCTGAAAGTTACTCTGAGAAAAATGCAAATCTGTGTTCTGTCTATAACTATAAACCCGCGCAGGTGAATTCTAGAAAGTAAAAATAAAAAGTACATTCTAGAAACCTAGTTGGTCGAGTATTTCCCAAATGAAAGCTTCCAAGTGATGACTATTCGAACTATAACCCTCATAAGATGCATCTCCATCCCTTTTCTCATGGTAACCTAATCCTTCACCAAAGGAGGTTCATCCTTTTCTTAGGTATCTTAAACCCCCCCCCCCCCCCCCCCCCCTCTTTGATCTATAAAAGGACTAGAGGGTTGAGGGATGAAGGAGGTCATAACTAAGAGAATACAAACTTATGCTGCTAGTTTGAGATTGGAAAGCTTGTTATCTAAGGAGGAGATTGAAGACATTTGTGAGGGACCTCACAACATCAAGGTGAAGGTTGTAAGGCTCCTCTTATCTTCTGATTAATACAAATGAGCACTTTCTCCCATTTATTTTTGTCTTTTATGAATGATGAATAGTTTGCAATTGGTTATTATGTTCATTAAGGCAAGTTCAATCCCTAATTTACTTGATCATTAGGTTAAGTTGTTTGAATTAATATATCACATGTTATTTTGATCCTTTTTATGGTTTATGTTTGTAGCTTCTACTAAGCATTGAAGAGCTGCATCAAGTCATAACTAGGGATCTTCATCTCGCATTTCATGAAACCAGTAAGAGGTCTATCTATCAGTTAGACTGGTTGTAATTTGATTAAGTTTGACTTAGGGAAAGAGTGAGTTCATTTGTCATGATTGTTTCTAGTTTCCATTTAGAATCTAGGGAGATCACTCTTGTCCAAAAGAGGGATTGTCCGGTGTAACAAACTTGCAACCATACCGGGGAACATATTTGTTCTCGTCTTTTTCCTTAGCATTGCTTTCTGATTTTTCTGATTTATCCAACCCTAAGTCTTCATAAATTAATGGCCTTTTAGATATGATTGGTTGATTTTCAATTTTTTATTTTATTTTTTCTTTAAGTTTTCTTCCCTTCGTTGTTTCTTTTTGTACATAGAGTGCAAATTTGCTCCCTTTTTGCCGTAGAAACTGAGCGCATGCACACTGTTGCCTACTGGAAACCCACGCAGTCCTTGAAATATTTTGAAATTTTTATTATAGCTTCAACCCAGACTTGAATTTGTCTTTCTAAAAGTGTCATTCTATTTGTTTAGACTGTGTGTTGTCTTTTCTGAACTCAGTTGATTGCTTTGTTGATGATTTTCTGAAGATTAGGTCTTTTTGGAAGAATACCCTAGGGTTTTGACTGGTTGATTTGTTGATTGATCAAAACAAGTTTGAATGTCTTTCTGTCATTGATATTATATATATATATATATATATATATATATATATATATATATATATATATATATATATATATATATATATATTATTTATTTATTTATTATTATTTATTTATTTTTATTTTTATTTTTGTTTTTATTTTCATTTTTATTTTATTTTATTTTATTATTTATTTATTTTTTTTCCTGTCAAGTACACTGGTTAAGCTTTAAAAATTGTTTATTTGTAGTAAAAATCACTTTGAATTACAAGTTAGGGTTTCTGAAGACATTGTGCTTTTGTGGAAAAATCATAGTTATTTTTGCTTGATAAAAGAAGTTGTTGCTTTCATCTTGGAAAATTTTTCGCGATTGCACTGTTATTATCATTGAATCAAAGCATTCATAGGAGAATATGTCTTTTCTCCATCTTCTTGATTGATTTTTGTGTGCTTGAAAGTTTCAAGTGATTAGAAGAAAATAGTTTTTAGTTTATTTTGATAATTAGGGAAATATGGAAATTAGTTTGTTGGTTGCATTTTTCATTACCAAATAGTGAAATTGGTTGTTTTGAGGAAAGTTGAAAAGTTGTGGGTTGTTGCATTTTATTTCTCAAAAATTAAAGAAAACCCTTTCTTTTCTCTAAATAAAATTTCATCGAAAATTGAAAGTTACTTTTTCATTTTAGAGTGCATTAAGATTTCGAGTCGTCAAAACATCATAACTTTCACCTCCATTACCCATTGAGTAAAAGAACATCATAATAATACAACACTAATTAAAATTCACTTAGAAATTTTATATATTTTTAGGGATCTTTTCACCTGCATTAGCTTAAGTGCAGGGATTTGGAATAGGGAAGGAAGTAAGCTTTCCAAAGCTACAAACGGACAATAGAATCTTGAGTTAGGGAAAGAAAATCCAAGTAGTACCATTTTTCTCTGGGAAGCTCTTCTTATACATGAGTTAAGCATGAGGTCGCGCCAAATTTGGTGAAGTGATCCGACCTACATCATTGGCTTAGATACAATGATTTACATGTATTACAACAGTGCCGAAAGGTACTTGGGGTCACTTGAAAGTAAACCTCCAATTGATCATGTGGAGGAGCCTTAAAGGGGATTGAGTTTGTTACTCTGCCCTTGCATGTACGTCTGATCTACGACTGCCCCCCAGGTAAAATTGTTGTATTTGGTGAACATAGTGACCATAATCGTAGGGCTCTACCTAAGGTGACGGCAAAGGGAAGGTCCTATTGTACCTGGAACAGATGTTGGCTAGACTGACTTGGATTCTCTAGAGGGTAATCTTTTCTCGGGATGGTTTATAGCAAAGTTACTTGCACTAGACTGTTTCATTAAGCAGGTTGTTAGGGTAACTGGTCCAAATACTCATTTTCTATAAAAAGTTTCACCTTGATCTCTTCAATGTTGGATTTCATCACCAACTAGTATATATTGATCTCTATGAAGAGTAAGTTTGTGTGGTTTGAACTCCTAGATTTTTTAGCGCATGTTACTTTTTGTGTCGTTTTTTTTACTTTTTAGAGATTTTAGGTGTGATTTAGATATTGTGTGATTAATAATTTTTTTTTTTCATTGTGGCAGAACTACCAAGACAATCACGTAGGATACTCGGGGATCTTCCTGAGTATACACCATGTAAGTTAGAGAAGATTAAAGTAGAAAAATCTAAATCATTTGAAACTAGAACTACAACAGAAACAAAAAATTCTACTATTATAGATTCTAATGTAAGAGGAATTGAAGTTAATCAACCTATAACATCCACTATTTCAGGAATTGAAGTAACATAAACTGAATTGGATCAAACTTAGAATTTAACATCACAGTCAACAACAACTAATTTACAAATGACTGAAATCGTTCAAATTGAATCAAATACCGGAGAATCGTCTGATAGAAATCCCGTTTCCGAACCAGATATTGACGAACTCGAGTCTGATATTTTTGAGCCTAAAATTCATACACCTGCTACAACACATATTCTGGATCCTCCACTTTCACCATTTGTGAAACTTATCATTACTAATAGTCTTCCTCCTGGTCTTATTTCCATTGAAGAACTTGTTTTAAACGAAGAGGAAGAACCTCTAGTTTCTACCAGTGAACTTGTGGATATCTCAGAACTTTTGTTTCAATCTCTTCACCCTGACCCTTGGTATTTTACACCCTTGAACTTTTTAGGGCAAGGGATTCCGCGTTACACGACTCCTTATTCTACCGTACCCATTTTTGACTGGTCCACAATGATTCCTAGAAGGGCTATGATAGATACATCCATGTATTCCACTTCTCCGGAGTCCACATTGTATGGTGGTCTTTTACCACTTGGATATCACTCTCTCATAGGAGCTTATTCATGAGCTTCTTCCTTAAACCCATCTTCAAACATGTCAACTCAATGAAGGTTTGACATCTGAACAAGCCATTAATATGATTTCTGGTAATGTTGGTAATCCACAAGCTAATCCAACAAGTGGTTAATATCTGCTTGGGGGGCAACAATTTTATCCTCCACCTGGAGGACAACCTTTTGGTGGACCTTACCCTGCAGCTGGGGGGTAACCCCCTGCCAGAAACTACTTTAACTATTCTCAAATGCCTTAAACAAGTTTTGGTCAGCCTGTTATGCCTCAATCCGCCTATGGAATGCCTTACCCTGGATTGAATACAATCTGGAACCGTTCTCAACAGTCAATTCCTGTTGCTTCTCAAGTTCCTTTGTATCAACCTGACCAACCTCTTGAACAACCTATGCAACAACTGCCTTTTGAAGGTATGTCTTCTCAAATTCAACCAACCGTCCAGGCTACCTCATCGACACCTACCCAACAATCGCTTCAACAACCCACCCAAAGTACTCATCAAACTGTAGGGCAGTCCGCTATGGCAACGTTTGTTCAGAACCGAGGTTCAAGTTCATCTAGAACAAATTCCAGGAGTATCACAAATAACTGTCTTGCTTACATCACATGTTACTATGCAACCTCTTGTTCAGTCTTTACCTCAGGCATCTAGTGTTCAATCTATTCCTACGATTCCATCAACACCTCAAATACCTATTGTTCAACCTAGTGTTCCATATATGCAAGTACCTTTTCAAGAGATATCTTTCCAAGGTATACCCCAGAGTCAGTTTGTTCAAGCTACACCTTTTCAAACTCAATTTCTCCAAGGTCAACCCTTGCAAATCCAACCCTTTCAAGGACAGTTTTTTCAAGGTCAAATGGGTCAGAATCTCGCCTTCCAGAATAAACCATACCCAGTTCATACGTTTCAACAACTTATTCAACTGCAATACAATATGGCTCATCCTCGACACTCAAGACGTATGCAGATCCCAAATTCTCAGGCTATCCTAGGATATCCTCCTCCTGGTATGAGACTTGCCCCTCAGAGTTATCAATATCCATCATAGGACCCCAATCATTAGTTGCCTTTCATTGCAACTTTGGATTTCCCTGACCTCTCTCAGTTAACTAATGATCTACTTCTTTATTTACCCTATTGGTTGACCATTCCTACTAAGTTGTCCAGTGACATTCCTAAGTTTGAAGGTAAATTAGGTGAAGATCTGTCCAACTATGTCATGACCTACCATTTTTGGTGTGCGTCCAACTCGTTAAATGATGATTCTATTAGATTAAGAATTTTTCAACGAATCCTGATCAGTTCGAAAAGCAAATGGTATGTGGAATTACCACATGCTTCTTTCAACACATACAATGCCCTTGCTACAACCTTTTTGTCCCATTTTCAGTTACCCGTTTGATATGACAATGGAATTGAACTTTTGACTTCTTTAAAGGAGTCATTTTCTACCCATATATCAGATCACATTCACGAATGGAGATGAGTACGTCACCTAGTAAAATTTTACATTCCAGACCAGATTATGGCTGAATGGTTTATAAAATCACTTTTACCAGTAATAACTAAAGATTTGGCTAAAGGGGGTGTTGTAACTGAAGAGTACGTAATTTCTCAAGCTCAATATCTTGATCTTGTTTATACTTAGTGTTGGAGAGGTAAATCCCCTCTGCGGACAGAGGCGATCCCACTAGCCCAAAATGGGTCTAGCAACAATCAATTAACGCTACCATGCAAGTTCCTAGTTGCAAATTGAAAGTGGATTAAGTGAACCAACCTAGAGTCCAACGCTAGTGTCATAGACGAGTTGATACTCTTGTTCCCTTGCTCCGGCAGGTCACGATCCTCATGATCTCCGCGAATGGATACCTGCACATGCAAAGAACGAAGCGAATACAAGCATAAAATCCACTAAATACAACTATATATCGGTCAGAAAAGACACAGATCAAACATTATCATAATGAACAATAAGATTGGAACCATAACGATAGTCATTTATTAATGAATAATCAACAGAGAAAAATACAACCAAAGTTCTGACGTTGAATCTCTCCTCTGGCTGGGCGAGCAGCTACATATGTCTTGCAATAGACCTTTCTCTCTCTTTGATTATGAATACACAGCTCAGACTTTTGGCAGCATAACCTCCCTATGCTCCAAGACTCTTACTATCACTCAAGACAAGCGTTATCACTACTAGCACTATCACCACTACTCAAAAACTCCCCTGTCAAATGCATGAGGACAGACTTTTATAGATGGAGAAGGGGAGGAAGATACAATGCATCAAGACACCCATTATGGATTGGCATTATCTCCAAAAAGCCGCTGTGGATAGATGTAAGGGATAGATGATGAATCTTGACATCTAGAAGATTAGCTTTATCCTCAAAAGACTTCATGACTTGAAGGGAAAAAACATCTGGGCGCGCGTTTGTTAAAAATATTTTCCAAACTCGGTTGGCGTGGGTGTTACTTTAAGACAGAGCGCCAATGGGCGCGCCTTCTTTTGAGGATCTCCCTCATTGGCGCGGGTAGTACACTGTGGACCTGCGCTAATGGAAAAAGGGCACTTTTCAGGGATATTTTGCAGGAGGTGTCTTCAGGGCACATGAAGTCCATACTTAGGGGAACATAATGCAAGTGTTTTCAAGTTATGTCACTGCTCACAGGTCCCGGAATGATTCCTCCAAAGTACGGGAAAGGGGTAACAGGGACGGTGACCAATGGTGACAAATTACTGTGTAACAGATGCCCCCTAAAGCATGAGGCCCGAGAGAGAGAGAGGGGTGAAATGCTTTACAAGAACACGTGTAGCTGCCGCCGAGAATCTGCATCGAGAGATACAACTGATAGCTCAAGTACATGATATATGTGGTATGGTCGCAGCCATCCATAAGAGAGTACATAATAATCTAGATCCATAGCATGGGCGCAGCCATCTGGTTAGGATCAATGAATAGACTCAGGTATGGTCGCAGCCATCCAGTGAATGAGTCATGTAATAATCAGAATAAGCCACAAATCGCAGCCTGGATTCCAATAGACAAAATTCGGGGTCTTGCGCTCCATCTTGACCTGAACAGAGTACAAGTTCAAGCATGCGAATGCATGAGTTGAAGTCGAACATGCATGAACATCGTCTGATTACCAGTCAATGATGAAAACTGTTAACAGACGCGAGAGGTACCACCAATAATGACAATGGCCCTCAAGGTACTATAGGTACAATCTACGGCATGTGAATCAATGAGCTGGCATCGAACACCCGCAGAATCATTCGATCGGAGGCCAATGATGAAAACCTCTCGTCGAACGCGAAAAACCTGCCATTGAGGCATGCAGGCTCTAAGGCACCGAAGGGAGTCTCTAGATCAGCTTCCTGGATAATGAGCTGAAGTCGACAGGAAGTGATCTTGATCAAAGGTGGGCCATGGTGTTTCCCACATCATTGACACGAGACAGAGGAAAGATGTTGTGGTGATGCAAA
The DNA here is from genome assembly GCA_031772625.1 of Pinus tabuliformis. Taxonomy (NCBI): domain Eukaryota; kingdom Viridiplantae; phylum Streptophyta; class Pinopsida; order Pinales; family Pinaceae; genus Pinus; species Pinus tabuliformis. Next base: position 1,099,476,178 of record CM062811.1, read on the forward strand.
ATTATGTGAGGTATCAGAGGAGGTTGTATTGCTGTAGAGGTCAACTTCTCTTGAACATATCGGCGGCACGATAGTGGAATTGGCAGTATTTGACATCAATGGATCAGAGGTCATGGTGACGAGGCAATGAGCAGATGAGAGGTCAAACAGGATTATCCAAATCCATGGAGGCAAGTGAAAAATGAGATGAGATATCCCCACCCAGACACGAAAGCAGACAAGTGCCATGTTCAAGAGCGACATACTGCCGTCACGACAATAATTATGGTTCCATTTTCCCCCGCCATTTCTGGCGAGTACCCCAATTATTTTTAACAAGCTTGATGGGGATAGCATATGCTTGTGGTGCGTCATTTCGACAGAATCCGATGTCATCAGGTTTTAACGAGTCTAACAAAGGAAGAACTCGGCGTCTTTTCATGTTTAGAGAGTTTGAAAAGACAACAGAAAAGGAAACTCCAGAGGTGTCCTTTTTCGTAAAGTTGTGTCTCTCGAGCCCGAAAAAGTATAAAACAATGCTCGAAAGAACCGCCTGACCATTACGATCGAGGGGTACTTTTCAAAAATAGTGATTTCGACCTGAAAAAGTAAAAAAGCGATCAAAACCACATCATTTCGTAACCATTAACGAGTCTGAAACGACAAAAACCCAGTAATCTTTTTTATGTTTTAACGGTCAACAAAAAGAACTTAAAACGACCGCCTCTTATTAACGTTTAACGAGTCAAGAGGAGTAACTCGGCAATCTTTTTGTCTTTAAACGGTCAGAAAAGAGCTGAAAGCGGACCTTAAAGTAACCTTTTCACATGTTTTACCGAGCTTGAAAAAGTAGAAAAAAGGAGCTCGTTTCGTCGCTTGAGTTGCACCAACACCTGTCATCATACCAAAAACAGCGTAAAACCCATTTTGATATAAATATATTCAAAAATACGCAAAAAATAATATTTTTAATTCATTTTAGGTCAAAAAATGCTATAAAATAGCGAAATGGTAAAAAACAAATTCACTTTTTACTTTTCACCTTGTGAGTTTACCATTGGAGGGTTTTGGGTGCAAACTTCAACCGTCGATTGAGATCAATCCAGGAAAGCAATCGAGCCGCCGTCTGGAGCAGGTAAGAGGTCTTGTCCTTAGCTTCATTTTCATTCCGTTTTTTTAGTTTTCCATCCACAGACGGATCCCTTGCAAGGGGATTTGCAAAATTTAGGGTTGCGCCATTGGCGCGGGTTTCCCACTCGGGACCGCGCTAATGGGATTATTTTCCAAAAGGGGGCGCGCCATTGGCGCGACTGTTTTGAAAACAGTCGTGCCACCCACGCGACCTGCCACCCACGCGACCTAATTTTCCCGTGGATTTTACCATTAATTTCGCAAATTTCTTTGAATTATGGTTTCACCAGTGATCTAATGATGGTATTTTCGACTTCATGGTTGCAGGGATTCGTCAAAATGGTTGTAGAATGGAGAGAAAGAGAGCATGATGCTATAGATGCTCTGGCACTAGAGGATGAAGCTTGCATGGATGCCTTGAGGGATTGCGGCTTAAAGAAGTTTTTCCTCACCTCTTATTTGTGTGCACAACCGGAGCTACTACGATTTATCGTGGATGCTTGGGACATAGAGGATCAGGTATTCCGCTTGCGAGATCAGACATTGGAGCTGGATGTTTCCGATGTCTATTTTATCACTGGGTTATCGCAGAGAGGTGCATGACCCATTTTGACTGGAAGTAGGCCTTCCGGAGAAAAGATGGGGGAGGTGATGGACCGGGTTTGTCCGGGGGCATAGTTTGGACAGAACAGTGCCAAGGTAGATATCGTCACAGTTCCAGACCTAGTGCTACGGGTGATACTATTCACTATTACACGGACGGCGGGGGTACAGGCGCCCCATGAGGCCAGCAAGAATCATTTACTGCTGGCAACCGAGTGTCTCAACCCTACTCTGTTTGACTGGGCCACAGCTGTGACCCTTAACATCAAGAGACAGCTTACGAAGTGTAAGCATGGGGGCAACAAACAGTTCGGGTATGGATCCATTGTGGTATCCTTCTTCTTGGAGCGACTGCCGATTTTCAGGATTCAGGGAGGTATAGTGGTAGATCCAGTGCCATGGGAACTGAGGATGACTCGATGGGCAGCACTCATGCCCAGAGGAGGAGGGGGCGAGCAGATGGCCTGGAGGCCTGAGTTCTTCATATGGCTTCGTCACCAGATGATCGTTATAGAGGATTGGCCCTATGCGGGCACCGATTTTACTGGAGACCCAGATCTCCCATTGCTTGTGGGAGAAGATTGGGATGAGGAGCTTGATAAGAACTCTTTGTGTTTTTGATGTTTAATAATTTTTTTTTGTAATACATGCATGTCTCTGACAACAGCTATATATATGTATGCAGATGTTGGTACAGAGCGACCAGTTGGTCTGTCTCACATAGCACGGAGGGTACAACCCACAGCCGACCCTCAGGTAGAGGGTGGTGTGGGTGAAGAGCTAGTACAGAACCTTGAGGGACTCACTCGAGGGATTCCAGACTATGCCAGATTGGTGGATGTGCCCTTCACATACCAGAGGCACACAGTGGGAGTACCGACTCGCGTCCACCGTCTGCTGAGACGTTTGGTGCGAGCGGTGACATGCTATCATGAGCATCACCGTGATTAGACGCCTAGGTTTCATTTTTGCATATTTTTGAGAGACATGTTGTCTCCGGCCATATGAGATGAACATGTATTATTTTTTGGTCTATGTAACGCGCACGGCGCAAACATTATGACACACATATATATATACATATGCCTATGGTTTATATGGATCTTTCACATGTGATGATGTGTTATATGCTATGCGAATATTTGACACAAAATGTAATCTAATGTATCAGTTGCGTAACAAACGACCCATTGTGAAATGTATTTACACACATGTATATTTTATTTTTACACAAGCTTGAAAACACACATGATAATCACATATGCAAACTATGCTTGAGCATAAAGGAACGGGCATGCCCCCCAGCATGGTGTCTCAATTCGAGGTACATGCCCCCCAAGCTTCAGTCCATTGAAAATGGAGTGAAGGTTGACATTAATGCTATTGCGCTCGAATTGCACGAGCTCTTGTTTCATTATTTTAGCGAGGTTGACACAGGTAAAAGAACTTTCCTCGGCCAGATCCAGGTTCATTTTTTAAGGAGCTTGAGACAGGAAAGGAACTATGCTCCGACCAGAACTTCATCATAAGGGATAAAAAGTCGGGGCCTCCAAGATTGCCACTCCCGGTGGAAGGGAAACATCTTGGAAGTCAGGGCCCAATGCCCCCAGGACACTATGCACGATGGCGGCATCACTGGATCCAGGCATGGGACAGGTGGCCACGTAGTTGATCTGTGGTGGGGTAGATGCAACTGGTGGATGACAACTAGGAGGGGGCGACAACGGCGCAGGAGGCATCGGGGGACTAACGAATGACATTTGATCGATAGTCACAATTCTTCCATCGTGCGGAAAGCAAACCACACGGAAAAGAGAAGAAATGAGGGCCCCCATGGCATAAACATAGTCGCGACCAAGGAGAAGACTAAAGTCTAAAACACCTTGGGTAACCAAGACGTCTATATAGACGGTTTTGCCCCCAAAGTAATAGGGAACTTTGGGAGAACTCCTAGAGATGGACAGGCTCCTCCGTCGAAGGCTAACAGATTCTGAGTGACTGGCCCAAGCTGTGGGGAACCTAAAGCTTGCCAAGTAGTGTATGACATAAGACTGATAGACGCCCCTTCATCCAAAGCAGTGCCAGGTACTGACTTAGCACAGGCATGTACTGTGATCTGGAAAGGCATATGGGATGGAAGGTGACCGACGATCAGGTGATTCCAATCAAAGGAAGCGACCAGACTTCTTGGTGGGGGAATCGTATGATTGCCCCCATGTGCTAAAGGAACCGAAGGAGAACCTTCGGGAGCAGCTGGGTTAGGAGAGTCATTTCGGGACTCAGGAGAATCTGAAGAGACGAGAAGAACATGGGCGTGATGCTCTTCCGAAACAGAGTGAGCGAGCGGCGGACTCGAGTCAACACTCTTTCCAACCAATGGTTGGTCTGGAACAGGCTGGGAACAGCCGGGTTCGGGAAGAGGGGCCTGGACAAGAGAAGAATTTGAAGCAATCTCTTTGTCAGCAGGGGGACGATCTGCAGTTGCAGAGAGACGTTGATAGCCAACGGGTAGTTGGGGTGAAGGAGTTGTGAGACTTTCCAAGACAACGGAGGCTTTATCCATGAGAGGACAAAGGTGAAGGGGATGATTGCCTTCACAAAGTCTACAGGGGATTCGAATCTTCCCTTTTTCCTTACCATTTCCAACCGAGAAGGTAGCATCGCCGTGAGCTTCAGAGGACGATGAGGGGCGGGCCGGATCGCGAGACCACACTTCTAAGACCCTGGGGATGCCAGGACAATCGCGAAGAAGATGGTCCTCCTTGCATAATCGACAAGGAAACTTGACCTTCCGCGGAGGAGCGGAAGGGGGCCCGACTTCAGGCGTACTCGAGGGAGTAGCTACACTTGTAACTTCTCCTTTGGGAGCCTTCTTCTTCTTTGTCTTCTTCTTCTTCTTCTTAGTCACCGGGTTACTCGAATCGAGACTTTCACCAGGCGAAGTAGAAGATGAGGACGTAGAAGTAAGCATAGAAGGGGAGAGGTCCACCTTAGAATCAACATGACGTTGTTCAGGTGGAGGGACTGATTGACCAGTAGTTGATACGGTAGGGACCAAAGAGGTTAAGAACAACCAAGCAGGCAACCCAACAGTTAACCCCAGAAGGGATAACGTTGCCATATAAGGAGCACCAACATTCCCGAGAGGAGGGAAATGACCAGGATTCCCGTCAGGAGGGGAACTTGGGTTGGTGAACCCCGGAAAAGTTGCCATGGCAAACGAAAAGAAGCCTTCTCAAGCTAACGCACACAAGATCTAACCAGGTAATGTTTATCGTGGCCAAATAAATTTTAAGACAAAGGAACTGAACTTGACCTTTTCATGTTTTAAGAGTCGAGAAAAGGACAAAAAGGTGACTCTAGTCTCCTTCGAATGTTTAATGAGCACGAAGTGACAAGACGCTCACTGGCACCTTTTCTTTTAAGGAGTCCGAAAAGGATCAAAAGTGACTACTCTGGAGACTCTAGGCAAAGGGTTTACCAAACAATCCGTAAAACTGCTTATACACCTTGGCAATTAGATGAAAACCAAGGACTTCCTGTACGGCAGTCAATCTTCCTGAATGCTGTGTTCAGTGCATTACGGCTTGTAAGGCGGCAGACACGGCTTCCTGTGGATAAAGGATGATAACCTAGTGGGGTCTCCACATATACTCGACGGTACGTGGGAGCACAAATCCGTGCTAGACCACTACCGAGTCACAAAAGGAGGAATCACCCAACCGCAATGTGAAACAATAGTGGCTAGGTTTAACGACGCCGGAACACGTCTCTAGCCTAGACCTCTAGAATGTATGCGTTAAGTTCCAATGCGTTGTTAGATTCATTCGGTTCATTTTACAGTTGATCTTCAATTAGGTTTCAGTTTTTAGGTCCTACCGTATGTGATCTCTCAGAATTTCCTAAATGCAAACTATATGCCAAAATATATCATTCTGTTTAATGAATGCTAACTACAGAAAAGTTGAGATGTTCAAACAAACAAAATGATCACCAAACAATCAACAAAGATCCTAATGCAGCTAACAGCAATAAATGAAACTTTTTTTCTTTTCTTTTCTTAAAAAGTGACTAATTGCCAATAACAATGAAGAATGCTAGCTAATGTAATGCAAAAAAGATCATTTGTTTTTTTTTAAAATGGCATAATGCATTTAAACAAATTTCGAGAGATGATAACAAAAGTAAACAGACAAATTTCACTCAATGCAAGTAGAACCAAGTCTGAAACACCAAGACAATCTGTCAAAAACCTCACAAAGACCTCAATGAACTATGTGATCTAAGCCCAAAACGAAGTCAAGTGAAATCCAAACGATCAATAAGTAGATTGCTTGAAGCACACAATAAAAGGTTTTGTCAACCACTAGACAAGTGCAGAAAACAACCAAAGAGTTGACTGGACAATCAAAGAACCAAAACTCCCACGGAAGGCTCGATGTACCAAGCCACTAGATGCTCTAGGGTTGGGATATAAGATCAATGGAAAAAGGCAAACACCCGAAGGATAATGGTAAAAAACCAGTCAACCAGAGTTCTAACATACTCCAGTAGCTGAAAAGGATGTAAAAATACAGAAATCTGAGTTTAAAAAGCTTCCAACAAACAAACTGGCAAAGTTCACAGGACTGGCGCGACTGTCAGCATGTAACTCGCGCTATTAAGGAATTAGCGTGAGTTGCTTTTGTGCAACTTGCGCCAACTGGCGCGACTGTCAGGTAGAAAAACGCGCTAATAAAGTTTGCTGGCTTAAAAAATAAATCAAGCAGTTCAGGGTCTGGTTGACAGTATTCAGACAGATCAAACAGTAAGAAACAACTTTAAAACTAACCCAGAAAGCTCATTTACGCAAGCAAGCAAGAGAAAACGAAAATGCAAGACAAACTCCAAGTTGTTCGGTTCATAAACCAAACCGAAGATTGACTGAAGTGGCGTTGATCTACTTCGCTAATGCAAAGCAATAGTGTTTCGAAGGCTGCCTGGCCGTACTTCAGGCTCCGTCCAAGGTTTATGAATCAAAAAACAAATAGCTTCCCCAGTGGAGTCGCCAAATTGTTGGAGAGGTAAATCCCCTCTGCGGACAGAGGCGATCCCACTAGCCCAAAATGGGTCTAGCAACAATCAATTAACGCTACCATGCAAGTTCCTAGTTGCAAATTGAAAGTGGATTATGTGAACCAACCTGGAGTCCAACGCTAGTGTCGTAGATGAGTTGATACTCTCGTTCCCTTGCTCCGGCAGGTCACGATCCTCACGATCTCCGCGAATGGATACCTTCACATGCAAAGAACGAAGCGAATACAAGCATAAAATCCACTAAATACAACTATATATCGGTCAGAAAAGACATAGATCAAACATTATCATAATGAACAATAAGATCGGAACCATAACGATAGTCGTTTATTAATGAATAATCAACAGAGAAAAATACAACCAAAGTTCTAACGTTGAATCTCTCCTCTGGCTGGGCGAGCAGCTACATATGTCTTGCAATAGACCTTTCTCTCTCTTTGGTTATGAATACATCCACCTCCTAAGGGTATGCTTCGTAAGTCAACCTTTAATCCTCATGCAAGGGATGCCAAAAATTATAACACCGTCGAAGATCTAGCTATGTCACGTTTGACCATGTCTGCCTTTGAAGCGCTGCAAACTTGTCCAGTGCAAAGGAAATTCTTATTATCAGCGATAAGAGCTGTATATCCTCAAGACCCCCATTTGATTGTTTTTGATCTCAAGAATCATGCCTTACGTCTCCCACACCAACTGGATTTTCAGATACCATTTCACCTCAAAAATTGACGAGTTTTTCGAACAATGATTGACGAAGGAGCTTCGACATGCATTATGTCCATTGCCTGTTGGAAAGCTTTAGGTTCTCCAACAATCAATCAATCTCCCACGACTTTGAAAGCCTTCGATGGAAGAGGTTTTCGTCCGTATGGACTTTTAAATGATTTTCCAATTGAGTTAGAAGGAAAAACAGTTGCAATAGACGTTGAGTTTGTTGATGCTCAACTTGATTACAACCTTTTGCTTGGCTAGAGCTAAACTTATGCCATGGTGGTAGTAGCCTCGTCATATTTTAGGATGATTATGTTTCTTCAAAGGAAGAATTGTGAAAGTAGATCAATTATCCTACTATACCTCTGACCCTAATTCTATCGGTAGTATCTAATTTGTTGGAAAATCGACCACTCCATATGAAGAAGTTGGTGTTGTCCTGCTCAAAGACTCATCTTTGATAGGAACTTTTGCGTTCCCTCCACTTGTTATTCTTCAGAATGAAGCACAGATCAACATGATTACATCAAGTACTTTTGAAATGGGAGATCCATGGAAAGTATTGTTAGAATCAGAAATGATCTTATATGGTGATGAAATGCCTCGTAGTCCTTTTGAATTAGCCTATGAAGCCATTCAGTCTTTTTCAAACCCATCAAAATCTGATGATGGTCATTGATGAATATTCTCATTTGTCATGCTTGGAACCAATCTCTATGCTTGAGCCTTTTAACAAAGAGTTTTTAATTGATGAAGGGATTATGGAGGTTATGACATTGGATGAAATGCCATGGGACGATATTCATCATCATTCAACTTTCTTACCATCTTTTGATAAAATTGAGAATATTTTTTCATCATTATTTTCATCTAAGACCCTTAGCAATCCTCAAAATCCAATATCTGCCCTTTCTTCTAGTTCTAAAGAGAATTTAGGGAACATATCGGCAACATTACCTATCGATATCTCAGTAAAACCCGAAATAATTGAAAATATTCATATAGGAGCCTCTTGTTCGTTAGAAGAGATTTCAACTTACAAAGCCCTGTTTCAGGAATTCTGTGACATTTTTGCCTAGTCCTACGAAGAGATGCCAGGAATTGACCCTAGCATTGTTGTGCATGAAATAAAAACCAATCCAGATGCTAAACCAGCCAGACAATGATTACGTCTGATACATTCGTGAAAAGTTGCTGCTATCAAAACTGAGGTTGAGAAATTGCTGAAAGCAGGATTCATTTACCCTGTTCCTTTAACCGATTGGGTATCAAATATTATGTCCGTTAATGAAAAGAAAGGAACCATTCGAGTATGTGTTGATTACCGAGATATTAATAAAGCTTGTCCCAAGGATAGTTATCCAACTTCGTACATCGACCAAATTGTCGACGAATGTGCCGGAAATGAATTTTTTTCCTTTATGGATGGATTTTCCGGCTATAATAAGATAAACATACTCCTTGTTGAGCAATATAAAACCACATTTATATGCCCATGGGGGACTTTTTCTTATCACAAACTCCCATTTGGCCTAAAAAATGCCGGCGCAACTTTTCAAGGAGCTATGTCTTACGCATTCCATGATATCAAGCATATTGTTAAGCCTTATTTAGATGACCTCCCGGCTCATTCCATGAAATGGCTGGATCACCCAATGCACTTAAAAGAGATTTTCATTAGGTGTATGCATTACAATATTCACTTGAATCTGCACAAATGTGTTCTTTATGTGCAATCTGGTCGCCTTCTAGGATTCATCGTTTCAAAGGAAGGCATTCTGTCGATCCTCTTAAGGTAGCGGCAATTTTGAATTTGCCTACTTCTAGCTTGACTCAACTCCAAAGTTTGCAAGGGAATTTTTTTTTTTTTTTTTGTAGATTCATCCATAATTATGCTAAACTAACAAAGGGTTTTACTCGACTTTTGAAAAAGGGTATTCCATTTTTTTGGGATGCGCTTGTTGATAAAGCTTTTGATGCATTCAAGCATGCACTGACTAATGTGCCTTTATTGCATCCACATGATTATCACCGAGACTATTTTTTGTACTTAGATGCATTTGATGCTACCATTGGCATGGTGTTAGTCCAGGAGGATGATTCTAACAATGAAAATGTGATTTAATATTTGAGTAGGAGTCTCACTAAAACTGAGGTTAAATATGCACATGTGGAGAAGCTAGCCTTGGCAACTGTGAAAGTTGTTCAATGATTCCGTCACTATATATTTCTTCGAAAAACAACTGTCATTTGAGATTGCAACCCTATGATGTATATTCTCATGAAGCAATTGCTAGGGGGAAAATACTCAATCTGGATAGTCATTTACAAGAATTTGATCTAGAATTTGAAAAATCCAAATCAAAGAAATCCTTGGTTTTTGTCGAATTATTGTGTGACTTCCCCCAAACTGATATAGAAACTGGAGGAGAAGATTCTTTTACTGACGAATCTCTCTTTCTTATTAGTGTGTCTGATCTATGGTATGGAGACATCATTATATATCTCCAAACACAAACTTTTAGGCATGAGTTATCCAAAACTGATCGTCGGCGAATTCGATACCAGTCCCAACAATACAACATTATTGGTGACACTCTTTCTCGGTGTGGTACTGATTCTATATTCCGACATTGTTTAACTCTTGAAGAAGCCGAAAGAAATTTGAATGACTGCCACTGTGGAGCATGTGGTGGTCACATGTCTGGGTATGCTATTGCCCAAAAGATATTACGTGTTGGCTGTTTTTGGCCGTCAATGTTTAAAAACTGCATCACTACAGTTCGAAAATGCCATAATTGGGAAATTTTTGATCACAAAATGCGAGCACCTCCCACTCCTCTTCACCCAATTGTAGTTGTCGTTCCTTTTGCTAAATGGGGCATCAACTTCGTCACTTGTAACCCTCACTCGACCGGGGGGCATGGATATCTCATCCTTGCAGTCGATTACTTTACAAAATGGGCCGAGGCAATGCCTAAATATAGAGACGATGGTGAAACTGCAACTATTTTAATTTTCAATCATGTGATTTCACGGTTCGGTGTCCCATAAGCTATTGTCACAAACCATGGTAGTCATTTTCGCAACGTTATGATGGTCAAACTGTTCGCGCAACTTGGCCTCCGCCATGATAGCTCTACTCTGTATTATCCACAAGCTAATGGTCAGGTTGAAGCTATCAATAAAGTGTTAACCAATATGATTAAACAGATAGTAGGTATCCATAAAGGAAACTGACACTCTATGCTCTTTTTAGCACTGTGGGCTTGCCGCACTATTCTAAAAACATCGACCAGTTTTACACCTTTTCAACTCGTTTATGGTTTGGAAGCCATATTACATATTGAATGTGAAATTCCATCTCTTAAATTAGCTATCGAAAAATGACCTGCTACCTTTGCAGATGAATAACGCTTTGTACACTTAGCCCATCTAGATGAAAATCACCGTAATGCCACATTGGCTAGCGAAGCTAGCGAGAAACGTGTCAAAGCCAAATATGATTAGAATGTTAATCCTCATACATACTCAGAAGGTGACCTAGTCTTGGTATATGATCAAGATCATGACAAGCCAGGTGCAGGAAAATTCGAGCCCATGTGGCATGGTCCTTACATCATAAAACATATATTAGCTAAAGGTGCCTATGAACTGATTGATTATGATGGTGTTCCTTTGGGAAAGTCTAGAAATGGTCTTTACCTAAAGAAATATTTTGCATAAATTTTTGGTGAAGATTTGTACATTATTTACCATTTTCAGGTATGTGTGGTAGATTAGTATTTTTTACTATTTCTTCTGCTTATCTCGTTTTTACACTTGATTTGCATACGTTGAAATTTTCTTTGAATTACATTGGCTTTATTGATGGTGCTAGTCATAGTACTCGAAATTTAACTTCCACAACCTGGGTTATCTATTCACCCAGTAACGAGCTAGTTTCTATTCACAAGATATGTCTCGGTCAAGCAATGAACAATATAACATAATATAGCGTAGTCATTGAGCTATTGGCTGATGCCATTACATTTGGTATCCAACTTTTGATTGTTAGGTTAGATTCGTAGCTCGTAGTATTACATTTAAACGATGTCTATTCAATTTGGAGTCCAACCATGTTAAGTATTTTTTACGAGTCCGTCTCTTGGAAAGACGATTTGATTATATTGAATATCAACACATTCTGAGATATTTAAACACATTGATAGATGCATTGGTGAATCATGTGTTAAACAGACATTTGCAACATTTGTAAATTAAAAACAATATTCATTCATTCATTGGCCAAGATAAACATAGATAGAAGTAGCAGATTTTTCATTAAAATAGGGTTTGGGTGTGTCTACAAAATATGTCATCCGAGGACATAAGGCCCTGTGGCCTTTTATTTTCTGAATAATACTGACTTCAAAAGGTCAAAAATGGTCCTATGAACTAGAATAGCTAGGCATGGTGATTCTCATGATAACACACGATAGCAAAAGAAACTTGACGCAACAAATGTCTAAGTGGCCCAGGAACCCCAACTACGTGCCTCTTATACGTGCGTGGAATGTCATCAACTCTAGTCTCTGGGATGTTGGCAGTCAACCTCTTAAGGTTGTTCTCCAACTCTGTCAGGATTTCATCCGCCTCTGGGTTCCCTACCATGGCAACTATAGGATGCTCGTCTTGTCTATCATACTCCCGGCTGGTCAGGTTGGACCCACATCTGTACATACATTTTGAAAAATTAGCCTCTGAAGAAAAACACTTAAAAATTTAAAAACTTTGAAAATATGCAAGGATTGAGAAAATATTACCTAGATCACCCCACTGGGCCCCAGCTGGAAATGGGATATCAGGGTCACCTTTGTAATCTATCTCGGCATACAGGAAGTCCTCGATCCGAACAATCTGCTCACCAGCTAGTCAAAAAGCTTTGTTGTATACCTCACTATAGGATTGTCACCACCGTGGTGTGCCATCAATGCAACCCACCTCATTAAGCGTGGATCCCTCATATCCCCCTCGTCTTCCCGAATCTATTGTGTCTAAAGAATAGGAACCCTATCTAGGGAAAAAGCTACTAGAATGGCACCATACCGAAATTTTTCAGTTTACCATTCTTGAACCTAGTCAGCTACCCCTTCATATTTACCACTACTACCTCACACCAGTTGTATAACATGTACTCCCAACATTCCATGTTTATTTGCATCTGTGCCTGGGTGGCTAGATGGAGGGAAACACTGCCACACAGTTTGCTAACAGTGAAAGCAATGGTCCTCAAGGGTGAAAGTTTGATGGAATGAATGCCAATCTATCCATCTTTGGGCTGTGCACCCTTGAAAAAGCACCACAATTATTCATTAGTAGTGTCTCCCCCTACTCTCAATCCAAAAAGTGAAAGATCGGCTCCCCGATGAGATAACCCAGTCATGAAATATATGTGATCAACATCAATGATGAGGCGATAATCAACAATCATGAAGCACTGTTCCTGGACATTCCTGGTCCTCACCAACCATGTCATTAGATCTACCTGGGCTTTCCCAGGGATTAGCTAGTATTTCATGAGACCGCAATTCCTAAGAGCCTGCAAAGTGGTCAGATCCGCCAAAGAAGCCACCTCATTGGCTTCGTGCTCTCTCTCTCTCTCTCCATTCCCTTTTTGAGCAAGCAAAATGAACTGAAATGACCATTTTAAAGTAGTTAGAGTCTTTCTTAAAATTAATTTCATGTTTTTTTAGGCCCAAATTTTGTTTTTAAAATAACCCACAGAGCCTGCATGACCGCCCTTTTATGGATAGGGTGCAACTACAGGAAATTTCCAGTAGAATTTTGCGCAGGCCAAGAAATTCCGTATTGGATATATCATCCTTGCAGTTGATTGCTTTACGAAATTAGCCAAGGTGATGCCTACATATAGAGACGACGGTGAAATTGTAGCTATTTTCATTTTCAATCATGTGATTGCTTGGTTCTGTGTCCCACAAGCTATTGTCATAGACCATGGTAGTCATTTTCACAACTTTATGATGGTCGAACTATCCGCGCAACTTGGCCTCCGCCATGATAGCTCTACTCCGTATTATCCACAAGCTAATGGTCATGTCGAAGCTGTCAATAAAGTTTTAACCAATATGATTAAATGTATAATTGGTATCCATAAAGGAAACTAGAACTCTATGCTCTTCTCAGCATTGTCGGCTTACCACACTACTATATAAACATTGACCGATTTTACCCTTTTTCAACTCGTTTGTGGTTTGGAATTTGTATTACCTATTGAATGTGAAATTCCATCTCTTAAATTATCTATCAAATTATTACCTGCTACCTCTGCAGACAAAGAACACTTTGTACACTTACCCCATCTAGATGAAAATCGCCATAATGCCATATTGGCTAGCGAATCTCACTAGAAACATGTCAAAGTCCAATTCTACCAGAACGTTAATCTTCATACATATTCAGAAGGTGACCTAGTCTTGGTATATGATCAAGCTCATGACAAGCTACGTGCAGGAAAATTCAAGCCCATGTGGCATGGCCCTTACATCATAAAACTCGTATTAGTTAAAGGTGCCTATGAGCTGATTGATTACGATGGTGTTCCTTTGGGAAAGCCTAGAAATGGTATTTGCCTAAAGAAATATTTTGCATAATTTTTTGGTGAAGATTTGTACATTATTTACCATTTTCAGGTATGTGTGGTAGATTAGTATTTTTTACTACTTCTTCTGCTTATCTCATTTTTTTCACTTGATTTGCAGATGTCGACGTTTTCTTCGACTTACATTGACTTTGTTGATGGCGCTAGTCGTAGTACTCGAAATTTATCTTCCGCAGCCTGGATTATCTATTCACCTAGTAACAAGCTAGTTTCTATTCACAGGATATGTCTCGATCAAAAAACGAACAATATAGCAGAATATAGCGCAGTCATTGAGCTATTGGCTGATGCCATTACATTTGGTATCCAATGTTTGATCATTAGGTTAGATTCACAGCTCATAGTATTACATTTAAACAATGTCTATTCAGTTAGGAGTCCAACCATGTTAAGGATGTTTTTACGAGTCCGTCTCTTGGAAAGAAGATTTGATTATATTGAATATCAACACATTCTGAGATATTTAAACACATTGGTAGATGCATTGGTGAATCATGTGTTAAATAGACATTTGCAACATTTGTAAATTAAAAACAATATTCATTCTTTCATTGATCGAGATAAACATAGATTTAAGTAGCAAATTGTTAATTAAATAGAATTTGGGTGTGTCTATGGAATATGTCATCCGAGGACATAAGGCCCCGTGGCCTTTTATTTTATGAATAGTACTCACTCCAAAAGGTAAAAAATGGTCCTATAAACTAGAACATCTAGGCATGGTGATGCTCATGATAACACATGATAGCATGAGCAACTTGACACAGCAGACGTCTAAGCGGCCTAGGAACCCCAACTACGTGTTATAGAAATTTTTGTGCCTCGCAGCATGGAGCATGAAATGTCGATAATTACAGGGATCCAAAGTCCCTAAACATGTTGTTCTTACCCCTAGAGGAACAAGGTCAGCAAACCACAGCACTTCCTATCAGTTCTCCACCTGAAAACACTCAAAAACAGGCTATTTTTGGATCATGTCAGCTGCTCCACTGAGCATCTGCGCTGAATGTCAACTGCTCCTCCTTGTACCTGCGCTGAAAGTCAAAACCAATGAAGGCTACCTGCGCTGGGCGAGATTGGCCAAGTGGCACAGTCATTCTGCAAGGTGTCAACTGCCCAGGAAGCTTCCAAACTGACACTTGGTTCAAGGAATTCGCCCTATGATGAGTAAGAGGTACTTGATCTCCATGTGGAAGCAAGGATCTCCAAGTGGACTCAAGAACTGAAGTTTAACTAAAGTGGGAGAGGACACTAGTCAGCTTTATGCCAGCCTCAAGCTGACTCATCCTTTCTCCAAATCTCCTATATATAGAGCTCTTCTATGAGGTCTAAAGAGGCTGGAATTTTGTGCAAAGTAAGGAAGTGCTGTTGGTTTACAGTTAGAGCTATTGGGTGATTGCTTTTATAGAGGGGAAGAGGAGATTTCTTGCTGCTGGGGAGGTGCTGCTGGATTGGAGCCATTTATGGTTGTAACCTTCTCAGAACCTTTTTCTTCTATCAATAAAGCTTTGATGTTCTCCTATATACTTGTATTGCAATGATGTATTGTTTTTATCTGTATATTTGATTCATCCTAATCCATGCATCAGTTATGAGTACATGTTTCTTGTAGTTTCCCTCTCTTGTTTTTGCAGGATCTTTGTGTAGCTGGGCCGGCAAAGGGAGCAAGGAGCCGGGAACAAGAGGCAAAGATAGAAGACAAGATCGACAAAAGCGAAAGACATCGGTTGGTCAATCTTTCCTTCCTTCTCTGTACTTTCATGAAGGAAAAATATCAAAGCTTTACTTTCAGTTGTTGCTAAGGAACTATCACCCTTAGAGTAGGGATAGGGTCATTCCGAGTCGGATACTTTTCCCCACAACAAACTGGCGACTCCGCTGGGGAACGTATCCGTTTGATTGTATTTGTAGTATCTTTGCTATTCATTTCCTGAAGAAAAGAGTACCAAATCGAAAAGCTTTTGACTATATCAAAAGCGAAGTAGAGGGGCTGCTACTCTTGCTCATTTTCTGAGCAGATTCATGATTTGAAGAGCTGATCTACAAAAGACTCTTGTGCTCTTTGTGATAGCTTTTCATCCTCTTGATCATCCCTTAGCTTGTACTTGACCTATAGCTTTTTATTTCAGCAAAAACAGTGAATTTTTGAGCTTTTTATGACCCGGAAATCCTTGTAAACGCAACTCTCGTGTCTCAGTGCAGGCTGTCCAAAGGCAGTCTGCATTTCAGCGCAGGTACTCCCTTCGGGAACTGCGCTGAGAGTCAGTTTGACAGACCAGAGCCTGCGCTGAACCAGTTAGGCTATGTCTTCCTGAGGTTTCCCACTGAGTCTTAGCCCTGTTTTCACTGTTATTTTGCTGCTGATTGCTTGTCATTTGTACTTGCTGTAAACCAACTTTCCTTGACATTATTCCGCCTCAGTTGTGTGATGAAACTGTGATTGTTCTTTTAGTATTTCTTGTTTCAGTTACAGTTTCCCATTGTGAAAAGCAAACCAGTATAGCTGTGGCCTCTTGGATCCTGAACTGTAAAAGTGTCTTTGTGATCTTAAGAGCTAGTTTTGTTACTGTTCATGGCTGTTTGAGTTTGTTTGTTTTTCATTTTGTGGTTTGAATCTATACATTTCCAGTGTCTAAACAAGTCGATCTTAAGGTGTCTTTTGATTTTGGACAAGCTTGTTTACTTTCGCTTGAAATTAGATTCAAAGTTATACAACAGTTTCCTTTTTGTCTTACATCAACATTAAGGATAAAGAAAAGAAATATCTGCATTGTGCATGTGCATTATTGACAGTTTGCATGTTGATTTAGGAAAAAGTGCATTTAGTGTGTGTTCTATGATCTGTGTGAAAAGTTGATGTCTTTCTTTTCCCTCAGTAGATTAAGGTTTTCAAAGTTGAAAGATTGAAAAGTTTTGCTTCTCATCTTAGATTGCATTTAGGAAGTTGTATATATACATCTCGTGGTGATCCTTAAAGGCAAACTGCTAAGCAAGATCAACATTAAAATAAATCCAATTTACATAACAACGCTTTGTAACATAACGCAAACATCTAGAGGTCTAGGTAGAGACGTGTTCCGGCGTCGTTAAACATAGTGACTGTCGATCTCTACGAAGGTGGGTGATTCCTCCTGAGAGTCGGTGGCACTAATACGGACTTGTGCTCCCACGTACCGTCGCGTATATATTGGGAGACCCCTATAGGCAATTATCCTTTATCCATAGGAAGCCGTGTCGACCACCCTACTGATCGCGATGCAGTGAACACAGCATTCACGAAGATCGACCACCCGTACCGTAAAACGTATTCTGTGGTTTCGCGAAAGGTTTGGCACACCCTCTGCCTAGATCTCCAGAGCAGTTTCTTTTGGCCTTTTTCAAACTCTATAACTGAAAAAGTCCAACCGAGCATTTGTCACTTCGGGCTCGTTAAAACATCGAAGGCGACTAGAGTCATCTTTAGCTTTTTCTCGACTCTTAAAACATGAAAAAGCAAGTTTGTGTCTGAAAGCGTCGTTAATAAAATTTATTTTAAGCGGAACAAAATCACCTGTTATTCCCACGTTGATCTTTCGGTTGAAAAGTATGGAGCCCACCAACCAAGGAGGCAACCTTGGCGGAAGTCCAAATCCCTTCTCCTCTTGGGGAGATGTTGGTGCGCCTCATATGGCAACATTGTCACTTCCAGGATTGACAATCGGCCTCCCTGTATGGCTCTTTTCAACTAATGTAGTCCAGATCGCCACTAATCCTGAGCAGTCGAATCAACAGTCAGAACAGTCTAGAACTACCCACCAGCCTTCCACTTCTTAAAATACTTCCTCTGATCCTTCATCTTCGCAAGGTAGAGTTGGCAAAAGTCAGCCTCCCAAGGAGAAGAAGGAAAAGAAGAAGAAGGAGCCTAAGGCGACTGGGGGCAAGCAAAAGACATCTGACGAAAACCCACCCACTGCACAGACCGGGCCTAAATCGCCATGTGTCATATGTAGAGGAGACCATTTCCACAGAGATTGTCCCTGTATTCCCCGGATACTAAGGGACTGGTCCCCTCGTCTGCACAATTCGGGGGCATCAACCTCTGACAATCAGGTTGATGGCTTTCCGTCAACCAGCGAAAGTGAAGGATCAAGACAAAAAGGGGGAGTAAGATTCCCCTGTAAGTTGTGTGAAGGCAGTCATGCCATCCACCGTTGTCCCTTCTTAGACGAAGCGAAGAGAGTTTTGGAAGATCGTCCGGTTTCACCGGTAAAACTTCCTCCTGGATACAAAAAACTCGTGCCAAGTCCTTCGTTGGTTGAAAATACAGCTGGCCCGCTCAAGTGGTCGGCTGAAGCGTCAGTCACTGAAAATGAACCTACTGAATCCAGATCAGACGAAAGTCCAAAGGTCGATATGGCAGTTGACCCGGTTCTACCTTCAGAAGTTTCATCTTCAAATGACACCGTCGCCGAAGAGTCATCTTCATGCGACACCCTCACTGAAGAGAATAAGGATGACACCATCCAGGTTCTTTTCATCAGCACCGACTCTGATGAGCGTCAGGGCAATGCGCCCATTCCTTTATCGCAGGAAGGAACATCATCAGGGTCATATCCGACCGTATATTCGGTCCCACCACCAAGCAACCTGGTTGTATCCTTTGATTGGAATCAACTAGGCAGACCCCGGTTACCAGCCAGTGTACCATTCAGAATCATTGTCCAGATCTATAGAATGATCATGGCTGGTACTATCATTGATGAAGGGGCGTCTGTGAGTATCCTTTCCTCTGTTGCTTGGAAAGCACTGGGTTCCCCGGCGCTTTTACCTGAGTTAAGAAATCTCTCAGGTTTTGATAAAGGAACCAGTCGACCATTAGGAATCCTCCCCAATGTGCCTGTTACATTGAAAGGGAAGACCGTTAATTTGAACGCGATGGTCGTCCAAGGACCCTTGGATTATAACCTACTCCTTGGATGTGACTATATTTATTGCATGGGAGCGATAGTCTCCTCACTCTTTAGAGTAATGTGTTTTCCACACGAAGGAAGGATGGTCAAGCTCGTAGACCAACTTTCATTTCCGGGATCTCGCATCGCAAATAGTCAAATACCATTCCTAAATGGTCTGTTCACATAAGATTCGCCTCCGCCCCTAGTCCTCCTTCCCGATGAGTGCGAGTGATTCGGAAAGAAAGACTGGAACCCAGGGGGCATGCACCCTGGTCTGCTTCGGGCAGAAGAAACCCTGGGTATAAGGTAGAATTTCCGCAGAAGAATATGACTAGTCCGTACCCCGTCCGTGGATGGAAGAGGGGTTGTTCTGGAATAGTATTCTTTTGTTAAAGTTATGTGTTTGGCAAAAGAGTCATTCACCTTTGTCTAAAGAGGTGGGCACTGCCCAAGTAGGAATTCCCTTATTGCGGCAAGCAGTAACCATCTTTGGGGAAAAGCAAGCCTCACCCATTAAAACAAATGTTTTGAAGGATAAGTAGGGGCAGCCTCCAAAGAAAGAGATTCTATTGTTGTGACAAAGGGTAACCATCTTTGAGTAACCCAATGATAGACATCGCCGAAGAAAGAGATTGATTTGCGGCAGCAAATAGAACCCTCTTCGGATAATAAGAAAGAGGCAAGCCTCCCTCAATAATACCAATGTTTTGTCTTTGAGTAGTGTTCTTCTCTTGTCACAAATAGCTGTTCGTTAAAAGGTGGGCCGACGGGAAGACTGAGTACCGCGTAAGACCCCTTAGAATAACGAGAAGACTAGTATCGTTAACATTAGATTAGCAAGATGACAAGTAGCTGTGAACACCCAAAGAAAAGCAGAGGTGGGGGAGAGGAGGGGCAACCTCGAATTCCTACCCTATACCTGGGGGCATGCAAACCTTCTGGAGTGCAAGCTAGGGGCGGTTATTTATCTGGTTTTAAGATTAACCGTTTTCCGAACTTACACAAAGGAAGGATGAGTTGGAGCATAGCTGTGGTAAGGCGCAAGCTCTATAAAAAATGGATCCTTAGAGGAGGCATTCTTATTTTATGACTGGTATTTCGAGCAGTTTTAGCACATAGTTCATGCTCGTTAAAAAATAAACGCAAGATCCGAGCAGTTTTAGCGCATAGTTCATGCTCGTTAAAAAATAAACATAAGTTTATGAGCAGGCTTTCCTTTAGAGTTCAAGCTCATTCAGAAAAAATGAACCGGTAAATACCCTTTTGAGATCGTAAATTCATCAGCCATAAAAGCCTTGGTCGTGTTTGTGCACCGTCACCTCCACCATCATTTGGCCGATCATTCACTTCCATTTGTGTGTTTACCCATTTTGAGGAACATCTGCGAAGAGTGATTTCACCTAGCCATCCTTGTGACACTGCCGTGATTGGAAAATTCCAACTTGTACCTGGAATCAGTTGCTATCCCTGTTCATCACTCGTTCCTCAAAAGACGAGTCCTCTTTGAGCTCTTTTCAGACTCGTAAAATATGAAAAGTTTGCCGAGTTTTGGCCTTCCAGCTCGTTAAAAGGACCGGAAGAGCTATCCCTCATTTAGACTTTAATCTTTTTGGACCTGAGGGATTATTACACAAAAAGATCGAGCGCTTGTCTTGTTCGGCTCGTTAAAAGTACCGAACACCCATCCCTTCTGTATTGTTTTATACTTTTTCGGACTTAAGGGATTAGATGACGAAAAAGGAATTATGGAGTTAACTTTCTGTACCATTTCAGACTCTCTAAAAATGAAAAGGACCGAGTTTTCCTTGTCGTTAGACTCGTTAAAATGATTAAATAGCGACAAACTTGTCTTTAGACGAGAACGAGTTTCCCTATCGCTAAGCTCGTTAAATCATAGCGATGGGCTTGCCCGAAGGGCAGGTTATAGAACAAGCATATGTTATCCTCCTCAAGCTTGACAAAAATAAAGAGGTACTGGTCAGAAATGACTGGGGAAAAATTGGGAGAACATCAAAGCTTAATGGTAGCAAGTCGCTCTTGAACATGACACTTTTCTTCCGTACCACATCGGGTTGGGTTGTCTCATTCACCGGTCTCATCACCATGGTCTTCGCCAAACCATCCACATTTTGGGGTAATGCTACCGATCCATCGCATCAGTGTCGTTATATGTTCAAGAGAGGTCATTCTGAAAGTGTCAACCGTGTCCCATCCACTGCCATACATTATCCTTCATCCATTCATGATCGCCACCCTGAATCATATGTCACAGTTTGTTTTCACCTCCACTAAAATCATCAGCTCCGTTCCGTGTCATTGATGTGGGATTCATTAAGGCCCTCCTTTGACGGATCGCTTCTTGTCGACTTCAGCTCATTATCCAAGAAGTTGATCTAGGTACAACCCCATCAGTACTTTGAAGCTTGCATGCCTCAATGGCAAGTTTCTCACTTCCGGCGACAGGTATACATCAATGACCTTCGACCAGAAGATTTTGCGTGGCGTTCGACGCCAAATCCTTTATTCACGCCACGTGAATTGTACTGCAGTACCTTGAGGGTCATTATCATTATCGGTGATTCCTCTCGCGCTTGTTAACGGTTTTCATCATTGACCGGTAATCAATCAATGTCTTTCCATGTTCGACTTCAGAAAAATTCTCACATGGATCGACTTGTACTTAGAGTGAAGATCGAACGAGTTTGAAGACCCCGGATCTAGTTTCATCCATCCGGGCTGCGATACATATTCAGGAAATATAAAAACATTTGTCATGTACATCATTGCAGCAGATGATCATCCTACTCAAAGGATGATAATTTCAGCAGAAAATTATCAGTCTACCATCAGACGATCGTCTGTTCTATGTACCAAAATGTATTTATAAAGCTGAGCATGGGAATGCCCGCCTCAGCTAGATCATGAAAGCAGAATGAAAAATAATGTATTGTATTGTATTGTATTACAGGGCACCTCTCAGCACTTGAATGAACTTCGGACCCTCTGGATAAAGCATTTCACCCGATAAACGGCCTCATACTTTAGGGGGCAACTGTTATAGACATTTTTGTGCCTCGCAGCATGGAGCATGAAATGTCGATAATTACAGGGATCCAAAGTCCCTAAACATGTTGTTCTTACCCCTAGAGGAACAAGGTCAGCAAACCACAGCACTTCCTATCAGTTCTCCACCTGAAAACACTCAAAAACAGGCTATTTTTGGATCATGTCAGCTGCTCCACTGAGCATCTGCGCTGAATGTCAACTGCTCCTCCTTGTACCTGCGCTGAAAGTCAAAACCAATGAAGGCTACCTGCGCTGGGCGAGATTGGCCAAGTGGCACAGTCATTCTGCAAGGTGTCAACTGCCCAGGAAGCTTCCAAACTGACACTTGGTTCAAGGAATTCGCCCTATGATGAGTAAGAGGTACTTGATCTCCATGTGGAAGCAAGGATCTCCAAGTGGACTCAAGAACTGAAGTTTAACTAAAGTGGGAGAGGACACTAGTCAGCTTTATGCCAGCCTCAAGCTGACTCATCCTTTCTCCAAATCTCCTATATATAGAGCTCTTCTATGAGGTCTAAAGAGGCTGGAATTTTGTGCAAAGTAAGGAAGTGCTGTTGGTTTACAGTTAGAGCTATTGGGTGATTGCTTTTATAGAGGGGAAGAGGAGATTTCTTGCTGCTGGGGAGGTGCTGCTGGATTGGAGCCATTTATGGTTGTAACCTTCTCAGAACCTTTTTCTTCTATCAATAAAGCTTTGATGTTCTCCTATATACTTGTATTGCAGCCAAAGTAGTATCCTCACTCCTATCTTCTCTTTCTCTTACAGGTAATGGAGTGAGGCCCGTTTTACTAGGGAAACCGGCCATGAATACAAACGAATCCCAGTCTTTACCAATTTTATGTAGGCTATCCAACACCAATAATTTAACCAGACCATGATGAAAAAGAGATGTTTCATAAGCTTCCTTTTTCAACTGAATCTTGTCACACATCTTAGAAATACTCCTGAATAAGTAAAAAGGGATGTCTATTGAGCTCTTACCAGTGAAGTGTAGTAGCAGCTTGAAATGATATGAGTAGACTTTGTTGTACCGACCTTCACATGTCAAGTACTTCTGGATGCATGTCAATAATGTAGCATAACTCTCCTTAAGATAGCTCCTTGGGACAGCTTTAGTAAGATCTTCGTCTACATATGGTGCCTTTAAGAACTCCTTACACGGACCCATATCAAACTTGAAATTCTTGAACCATTCTTGGCCACCTCTTGGGATTTCTGTGACCGTAGAAATGACTTCAGGGGAAACCGGAAACTCCAGCATGGCCACCTTTGAATTTAATCCCGTGAAGTTCACTGCAAATGCCTTGGTCACTTCTGCATGTCCACCTTTGAGTTTTTCACAGAACCGCCAACAACCAGCAGCTCTGAACGCCTTTGCTACTTCCTCATCCCCGAGGGTTACATCTAATCCCTCCGGCTCTGCTCTCACACATCTACCCGAACGGTGCTCCTTTCTTTCCATGTTTCTTTGCACAATTCTACACAAGGAAATGACGGTGGTTTGCAGCACGATAACACTCTTTGGCTGTAGAACTCAGGCTCGCTTGCAGTAGTCTGATTAGAATAAAGCTCACGCTTTTCATAGATTAGAAGACATTCATATGCTATGAAAAACACATTATGGAATGACCACTTCCTATAACGTCCTCCAAACTGACACCTAACTCAATGAAATCAGACCTGATGGCAAAGTAATGGCTAATCATGACACGTAAATGGTGTGAGGAAACAATCATAACCGGACTCATGACTCACCACTTCTCGGATTAGACATTCCAGGAAAAAAGCTAGACAACAGCCCGAAACCCCGATTTCGTAGCGCGGGCAGTTCAAATTTAAAGGAATGCGCTACGAAATCGCTGGCAAACGGGCCGCTACGAAAACACGCAAACATTATTTAGCAGCAGAACTGACCAATCACACTCACGCTACGAAACTGCGCAAGTACCTAAGAAATCATACCCGCGCTGCGAAACTGCGCAAGTACCAATGACATGACATGACATAACTAACCATGATGGAAGATGACTAATGCCCTTGCCTTTACACGAATTTCATTCATAACTCTTGAATTTCAAAATTTGAAATTGACATAAGTTAACAAACTTATTTACAAGACCTCAAGACTTTATAAAAACTTATGGATAATTAACATATACATGAACTATAGATTCTGTTGATAACAAGTACTTTGAAGCTTGCATGCCTCAATGGCAAGTTTCTCACTTCCGGCGACAGGTATACATCAATGACCTTCGACCAGAAGATTTTGCGTGGCGTTCGACGCCAAATCCTTTATTCACACCACGTGAATTGTACTGCAGTACCTTGAGGGTCATTATCATTATCGGTGATTCCTCTCGCGCTTGTTAACGGTTTTCATCATTGACCGGTAATCAAGCGATGTCTTTCCATGTTCGACTTCAGCGAAATTCTCACATGGATCGACTTGTACTTAGAGTGAAGATCGAACGAGTTTGAAGACCCCGGATCTAGTTTCATCCATCCGGGCTGCGATACATATTCAGGAAATATAAAAACATTTGTCATGTACATCATTGCAGCAGATGATCATCCTACTCAAAGGATGATAATTTCAGCAGAAAATTATCAGTCTACCATCAGACGATCGTCTGTTCTATGTACCAAAATGTATTTATAAAGCTGAGCATGGGAATGCCCGCCTCAGCTAGATCATGAAAGCAGAATGAAAAATAATGTATTGTATTGTATTGTATTACAGGGCACCTCTCAGCACTTGAATGGACTTCGGACCCTCTGGATAAAGCATTTCACCCGATAAACGGCCTCATACTTTAGGGGGCAACTGTTATAGACATTTTTGTGCCTCGCAGCATGGAGCATGAAATGTCGATAATTACAGGGATCCAAAGTCCCTAAACATGTTGTTCTTACCCCTAGAGGAACAAGGTCAGCAAACCACAGCACTTCCTATCAGTTCTCCACCTGAAAACACTCAAAAACAGGCTATTTTTGGATCATGTCAGCTGCTCCACTGAGCATCTGCGCTGAATGTCAACTGCTCCTCCTTGTACCTGCGCTGAAAGTCAAAACCAATGAAGGCTACCTACGCTGGGCGAGATTGGCCAAGTGGCACAGTCATTCTGCAAGGTGTCAACTGCCCAGGAAGCTTCCAAACTGACACTTGGTTCAAGGAATTCGCCCTATGATGAGTAAGAGGTACTTGATCTCCATGTGGAAGCAAGGATCTCCAAGTGGACTCAAGAACTGAAGTTTAACTAAAGTGGGAGAGGACACTAGTCAGCTTTATGCCAGCCTCAAGCTGACTCATCCTTTCTCCAAATCTCCTATATATAGAGCTCTTCTATGAGGTCTAAAGAGGCTGGAATTTTGTGCAAAGTAAGGAAGTGCTGTTGGTTTACAGTTAGAGCTATTGGGTGATTGCTTTTATAGAGGGGAAGAGGAGATTTCTTGCTGCTGGGGAGGTGCTGCTGGATTGGAGCCATTTATGGTTGTAACCTTCTCAGAACCTTTTTCTTCTATCAATAAAGCTTTGATGTTCTCCTATATACTTGTATTGCAATGATGTATTGTTTTTATCTGTATATTTGATTCATCCTAATCCATGCATCAGTTATGAGTACATGTTTCTTGTAGTTTCCCTCTCTTGTTTTTGCAGGATCTTTGTGTAGCTGGGCCGGCAAAGGGAGCAAGGAGCCGGGAACAAGAGGCAAAGATAGAAGACAGGATCGACAAAAGCGAAAGACATCGGTTGGTCAATCTTTTCTTCCTTCTCTGTACTTTCATGAAGGAAAAATATCAAAGCTTTACTTTCAGTTGTTGCTAAGGAACTATCACCCTTAGAGTAGGGATAGGGTCATTCCGAGTCGGATACTTTTCCCCACAACACTACGTGCCTCTGATAGGCACGTGGAATGTCATCAACTCTAGTCTCTGGAATGTTGACAGTCAACCTCTCAAGGTTGTGCTCCAACTCTGTCAGGATGTCATCCACCTCTGGGTTCACTACCGCAACATATATAGGATTCTCATCTCGTCTATCATACCGTCTTATCCCAACTAGTCGGGTTGGACCCACATCTGCACATACATTTCAGAAAATTAGCCCCTAAAGACTAAAAACACTTAATTTTTTTTTTTTTTTAAATACGTCAGAAATGAGAAAATCTTACCTAGATCACCCCACTGATCCCCAACTGGAAGTGGTATATCAGGGCCAGCTCTATAATCTATCCCGGAGTACGGGAAATCCTTGATCGAAACAATCTACTCACTCAGCCAATAAAAAAAACTCTGCCATATACCTCACTACAGGTCCGTCACCGCCCTGGCATGCCATCAATGTAACCCACCTCATCAAGCGTGGATCCCTCAGACCCAACTCGTCTGCTCGAATCTATTGTGGTCGAAGAATAGGAACCCCTTCTAGGGAAAAATCAATTAGAATGACACTATAACCAAATTTTTTCAATTTACCATTCTTACACCTAGTCAGCTGCCCCTTCATATTTACCACTACTGCATTGCACCAGTTGTATACCGTGGACTCCCTACTTTCCATGGTCGTCTGCATCTGTGCCTAAGTGGATAGTTGGAGGGCAACACTGCCACATAGTTTGCTAACAGTGAAAACAATGGTCATCAAGGGTAAAATTTCAATGGATTGAATGTTAATTCGTCCATCTTTGGGCGATGCACCCCCATAAAAGCGCCGCATGTATCCATCAATAATATCTCCCCCAAATCTTGATCCAAAAATCGAAATATTGGCTCCCTGATGATATAACCCAGTCAGGAAATAAATGTCATCAACATCAATGGTGAGGTGATAATCAACAATCATGAAACACTGTTTCTGGATATTCCAGGTCCTCACCAACCATCTCATCAAATCTACCATGGCTTTCATCCAAGGGATTAGCTAGTATTTCAGGAGGCCATAATTCCTAAGAACCTGCAAAGTGACCGGATCCGCCAAAGCAGCCAGATAATTGGCTTCGTTCTCTCTCTCCCTCCATTCCATTTTTTAGCAAGCAAAATGACTTGAAATGACCATTTTAAAGTAGTTAGAGTCTTTCTTAGAATTCATTTCATGTTTTATGAGGCCCAAATTTTGTTTTTAAAATAACCCATAGCACCTACGCGGCCGCCCTTTTATGGACAGGGCGCAACTACATGAAAATTTCCAGAAGAATTCCGCGTAGTCGAAGAATTTCCATACTGGGAATATATCATCCTTGTAGTCAATTACTTTAAAAAATGGGCCGAGGTGATGCTTACATATAGAGAGGACGGTGAAACTCCAACTATTTTCATTTTTAATCACGTGATTTCTCGGTTCAGTGTCCCACAAGCTATTGTCATAGTCCATGGTAGTCATTTTCACAACTTTATGATGGTCAAACTGTCCGCGCAACTTGGCCTCCGCCATGACAGATCTACTCCGTATTATCCACAAGCTAATGGTCAGGTCGAAGCTATCAATAAAGTTTTAACCAATATGACTAAACAGATAGTTCATATCCATAAAGGAAACTGACACCCTATATTCTTTTCAGCACTGTGGACTTACCGCACTACTATAAAAACATCGACCAATTTTACCCCTTTTCAAATCGTTTATGGTTTGGAAGCCGTATTACCTATTGAATTTGAAATTCCATCTCTTAAATTAGCTATTGAATTATTACTTGCTACCTCTATAGACGAAGAACGCTTTGCACACTTAGCCCATCTAGATGAAAATTATCGTAATGACGTATTGGCTAGCGAAGCTCACTAGAAACATGTCAAAGCCCAATACGATCAGAATGTTAATCCTCATACATATTCAGAAGGTGACCTAGTCTTGGTATATGATCAAGCTCACGACAAGCTAGGTGTAGGAAAATTTGAGCCCATGTGGCATGGCCATTACATCATAAAACTTGTATTAGCTAAAGGTGCATATGAGCTGATTGATTACGACGATGTTCCTTAGGGAAAGCCTAGAAATGGTCTTTACCTAAAGAAATATTTTGCATAATTTTTTGGTGAAGATTTTTAGATTATTTACCATTTTTAGGTATGTGTGGTAGATTAGTTTTTTTTACTAATTCTTTTGCTTATCTCACTTTTACACTTGGTTTGCAAATGTTGATGTTTTCTTTGACTTACGTTGGCTTTGCTGATCGGTGATGGCACTAGTCGTAGTACTTAGAATTTATGTTCCGCAGCCTGGGTTATCTATTCACCCAGTAACAAGCTAGTTTCCATTCACAGGATATGTCTCGGTCAAACAATGAACAATATAGCAAAATATAGCGTAGCCTTTGAGGTATTGGTTGATGCCATTACATTTGGTATCTGACGTTTGATCGTTAGTTAGATTCACAACTCATAGTATTACATTTAAATGATATTTATTTAGTTAGGAGTACAACCATGTTAAGGATGTTTTTATGAGTCCTCCTCTTAGAAAGACGATTTGATTATATTGAATATCAACACATTCCGAGATATTTAAACACATTGACAAATGCATTGACGAATCATGTGTTAAATAGACATTTGAACATTTGTAAATTAAAAACAATATTCATTCATTCATTGATCAAGATAAACATGGATAGAAGTAACATATTTTTCATTAAAAAAGAGTTTGGGTGTGTATACAAAATAGGTCATCCGAAGACATAAGGTCCTGTGGCCTTTTATTTTCTGAATAGTACTGACTCGGAAAGGTAAAAAATGGTCCTATAAATTATAATAGATAGGCATGGTGATGCTCATGATAACACATGATAGAACGAACAACTTGATGCAACAAACGTCTAAGTGGCCTAACAACCCCAACTACGTGCCTCTGATAGGCTCGTGGAATGCCATCAACTCCAATCTATGGAATGTTGGGAGTCAACCTCTCATGGTTGTGCTCCAACTCTGTTAGGATGTCATCCGTTTTTGGGTTCACTGCCGCAACAACTATAATATTCTCGTCTCATCTATCGTAGCATCTCATCCCAGCTGGTCGGGTTGTACCCACATTTGCACATACATTTTAGACAATTAGCCTCTCAAGACAAAAACACTTAAAAAATAAAAAACTTTGAAAATATGCCAAAAATGAGAAAATATTACCTAGATCACCCCATTGAGCCCCAACTGGAAGTGGGATATCAGGGTCACCTTTGTAATCTATCCTGAGGTACGAGAAGTCCTCGATTGGAACAATCTACTCACTCAGCCAATCAAAAAAATGTGTTGTATACCTCACTATAGGACCATCACTGCCGTGGTGTGCCATCAATGCAACCCACCTCATCAAGTGTCCCTCAGACCTCCCTTGTCTTCCCGAATCTGCGGTGGCCGAAGAATAAGAACCCTTTCTAGGGCAAAAGCAACTAGAATGGCACCATAACCAAAATTGTTCAGTTTACCATTCTTGCACCTAGTCAGCTTCCCCTTCATATTTACCACTACTACCTCACACTAGTTGTATACCGTGGAATCCCAACATTCCACGGCCGTCTGCATCTATGCCTGAGTGGCCAGATGGAGGGCAGCGCTACCACACAATTTTCTAATAGTGAAAGCAATGGTCCTCAAGGGTAAAATTTCGATGGACTAAATCTCAATCCATCCATCTTTGTGTGGTGCACCCTTGCAAAAGCATTACAAGTATCCATCAGTAGTGTCTCCCCCTACTCTTGATCCAAAAAGTGAAACATCGACTCCCTGATGAGATAACCTAGTCAGGAAATATATGTCATCGACATCAATGGTGAGGCGATAATCAACAATCACGAAACACTATTCCTCGACATTCCAGGTCCTCACTAACCATGTCATTAGATCTACTTGGGTTTCATCCCAGGCATTATCCAATATTTAATGATGCCACAATTCCTGAGAGCCTGCAAAGTGGCTAGATCCATCAAAGCAACCACATCATTGGCTTCGTGCTCTCTCTCCCTCCGTTCCATTTTTGAGCAAGAAAAATTACCTAAAATCACCATTTTAAAGCAGTCAGAGTCTTTCTTAAAATTCATTTCATGTTTTTTGAGGCCCAAAGTTTGTTTTTAAAATAACCCACCACGCTTGTGTGGGCGCCCTTTTATGGAGAAGACGCAATTGCGCAGAAATTTCCAATAGAATTCCGTGCAGACCAAGAATTTCTGTATGGAAAATTTTATCAGCCTATGTGGGCCCGATTGAAAAAAAAACTTCAGGCCCAAAAATCATTGAAAGTCTTCATCATTTTGGGTATTATCGTTGAGTCAAATGCTGCCAAATCATTAAAGTGTTGTTATTTGTTCAAGAGAAGTTCAACCTTGGTTCAAATCCTTTTGCAAAATCTTTGCCTTCATTCACGTCGACCATCCTTGAGTCAGTCCTTGCAATTATTTTCAAAACTTGATATCATGTTTTGTGTCATAGGCTTTCCTACGACGGATCACTTCCTATCGACTTAAGCTCATCATCTAGAAATTTGATTTAGAAACCTTCAGTACCTTGAAGCCTGCATGCCTTAATGACAAGTGTTTCTCTTTCGACAACATGTTCTCATAATTGGCCTTCGATGGAATGATTCAATGAGTGTTTGACTTCAGATCACATATTCACACTTCATAGATTGTATTGGGAGTACCTTGAGAACCATTGTCATTATTGGTGGTTTCTCTTATGCTTGTTAACGATTCACATCATTGACCAATAATCAAGAGGTTTCTGCCATGTTTGACTTCGAGACATTCATTCGCATGGTTAGAATCATATTGTGGATCGAGAGATGCAGATCAAGACCCTGGATCTAGTTTCATCAATCTAAGTTGTGAGGAGATTTTATATTCATGATTATGTAGACAGATGGTTGTGTCCATGCTGTGTCTACCACCTATATGATTTTAGTTTTTCCATGCTTGTTCATTGAGTTCACTTTATTCTGAGTATGGGAATGCCTACCTCAAAGGTGGATTTCGATATATATTTTGCATTATATTCCCTTGAATGTTCCTTGTAGGTTTCCAACCATTGCCTTTGATCCAATCCTTGGAATGATCAAGTACTTCAATCTTTTAAACTTATTTTTCAGACTTCGCGGTTTAGGGGGCAATCTGTCACACGTCAATTTGTCGCGATGACACTTGATCAGTTTATGGATATTATTACCATCCATGAATATGTTGAAACTATCTTCCTTAGAAGTCCAACAACTCAAAATATGTTAAATTCCATGAGAAATTTGTGTCAAATAGCTCTCACACCTTGTTAAGTTTGACCTACACCAATTTCTCTAGTGTTTCCTGCGCATGCGCTGAAATTTACTTTGAGAATAGCACAGAGTTGCACTCTGTCTGTAACTATAACCCCCGTAGGTGAATTCTAGAAAGTAAAAATAAAAAGTACATTCTAGAAACCTAGTTGGTCGAATATTTCCCAACCGAAAGCTTCCAGGTGATGACTATTTGAACTATAACCCTCATAAGATGCATCTCAATCCATTTTCTCATGGTAACCTAATCCTTCACTAAAGGAGGTTCATCATTTTCTTAGGGATTTGAAACTTCCCCCTCTTTGATCTATAAAGGGACTAGAAGGTTGAGGGATGAAGAAGGTCAAAATTCAGAGAATACAAACTTATGATGCTAGTTTGAGATTGGAGAGCTTGTTATCTAAGGAGGAGATTGAAGGCATTTGGGAGGGACCTCACGATATCAAGGTGAAGGTTGTAAGGCTCCTATTATATTGTGATCAATACAAATGATCACTTTCTCCCATTGATTCTTGTCTTTTATGAATGATGAATAGTTTACAATTGGTTATTATGCTCATTAAGGAAAGTTCAATCCATAATTTCGTTGATCATTAGGCTAAGTTGTTTGAATTACTATATCACATGTGATTTTGATCCTTTTTATGGTTTATGTTTGCAGGTTCTACTAAGAATTGAAGAGTTGCATAAAGTCACAACCAGGGATCTTCATCAGGCATTTCGTGAAAGCGGTAAGAGGTCTATCTATCAGTTAGATTGCTTGTAATTTAATTAAGTTCAACTTAGGGAAAGAGTCAGTTCATTTGTGATGATTGTTTCTAGTTTCCATTTAGGATCTAGGGTGATCGCTCTTGTTTGTAAGAGGGATTGTCTGGTGTCACAACTAAGATCCTCATCAGAATACAAAAATGTGCTTGAGGTTTTTACTCCAAAATAGCAAGTAAAAACATGAGTTTTCATGTGCGTTTTCTTATGTTAATTTCATGAAAACTTTAAACATGAATTCAAAAACACTGAATGGAAGAATGCATCAACTAGTAATACACCAACCATTTTTAAAGGAGTTCACCCCTCATGGGCTACATCTCCTTGGATCAGATCTAAAGAAGGCATGACCCCTTCTCATTATGCTCAATGTTTAAAAAAGAAGAGTACAAAAAGTGCTGAGAAATAGAATGGTTAGTTTCTCCTTCAAAGAAACAACTTCTGCAAGAGTTATCACTCCATATACATGTAAACCTACAGTAAAACACGTAAATTTTCAACAAACAAAGGCATCTTGCACCAAGACCCCATACTCCAACTTCAAAGAGCATCAATAATATCACAATCCACTTAAAGTATATAAACAAGTATCTCCTCCAAAACACATAGAGAAAAGAGGAATAAAAGCTACAACGCTGATGTAATAGTTGTTGTAGAAAGCACATGGAGGATGGAAAACCCCTGCAAGGTCATCTCCATCTTGAAACTCCTCCATAAAATAATTCAAAACTCTAATTGACCATGACACCCATCGACTTCAACTTGAAAAAATCCTATCATGAAGTGCTCCTTTAATTCTGAGACCTGCTCTAATGAGTCCAGAATGTCCAAAAATGGATACCTAGCCTCTTTTTACACCCAATCTGGTTGCAAAATGGAGAATTTATGACCTCTTCTAATTTCTCCGCTATTCGCTCCACAAATTGCCCAAAATCTGGCATCATCCTACAATTTCGCCCCATTTTCCGCTAACAGGCCAACAAATTGACCGAAATATGGGTGGATTTGTCAGATGGTTAATTTAGCCTTCGAGGCCTAAAACCAAAATAATAGTCATATGGGGGCCATGCACCCAAGGGCTAGCCCCTTACCTATGGTGGTCGTATAAAACGGTAGTGGTTTAGGCTTAAATCGATCACATTACAAGCAGTTACATAATCGCATGGGATTGCGGTTTTCCCCGGTGGTTCAAGGTATAGACGTTGGCGGTTGAAATTTAGGAGTTCACATGGGTGGTCTATAAACTGCGTGGGATGGCCCTCTTCCCAAACTGCGTGCTCATAACATTTAAATATGATACGCAATGTAAAGGATTAAGAACTGCTTGTGTGGTGTAATGGTAACGACTCTTGTTGTGTGTTGGGAGGTCACGGGTTCAAACCCTAGTGCGTTTGCCTAATCGATAACAACATTTTGGTGGCCCCCCCAGGCTGCCACGTGGTGGCCTACAGTTGGGCCACATGTCAGACTGTGGTTGGCCACCACAAAAACACATGGACCACTATTAACTTTCCACTTGGACCAATAACAAGGCGCCACTTGGCACAACACAATTCGCCGAGGGAAATTTAACCAAGTCAACTGCCACATCATTTACCCAGTCAGTGCCACATCAGCAATATGGACTGCTAAATGGGTTATCCTTTTTTTTTTTCAATTCGATCGTTTGGAAAAATGATCATAACACAATATCTTTAGCATATGATATTGGTTTTCCGCGAAATGCATTGCGCTAGAATAAAAACGTCGAAATCTACGTTTCATTCAGGTTCCACGCCATTTTGACAAATTTGAATTTTTGGAAAATTTTGAGCTCTTGGTCACTCTTCCCCATTTAAAACATTTGGACCCCAAAAGTTCACTTTCAATTGTTCAACATTTGAAGGTATAGTTCCTTCACTTTTCCAAACTCGATCTAATCGATGATTGCAGTGCCTTGACTTGTACTTGTCTTGGCTCTTTTTTAGACTGAACTTGAAATATAACCCAACCAAAGAATTCAAGTTCAATGTTCTTCTTGGCTTTTCCATGTCGCTATGACCATCCACAACAACATCATTCCCAAGAAGAATTCCCATGGTGCTCTTCTGCAAAATCCTTATCAAGGAGAAGATCCCAAAAAGACTTTGACAAATGGACCAAACAAGTTTCACATAGTGAATACTTGTATAACTGAGTGCTTAACACATTTGTAATATATTGAATGTAATGCAAATACTCACACAATAGTTTTAAAATGCTTTCTTAAGCTACAAATAGAAATTCATTTTACAAGATGGAATAAACTTGAATCCCAAAATTTCCATTCAAATTGACTATCAAAAAGCCAAACTAGCATAACAATTCCAAAGAAATTGTTGTATATAAGTGACTTGTTTATGAACATCACTTTTACAAATTTCCCAACTATGGGGATATGCAACTAGTGGAAAACAAATATTTACAAAATTCAGCTAGGCAAATAGTCCACCCCTTTCTTACCCAACTAGGCAAATGAACCCTCTATTTGAACTTTTTCTCCTTCTGGAGCTGCTTCAGGGATAGTCGCATCTTACGCCACTTTTTATTTTGTCAATTCCTATTTTGGAGCTTGCATAATATGCTTGCCCTTTCCATGATGAAGTTGTGGAAACAATTTCTAACACTTCTCAGCCCAATGCCCAATGATATTGCAGTGAGTGCAAAAGTTCTTTTGAGCTTCTCTTGGCTCACATGTCTTTAACCTTGGATGCGATTTTCTCTTTTCGGTCTCAGTTACATTAGACATAAACATCTTAATGATGATTGCTTTCCTTTTATAGAACTTATCTACGCAATGGTTAGATGAAAGGAAAAAGGTGCATGGAAATACATTCCTCAACATGTTATTCCAATTATCATGTTGTTTTCCATTATGAAAAGAATTTGAATCAACAAGACGATTATAACTCTTTTTGTTGTCCTTTGGCTTACACTTCTTGTGTGAGGAACTTGCATGGAAAGAAGAACTTAGCTTCGTTTCTTCTTCAACTTGTTCATCTCTCTTTGGAGATGTTTTTCACTTGAAGTCCTCCTTATACTTGAGGAACCAAGCAGGTGCCAATTTTGGATGCAAATCCCAACAGATTGCCTCCTCATGTCCTCTCTTATGGAAAAAGGGACACGATACCCATGAGTTGTCGCTAGAAGACCATTATTATTTTGAAACATAGCCTAAGCCTTTATATTTAGGCCTCTCCTTTTCCTCAATTAGATTTGTAATGCCTTGATGATTCACTCCAAGGCCTCTTCTCTTGTAACCTATCTTGGTCAAGAGCTTGGATCCAATTCTTTTACTATGTTTTTCAAAGGCTGCAAATGAATTTACATCAACAATTTCATGTAAATAATAAGCATGTAAATTCTTACCATTTGCCTCATCTTTTGATTGAGATATAAAGATGTTTTCAAACTCTCTTTTGATTCTGAATGTGTCCTCTTGGACTCTTTGGCTCTCTTCTTTTAGCTCCTTGAATTTGGGTGCTAATAGAACCTCATCCTCCACATCATGTGGACAAAAGGTACAAAATTTTCCATCTTCCTTCTCTGAGTGACATTTTACACCAACATATTTCATAAGAGTTGTAGAAAAACATGAAGATTGTGGAGAAGATGGTGGTTTATCACCATTCTTGTTACCTTTTTCCCTTAGAGAAAATTCTCCTCTTGGAGGTCTAGAGCTTTCACCTTGCAATTTGGTATTCCTCTCTTCATAGAGGACTTTCACCATTTCTGCAATGTCTAAGAAAGCCTTTCTAAAAGCCTTCACATCCCTTGACATTCTTGTAGGCTCTCCTCCTTGGGACATGCTTTGTTTGGAGCTTCTACTGCAACTTGAGGTAGAAATGGTGGTAGAGATTATAACAATCTTTCTCTCCTTTCCAAAACCTTCTCCTCACTTGAGCTTCAAAACACATTCACTTGCAAACAACAGTTAATTCCTCCTTGCACAAAGTAAACCAGTGCTCTGATATCAGCTTGATCTGAATGTGGAATATTAGTTTTGTTATTCTAAGATCCTCATTAGAATAAAAAAATATGCTTGAGGTTTGTACTCTAAAACAACAAGTAAAAACACGAGTTTTTATGTGTGTTTTTCTTATGTTAATTTCATGAAAAATTTAAACATGAATTCAAAAACACTGAATGGAAGCATGCATCAATCAGTAATACACCAATTTTTTTTTAAAGGAGTTCACCCCTCTTGGGCCACATCTCCTTGGATCAGCTCTAATGGCATGACCCCTTCTCATTATGCTCAATGTTTAGAAAAATAAGAGTACATAAAGTGTTGAGAAATGGAATGGTTAGTTTCTCCCTCAAAGAAACAACTTCTGCAAGAGTTATCACTCCATTTACATGTAAACCTACAATCAAACATGTAAACTTTCAACAAACAAAGGCATCTTGCACCAAGACCCCATACTCCAACTTCAAAGAACATCAACAGTACCACAATCCACTTGAAGTACATAAACAAGTCCCTCCTCCAAAACACATAGAGAAAATAGGAATAAAAGCTACAACACTGATGTAATAACCATTGCAAAAAGCACATGGAGGCTAGAAAACCCTTGCAAGGTCATCTCCATCTTCAAACTCCTCCATAAACTGATTCAACACTCTAGTTGACCATGACACCCATAGAATTAAACCTGCAAGAATCCTATCTAGAAGTGCTCCTTTGATTCTGAGACCTAATCCAATGAGTCCAGAATGTCCAAAAATGGCTACCTAGCCTCTTTTTGCACCCAATTTGGTTGCAAATTGGAGAAGTTATGACCTCTCCTAGTTTCTCCACTTTTCGCTCCACAAATTGCCCAAAATCCGGCATCATCCTACAATTTTGCCACATTTTCCGCTAACGGGCCACCAAATCCACTGAAATACGGGTGTATTTATCAGATGTTTAATTTATTGATCGAGGCCTAAAAACAAAAATAATGTTCATATGGGGACCATGCATCCAGGGGCTAGCCCCTTACCTCCGGTGGTTGCATAAAACACTAGCGGTTTAGGCTTAAAGCGATCACATTGCAGGCAATTACATAACCATGTGGGATGGCAGTTTTCCCCGGTGGTTAAAGGTATAGATGCTGGAGGTTTAATATTAGGAGTTCACATGGGTGGTCTATAAACCGCTTGCGCTGACCCTCTTCCCAAACCGCGTGCTCATAACACTTAAATATGATCCGAAATGTAAATGCTTAAGAACTGCTTGTGTGGTGCAATGGTAACGACTCTTTTTGTTTGTTGGGAGGTCACAGGTTTGACCCCCGTTGCCTCCACCTAGTCGATAACAACATTTTGGTGGCCTCCCAGGTTGCCATGTGGCAGCCTCTAGCTGGGCCATGTGGCAGCCTACGGCTGGGCCATGTGTCAACTCGTGGTTGGCCACCACAAAAACACGTGGACCACTATTAACTTTCCACTTGTACCACTAACAAGGTGCCACTTGGCACAACCCAATTTGCTGAGAGAACTTTGACCAAGTCAACTGCCACATCATCTGCGCAGTCAACAGTACGGACTTCTCATTGGGATGCCTTTTTTTTTTTTTAAATTCACCTATTTGGCAAAACAATTAGAAGACAATATCTTGAGCATATGATATCGATTTTCCATAAAAAAAGTTGCATTGGAATTAGGACAACGAGATCTACGCAGTCGTTCAGGTTCCACACCATTATGACAACTTTGAATTTTTGGAAAATTTCGAGCTCCTGATCATTTCCATAACTCATATGGAGTTTTATCACTATTAGGCCTGAGTTGTGTTCTGTTTTATAGGTACGCTGCTGCTTGTGCTACTTCTCCCTAGAAGATGTGAGATACATCTGCTTCATCCATCATAGCTCTAGACATTTCCTGAATTATTTTGTTTTTTCTCTCAACTAGTCCATTTTGTTGTGGAGTTCTAGCCACATAACAATGCCTCCTTATGCCATGTTCTTCACAAAATTATTCAAATTCTCTTGAAGTGCATTCTCCTCCTCTATCTGATCTTAAGCATTTGATCTTGATATCTTTCTAATTTTCTACTTGAGCTTAATTTTTTTTAAAATGTTTAAATGCTTCTAATTTTTCCTTTAAGAGCACGATCTAAGTGGCCCAGGTAAAATCATCAATAAGCAACATGAAATACCTTTCTCCTCTTAGGATTTTTTTCTCTAGTTGGGCTGCAGATATTTGTGTGAATTAGCTCTAGTGGTCTATATGAAGGGAATTCTTTTGTCTTGAAATGAGTCCTAGTTTGCTTACCAAATTGACATGACTTGTAGATTGAATTATCAGGCCTTGAAAGTCTTGGAAAACCTCACATCTCCCAACTTGATGACTCTTATCAGACTGTCAAAATTCATATAATCAAGTCTCCTGTCCCATATACATTATTATGAGTTCTAAATGATTTTCTCACCATCGTTCCATTTTCTTCATTTTGGATCTCATAGTCCTTGGATTGAAAGGTCA
Organism: Pinus tabuliformis; assembly: GCA_031772625.1. Taxonomy (NCBI): domain Eukaryota; kingdom Viridiplantae; phylum Streptophyta; class Pinopsida; order Pinales; family Pinaceae; genus Pinus; species Pinus tabuliformis. The sequence goes on from CM062811.1 coordinate 1,099,514,847, forward strand.
CATTAAAGCCATTATCACACATATGAATTACACCAAGCAAATTGTGCTTGAGACCTTCTACATACAACACATTTTGGTATTTAGTATTTTCATCAACACTGACTATGCCCTTACCCTTAATTCTTGCTGGGGGATTGTTGCTGAAAGTGACATTGTTCCCTCTGTCCTTTTGTTTTAGCACCATAAATTTTCTCTTATCCGCAGACATATGCTTGGACAAACCACTGTCCACATATGATCTGTTTTCTTGTTTATTTGCTGATAGAGTAAGTCCACATTCCATTCTCTTTCCATGTTTTCGTTTCCAATTCTCCTTATCTTTTTGAAAGGCTAGCTACCCAGTGTTATGAGACTTAGATGGGTACTCAAACCTGCTTTTGCACTCACTTTCTTTGTGCCCAAAATTTTTACATTTGAAACATTCAACATCATTCATTAGGAGAGAGAATACATTTTGGTTTTTGAGAGTAGAGTTTTGAGATTTAAAATTCTGATACTTATTGTATTTGAAATTTTCATTTCTTTCAACTTTGATCCTTCTACAATCAACAACCTTATTTCCAAACATGACATTTATAACAATGACCATAAAATAAATGAGAGTACATGAAGTTGGAATATTCATGAGTTTGTGCATGAAGGTACCTCTGTTGTTTGGCTGATTAATTCATTCTCCGAAGGTGTGGTTCCTTGGGGTAGATGGAGTTGTTATTCCAGTGATGGGCTCCTCTTTGGATTGCTCCCTTTTTATCTTCATTGATTCTTTCTTGATACGTCTTTGAATAGCTATGAGATTCCTCAAATCCCGCAGAATTGAAGTTCATCTTTCCCATATAATATTCCTGTGATCTGGAGTATCCCAGACCTGTTTTGTTTCCTGAAGACCTTTGAATGCTTAGAATATGTTCCAGCTTTCTTGTTCCTTTTGCAAATTTTTCATTTTTCCTTTGTCAATATTCTGTTGAAATGTGGCAACAAGAATATTCCAATTTTAATTTGTCCTTGAATTAAAATTCGAATTTAGTCTCACCAGCTGCTTGAAAATAATTAATTAATTCATTACGGATTAATTAGTTGGAGAAATTCAAGTTAGAAGTCTTTTTGAAGTCATGCAACAATTATCCCTTAAATTAAGAAGATTATCCCTTAATTAAGGAGATAAGATTGACTTATATTTGAGTTGTAATTAGTTAGCTCAGTTTACTGAGGTAAGTCCAGTTAAATTAGTTCCAAACTTTTTGAGGAACTAATTGTGAGTTATCAGTCAGTTGATGC